>CM012451.1:15958534-16699186 GCA_003999625.1 Oryzias javanicus
GAGTCAAACATAATATTTTGAAGGTTATTTAATATTTGAACATGGCATACTGGGGGAAACAGACTTCTCAGTTGATGTGTACCACACTAAGCAGGGAGACGCGTATGAGTGACATCTGAAGAAATGGAGAGGGCTTGTTGTTTTTGCACCAGTACCATCACTAGCTATCACATTATCAGCTTCATGGCAAGGGTGCCAACAGTTTCAAATGGAGTGTTAGGTGGGATAGCAGATTTTAAAACTGGAGGGAATTACATTTTAAAACAAGATGCAACAGTATGTTGTAATTCTCTTCAAATGCTTTAAACGTCTTTTAATTTGTGATTTTGGAAGATATGAAAGAAAGCTGATAATGTGTTACTTAATAGTTTATTAATGCTTAATTATAAATTAACAAACATAAAAAGATATTTATTATAAAGTCTTACCAGAAAGGGTATATAATGATAAAACTGACAGATTTTTAAGATGAGAAAGATCCTTATTACTGTTTTCTAAAGGATAATTCATTAGACATCATTTTGACTTCAAATAATACTACCAGGTTCCCATCCAAAATAGGTAACTGTAGTAAACATTTTGCAATACAGTAATAAAAGGTCATGTTTGATCTAGAATCTTAGAAGCTTGGGTTGCATGGTTTGGTGAAGCTAGGTTGGTTTCTGGTGGGTGCAGGATGAAGAGGTTAATTTATGGGAGGAGGTGAGGATTCTACCAGTGGAATAGAGTTTAAGGTGTTTTGCTGTAGAGGAGCCCACTGTGGGCATCCCACTCAGGGGGGTGGCTGGGCCTGCTTTTGGTAAAAAATATTTGGCTTGTATTTCTTATTTGGCCTGGAGACCCCTACCTGATTGGAGGGTAGTAGCCAATGATCCACTTATCTGGGTAAGCTAGTGCTTGTGACCCTTGGGTATTGGCCTGGAGGCCCTTAATCTACATTCCTGAGATCCCTGCCTGGGCTGAGATTTGCACCGTTTGTGGGCTTTCCTATTAGAGCTGATTTTTCTCCAGTGGACTCTCTATCCCAGGGATGGGCAACTGCAAGCCTCAAGGGTCACATTCCTGCATGTTTTTCTACATACCCTGCTCTGGCATTTTCTAATTGGCTGGACACACCAGAACCAGGTAATCAGTCATAGTAGGGCTTGGATATCTGGAAATCATGCAGACACTGCAGCCCTCGAGGCCTGGAGTTGTCTAGCTCTATGTCTGGGTGCTAGTGTTGGGTGGTTACCCCTTGAATTACTTTGGGAAGCCCTGGCTTCTGATGCAGACTCTGTGCATTGGTGTCTGGTTCTTTATTTATTCAGTAACATCACTGTCTGTTAGTAAGCCCATACTCATTTGATCAACTTTTTATCAACACTGACATTTGTGTGTGCATGTAAAGTAACTTTTTCTAGTTACTTGTTCTGCAAGTCATCCCGCTAAAGAAGATTAAAGGCATCAGCAATGTTCATTGTGAATACACTTAACTTTGAGAGACAGAATGCCAATTTATTTATTTATTTTTGATATAGAAAATAACACTGAAAGAATGTATTTGTGTTATGTTGCAGAACTGGTCATCTTTATGAAAAACACTTGTCTTAACTTTTGAGCAGACAAACTGTAACCTCTCCACCATGGTCAAGACCAAAGAGCTGTCTAAGGACACCAGGGACAAAACCAAAGGTGAGCACCGACAAAGTGAGGGAACACTGTTTGCACATGGTCTCTCCAAAGTATACGAAACCCTCTTGTAAGACCAAAATTCATCCAACACTAAAGACCTCACCTTCACCTGTTTGCTTAGCATCTAGAAATGAAAAATAAAAGAAAAAGAAACAGGAAGAAGCTAATTTATTGGGACTTGAACCTATTTTTGCCGGTGTGCCCCGAACGCATGCTGAGTGTGAGCAAAGGTCGTTTTGCTTCTCTTAACACATTAGCATTTAAATAGCATTATATCTTCACTGAGTTTCACTGACAGCTCCCACTCTTCTTTTGGCTCAGACTCTAACCAGAGCTGAAAACAAAGTTAAAAGATAATGAAGCGCTGCACTAGACTGGGAGATCAAAGGCGTGCGACCTTCAGACTTGGCAGTGTTAGCATTGCAGCTAACTGTGCTGTGCAGTCACAGCACAGTTTAGGAGACGGTTCGGATCAAGGCAACAGTGAGTTGTAACATTTAATGCCACACATGAGAGAAAGTCTTTCAGGTTCTGTATCAGAGAGAGACAGTCCTGTCTGGCCTGAAAAGCTTCAAACTGCTCAGTTAAAAGAAATTTTCAAAGTAAAGTTTTTTTAGCTGACTGAACAGAGCAGATCGTGCATGCCATTGCCATGTCAAAGCTTTTTTTTGCATGTAGTTAACAAAAGTCAAACACACCGTTAACATTTTAATTTGTTCATGGAAACCAAACATGGTGACTTGATAAAGCCCAAACCTCCCACCTACTGTCCTCAAAGTCCCTAAATATTGCAGTTCCCCAAAAGACTACAAAACTAAAGAATAACCAGAACATATTGATTTTTACTCCAAAGGTTTACATTTTTTTTTGGTTATTTATTTTTTATTCAAATTCATGACAAAACAGAACGAGATGGAGGTTTTTGTTATGGTAAATTGCTTATATTTGATCAAAGATCAATGTTCTGTTTTTTTCAATTGTGTCTTTTTGATTTGTATAAATGAATGCAATAAAAGATTACTCATCCTCTACTTTGTTTCACCTCATTGACCATTTCAGAATATTGTTGAGTTGATTTTAGCTAAATCAGGTCAGCAGGCTTCATTTTTGTGTTGCAAATTTTTTGGGGCATAAGAGAGTTTGCATGTATGTCTACACAGGCTTTCTAATTTTGAACTGTCATGTAAAAAAAATTCAACCAAAACCAGAGTAAATTTGCTTAAATCTGTATTTTATACTACATTTAAAAAATGCACTGTGAACTTTGACTTTTGCATTTAACTACAGAAGTCAGAAAACAGTAAAAGATCAAAGGCCACTAAGAAGGAAAGATCTAAATGTGCAGGAATTTCCTGTCCCTTTGTGATGCTCTGGCACAGACATTGGCAAACTCCGGCCCACGGGCCAGATCTGGCCCGCCTCCACGTTTAGTCCGGCCCGCTGAACAATATCAGAAGGGCTTGATTTTTTTTCCAATCTGGCCAACACAGATCAAGACTAACATAGAACGTGACACATAGAATGTTGAGTTTTCTTTCTACATGCAGATCACATTTTGCATCTTGTTGATTCTTTCAGAGTAATTATGCTGCTGCATTTTTTTTTTTTTTTTTTAAACAGCACAGCCTGTTCTGTGTCCTGATTGGCTGGAGACCTTATGAATCAAATCCTCTCTCTCCATGTCTCCATGTGTGCAGCTCTGCTGATCTGCGTAAATTATGGCATTTTTTATTACAGAAAATTGAGAATAAATCTATGGTAACAGTGGAATTAAAACAAAAAGAAAAAGATTTTCATTTTGTGAACTTGGCAATGTCTCAGCTAAATTGAGGTTTTCTTTCAAAGCACAATAGCCTCTTTCATTAAAAATTCTGCTCTGGTATAATAACTAGTTTAACTATGAATGACTGTTTCTAAAGAATCATACTCAAAAAAGCCCTTTTTTTTCCCAATAGAAAACTCATGTACCGTATTTTTCACCCTATGGTGCACCAGATTATCGATGCCCCGTCAATACAAGGTCTATTTTCGAATTTAAGTAATTTGTAAGGCGCACTGAACTAAAATTTGCATTAGGCTAGACAAAAACTCTGAGATAAGTCCATCAGTCATTTTGACTTTATTAACTGCATTCACAATAACTCTGGGTCTAGTTGGTAATACTCCACCAGTTAACTACATTAGATGAATTAGTTGCATTAGTATATTTGCAATTCTTGTTACTCTAAGTGACTCGGACCAATCACCGCTAACTAACGTTGTCTGGTCCCAGAATGGGTAAATCCGTACGGTGGAAAAATGGGAACTGAATTTAGTTAATTTTGTTGGAATCCGAGGTAAGGCATTTGCTATGGATGATGTCATAGCCTTGCTTTGTCCATCTCCATATGTGTCAATGTTTGTGTAGCCCAGTTGAAAGTTATGGCCACTAGATGGTGCTATTGGGTCATAATTTTAACTTAAGTTGCACTTTTTGACCTGAAGGAGAAACCGTACCCCCGGGTAAAGTTCGTTCTGAGCACCATTTTGATTTCAGAATGTTTGTTACTGCTTTGAAAGGGAGGGGGAAAACGTGTTGTTTAGCAAAGCTTGTAATATTTGGGTCAAAACATTGTAAAATATGTAAATGTGTTAATTTTTACAAAACTGTAAAGTGGGAGCTAGTTTTAAGTTATATTTAATGTTAGTTTTCTTTTTATGTGAAGCAATATCCTCTGTGTGTGGTATAGCTGCACCGTCTGATGATGTATGAACGCAGGACGTTTGTTACTGCTTTGAAAGGAAACCTACAAGGTGGCAGCGGAGCATTTCATGAAAGTGTGTGAATCTGGGTGCCTCCTGAAAGAAAAATAAATACCCGCCTTGTTCTACCTTTTCCTCGTCTTGACTGCAATCGCTGAACCAACCATTGTTTCTGATGCTTTGGCTCACCGTTTGGCACTTCTTCTCATCACAACATCATAAATACAACTCAGAGTCTGGGAGGTTCCCGGAGAGGTGTCGGTACAAGACAGACAGTCTGACACCGCTACACGTTAGCTGCATATTTTCAGTACCAATAATTTTCAATCTTACTTGAAAAAACAAGCATTCCTGCGACTACAATTACTCCCAACCTTGTTAACAACACGTTATAAAAAAGTAGTCCGACACCACTCCATGTTAGCTGCGTTAATTAAAAAGAGACTGTTAGCATTAAAATAAAGATTACTGTGACTATGCTAACTCCCAACCATGATAGTAACACATAAAAAAACAAAATACCACACTGCTACACATTAGCCACGATTTGCAATACCTGCAACTGCAACACGAAAAACAACAAAAAACTGATTAACATAGCTAAAATAAACACTTCTTTGATTACGCTAACTCTCAACCTTGTTAGTAACACGTAAAATAAACACAATCTGACAACGCAACGTTAACTGTGTTAGCATATTTATAATACTTGTAATCCGCGACCTTGACTGGAACAAGTAAAAAAACAGAATACTACAGTTAAAGCAAATTTTACTGTGGCTATGCTAACTCCCAATCTTGTTAGTAACATGTAAAAAAACAAAACAAATAACTGTTAGACACAGCTAAACTTTAGCTACGTTAGCATATTCACAATACTTGTAACTTTCAAACTTGATTACAACCGTGAAGTTTAAAATCCACAATGTCCCAGCTTCCCAAGTAACTATTATATATATTTAAAATAATGTCATATAACTTTTTTATTATATTGATTTAATTACAGACTGATACCACTAAAAAAAGTTATTGTGACTAAACTAACATCATCTCTGAAGTTTAAAGCTTACTGATGCTTTTTTTTTTTTTTTTTTAAATGAGGCTTTTCACTACATTTATAGTGCGGAAAATATGGAAAATATTTCCCAGGAATACAACTCTTTGTAACATCATTCTGGTCTACAGATGCTATTTTTGTGCATTGTTTTTTCACTCAGACACACCTGAGAATGATAAAAATGGCATCACAAGGGAGACTCCCCCCTCTTATCCCTCCATGGTAATCAAAGTCTGCATCCCACCAACTATTTCCCTACAGGGTGGACATTTTCCTGCCAGCCCATAGCAATAGATTAGGAGGAAAGAAGCTACCAGAGGTTGTGTCTGAGCAAACAGCAACACTCAGAGGGAGAGAATGTGTGTGAGCCTATGTTCTGGGAAGGTACGGGGAGACTTAAGTACCACAGACTGTAAAATGGTCCTGATGGAGAGGAAACAGAAGCTATAAAAGCTGACATAAATATTCATGTGCTCTGCAGAAAGATCCATAAAACTCTGGCACTAATTTCTTTAAATATGATGAAACTATTGGCAGACTTTCTCAATGAATGCAAAAACCGCAGTCGCTCTTCTCTAACACTCAACTTCACCTTCAGTCGGCAAGGTGAATGTCGGCACGCTGAAGTATCTGGCTGCAGAGAGATTACGGCGGGCAGATAAGGAGAAGGTGCTGAATGTCTGAATACTTATCGTGACTCAGCTAACGATGGAGTGTTTTATCTGTGCTCGCTCAGCGCTTCTCTCCGGCTTCCTATCTTCCTGTCAGTCAAAGTGGGGACAGAACAATGGATGATGGGAAGAAATTCAACAATATGGGAAAAATTCTTCCAACACAAATTTTTTGTTTTCATTTCAAGACCCACTCCAAACAATATTATGATCTATTTTAAAAGCATTCCCAGTGGTCTTTTAATTATGATTATGATGTTTTTAGCCAAAATCCAAAAAATCTGCCATTTTCTAAGACATATTGTCTGCAGAGCAGAACAAATTTATCAGAAATTTGCCTTTGAGTTCTGGGTGGAGCTGTTGGCGTGAATAAGCTCATCCCCATTTCCTGTCATCCAAATGTTTGCACACTTTCTCACTAGCTCAATGCTTCATACTTCCAACCAGGGTCGGCCCTGGGCATAGGCGACCTAGGCGGCTGCCTCGGGCATCATCTGGTGGAGGGGGGGTCCAAAATAGAGTGATTATAGTGTATTTTTTTTTTTTCACAGTTTGACACACCACTCATTTAATGTAAGAAAAGAAAAAAAATAAAGTTGTAAATAAAACACCTCAAAAGTTTTATATAATCAATAACTCAAGAGTGCTGCGCCCTTCCCTTCCTGTTGCTGCTGCTGTCTGGGTTGGGGGTGGGGGCGTTGTTGCCACTGTCAGTGCTACTGTAAAACTTCAAGAATGAAAAAAGGAAGAGGAGGAAACACTGGCTGAAAGCAGAAGTTAGTCTTTTTAACTCAAATAAAATTGCTTGTAAAGTCACTCCCTGCTGCATTTTGGTAAAAAAAGACAAATTTAACTAGCAATCTACTAGGGTTGTCCCCCCCCCACCCCACACAGACACCTTTGACAGCTGAAGTACCCCTACTTACCACTTGTTTCTTGGCTGAGCTGTGTCACAGTCAGTTAGCGCACTTGCCTCCAAATGCAGTGCTACTCAATTCAAACCCACTCTCTGGCAATCTCAAACTCTGAGTTGTATAAAATTCTTTCACCTAAAGCACCATGAAGGCTAGAGCCGGGCATGATCCCAACGTTACCGCACTGTTTTGAGCCTGATTCACAACAATTTGAACAGAGAAAAGCAAGGAAAGACAATTCAAAGTGCTTTTCAGAAAATATTAAATAAATAGTGAAGCTGTGATCACTAAATTAAGATTTTAAAAAAGGAAAAAGAACTAAATTTAAATCAAAGACAAACTCAGTGTTTTTGTTTTTTTTAACTAAAGTAGATTGTGGCACATCCAGTCATTATTGTCCTCAATGCATTTATCAAGAGCCTGTACAGGGCCTTAGTCTCATGGTATCAATGTAATATATATCTGTGTGTCATCTGTATAGCTGTAGTAAAGGTCTGGTTCCACAGGATTTGACGGCCATATCAAGGGTAAAAAAATTGGAAAATCTGCCACACACGCTTAGATGCTCCAACTTTAGGCATGTTCTTGGAATAGCAGTGACATAGACGCTGGAGTGCATTCCACTCCCACTTCACTGCCAGAGCACAGCTTAATCGCGTGTAAACATGCCCTCCCACGCTCAGTTGCTAAACAGATGCTGTACCCAGTAGTACAAACGCAGACTGGCCGGGGAAACTGCTGTGCTACAGCCTTGCACGGACGCGGCAAGTGCGTGTGCCGGCGTTCACTCCACGGCCCGATCTCGCACTTGCACTGCTGTTGCACAGCCATTGCACGGCTGTAATACAGTGGTACCACATAAAGTCACCCTGCGCGTATATCCCGCAGCCATATCTCTGCCGTTGCACTACCAGTCCACTGCTAACAGGCATGTCATTTTTTCCGTGCTCCAGCTGTGACATGGCCGTGAAAGTCAGTGGGACCGGGCCTTAACTAATGTTGTTGTTCTTTATAACCTGGACAAGTGGGAGCACATAGATGTTAAGCATAAGTGGTCCCAGGATGGAGCCTTGGGGAACTTCACATGTAATTTCTGTTAGCTCAGATGTGAAGTTACCAATAAAAATCAAGTATTTCCTGTTTTCCAAGAACGTTTTGAACCAGTTTAGTTTCGGCCCAGTGAGACCCACACAGAAAAAACACAGAAATGCAACTTTAAGTTTATTCTCTTTATATATATACGCCATCGTGAGGAAAAATGCAACAAAAACATGTTAAAAAACACCAAAAACACAATTTTTATTGGAATGGGTGTTTAAGTATTATTATATTATAATAAGTAGTATTATTTATAATTCAATCTATTTTTTGAAAGATCTGAAATAAAATATTAGCAAATATGTATGCTTTTTCTACAAAAAATTGATGCAAAATCCGAAACTCTATTGAATGAGTTGGCATCTACGCAGAGGAATCATAAATCTACTGAAGCTCTGCAGCTATGAATAAACCATGCTGAATGTGAAATTCAGCCACAGGAAAAGCCCGGCAAGAGTGTAAGAAGAGACAAAGAGAGAAAGTCCCGTCTTATGTAACAACTAGGACTGCATTCCCATGCAGCTTGTTAGAGGAAGAACCGCTGTTGCTGTAGCAACGCGCTCTGAAGTTCACATCTTTTGCCGTCTTTTCAGCCACAGAGGAGTTCAAGGGAAAACAGAGCCAATTTGGCAATGTCACTGTCTTTATCTGCAAGGATGGAACAAAACCAAAGAATACAAGTTGAGATGTCTACTTAAACATTTATTAGATGTTTTTTTTTTTTCTTTGAACTGTGTCTTCATCATTATATCAACTTTCCTGGAGCCACTTCATGCTTTCTGTCAGTGTGGAGAAGCCACTCGAGCTATGAGAGACAGTCTCATCTCAGAGCTGATTTGAAGAAAAAAAACACTATGAAAGTCATGAAAAAGACAAGTCCTCAGCCTTAAGAAGACAGCTGAAACCTGCTACCCTCGAAAGTAATTTTCCTCTCTGCGGACCACAGCATGACCAGATAGTGGAGGGCGGGGGCCTCCCTTCTCTGAGCTGTAATGACTTTTCTTAAGGACGGCAGCGATACCGACAGTCGGGCTCAGATCCTTGTTTCCGATTTTCCTCCGCTCATCCGAAGGTGGCACATTAGAGGCTCCTCTTGCTGGAATGTTAATCTGAATAAATTCTGATAAGAAAACCTTCCAGAATTAAAAGGGGTGCTGCTGATGTAATAATTACCCAAGTACCCAAAAGACTGTTTCTGTGTCTGTGTGACACACATTGACAAACCCCACGTGTTGAACTGGGGGTCGGAGAAAGGTCGCTTGCCGCTTGAGGGAGTTGAACCTGGAATCATCTGACTGTAAATGTAATTAGTGTGAGTGTCTGTTCCAGTGTTTTACTGGCCTAATTTTACAGCTGTGACCAAGAAGCTTTTCTCAACGATCTGCACAAACTCCAATACCGAATGGTGCAGACACCGCCGCTCTATAGGGATGAGACTTCCCCGGTTATCACGGACGTTAGAGGACATTATAAGCCATCATTTTTTCTACCCTCTTGCCTCAGCCTTTCAATCTATCAAAAGGTTAACAGCTTACTTAAAGGTCTCCTTTAGACACATTGGAACACATAAGAAAGTCTTCTCTATTAAGGAGTCCTTTTTTTAAAATATGAAAAACTGATCCAGGCTTTAACTTTAACTGACTACATCTTTATGACACAAACCAAACTGATTTTTACCCCACAAAAATATCATTGTAAAATGAAGCTTGATGGAATTTATTCTTAGACCTTTTGTCACTATTTTATCTATAATTCTGAGGTGCATCTGGCTGGATAGCTTCAATATCGCTCTCTGTTTTTGTTGTACTGATAATGAAGGTTGGAAGTGTGAGTGGCTTCAAGTATAGCGGGAAAGCATTGAAACAAAGGTATGATGGGACATGAGCGCAGGCTTACTCCCTGCCAGAAGTCTCTGAGAAAAACTCAGTGCAAACTGGAGCTCAGTCCAATTGAAAACATGCTTAAAAAATGGGTCAGAGAGTGGCTCCTGGTAACGGACCAAGGTCCACTTGGGTGTGTTTAGACTGAAAATTTGTTCCAGATTATTGGGGAAACGAACTCTGGTTCACTTAAAAGGACTAATTTATTTAATCTGAAACAGGATTCTGACTAGTTTTCTACACCAGCCAGAAAATTAATCAGTGAATCTAACCTAACAGTATCAATGTCGCCACCAAGAGAAAAATGGAAGCTGATCTTGCTTTTTCTGTGAGACGCTTGTATGTGGTAATAATTTTCAATGAATCCAAAGTAGGCCAACCATTTGCCCATTTTCCATTTTTGACATAATTTCTTTTTCTTAATTTTACTTTATCTATTTTAGTCTTTTATGATTCTTTGGCAGTTTCTCCTTTAATTTGTGTACATTATTGTGTGTTGTGGATAAAGTGCTTTAACCATTAAATGTTTCATTTTCTCAAATGAAAAAGTCTGAAAACTTTCTATGAAATGATTCCTCCTCTTGTTGTGCCATCATCGAGTCATCTCAAAGCAAACTGATGCCAGTAGAAGCCCACAGCAGGTCATAAAGGACTATCTTGAGCTACAAGAATGACAGATGGAAAACAGCTAGACAGCCGTCTGGTACGGCTTCAAATGACAGGAGATGCTGAGTCAGCATAATGAAGGAGGTGAACAGAAAAGTATTCCAAATCTGAACAATCCATGAACAAGGCAAATACACTCATTTCCCTTTTGCTTTCTGCCTTATACAAAGTCTCATATGAGGCTGTGATACACATCTGTTACATATACACCCATATGACACACTAATGCGGGTCTAATTATCGACATCTGTGCAAAAACGATCTTTTGGGTCCCTGCTGGCTTTCATTTGCTTCCCCAGGCAGTCACTAAAAACACATGATCCTAGTAATAATTCAACGGAGAGCGGGGCTGATTGAGTTGCACCCTGAAGATCCATTGGAAGGAGCTGTAATGGGATGAAGGGAGGCAAGGAAAACATGGATGTTGGCTTTAGTAACAAGCAGGCTGGATCGGGTTTCGGGACGGTGGCTGTCAGCTGCAGTTTAACGCTGAAGCGAAGCAGCCTGGTTCAAAAAAGAAAAACACTTGTGGGCAGAGAGAACATATCGACAGCAGGTGTTTGGATTGATTGGTGACAAACCAATGTTGTAACCCATTTTCAGCTGCCATTCCTGCTGTCTATTCCCCCCCGAGGGGGTCTCTCTTACTGTAGCGGCTTTGTCTGTATATTGTCAACAGGCCATTTTTGAATCTCTGAAGTGAGAGCGAATAATTCACGGTGTCATACTGGCTTGCATACATATAACTGTGTGTAGGAATCTTGGTACCGTTAGTCAGACAGAGTACTACAAGGTGACACAAAGGTCAATATCAGCACAGTGTTTTTTTTTTTTTTAGATCAAATAATAGAGCAAACATATTTTCTTTATGAGTAATAATCAAGCTCAGAAAGGTTTTTGTACAAATATGTTTATGTTTTGTCTTAACAGCTGCAATGAGAAACAACAAATTAATTCACAACAGTGTTCCCACTGTTTAAAATTAATGTTGCCATGAAATCAGATTAAAGAAAATCTCAGTCATGTTGGACTTCACCTGGAACCAGATCCAGTTCACAGTGCAATCCCTTAAACTGGATGTGACTTGGTTTAAAGGACAGGAAGCTCAACAGTCTGGAAAATCCACTGATTGGTTGACACAAAATTTCACACCTCAAAGACTTCCTTCTCCCAGAATGGTGCAGGCACACAACTACAAGTTTTCTTGTGAATGTGGTTGAAACAACAGCTAAAGCAAATATTAAACGAGGTCAATTTAACATGTTTTGAAAAATTGTTTGGTTTTATATTTGCAGGTTCTTTTAAATTGATAACACTTTATTAAAGAGAGCCCTTTATTAATGTTAGTTAATGCATTATTAGACATTAATTAACTACTAAATAAACTACTACATTTTTATGCATTACTGAGCACTAAAAGGTTTTGTTTCGAGTGGTTTTAAGCATCAGTGGTAGCTTAATTAGGTCACAGAGTTATACTAATTTAGATTGTTAAAAAATATACATATTTGTATATGCTCTACAGCAGGGGTCCTAAAACTTTTCTTGTGAGGGCCACATAACTGTTTTCTTCTCTGATGTAGGGCCAAGGTCAGTGTGTAGGCTAACAGAAATAGTGTAACAATCACGGCCTAAATGTAAAGATTTGTCTCTCCAAAAACCCATGCATAGCCAAAATTTAAATAAATACTTTCTGTAATTTTCACAGAATAAAATAATACCAAAACATTTTAAAAATTAAACCAAGAAGGGTGGAATAAAACGTCACGTTCTTTGTAGGTCTCAATCGGCCAGATTGAGAAAAAAATAATTATGCTTCTGATAGTGTTTGGGGGGCCGGACCATAAGTGGTGGGGGGCCGGATCCGGCCCATGGGCCGTACTTTGGGGACCCCTGCTCTAGAGAGCCAATGTTTGTAATATACAGACTTCTCGTTTTTGTAATATACATGAAGGACATAGTGAATTTTGGTTAATATTGCCCCATGCTTCAGGACAAAAAGTAAAGTTCCCTGACATGCCCCTAAATTATGCATTTTTATTGTACACAAATACAAAAAGTAGATTTTTTAAAAATCCCATTAGATTAATTTATTCTAGCTTTTAAACAACCAAACAAGATTTAAAGGTGCCAGAATGAATATTGCAGTGGTATTTAGAGTAAATAAGGCCCAATAATGCTTTCACAGCATTATAAAGAAAATTGTAACTTGTCGTTGGTTACAATAAGATTATATTACATTCTTTATTTACAGAATTACTACAATGACAGCAGAATTAATGCTGCATTAATTTGCCAGAGAAAACACATTCATTTGTATTAATTAAACCCATAGATTGGCTTCAGTGTTCCTGCAGGAACATACTTGTTTTTGCGCCTAAATTAAAAAGTTCCATAACAATTGTGAATCCAAGACAAGAAATGTCTTTTTAGCCACTGAGAATCACAAACGGAGGTGGAATTTAAAAAAAAAGTTTTAGTGGAGAAATCTTTAACACTCCACTCTTGTTCCTCATCTCTTTGGAGCGAAAACAAAAGTCTAGCAGAACACAGAGTGTTCAATATTTGCCGGAGTGATTCAGACTTGGTAAACAGACAGGGCAGTCTGTGTGTGAGGATGTGCTCGCGCTGTAAAACAGAGCAGGTCAGGTGCTGCAGTGTCTTGTAGTGATTTGTGATGACAAAGGCAACCTTTAGGAGCAAAACGCACAGATAAATGAACACAAAGGAGGTGGGACCAGCATCCAGCCCAGCCTGTTTGTGATGGATTATTACTGTTCTGCATGAATTATCATGCAATATATGTAACACGCAAGAAATCTGTTTCACTCAGTGGTCAATTTAATACAATTTAATACCTAATTATGAGCCCCGTGTCTCACCTTAATGCCGCCTGAGAATGAACAATGGTACACTGCGATTTAATTGATGTTCGTTCAGAACTCCATTAATGTCGTGAGTTTTTGTCAATTGATAAAAGCCACAGATAATGACTCATTAAGGTAATAATGTTGTGTAGTCTTACAGAGAACATGGCATCTTTTACTAAGTCCTGCTGGGCTGCTTAGTGCAAAACATGATCACCAGAGATCAGGACGGATGACTTTGAGTGCAAAAACTGGAGCTGTCTGATATTTTCAGGAGTGGGAATGTAAAGATAAGTGAGACTGGCAGTGATTAAGGTGTCTGGGTTTCTGGAAAAATACATTCAGGTCAAAAGACAAATTGGAAATGTTTCAACACAAGAAGTCAAAAAAGGTTTTAACCCCCATTTCTCTTCTGTCATTTACCTGACATGAAATCTCATTGAATCATATGATGAATATCTGCTGGTAACGATCCACAAAAATCCGGTCAACTGAAATAATTACGCATTTGACGATTCCTGTCCAGAAAATAGTCAACGATCAGCGTGGTCATTGAGAATGGTCAGTTATTGTTCATGTGTCTGAATCTTTGGTTTAGGTTCATGGAATTTGAAAGAATTCATTTGAGTCAACATAAATCTTATGCTGAATCCAAATTCTTCCCCCGCCCCTACGGCTGCTCCCTACCCCTCCAATTGTAGGGGTAATTGTAGGGTAGGGGTGTCCAAAGTTGTTTTTTTTTTTAAGGGAATTTGTAGGGACTTTTAGTCTTATAGTCCTCTGCCACGAGAGTGTTTGGAGAAATTAATTTCTTCACATGGGTGACCTCTAAAGCTTACATTTAAATGTAAATGATGACTTTTTAAAGTTATAAAATCCATTTTTTTGTGTATTTTCTCAACATAGATGACCACTGATTATTGATTGACTTGTGTCATCAAGGGGTAGTCTCGTTCTAATTTGAAGACACTATTTTTCCATATCTCTCCTCTTGGAGGACTGAATGTAGGGGTAGGGAGAAGCAGCAGGGGTAGGGGTAGAATTTGGATTTGGTCTTTTATTTGTCCATCAGAAACATCACGTGCTGTTTTCTCTTAACCTTGGTAACTCTTCATTCAGGCCGTGCAGAGGTGGTGCTGTTTGAAAGCCTACAGACTTGCTATGTACACACTAGACATTGTTCAAGAATGTGCTCAACATAGGTTCTTGAATGTAATGTTAGCATAAGTCTTTACACTGGACCCGTAATTGGAAGAGGCTTGATCTGAAATGTTTATTCCAATATATTAAAGACTTGGTGGCATACTACGCCTTCGCCTGGCAGTAGCTAGGTAAACTTTGACAACCCTGTGAACCTGAACAGAAATAGGTTGGTATAAAAACCTGAGAGATAGAAGACTCACCTAGAAGATCTGAAAACTCTACAAATAAAAGAAGAGAGGTGATGTACAGGAAAAAATGTCTGTGGTTGAGTTGACATAGTTTTTTTTTTCACTGCTTGTAGGAAAGCCTTGTCATGTCTTGAGGCTGACAGGAGTATTTGGCACCACCTAAGGTAGTGACTCTAATAGTTAGCTCAGGCACATATAAAAAACATACATTCTTTGATATATCATAAATCTTTTTCCATGTACGCGATCGTTGTGGATCTGCTGGTTCAGATGTCGACTTGCACCGTTGTGTGGCACAAAGCAGCTTTTCTCCACTTCAGAATTGGCTTTAATCAGGTTAATTGCATCAACGGTTGAAGAGTTACAGTCGTAGTAAGAATGTAAACAATGGAATGTAAAAGAGTAAATCTGGTGAGTGATCAATTCCTTGTTGTGTTTTAGGCATTTGGTTCCGATGCTTTGCTGTGACTAGGCCCTAAATCAATGCTCTTGTTGTAAAAGAAGACAAGAGATCTTCTTTCTTATCAAAGATCAAGTGAGCTGTCACACCTGACCAGCAAACGTATGCAAATGTGGTTTAAACCAGCAGCATGAAAGCCTCCTGAATAACACTCATTTCCACACATGCTGTCCTTTTTTTTAATTCACTCAAGCATATTTTGTTTCTTAGTTTTCAAATCAACATAACAGCAGGCATAGCATGTGAGCCGAATATACCAACTGTTCTAAACAGCACATCTATCATCTCACACTCTGCTGCTGTGACCATTACCCTGCAGGGAGAATTAATGTTCCCTGATGTCCACCTCAGGCGCAGGTATAAAGCAGTTCTAATGACCCCTCCAGAAGCAGGGTTCTTCAAAGCGGGGGCACGCACTGTTGACCGCTAGGTCTCGGATTAGCTTATCATTGCAGTTATCAAACACAAGGAACCTCCAGGTGGTGAATCGATTGAAAAGTGACAACAAGAAGCTGCAGTGGAAAGAATTTCTGAACAGAGAAATTCAATCTGAACCGTTCTCACAGCAGTGACGCCTTCCGACCACAAAGTGATCAAAAAACAGTATTTCACTTTCCACTTTCCAAATTCAGATTTTCATTCACAAAAAGGGAGACATTTGACACAAAAAGCAGGTGATTAGAGTATTCTATATTCAGAAAGAAGACAGGAAGACACGGTTAAGATTCACTGGCGATGAGTAGAGCCAACTCCAACAGAGAGAGCTGGTATGGATGCTCAGTGAGAGCATGCTCCTTTTTGACAAACACGATGGTGGAACATGAGATATTAATAATATTAGATATGCTTCTTAGCCTCGGGATAGTAAGCAGTAGAGACACGTGTGTCATAAACTGGTATGAAAAGACACAATAAAAATAACTGATTAATATGGTTATTAGTCAGGGTTCCTACTCTGTGATTTTTGGATAAAAGACTGTTTTTTGTCTGTGACAATTATTCCTTTAGGTTCCCATCAAAGATGGGTCATTAGGTCAAAACAACAACTGCATAATTAGAGTTAGTTTGACATTAGCTGTAATTATCAAGTACGGCTCTGTTGGGCCTCAACAGGATTTTTCTTCAACTTTCTGGTCCTTTGAGAACAAAATAATAGTTTGTAATAGAGCTTTGTTTAAGTGGAATCAGGGAATTCTGGACTCACTATTGATTCAACCTGAATTTCTTATAGGTCAAAAGCTAATACAAGGTGTCTACTAATAAACAAAAGTTCTGGTTCTTTTCAAGAACTTTTAAGGTCACTTCAAATCAATTTAAGACCGTTTGTACAAAGAAAATGAAAGAAACCGATAGTTTCCTGCTTTAAACATCTGATTCAATTCCCATTGTGCCAAAATTTAATGTTTTTCGGCAAAATGCATGAACAATTGCTTCATAAGGGTTTCTGTGTAATAACTGTATATGTGGAACTGGATTGAGTTTGTGGAACATCACCCTAGAAAACTAAATGCAATCAATTCCGTTATCGTTTTCTTGCGGTAACACGTCACCGTACCAGACAACACCAGCAAGCATTGATTAGTCCAAATTGGGTTTGAGTCATTGTGTCTATGGTAACCACTCTCACCAGTCAGGAGTGAGCTTGTTGGAAATCCACGCCACTTGAATACGAGCTCAGGAGAATCTGTCAATCGAACGTTTTAAATGTTTTAGACGCCTCATGCTTTTAGTGAGCCATCTGATTGCACTGCAGAAAAAAACCTTCCTGTCACTTCTTGTTTGGAACATGCTGGGGGAGGGTTTCTTCAGTCCAGTATCTTATAGAGTCACTGGTTTTAACCACCACAAGCAGTTCCTGCTTTCATGCCATTCCTCAATGAATTTGCACTTTCCCATTTTCCAGCACTAAAAAAGCATAAGAACCCACGACCAGTTCACAACTTTTCACTTCATTCGTTTTTAGTGACAGGAACTCACATTGCATAGATGAGAAAAAAAAACAAACAAGACCCATTCACTAGAATAGCAGACAATTTATTGATTTTCAAGGCCTTATTTTAGTTAAATTAAATTTAAGAAGTTTAAAAACATTTTAAGGATCAGAGGCCACCTTTTAATAGTGATACAGGTGCAGCATCCCAAGTCACTGCATGGTGGATGTGCACTCATTTCTACATAAATATTATGAAGCTTGTACTGTCATTTGAAAAATGTGAATATTTTGTACTCATAGTTAGCGCTGTAAACATTAACGTGTTAATGCACGCCATTATTATGAAGAACTAATGCGTTAATATTTATTAATGCACTTTGTGCATTCCACAGCATGCTTTCATTTCTGACAATGCGTACTTCGTCGAGCCTTATCCAACTTATGATATACTGTAGTCACGTACAAAAGAAATAAATACTCAATGTATTTTTAGTACTTTCATCTTTTTATTTTTTGGCTCGGTTTTTCACAAAAAGCGGACGTCGATTTATGTCTAGATGATGAAGCAAAAGTTTGTTTAAGGAACGTTTCAGCTGTGTGACTGAAACACACCCAGCAGCCAATCAGAATCCAGTATTCACCTGGACCATGGTATAAGTTCATTTAAAGTGTAGAAACACAATGTTTGTTTCCTGTGCCTGTATGTCAGCATCTTTGTTTTCTTGGAGTAATACTGCAGACATAAAAGTCTTACTGTTGATGTATTTTTTGCACAAAAAAGTACAATTCTGGATATCTGGGTTAATACCTGAAAAATTCCAGAAAAAAATTCTCTCTGGCCTGTTATTATATTGTGATATACAATTTATTAGTAAAACATTGTGATTAATCACAACCCAAAAGTCAAACAAGCTAGAATAAGAATATGAGAACAAAACTTAAAGTTTTCTTCCAGTGAAACCAACAGATCTGTGAACCGAGCACCAAAATAATCCCAATCTTCTGCTGTGGGACGCGTGTTGCATTCATCAGCTCCCACGTCATGGTGATTCAGTGTCAGCATTTGTCATAGGCCGCCAAGGACTGACTCTCACTGTTACGTAAAAGGGATTGCGCGGCGCCGCGACCTCAAGCTGTTCAAGCTTATCAAGTTGTAAACATTTTGCCACAATAAACCGACGAGCGCTATTTCACAGAGCGACAGGCCTGCTTGTTTCACGGGCTGCTCTGGCACCACCGATGACAATTCGTTGGAAGGAGAGGGACCCTTCATTCTCCAGCCTGCAAGGTCGAACGGCGGTAACGACCGGTGGAGAGAAGACAAGCGCACAGTGCTGCAAGTCAGAATTCAGCAAATAAAACTGCTCACAAGTTGCCTTGTCTGACAGCAGCCGTCAGTCCTATAATCTCCAAATTCATTCTTCTGAGTATACATAGAAACAGAGTGATTGCAATTCAGCCGCAACGCTGCATCATTTGAAATCTCCCACACGGTGTGGCGCTTGGCTGATCGAGCAATGTACCAACAGAGACTTTATGAATAAATGCACAGCAATAAACTTTTATTATAATCAAACAGGACTGTCAGAAATGGCTTAAATACAGTGAAGGGATGACAGTCAGAGCAATAATCCCAAAGGGATTGAGCTCTCAGAAATCGGAGTTCTGCAATGTTTCCACTGGGGAATTTTAGTATTGTTTTGGTGATTGTCTCCTGTTGCTGAAAAATGTGGACTTCATGGCTGAAAAAACCGGAAGAAAAAGAAAGCCAACCATTTCCCTCGTGTGAGGGCTTAAAGGAAAAAAAGGGAGCAGCAAAAAAGAGACAAAAGAACAGATAGTGAGAAGCTCCCAGAGGCCAAGTTTGGATTTTTTAATAAGGAACCCAGAAGACAGAAGCTAAGTCCGGGGGGAGAAGACCTCAGCAATCGTGGCAGCAGCAGCAGTTTGAGGCCAAGAACACATTTATGCTACGGATAGGACAAAAGCAGGAGGTTAAGCAGAAGCTGAAGCAATGTTATTTATGCATAAACAGACTTTACGTTTTAGGTTCAGAGGGCACAGCTAAAATAAAACAACATGGGAATAAGGTAAGAAAGGAAATAATAAGGCAAATTCTTGCCACTATAATTATGCATAACAAAAACGTTTTATTTACATCTTTAATCGTAAAATGACAGATTGATCATAAGTGACAGTTTTTGACATAATGCTACACCTAAATAAAGGTATTCTCCCATCAGTGCTATCTACTTACAGAGCTGTTGTATTGCGACTAATGGTGCTATTGTATCTGCAATTGGAAAAAAAGCCAGTTTTAAAGACCCACTCCAATCAAAATAATGATTTTAACATATTCTTGTTGCATATTTGTGGACATATAAGAGAAAATTAAACTCAAAATTGCATCTGAGAGGGATTCTTTAGTCAAATCGTTGTGAATCTGGAGCAGACGCAATTCTTGTGAGGTACAAAATACATTGGGTGAGCCACAAACTCTCTGCTCTCTAAGCTTTCAGCAACATGGAGGGAAAGGGGGGTTGGGGTTGCCCCACTCCTATGGCTCCACTGACGACTCAAGGGTAAATTAAAAAAAAACTTCTGTAGCTCTGCAGAAATTATGTCCTAGAAAACAACACATAGATTTTTGATTTTGCCTAAAAGACCAACAGGAACGTTTTTAGAATAGATCCAAAGACTTTAAAGATTCTTTTTTATTCAATTTGTTCTAATTTGATTGTCTATAATGATATTGTGATTTGCTACAAGTAGATCTGTGGTCTAAAACTGGACTCCAGAGAGTCTAAAAAGTATAGGGATTCAGGGATTTTTTTTAAATCCCTAAATTAACATCAAGACAAACATCACTTTGGGAATTTTCTCCATATTTTTCTTATTAATACCATAAAACGTAATTTTTGTTTTGTACACACTATCCACTGGCTGCTTATTGCTCAAGGGGTTCAACCCAACACCAACGCCGAGTGTGGAGGAGTCAGAGATTTTGCCTCATTACACTATGTAATTGGTTCATCCAACTTGATGCTATTGCCGAGAGTGTGAGAGAGTTAAAAAGAAAATATTTCAAAGAGTTTATACCAAAATTTTGCCTCATTACTAGATTGGACTGTATATCTCACATACGAGACGTGGTTAACCTTGAGAGATGGAGTTTCTTTATTTCAAAGAATTCTACAAAAGCATCATGTCTGAGAGATCAATTGGTTGAAACAAAATAGAATTTTCGCCCAAGTTCAGATATTTCAACAACTGGCAAGTGTGTCAGAATTTTTAAAGCAGCACTGAAAATACACCACCTAAATTGTACTACTGGCAAGCCACCACTCTGAAGGAGTATGTATATATATACATGTACACATATTATATCTAAAACTATTTCACTACTAATAAAAAAAAGAAGAGACTACATCCAATAAAACTTAATACATGTAATACTTGATACGTTATTAGTCATACTAATTGTTATGTTTCCTGGTCTAATTAAAATGCTGCATTTTCTTTTTTCCTAATATGCATTTGGGTAATTAGCAGATAACCTTTCAATGAAAGCAAATGACTTTGAGATAATTTACACTAAAGTTCTGTTATGCATGCTGATGAAGAGCTGCTTTCATTCGACCGAAAAATCCTTTTTCCCCAGACTAAAAAAAATAATAATAATAATAACTCAACGCACTTAAAACCTTAGAAAATAATTATTGTGGGTAATTAAAAAAATTCAAAAATACTTCTGATGTTATGGTCCATTTTACTACTGTTTGCTTTAATTTGGAACTGTTTTTGAAGGGGAAAGCTCAGACATCACCCTCTCAGTTGATTCTTTTTACTATCCTGCTGTTGTTTGCTGAAAGTAATGTCAAGTGCATCCTTTTTCTCTGTTTCCCATCCTGCCTCAGGAGTGTGTGAGCATCCACATCTGCTCTCCTGCAGACATTTCCTCAGCTGCTGCAGATACGAGGCTTTTATTCTCAGCTGCAGCACCAGTGAGGGAATTGGGCTTTGCAGTGTCACACTGTGCAAATAAAGGAGTAGTATGACTGATTTCAGCTTGTGCTAATGAAGCTGAAGGAGTCTCTCCACAGTTAACCATCAGCATTTCTCTCACATGAATTCTGCCACTGATTCGGAGCTTGTGGTGACTCAGACTTCGACAGATTGAAGGCAGCAGAGGGTGAGAAAGTAAGAAGTGTTCCATTTCCTTCTCCATCACGGCACATTTGTCACACCTGTGCTCAAACTGCGGTCACATTAGATGGCGTTTAATAATCTTTGCAGTTTTTCCTCGGTTTGATAAGACTTTTTTATGTCTAGTTAGCAGAATAGCTCTTCTAAGGCCATTAAAAACTCACTTTAAAAGTGAGGAACTGAAATAGGACGCGGTCTGTTGAGTGACAATAATTTGTGATTTTTTTTGACTGAAATATGAGTGGGGGAGAGCAGAATGAGCAACTTCAGTTTCTTGTGATAAGCTCAAAGGATTGACTGCCAGCTGCACTTTTCCTTGGCGACTGTTGAAAAGAAATAAAATTGCTGGCAGTTTAAATAGCATGTTTTTAAATCCCTCTGCACTGGTCAGCTGCAGGCAATCTCTCCATGTCATTTTTCCTTTTTTATTCTCCCCGCTCGCTGCCTTTCTTCCTCTGTGAAATGGCTGGGGCTGACAGAAAGCTGCTGCTTTGCCGTCCCCTCCAACGTTAAGCCGCTGCAACATTGTGATGGTCTCCCAGGATTGAGAGAGGCTTTGCAAATACAAAGTTGCAGCATTGGCCGTCACGCTTTTTTATTTTTTTGGTGGCGGGACCACGGTGTGGAGCAAATCTGCTGGCAGAGGGCAGTAAAGCTTTTACCAAAATCCATGTTGAGGAAGTCGCAGCACAAGCGATGAGTTCAAATTTTTACACCACTTTGAACAATGTGTGAGGGTTCTGTGAAGTGATACTCAGAAATGATACATGTACAATTATGTGAAGTTGCAGGAATAGTTCACATTTTTGTTTCAATATTTCAGTGAAAATCCAAAATATAACCATTAAAAACACAGTTTAAAAAAAGACAAGAGAAATAAATGACAAAAAGGCATTTAGTTACAGCATGAAGCTTCTGATAAATCATTTCTTGCTAAAATACTTGTCATTTGGTCATTCAATTTTGCACATACACTATATTGCCAAAAGTATTGCCTCACCCATTTAAATGAATAGAATCAGGTGTCCTGATCACATGACCTGGCCACAGGTGTATAAAATCAATCACTCAGGCATGCAGTCTAAAAAGTTTTCTAGACGTTCTCCTTTATCAGCTGACAGTAATAATTTACTTGTGAAAGGTCAGATTTTTTGTCTTTCCAGCTCTGTTTGTACAATTGTAACACAACAGAAAACAGGAATCTTGACCATTCCAATATGGCGTCCAACTTTGCAACAAGCTAGCATGCCATCACTAGTGATAGATAACTAATTGGTTATCTATCACTGTTGGTTAAAGGGGATTCTTCTCAGTATCCACTGACTTTTTGACTTCAAATCTGTCTTAAAAAAACCTCAATCCAGAGATCATTTGGACAATCCAGAAGTGTGTTGGGAGAAAGCATCTGATCAGATCAACTCTTTGGTAAAATTGTGTTTGGGGGAGGACAAATGCTCAGTTTTATTCTAATACACACTGTGAAACATGGGGGTGTGAACATCATACCGTGAAGCTGTTTATCTGCCTTATTCCATTCCGTCTTTCACAGTTGAAGGGCATCTATGATGAACATTACTGATCTCCCTTTTATATTTAATTGGTACAACTTGCAGAATCAGGACAGGTAAATGACAACCAGTTCATTAGGAGCCTATCAGACACATAAAGCGACAACGCGGTTGATCTCCAAGACAGACATCAAGTTCCACCAACATCTATCGTTCAGTAAGCTGAACCATTTTATACCTTACTTTACATTTATGCTGCAATAAATGTAATAAATAAATGCAATTAATGTAAAGTCATGCAATAACGCATGACTGGTGTGGGTATGAGGTCCAAATGGTTCACTTGGGTCTTCAGGTGGGCGCCCTCACCAATTGAGACAGCACACAGAGAAGGCTAAACAATGTTTTTCTGCACCCCAGAAACACCCCCCATATTTGTCTGCAGCCATACCCTCAGCTCTAAAAACACAAGTTGCTCATCAGCCGCAGCAAGTAATCAGGAGACTGACAACTAGTTAACCCTAATGATTATTATGATAAATGGCAGTCTCCAAGATAGAGACGAGAATGAGAGTGGGATGGAAAATGAAAGGGAATTTCGAGGCAGACATACTCTAGGAGGGCTAGGATTATCTGCAGTGCAAGTCAACGAGAAGAGACGAGGAAAAACAAAAAAATACAATGAAGGGTAGATTTAGCACACAAACTTTAACATAAATTAGAGAAGCAGCTCAGCTTAAAAACAATTTCCACTGAAAATCAGACAGACATCCATCTTGTTCCCCAAAAACATGCAACCCCCCCCACAAAAATAGCAAATTTACAGCTGGATAACCAGCAGAGTCAGCTAGACCACATGGTAAGCAGGTCCCAATCGTGCTGGTTAGCAACAACAAACCTGCTAAACGCACATTGAATGAAAATGCAGAGAAGAGTGGCCTCTAAGTTTAATCAAGGTGTGATTGTGTTTGGGAGAATCTGTCAATCGGATGTTTCAAACGTTCCAGATGGGGGCTGGCGAGCACCACATGCTTTCACTGAGGCATCTGATTGGTCAGCTTGAATGACTTGGATTGCAGAAATGAATATCATGAGAAAAATTAGGATTAATAAGCACATGTCAAAAGTAGTAGTGGAGCATGAATACTTATTCATACAAATGTGGTGACTGAGTAATAGCTTTTTATTTCTCATTAGAAGTCAATGGGATCTTGAGTTTTTGGACAAGACTTTCATCTCTCTTTCTCTACATCTGTAGCCCGTTTTTACGTTATTTTTTCCATGGGCCATTGCTTCAGTTTTCCAAGAGAACTGTAAGCTTCTGACTCAGACACCACTTCTGGCCTGAGGTTTGAGCAGGTAATATTGTGAGGACCTATACCCTGGCTATCCAAGCCTCTTTTCACTTACTCTCAGTTCTCTTTGCTGATCCAACAGTCCAGTAGTTTCCCCACAAGCTTCCTGAGTGCTACACTTCTCTTGCTACTTCACATAAAAAAACACCATTCCCTGCTTCTTTTTCCACATTGTTGCATTTATTTTCTTTTGCCCTCATTTGTTGCTGCTGAACATCTTAGCACTTAATACTGCCTCCATGTACATCTCCTGTGTGATGAAATTATTTAACAAACAGCATTTTTTGACGGGAAGTTGCCGCTGAACGCCTGCCTACATGGCCTCACTATGACACTTTTTTTCTCTCTCTGTCTGTACCTTCCCATCTGATTCACTGACCTTGTGGATATCCTGTGTCCTCTTCTTGCTTCTGAATCTACAACAGCTTTCTCTCATCGGCTTCAGATGTTCTGCTGGACTGGGTTTAAACCAAAGCCATCATATCTGTGCTGCACCTGTCCAACAGCATCTCTGTCTCTGTGCTGCCTGAACCTGTCGCTCTGCCACTTCCTTCCTTCAGAGACTTTCTGTGCTCTGTATCTCTGGATTCTGATTAGGTCCTCTTCAATCTTGCTTTGTTGTTAAACTTTTTAGGAGTTCCAGCACGCTTATTCTATACAGTCATGTTGCCCCTTTCTAATAAAAACACCAAACCTTGCCACCAACTTTTAGGGATATTATAGACTGGTCACAATCTTAGTGGCATATACCCATACTGCAAGCACTATAGCTTCAGATCATCTGAAAGATCAGATGCAGAAAGCCATCTACTGCCTGCTATCTTAAGAATTAGTCACAAGTGACCCTAAATGGTTAGATCTGTCTGTGGGCAAAAAAAACGAGCAAACCTGTATGGGGCATGCAGGTGGCCCACATAAAATATCAATGTTGTAGAGTAGACCACTTTGTGAGTCCATAAAGCAAAAATGTTCTTGGATGTTTTTTTCATAGACTTGCAATGATAATGCGCAAGAGCAAAGTAAGGCTTTAAGTGGTAAGTCATACACATTGTCCATACATACTATCATTGTATTGGCCTGGATCCTGTGTTGGGGGTGGTAAGTGTAGGGCACCTGCATCCCCTGTACAGGTTTGACCAAACAGTCTGTATCTGGTCATAAAGGAAGTTGTGACTGATGCTTTCCTAATGACTTCAGTGGGGCGTAAGGGCATCGAACGACAGCGTCACTCGTCATCACAAGTGCATACAGCTTACACTACCCTTACAAATACTTCACAATACACATGCCACATATGGGACAATTGTGCCCTCCATTTTCAATGAGCTTTAGGGGAACTGCAAGACACACATGTGCTCACCTGACGATATGCCAGCTCTTCTCTACAGACCTCAATAGATCCAGACAATCCAAAAACCCATAAAACATCTACAGGTCTGCAATTTTTAATTAGTTTTACTGGTATAGTTGGAATGGGTTATCCATAGAAATAGTCTCTAAACAGTTTTAAGTTTCTCTTTGGCCCTATTTTACCTGAGGGGCCCCTAAACTGATCCTTGGGGCACTCCCCCAGTCAGACCTAGTGGACTGCAAGTGGATTCCACTGCCTACGAACTACATTTTAATAGATCCATGATTATCAAACAGCATGAATGTTCTAAAAGTCAAGCTCTGGAGAGACTTTAATTTTACCATTTGGGAAATTCTTGTTAGCACTTGACAAATGCAGGATAAGCCTGACACAATCCATTGGATCTTGACTGAACATGTTTGGACTTTTATTAAAGCCGTCACAACAAGCATTTGAAAGGTGGGTTCTCCAATAATATCCAATCTGGAGTTTAATGTTAAGGGGGCAACTGTCAAAAAGACTTTGGTTTTTCAGTAATGTTTAATGCCACACTGTCAACAACAGTCCACCCTTCACCATTTCTCCAAAGCAGCTATTATTCATACCTCAGTGTTTTTCTATCTGTAGCAAGACAGTTTACAGAGGTAGCTGGGTAAAGGTCATCTCGTGTTTTGTTTTTTTTTTTTTCCTGTAAAAAGTTAGGTTACTTCATGCCATAGTGCTTTCTTATGTGAATGTCTTTTCCATTCCACTGTTGTCTTGGTGTACTTCATTTCAAATTATTGATATGGTTCATTTCACACAGACACCCCAGGAAAAAACTTGAATTGGTGCATTAAAAAAATGAACTGATCTCTCATCGTTTTTGCACAAGACAGTCCAGGCAGAAATAATGACCTCAGCAGAAAGAATTATTCAGCATCTTCACCAAACAAAGCGCCTTCAGCATTCCAGGCTCTAACATACATCAGACTCGACAAGAAATATTATTTGTGATGTTTATTGTGTGTTTGTCTATGAGCCACAACGGAGAGGGTAACCGAGTTCAAAGATAGACGGACCCAGTAAGGCATGTAGCCCTAACTCCAAATTCAGCAGGAGCAACAAGTGCAAATGAAAATGCTTGCTCTTTAGTCCCTCTCACATTATTGTTCTCTTTATCTGTCCATCTGGAAAGATTATTATCTGCAGGCATTAAGGCCCGGTTGGACTTGTAAGATACACACTGGTAATTTCAGACTTTTCAAACAGGAGTGGTGCACAGTGCATAATCCAGTGATTCTAACAAAGCTACATTTTTTCAAAAATGGTTGATGTTTTTGACTGTGATGGCAAAATATTATCAGCAGCATGAAAAAATATGCATTCCCATATGAAACCTGGCCAAGATAAGAAAAAGGTTTTTAAACCAGGTTTAAAAATGCTCTATTTTATTGCTTTAAGATCCTCATTCACCAAAGTGAATGGGAAAATTGTTGTTTTTGTAACAAGCCCTAGTGGTTACTTGATGAACTGACCTGGTTCCAGGTTCTTTCCTATTTAAACATCGTCAAGCTTAATTGCAGTACTTTCATAATTCTATAGTTTCGGTGGACCAACCCCTACGGCCGGCTCTGATTGGAGGATGAGTAAATGTCTTGGGACAGTGGCCATCCATATAAAGTGCAGGGGATATGTGACTGTATTCTCAGAGTTTTTTTTTTTTAAGCGTTTGGACCCTTTTAAATCTGGTTTATGTCGTGTCTTTTACATTTTTTCCTCTATGTTTTAATATTGACTATGTAAGACAACTGGATTGTGTGAGTGTGACATCACCTGTAGAAAATGTCTAACATCTGGTTCCAACCAAATGAAGTCAATTAAGATGCCATTTTTGCGCAGTATGTATACTGCCATGTTGGAGCCAGAAATCGTCAGGCATTAGTGATTGATCCGAGTCACTCTGAGTCAACGTTTCTATGACAATCACTCTCACCAATAAGGAATGAGCTTGTTAGAAGGCCACACCCCTACCACTTGAAAGAAGTCTTGACAGAATCTGTTGATACATTTTTGAGGCATCTGATAAATAAATAAAATATCATGGAAAAAATACAAATACGTATTAAACCACTTTTGTTGCAATATTAAAGTAATTTAGCATCAACTTGTGTTTTTTTTTTTACCATAGCTGGAATTAAGTTCAGCCATCAAGGGATTAAAAGATTTTGTGGCTCTACAAGATACACTTTTTCCAGTCGTTTTTGTAATTCTCATTAAATTCCAAAGCTACAAAAGCTGATGTTTATAGCTCAAAAAAGAGCATGTCTGTTAATGGCTGGGGGGCTAAAAATGTTTGCAATTTATTTGCCAACACAATGCAGCAAAAGAAAATGCACCCAGAATATCTTATGAGAAAAAGGGAAAAAGGCTTATTTGACTTATAGCTTCCAAATACTTGTGAAAATGTGCAACTCTACATTTGCCCTTTTCTTCCCCCGACTGTCAGAACGAATGCAGCCTAAAAATAAGCTGAAACAGATCCAATCCACACAGCGTTCACTCTGCCTCACAAAAGGCTCGGAAATATTAATATTTGATGTGATCTAGATACAAAGCAGCTTTTAAAGGATGCCACCATAACAGAGAAGCTGTCATTAGTCATAACTCTGATTGTAGACCTTTTCAGAGCAAAACACATTTTCTCCGCCTGCGCTAGAATCAAACACTCAGTGAAAATGCCCACAGTAAAAACAGAAGATATGCAAAAACAGCTTCTGCGATTTCTTGTTTATTTATTTTTTCTGACTTTGCAGACTTTTCAAAATCATCTTTTTATAGGGAAAAGATTAATATGAGGCTTCTTGAAGTATTTAGGACTGAAGAGATGATTTTCCTTCTGTTGAACCACAGATTAATTGTTGATCTTCAATGCCGTTTCCTCGTCTGGTGAGAGCATCTTTTCACAGATCTCGATAAAAGCCGGCTTTCTTAAGAAGTGCTCCTCAAAAAGCTCACAATCTGAAGTGTGCAATTATATTTCCAGAGGAAAATTAATTTGTTGTGGGGTAATGTTAAAATCAAATGGGAAATAAATGGTCCCACCAGTGCAGTTGTGAAAACCATAAAATCTCTTCAAAGGACTAAAATATTTTAGGAAGAAGGGACAGTGTTTGTCATAACTGTTAAATGTTTAATTTCAGACCATTTTAGATTTATTTGCATTTTATTTTTTGAACCTCATCAGTGTTTAATACAGCTAAAATCTGATTTAAGATAAAGTCGTTGACTGTATAAGAGAACTGGACTGAGTGACTCCTATCTTCTCACATTTTAAAAAGGAAATGTTTACTGTCTCCAAGAAGCCAAAATCCCGTCCAACATTCAGAACGCCTGATTAACAGATTCTCCTAAACTGCGTTCAAGTCATTAAAATATATATTTAATAATAAATAAAAACAATGCTTATTTTCAGGCATGAATAAAAAAAAATCTAAAGAGAAACTAGCACTTTCCTTAAATGTGAAATTATTTTTACATTTGACAATAAGTCAGTATGAATTCCTTTCAAACTAAAAGACGTCTTGTGCCAAACCGGTACAAGAACAAGATTACAATAGCCTAAACTCATAAAAGATCAGAATTCTTACCAAAGTCTTGCTTAGTATTTGATTTTTTTTTTATTCTGGAAGAAGCAAAGCACAAACAAGACCTCTTCATGTCATCAGGAATGTAAAAATCTTTACATAGTTTACCTTTGAGGTGCACCTCAGTCTTAAATTGATAAAATGAACTAATCTAAATAAATAATATAATATTATTTATATAATACTATATATATATATTATATAATACAATAATATTTTATTTTTCTTCAGCCAAAGAGCCACAAGTGGCTCTGGAGCCGCAGGTTGCAGACCCCTGGACTAGATTGTGTAGGAAGCTCCTAGTGGTCATGACTTGAACTGCACCTTGCTCTAAATCATCTAAATTTTGAAACTAATTGTTCTGGGAGTGCATTAGCTGCCTCTTTCAGCCCACAAATTGCTGTTTGTTTATACGTTGCATTCAAGTAACTATAGAAACAAACTCTTAAAGGGTGTTTCTTGTTGGTTCTAGTGGCATTTGGTTTGTCTGTATGGTTCTTCGCCCCTGAAGCAACAGTACAAAAGTGTCTGGAAATGAGGCTCCAGCTCATAAGATATTGCATACATGCACACATACTTCCCATCCGTCATGCAGTCTCCCTCTCCTATTGGCCTGTCTCAGCAGGAAGGTCACAAGAACACAGTTATTATGCTCGATTTGATTACGTCCTAATCCAATCAAGCAAAGCAGAGAGAGACCCATTGATTTTTGAGACATAAAATTGTACTTATTGGGCTTAGAGGCTCATGGCTGATTTCTGGACAAGGTTAAAGCCGCAGTGAAATATTATGTCTGTCACAGAGTCCATAAGGAAATACGTTTTGCGATTGTGTCTTAGCTCTTGCTGTTTAACATTTCATCTCTGGTCTATTTTCTGTAGAACACCAAGCACATATAATGTAGCTGAGCACAAAAGAAGCGAGGATTCCGGCATAAATATGTCATGCAAAGAGGCTTCATGATGAAATGGAAAGAAATTTATGCATCCGAAATGAAGGAGGCATCAGGACCAAGACAAAAGCTTCTGATTTAGCTTTGTTTGTCCAATAAAGGATCGATGTTCTTATTTGAGGAAAGTTTAACAGAAATGTGAAAAAAAAGCAGCAAAAGGTTGAAAAAGACTCAGAGAAAGCACCCTTCAGCCGTCATGCTGTCAACCAATCCTGTCAGCGAGAACAGAAACATGATTGGCTCCCGGGATTAGATGTTCTTCAGCAATGCAATCCTACACATGGGGCCTCTTTCAAACGGATGCAGATTCTGCAGGAGCATCACCAGTAGGATGCATTTGGCGATGAGGACTGAAGAACATTGTTTCTGCGGTGAAGTGACGCCCACGCTCCACTTCCCACCCTCCTCCAGCAGCCAGCAACAAGCCGGGAGATGACAATGACGAGAGCTTTCAGAAAATGGCAAAGGCCCACTCACCTTCTGGTTCACCACACAGTGTGCACTGTGATTCTAAACAAGGACCAGAGAGAGACAACAGGAGATTAATAGAAGTGACACATATGCGGTGCGTGGTTGAGCATGTGTGTTCTGACAAACATTTACATCTTCGCCCTCCGTGCGAAAACATCAACTGCTATTCAAGATTTTGTATCCCTCTGTCACAGTCAGACATGGAAATAAAAGGTAAACAAAGAATCGAATACTTTAGCGGAACCCATGTGCAGCAGAACATCAGAAGTAATATGATCATCAGCTTCACGCAGCTGCATGGATTACAAGATAATTCATCACTGTGACATGCAAAGAGTCAACAAATGTGAGCAAAGAAACCGAGATGAGACTTTAAAATGCTCTATAAAGTACGGTGGCCTTGAAGTGCAAATCGTAACATATCATAATGTCAATTAAAATGTCAAAACTGCTAATAAAAAAGCAACTTTACATTTTAAAGACTCGTCTTTAAGCGTCTGGCCACGCCCACAGAAAGTTCAGCTCAATCAGCTCTTTACCACAGTTTCTCTGCAGCCAATAAGGGGGTTTTTTAATGTTAAAAAATAAAAAAACAAATCAAGTAAAAAAAAAAAATATGTGCACATGGAAGACGTATTAAGAAAAAACAAGACGCAAACATAAAAAATCAAACATCGTCATCCGATCAGTGATGTCCCATAGTACCTACCTTTTCCAGTTCCATATATTATTTCTTTTTTTTCTGAAAATACTTTTGTCAATAATAATTCATTTTTTTTTCTATGCGTTGTATTTTTGGAATTGTGTTTTGGTTTTTGAAATTTTGCTCAATTTATAAAATGTTTTATTAATCTTTTGTTTTGCTTTTTTTAATCGATCTTTAACATGTTTTGTATTGAATTATTTGCTGATGTGATATGCACTTCAGAGCCACTCTATAAAGTCATTTAGTAATGTCCGCATTCTGTTGTTTCTAATTATCAAATGTGTTATAAGTCAGTTCAAAGACTTATAGCACTTCTTTTTGTCATTTTTTTCTCAGAAAAAGAACGCATCACTTATTTTTCAATAACATTCAACATATTTCAGCGTGATTAATAATCAAAAACAAACAGTTATTAAGAGCCTTTCCTCAGCAGAGACAGGCAGTGGGAATAATGAGGCGAAAAGCGATGAGAATGAGCGTCATGCCTTCAGGCCTGGTGTTGAAAGGATGGCCTCAAAAACAGCTGCCGTGCGGTTTGTCTCCAATCTCTCCTTCATCTAATCATCGCTAATTGAGGTCTTGATAAGAGCGGCAGAAACTTTGAATTGATGACTGGACACCTTTTTTTTTTTTTCTCCTGACAAATCTGGAACACAGCTGTTGCTCGGCACCTGTCCTCAGATGACCTTGGCTTGTGAATACTTTTTAACGCGGTTCCTGTCAGAGTGGACTGGTTGTAAACGGACACAGCTTTGCAGTCGGTTATTAAACCCCCTGCTGGTCACTTTCTGGGGCTTTGTGATAACACTTGGCTTCAAAAGCTAACATTTCCTCGCACGCTGAGGGCGGTTCCTGACAACATCAACTAAATAGACGCTTGTATGCTTAAGCGCAAATCAAGAAAGGGGCTGTTGTTTCCACAACTGAGCGAGTGTTAGGGACCTTTAAATACAATCAAGGAAAAATAAACACAGCTGTTATTACCACCTTGTGGGAGTAATTGCATTGTCCTTTTCTGGGGGCAAGCAGTGTTTTGGATATGAGGAGGTTGAGCACAGTAGAGTGCCACAGGTGAAGTGGTAGACAGTAAAAGCCTTGAGAGAATTTACTGATTTAATTAGGCTTTTTTACTTTCCTACTCCCAGCTGTATAATTCCACAGAGTCAAAGCAATTGGCTCTATTAGTTTGTCCTGCCTGCTTAAATTTAAGGCTCTTTCAAATCGCCATGTGTGCAGCAGTATTGATTCTGGTGAGGCAATTTTTACAGTAAGGGAAGTGTTCCTGGGCAATTCTCATTTGCTTTTCAATTGGAAGTGTAAATCGGCTGACAGCCAGCGGCCATGGGCAAAACGTATTACACTTCTGCATTTGGTGAAAAAAGGAGTGTGTGGTGTAAATGTAGGTCACCGGGGCTTCAGAAAGATTTTAAAACCTTCAATCTTTTGTTATAATCTTATTGAACGCAGCTCTTTGGAAAAAAAAGAAAAAAAAAATTAGATGTAACATTGTTTTATACAGGATTATGAAAAACATTATGTTATTGTATAATTTTACAGCCCGTACCACATGGAAGTAGCATGCTGTGAACTTAGTCACTCAATCTATTCCTTTTGGGAAATAATAATTTTTAAATTTGGATCCTACTTAAAATTGGTTTTATTTTTTCTAAAATATATATATATATATATATATATATATATATATATATATATGAAGAAATACAATCACACAACAACCTGAAAAACATTTTTGCTAAAGTAAAAATATATCTATATAAATATTTCTCCACTTACACATTCAAAATACAACACTAAATAAAAACTGTGAAGTTTGATGCAGTGTTAATTAATCAACATTTTGTTGCCAAGAAACAAGGAAAGTCAAATTAACTTAAATCTTTGTAGATCTTTCAACCAGGTAATAAGATCATCAAAGCATGAGTAAGCCTTAAAAATACTTTAAAAAACTACAAAACCTTGGCTGTTAAGGTGTCTGTAAAAGACTGGACCGAGTCCACTTAATTTGGACCGGATTGAGTCCTGAACCTTTAGTTTAGTCTGTATCCAGACTATCTTAAAACGGACATTTTAGTTTTGAACCAAAGATTGTAAACTAAACCACGTGACTAAAGTTCTCTTCAGTCATTGGCCAGGAATTACAAAGGAAGGGGGGCATCAATAAGATGCTGTGTCTCATTGTTGCGTCCTTTCTACTCTGTTTACATCCTGTAATGTCAAAGTTCGGTGGTCATTTTTGTCCAGTTGTTCCGCTCCGAGCACAGAGCGCATTCAGACTGAGGAACCTTAGAGAGAATTGGAGCTCAGTCAAATTGAAATGGAACCGAGACCACTTTGAAGGTTGGGTCCGAGGGAGGTTCTTACACTCAAGTGGGTTTGCTTGGGTATTCAGACTGAAACTTTGTTCTGGATTATTGGGGAAACAAACTCTGGTTCACTTTAAAACCCTCATGCTCTCTTATGGGGTCCAGGTGACCCGACCCTTATATTGATGTGTGATCCCTCATAGGTGGAACGGATTTCATGTCTGCCACAGACACCAGTGAGAACAAAAAAATCGTTGAAAAAAAAAGTTCAGTGCGCTGTGACTCCATCTGTGCATCTGTAAAAACTGCAGGCATGAAGCCCAATGAGGCAAATTGAATTTGTGATATTGGGCTATATAAATAAAATTGAATTGAATTGAATTGAATTGTCTCGTGGAGTCTAGGTGAGCCCAGTTTAAATGTAAACATTCCTAGGATAGGACAAGAGTTTCACAAACTGTGTCCAGTCTGAATATACCCTTAATATGTTTCAAAAGGAGGCAATGGCAGGATTTTTCCATGGGTATCATGTTCCACCTCTGAAAATATTCACAGTGAAGTTAAATCTGGGGAAGAATTACAGTAATTAAAGAAATAAAAAGAAGTTTCTCCATTTTGTCAACAAACGTGTGAACATTTTGAATGTTAAATTTCAGAGAGGAAAAAAAATTTTTCAAAAACGGCATAAACACGAGTTAAGTCTGTTAGGAATCAATGGACATACTTTTAGCAAAAACCTTTAGTTAGAATGAATAAGCACAGAAATAAACAAAAAAAATAATGATTTAGGTTTTGTGAAAAATTTTAGTCAACCAGAAAACTAGGAATTTCTCAGCATTTTAGGATTATTTAGAAAATGATTCAATTACATTTATATTTCACCTGCAACTCGTCTGAAACTGTCACATAACAGGAAAAAGATTAAAATGATTTAAATCTTAACAGAGATGAATGTAAACGAATGTCACTGTAAAGGTCAAGGCATCATTGCAAATAAATTAAAGTAAAGCTTTGAATTACTTTAAATTTTAAGTGATTTCTAAAAATACAGATTAAAATGTTAGATTATTCCATCAAATGTCTAACATGTTTTTTCTTAAAAATATAATATTTAGCTACTGCATTTGCTTTGTTTCAACTTTCAAAAAAAATTCTGTTCACTCATTTATAACTAAAGGTCTGGAAAAAGATTGAAACAATAGCAAGCATGTCAGTAATTGATTTTTAGTCATTTTTGCCAGTATTTTAGTCATAATAATAATCTGATGTGATTTGACGTAGTGTGTTTAAAACTGAAGCCACAGTGAAGTAAAGGATCATTATTTAATCATTCAAGTTGAGATATCAAAAAAGAAAATGTTTCCAAGCAACTGCTTGATTAGCACTTTGTCACTTTTTATGAAAAAAAGAAAGAAAGAAGGCAACAAATGATGTGATTACAACAGTTCAAGGATTTTAGGAGTCCATGCATTTATTAACTGAACATTATTTCATAAAAGAGGAATAGCAGATGTGTCAGTGCTTCATAAGTCTACCTCTTTTTTTCCTAAATTTTATTGACAATTCTTTCAATTTACAAATGTTCCCATTCATTTGTGCATTTATTTTTAACAATAGGTAACAGAAAACACTACAAGTACATAAGTCTACCTTGTTAAGAGGGCTCCTCACAGAGGATGCCAACACCTAATTCCCGGGGGCTTGTCCGCGCTTTCCCCTGGTATCTACCAATCTTCCAACAGAGCAAACAAGGAGAACAAATTCTTATCTTTGAAGTGATAATGTATTCATGCATAATTAAAGCCATCATTTCCATATATACACTGCTTTCTCACACCTCCCCTAGTGGCTGATCTCACTGTGCACTCGCTCTGTTTTCTCTCCCTTCTCTCCAGTCATATGAAGAGGTGCAGGCGCTAATTAGCTAACGCTAACATCGGTAAGTTTTTTTTTTTAGTTTTGACAAGAATAATATGTTCTTGAGGAGATAAAGAACACTTGGTCTGGCACGAAAAAGTGAGAGAGAAGTATAAACTGTGACCTATGATAAAGCACAAAAACTTTTCAAAGATGACTTTGAAATTTACTAGAAGCTACGCACAATTAGCCTACAGCTAGTGGGCCACAAAGACTCGTTTACAGGGAATCTCTGGAAAAAGAACTGAAAACAATAACAAACAGACAAAGATATGCTCACAAATTAAACATTTCACTGCCACACTTAACTGTTGAGATGGTCACCAATTTTAGTTTACTTTCCTCTTGACCAGGGTCATTTGTCTTCTGCAGGGCGCCCTGTGTGCGTGCAGCCTCCCCCGGGGGCTGATCCAGCACTTCTTAGAGGAGACACAGAGCTGAGCATAAAGCTCGATGAGAAACCTGGCAGTATGCTTTAGGTCCTGCCTGCCTCATCAGCTGTTAATTATACCGCACTGTCACACACGTTTAGGCCGGACGCAGCACACCCATAAACTCTGCACTGTTCGTCAACACGCCTCGCTGTAAATATTTATGAACAAAACACACATTTTATGAAGTCAATGTATGTGGATGACTGAGTGCTGGAGGATAAATTCAAAGAAATGGATTCTTAGGGTTAAAGCTGTAGAAGGACGATGGCCTGATGGGAATATTGTTGACATTTTCTCTACAAAAATTAAATTAAAATGAGATTTGTACTACACAGAATAGAATAAAATGCTTTATTGTCGTATAAGGAGCATGACGAAATTTAAGGCAGTCAAAATGTTAAGGTGGATTAAGACTAGGGAATAAAATACGAGAATAAAAACAATAAACCCCCTCACTGGCCACTATATCACCCACCTGATTCTTAAGCAGTACATGGAGCCTCACTCAGTGCGACGTATTGTTTTGTGCCATCTTTCCTGCATTACTGAGCGTTTCCATCTGGATCTGATCTTCTGGTTCTGACCCTATTTTATTTCTGATTGCCTGCTGCCTGCCCTGAACCTCGCCTGGACTGAGTATTCTTAGCTGACCCCATGGTCGTGATTGATCTCTGCCTGTCCGACACTTATTTAGCTTTGTGGACTTTCAGCCGTGCTTAGTTCCTGTCTGTACTAATAAACCTGCTGCACTTGGAACCAGCTGACTACCCCTAGTAAGGGTGTCAAAATAGAAAGAACAGCTTCAGACCAGCTTTCACTATCACTAATATCACAATTCAGCACAGTAGGGTTGGCGCCGGTTTCTTCAAGTATCTACATCATATCAGCTCCTCACAGCCTTCAGCTGGGGCTCTGCTCCAGTTTCTTGATACCGAGCTGTACACCACATTGAGGAAAGAATATATATATAAAAAAAAGAAGTTAAAATCACTCAAAGCAAATATCTGTTAAATGCATGTACAACCCTATCACACGGTAATCCCAATTAATTATTAAATGATGTCATGATGTCTGTTCATGTCTGATAATGCGAACCAGGGAGGGCATTATCCTGCTCATACAATTGTCATTAAAGAAAAAAAATTGAAATCAATGATTAAAACTTCAATACTGTTGCATATTTTTAAACTAAATTTAAAACATGGTGCTTCGTTTTGCTATGGTAACAGCTTCAGTCCTAGCACATATCTTGCTTAGCTCCCGCTCTTTCCTCTCTGAGGAAAATGATCATCATGAGAAGTTTAAGTTTATTTGATTTATATGGCGCCTTAAAATGACCTCGGTCATTAAACAAAAGATCATTTTTATGAGGAAACTTCCCTTTTTCACATATGATTTTGTACAGATTGTGAATTTTATTTTATTTTTTTATTTTATTTTTTTAAGAAACAAAGTCCAAAGTCAAAATAATCCAACTCCTTTGGTATCACATCCTTGTGTTTTATTTACTCTTCTTAGATCCTCTTTGTTTTTTCTTTTCTGTTTCATCCCAAATCTTAAAAATGATTAAATTCACCAAACAGTTTTAAATTAAATTATGAAGTCACTTAAGTCTTTTCTACTGTCTTGCTGTTGTGATTACTGTGGAATAATGTATGTTAACATATATATGAATTACAGTATTGGTAAGAAATGTGTGATCAGTGATGAAAGAGTCTCAAAAAGCTATATTGAGGTCCATATTCTAAAAAAAAAAATCCCAAACACTAAGAAAATCTCTGGGTGTTATACATCCAACCTGCATTTGTGGAAAAACTAATATATATTTTTTTTTAACACAATCAATATAGCAGCCCACTACCTTAAATGATGTGTGCACAATATAAGATTGATTTATTCGTTTTAAATCAATTTCTTAAGTCAAACCCTCAGAGACAAACTTTTATGTTTTAAAAGGCAGGAACTTAGCGTAAGTTATGTGTAAGGTCTATTATGAACAGAAGATTTCTGTAGGAAAAGAACATTTTTCAAACTAAGACGTAACTAATTTAAAAGGTCATATTAAACCTTGGAGCTTTTTAAAGTTAAGGAACACTTAACTGCACCTCAACAAGAATCCAAACCTGCCACTCAAACTTTTGGGTCTGCTGGAGTGAAGAACCATTTGTTCAAAAAGTTTTCATAAAAGCAGAACAATTATTTCAGTTATGTTTAACTGCACAATATTGTAGAATAGAGGGTCCTCATTAGCGAGGATTTAGACAAGATCAAAGGAAGACAAAAGTGAGCTGCTAACATTTATTTCACCGCAGCTTCTCATGTGAATCACAGATAGAACAAGTAATTTAGCAGCACAGAATTCTGGGACATCTTTTTTCTTTCATGAAGAGATTTCCAGTATCTCTTGTGCTAAATGAGATACTAAAGACGATGAAACCTTCCTATTTAGGGTTTAAAAGATTTAACCAGCTCTTACTTTATGTTTAATGAGTTTTTTTAAATAAGCAAAAGAACCTCATTTGAATGCACATAATCACCCTCAGTCACTTAGACAAGAAAACCTTTTAATTTCTTGTTACCTTTTGCAATTAGCCACATTCATAATTTCATATACTTTCTTTTAAATTCTGCTTGATTTATTTGATTTTTTTTCTCGATTGTAGATAAATTTAGTGCAGAAATTGGCTCAAAGCCATTATAAGTGATTATGTATTTTTTTCTGCCTTTTGATGCATTGATTAAGAATCAGCCTTCATCCAGCTGTCTCTTGTCTTTGGGTCTGTCCATTGGTCCAGAATTGCCCCATGTGAGGGTAGAAAATGACATGCAGTCAATTCCGTTGTATTTTTTCCAGATGTTACCATGTTGAAGCCAGAAATCATTGGTAAGCAGTGATTGGTCTGAGTCCCTGTTTCCATGGCAACCACTTTAGCCAAGGAGAAGTGGCGTTGTTGGAAAACAGGTTTCACAAAATTTGCCAAACGTTTCGATTGTTCCATGTGACTCCACATACTTATATCAAGGCACCTGATTGGCTACAAAAATGGTTATTCTGACTAATAGCAGTTTATTTCTTAATAGAGGTCTATTAGATTTAGACAGTCCAGTTCTCAGGATCATAGTCATGAAGGATTTAAAAATGGATGTTAATTTCAAAAGAGTTCACACTTAATGCTGTAAGAACAGCCATGTTACCTTCTAGATAGGCAGTCCTGGTTCGACTAAAGAAACCTTCAAAAGTTAGTTGTGAATAGTTTGGCCTTGAATGCCACTAATGGACAGAGTGAATGTCTACTTCCATTGAGAAAAGGGACAGACTGTTGTAAATGTAGGTCTTGGATTAAATCAATATTCAGTTTCAAGTTTATCCATGTTACATTTTATAAACTGAGGTGGTGCCAATTGAAATATGTAAAATTTATCTAAATGCAGTAATACTCTTGGCTTTCTGATAATATGCAAAACTCAGTGTTAGAACTAATATTCAGAAAATGGAGCTAACAACACGAGCTGTCAACACATGTATTTTCTCCTCAAACTAAGCTACCCTGATTCTACACTTAGAAGCAGTGACATGAACAAAACCAAACTACTCCTGAGAGCTTGCTTTTATCTGTGAGTGGTTGCATATTTAAATATGTTTTTCCTCTCATCTGCAAGTCCTGACACACTGTGCAATCCAGATATGCATTCATAAATTGATGCCTTCCCACAAAAGTGCTTGCGTGCACTCCGTTCTGCAAGGATAAACACAATGTGTTTGCACTGCGAGTGTTTGCACATGTGAAGCAACATTTCATTTAGCAGTTTGCTTCTCGTGATAGCCCCTGAGCCTCACACATCATTGTGACAGTGTGACTGTGATGATAAGAGGCGGAGAGCAGACACGCGGTGGATGGCAGTGATGGGTTTGGTGGAAAAATGAAGAAGGTTGGTGGAAAGAATGAGAAAAAAAAAAGGCTATATCACCTATTGTTTTCTAGCCACCCAAGGGTCACATTTAATAGCGAGTCCTAGGGGACGATGAAAGTCAAAAGCAGGGAACCATAAATATTTTCAGAGGGAGAAAAATGTTGAGAAATGTTCCCGCTTCTCAAACGTGTTGAAGTGAGGGGTGATGGATGCAAGGGGGGGAGGCTGACGAGCGCTAACGAGAGGGATATGTGCTGGGAAAAGATGGAAGGAGAGGTGGACAAAAAGTAGATGGAAAGACTTGTGAAAAGGAGATAATGATGGTGTCCTTCACACCCCAGCAGAAATCTCTCTCACTGCAACATCAGTGAGGAGGGCACAGCTCAAAGATGACCATATTGAACCCTGCTAAAAGAGGCTGGTGGTAAAGCTAGTAATGCCGTGTAGCTCCCATCTTCTTCTCCTTCATTGCCACATACCCTTTAGTTATTTATCTCTTCATCTGACTAAGATTTACCTAAGTCCCACACCAATCAACTTTGGTCTTTTAATTACAATTGTCTTGTTTTTAGCCAACATTTTTTTACACTGCCGTTTTCTAGGACATAATTCCTGCAGAGCGGCAGTTGTTCATTCAAAATTTGAAGGTTGTGTCAATTCCTCCATGCAGATTTCCTCTAGAGCAGTGATGGTGCTATTCATTCTTTCCTTTAAACGGACCAATTTCCTGGTCCCTATGCTGAAAAACAGCCCTAAGATCGCCGATCTCAACCTTATAGAAAATCTTTGGAGGGAGATGAAAGTTCATGTTGCTCAGTGATAACTCCAAAACATCACTGCTGTAGAGGAGATCTGCATGGAGGAATGGGCCAAATTATCAGCAACAGTTTGTGAAAACCTTGTGAAGACTTTCAGAAAACATTTGACGGCTGTCATTGACAACAAAAGGTATATAACAAAGTATTGAGGTTAACTTTTGTCATTGACCAAGTACTTATTTTCCACCATAATTTACAAATAAATTCTTTCAAAAAATTAAGTATTCCTATGATGAAAATTACAGGCCTATCTCGTCTTTTTAAGTGGTAGAACTTTCACAATTGCCTAGCCACCAAGGTCAAGTGGGGCCCATATGGTATGGGTTTGTCAGCGGGCTTCTGTGGTGGCCCCCATCTGTGTTTTCCCTCTTTGGGTCTGCTGCCCAGAGACCGGACGTCTGCGCAGTGGAGCATGTCCACCAGGCGGCTGGCTCGCATAGCCCACTTACACCAATGTAGACAAACACAGGTGGGGCCACCACAAAAACTATGGAACAAACTCATTTGGAGTCCACATTTTCTGTCCACCTTTTAAACCAACCCACTTGGTTTTAGTGGCTGGGCATTTGCCCCACTGTATGATCTCCATCGTGAGAACAATGCTACAGAAACATGTCAAAAACACAACGAACACCATTTTCATTGAAGTTGGTCTTTAACTCCTGTACATGCTTGCTCAGATAAGAAAGTCATTGTCAGGGTCGGTGACACAGCACCATCTCGGTCATTTGTAACTGTCTACAGTACATCCATGACGAGCCGATGATGGATGTATAGGCAGACGGAGGATCATATTGCCCAAATCTTCAAACCTCAAACCCACTTCAGGGAGCTCTTTTAATACTATTGTAAATGTGGCGCCAGAAGATTTTTTTGAAAGAGTTCTTGACACACATGACCTTATGAAAACAGACACCATTGCTTCCTTAATAAGTATTTTTTAAAGGTCACAAAGGGCACAAGCCCCTCCACAAATACCTCATTGATGCCTAATATGGTTGTTTGATATCGCTTCTGCCTATGAATCAATACATATTATTACTGTCATTGTAATTGCCAGCTGCCCCTATTTTTTCATCTGCAATGAAAGCAGAAATGGGACTCTTTCAAGCATGAAAATAATCATACAGGGAGGTCAGTAGAGGTGATACAATTGTCAATTGTTCAAATTCATTCAGATATTTTAAATTCATCAACACAAGGCAAACAAGAAAAACTGAAGAAGCCTGTGACATATAAGGATGATACATTTAGCTATCTTATGTCTATAACTTCTATATTTAATTTTTAAACCATCCAACCGTTCACCTGTCGACTCCCATAAACCCATGATGGACACTTTTACTCATTTTTCAAAGACAAAAACATGCTACTAAGCAAATCATCATGTTGTCTGGAAAAAAGGGTTTGTGACAAAGGCCATCAAGAGATTTACACTGGAAATGTATTTTTGAGTACTGGCAGGATTTTTCAGACTGAACAGCCGACAAAATTACTTAAATTACATGTACGCGCTCATGCTTGGGGAGGGTAATTAAACACCCCAATCAGGTGTGGACTGTCCATTGGCAACGTAATACAGTTTTACGGATGAAAGTGTTTGGGCAGTCCAACCCCTAATACGGAGTACGCTGTACATCATGTTCTCCATCATAGATTGGCATGTTAGCTTGCTAACATTTACTAATTGGTTCTCAGTGGCTGAGCCAGTGGATGAATTAGAGTTAATTCATCATGAAGCCCTCCAATGAAAGGTCAGAGCATCAATTACTCGACAATAATGGTTTATCCTGAGGACAGGAACCTGCAACCCCTATATCACATAGATCTACACGATAACCTCTGAGAGTCCTACTCAGAGGTTATGGATACCAAAAAAAGAATAGAACCCTTAAAAAAAAGCTGTGTGGAATCATATCAAATGGGTCATTTGGTAGACCAGCTGATGGTGCGATTCCAATAATCATGCTGCCAATGGGAGTAAATACAGACAGCTGGCTAGATAATCTTAAAAGAAAGATAATTTCCTTACGAGTTAGTCAACATATTATCTAGAAATAAGAGCATGTGCTTGTATATCTCTGCCAGTCTGCTGTTTTACATCCATGTCTGTCAGATATTACACTCACAGAAATGAAGGCTTTTAGGGAAATATTTCATTTCTTCTGATCAGTTGTTAGTTTGATGTAATGTCATCTTTGTTTTTATTTTTAAAATATATTCATCAGCATTTTAAATGTTAACCCTATAAAGCCAACTACATAAAATATGATACTTTTACACACTGAAATCCACAAAAGAACCTTTGCGATGTCATCATTTATGAGATATAGATACTATTGTTTGTGATACATTGTTCTATTTGGTATGTTTTTGCACACAAAAATGTTAGCATTAGACGTAAAAAAATTACACCTTATTTACTGACTTGCTCAAATTTGATTCCCACATTTTCACATGGTGTTATTGTATAATAAAGTTCATTATCAAAAAATGTAGCATTTTTTTCGATGCAGGAAGTAGTCATTTAAAGTAATTAACGCCAGAAGATGAGTTATTCTTTTCATAAAGTTTAAAAAAATTAGCTAAACTTTTCCCGCCATGAGTGTTTTGATATTTCACAAAGGCAGCTATTTTGGAGCAGGAAAAGTCCTTCTACTGCCCCTAGTGGAATGAGGATGAATTACATATTAGAAAACATGGATTGAGTTATAGACTTGTTTTTTAGGGAACGTTTTGATCATACTAATGAGAAAGGGGTCTCAGAAATGTATATCAAATAAATACCATATTAAATGGTATATCATATGTATATCACTTGCATCAAGTATGATACAAATTTATCAATAATTAATTAAATCTGCTTTTTAAGTAATTAATATCATGTTTTGCTTTGTTTCCCTGAAATTAGATAAATAAATAAACTCCAAAGATATGCATATCCCATTAAAAGATGAACATCTGCTCATTCGAGCAAAGTTTGAAGGCAAACTCAATGACACTTTACAGCAGCAAGGGAAACCAGACACACACACTCGTCTTTTTAGGCTCCAAAATGAGCATGCATGTATAAATAAGCAGAGGCAATGCAGTCGCCACACTCATCAATCTACCTGCTCTCTCAAAGAATGATGTCACTGGCACTGAGCATGGCTGTAGGCCCGCCGTACTGAGGGAACCAACTCTCATTATCTCCACTCCGGATTTATAGATCAACTGTGCTCATATTTTACACTGTGGGGCATAGAGAGAACATACGGAAGGGGTTCTGGCAGAGAAAAGAGGATAAAGATGGAGAGAGTGGGAGTGACAGAGAGCATTAACTGATGAACCGTGATGTATAAGTATTTGCTCTTTAATGAAAACTCTTCTGGTCATCAGCTTCTTTCCACTGGATCACATATCATGTCTACATGTGCATTTCTCTGTTGATATTGATCCCAATTACATGCATAACTGACATACAATTATTATTGGACTTCTTTAATAATCTGATTTTTTAATGTGAAGAGGATAATCTGCTTTCCTTTATCTAAAAATAAAAAAAATAATCAATAACTTTCCCCAAAAAGCCAATAATTCATGCAATTTCTCATTTTTTTATTTTATTTCCCCTCAGTTTTATATTGGGACACGTGTGAACCAAACTTAAAGATGTCACATAATCAAAACGTGAGACCCAAGGTAGCGTTGCGTTTCCAAGGAAACCACTGTTTTCTCGCAGGGTACAAACAGAGAACAGAACAGCAAGTCTGTTTTGTAGATTTAGTAGATCCCACAACAGTTTATGCTTTAGTCACATGCTCCTGCACAGGAGTTGACCTGTACCGGTGTTGCAGGTTTTTGGATAGTCCGGATTTGGAAGGTCCTAGACAGGTGTCGGCTGTTGTCTTGTAGTTACTCCGTGGCTCGTGTGGCCAATTTAAGGGATGCTGTGAAAATAGAATGTTCCTTGTAAATGGTAAACGACGTATACTTGTATAACGCTTTTCTACCTTCCTCAAGGCCCAAAGCATGAACACATGCACACAAACGCTACCAAACTCTGGGCCAGCTTTCCATCAGAAGTAATCTGGGGTTCAGTGTCTTGCCCAAGGACACTTCGACACATGGGCGGGCAGGATGGGAATCAAACCTGCAATCTTCCGATCAGGAATCGACTGCCCTTCCACTGCACCACGGCCACCCAAGGTATATTGTAAGGTATGTGTAAGGATAAAAGTCACACTTATGGTGTACATGTGATGCTGCAGTATAGTGTTAATAATAAATAAACAAATGTTGCATAAGTGTTCTCCACGACCAGTTGCCCGCAGCACACCCGTAGATTACAATGTACATAAACATTTTCGCTCTGTTGGGTTACCAAGTGGTCTACAGCATTAAAGTTTTGTGCAGAACACCTCTTGGCCCTATGACAGGCTTGCCCATTTTTTGCCTCCAAGCAGTCCATTTCCACGTGCGGACAATAATGACTAAGAGATACTACAACTCATTGTGGCAAAAAGAACGGACCAACAACAGTCTTTTACTGAAGATCTAAGACCTATGACTTTATGTATGAACATTCCCCAAAACTAATTAGCTAATTGACACATGGAATTTTCAAATTATGTCATACTACATCTGTATTTTGTTGGCATGCAAAATAACTCATTGGTTGTTGCCACTGCTCATAGAAACAAGTTGTTTTGTGTAATTTCACAAACTGGAGACATTTATGTTGAACTAGGCCTTCATCTATTGTTTGTACTCCAGGCTGACGTCTTTTGAGTCAGAATGTTTCAAAAGTCAAAGCGACTTACTGCCTCAGTGTTCACTTACTCATAGGCCTAAACTCTTTGCCAAAGATATAAAACAACAACTAAACTGTAGAGCATCTCCTTGTTAGGGATCCAGATAGAAGAAAAACTTGGCACAGCAACACACCGTCCATGTCCTTTCTGTGCTCTCTTCAAATGTCAGAACCATGTCACAGCATTATTTCATGTAAATGACTGTAGATGATTGTGTGTGTGGTGTTGAGAGATTGGCACCTGGCACCCCTACTGAACAGACTTCAGCAGCTGCACACCTGCCACCCTTGGCTCAGGATGTTTGGCCAGGGAATATATCGGGTACAGATGTAGTAGTGAACAAGTGTGTATGTGAGCTTAACAAGTACTATCTTGGGTGTTGCATTATGCTCCATCTCCTGGAATATACCTAATGGGCCATGAGGAGCAAGCAGGCGAAGCAAGCCCAGAGGCAGAGTATGATGTGTCTAACAGCTGGTCAGCCATGTCACTGGGTGGCAATATTGGAGCTGTAGCTGCTCCTTGTGTCTCTTTGTTAACTGGTACATGCTGGGGACGAGCAGTGGAGGCTTCCTTTGCAAGAAACAACAGAAATCCAGTTCATCCCGAGATATAAATACAAGTCAGAGTGATAATCCTGGCACTGTCCAAAAAACTTTTATAAATGGACGAACTGTCTATAGAGTTAAAAAAGAATAATGTTTTTCACAAAGTATCAAAGAGACTGCTTTATAGAGGTGTGAGCATGAAGGTAAACAGGGCTGAATTCTTGCTTCTTATTCATTTTTATATATTCAGACATCAGTAGATTCAGCAGAAAAAGGTAAAAATATTTTTTAAAGCAAGAAATACTCTTGGAGGAAAAATATTGATTTACTTTTTTCATAAGGTTGAGTATAGCCATCATAATATAACTGAAATCCCTGTTTTCATTCTGCTATCAATTTAAACTTATAGACTAGAGTTACAGTTTCTGACTTATAAGATCTGAGCCTAAATATTTTTCTACTAAACATTCTTGTGCCATTAAAAAATATTAATCCTTGAGTCAATCTTAGAATCATTGTTGACAAAGATTAAGAAACTCATCAATTCAAGCTTCTGCATTGCATAAATAACAAAAGCAACATTTTTATATGAAACAAAAACAATACTAAAAATAAAAGTTTAAGAATAAGGTGTTTTTAATTCTTTCATTATTAATGGTGTTTTCACAGTCACACTGTCACATTTTTAACATCTTTAGCCCTCCTACCACCCCTCAAACATTGACTGTATATTCACTGGACATATCAGCTAATCCACCCTCGTTTTACAAATATGAAATGCCAATGAGGTCAAAATCCCATAGATTTCTATTGAGAAATCTGCAGTTATTTCTTAGCCATTTGTCAGAATAACCATTCTTGCGCTGATACATTTTTCTTAATATCTTCTCTCTAAGCTAAATATTTTTTCAAATATATTTTTTCTTTATAGTAAGTTACTCAAGTTATAAACTGACCAATTAGATGCCTCAGTAAAAGCATGTGATGACCCCACCTCGAGCGTTTGATTCACAAATTCTCCCGAGCACGCTTTCAGTGGAAGGGGTGTGGACTTTGAACGAGCTCATTCCTGATTGGCAACAAAAGTTCCTCTGAAAATGTGACTCAAACCGACTTGAACCAATCATTCTTGCAAGTTTCAAAATGGCGGCAGACCAAGAGGAAGCCACGGAGACGGCTTTGGCCTGATTTTAAGAGAGCTAGAGGTGAGGCATTTTCTATGGGTGCTTTAGCTGATGTGCTGAATTGGCCGAAAAAAAACATCTCCCTTGAAAGCTTGTATGGAGAAGCAATATCTAACTACTGTTTTGCACAGCATAAATGCATCAGTTGTCAAGGGAAAGCTCTCAGGGACAAATGCCTACACTGCAAAAGCCAAAGGACTACAAGAAAGCTGACACGAGCCTGGCCCCTCTTCATTTGGATCAGTAGGAAATCACAGGCATGCTGGGAAATACCCTGCAGCTGCAGCAAAGCAGCGTGAAAAGTTTGGTCTGGCTTTGAGATGACAAAAAGTAACTAGCTGCTATAAGCTATTCATTGGAACAATACATAATTTGAGGACATTTTAACAGATCCTTCTTGTCTCTTTGTAGCCTAGCAACCATCGTACAGGTCTTTTTGTGTGGAGCTATGCGGAGAGCGATGTTTCCACTTTCTGTGAATGGGAGAACAGACCTATTAGGAAAAAAGTATGTATGATCAAGGAGAATATTGGACTAAAACAGAGGGAAAAAGGGGGAATTATGGGATGTGAGGGACACTCCTGCAAAACAGATCATACGCGTATTTCATCGTACACAAAGCAAATCCCATAATGTGATTACAGAAATACACACACGAACCCAAGACCTCCCATGTTCCAAGACATTTTGTTGCCATGGCAATAGGTTGGGAGGGAGACGAGGAAGAGGAGAGGGTGTTTGTGGAATCGCCTTCCTGTGAGCGAAGTGTTTTCCCAGGCACTCTCTCATGTGGAGCAGATGCAAAAGTACAGAGCGACTCTGCAGTCTCCTCTAAGACTGATTTAATGTGGCCCACTTCCATTCCAGATAAGCAAGATGTGCATAGCACCAAGATGCTTTCCGCCTCCACCTCCCTCGGCCTCCTTCAAGGATCTGTCGATTGCGCTCGGAGTCAGAGGTCGAAGTACGGGAAGGATTTATCTCCGACAAAGAGATTAATGTGAACTAATGGAAGGTCATCCTCAATACTGCTGCTTATTGCTCATGCGGTTCAAGCAGAACTACGTTTGAAAATGTAATAAATATTGCATAGATGGCTTCCTTCATGTCCTCCTTACAGCTTTGATAGACCCTGGTCATCTATCACCGCATCCGTTCCATTCATGGTCAGGAAATCTGCGGGGATGAAACCCCTCGCTTTTTCACGCAGCCATTTATTTGGCTTAATCTGTATTATTCGAACAAGATGTGAGTTCATCCAGAGGAGAGCTAGGTAACTGTGGGAATGGCGTGCTGACTCATGGAGTCTGCTCCATAAAACGTCCCACTGCTTTCTGTTGATCCTCTCTGCACTGATAAGTAGGTCCTGTTGAGAGATGGCTAGCTGAGAGCAACCAGCCATAGATTCCCAGATGACCTCCTTTCCCACATTCTGTTATGAAGCGTTTAAATATTCACTCTTTTTACCACTTCACAGTTAATCAGACTTTGTAATTCATTAAAAAAAACACACAGTCTATTTTTTCCGCACTTCTCCATAATGGACCAAAAGCACTCTGCTTTTGGACGTCTGGACTATATTATCTGACTCTACATTTAGAACCGGTTAACCAGCTCTAACTTGTGGAGAGACAGCTCCAGACTCCATCAGAGCTGCTTTAAGCAGCCATGACTAAGTGGGAGAGGAGTCAAGCTTTAGGGGGACTCTGCATTTTCCTAATGACAGAAGCTCAGGACTGCTCCCAAGCTGGACTGAAGAAAGCACTTAAGAATAATGTATGACCACAATGGAATCCACATTTTTTTTATAATTCTGGAAAAAGTTAATTATTATCGTTTTAAGGAAATCATCTGTTTGGAGTTTCAGAACGTTTGCTGTGACGTCTTTCATTTAATAGGAGCTCCTACTATGAAATATTCAAGAGTCGACAATTTTGTTTTACTCTGTAAATGGCCATTATGCTTGAAGATTTTACTTTAAAAAGCTGTCACAGGGCGAAGAGAAAAAAGTAGATTTAATACATTTTTAAACCCAGGGTGCACTTAAAATGACAAAAAAATTTAAATGGCTTTTCTTTTCCTCGGCTTGAATAAAAATAATTAGTTGAAGTAAGGGTTTCATTTATAATTAATGCTGCTAAACGTAAACAAACTGTAGAGTAAAATGAAAAAAACAAACAAACAAACAAATCCTTATTTTTTGACTTTTCAGGAGTCACCACACCAAATCCTCCACCTTCATCATGCTCACAAACCACTCTTACGTCCTCCTTGGTTTCAACCTGGAACCTTTTTTTTTTTTTTTTGGTCTTTTTAAAGAACCTTTAAGGAAAAGAAGATATTTTTAGACACATACAAAAATAACTTTTTTTTCCCTATAAATATCCATTTATTATTAAATGGTGCAAATTGGAATTCCGATAATAAATTTGCCTTATGGAAACATCACACATTTGAAAAAAACCCGTGTTTATCTAAAATATCGAAATTGACATATTTTGCAAAATTGCAGTAGAAAATTTTTTTTTTTTTTTTTTAAATTAAAGAAGTCAAGTGACCAACAACTGGATACCACGAGGTTCCACAGGATCACTCAGCTCATCAAAAGTTGAATGTGTCTGGTGGAATTTTTGGATCCAAAGCTCCTCTGTAAAATCCCAAACAAGGATTTCCCAAAATGGCTTCATCCGTATCCGCTCCCAAGTAGCTTGCCACTCCATGGCCTGAATAAGACGCCAACTTCTTATTTGATGAATGATAATGAGCGCTAGAGCTGTGGAGGAAATTTACTGTATCTGCAGCAAATCAAAGTATCGTTCACATCTGCCGCCACGTTTTTGAATGACTTATCGCGAGTTGGTTTGTGTTTATTCGCATAATTACAATTTTACAACCTAATTACAACCTAACAACCTAATTATAAAATTGTGTTTTGTTTTTGACCTTCCTGTAGTTTCGATAAAGTTTTGCACCAATAACTAATGAAATGCAGCCACTAATGCTCTGAGCATGATGGTAAAGTGAATGATCTCAGGCTCGGCGTTGGTCATTTGGTCATGGGGTTTGAGATGACAAAAAAAAAAATCAATCATAACTGGGATCACCCAGAAGTAAAGCAGGTATCCCACAGAGGTCCAAAGTAGTTTCTAAAATTATAGTTTGACTCAAAGTAAAGAGTTTTTAAATGTTTTTAGGCAATTTTCAAGTCTTGAAGCCTCAAATTTTCAGAAATACATTTGGTATATTGACTCCAAACAGCTGATTTTAAGCCGGTTTCTTTCCATTATTTTTATTATCTTGCCATAATTTTGGACCTGTTTACCCAACACATTTTCATTACCAAGTTTTCACATTTTGACAAAAAAAATTGATGTTTTGGATGTGCCAAAAGACGTGCCTAAATATGTATTATACATAAAAGAAGGATGGAATAAAAGTTTATCTACGTTCAGGATATACCAAAGTTAACTTTGAACCCTGTGGAGCAAAAGTGGAGTCAGGATGTGGCGGTTGATGGTCAAAACCACACAGGGAAGCTCGAGTCTCATCATCCAAGTTCCAAGGTGACCCTGGAACAAACCATCTTCCTGGCAGGAAGGACAGCAAACAACCATAGATGGAGCTTTGAACACACGGATGTGATAGGAGTGTCCCATGAATCTCTGAACTGTGAATCTTTATGGGATTCTCACGAGAAGTCGTGAAACACGAGTCCAAACCCCTGCCACAGAGTTGTGCTGAGTAACTCCATTTGATCAGCAAACCCTTCACTTTAGGAGCACTTTGCATCCCCCCCCCCAACGCTGTGATTTACTCTCCTTAAATAAAAGCCGTGAGCTGCTGGCAGTCCCTGCCTCAGAGGGAATTAATTAACATGAACCACATTAACTCCCACGTGTGAAACATGCCTAGAAGTTTGCTTGTCGATCAGCATCTGCTGCCCCAGCAACAGAATATCATTCCAATCAATGCTGTAATAGCTTCGAGGCCTCCGACCTAATCAGTCCGCCAGAAGCAGCAGAGCAACAGGAAAAATGCAGCATCTACAATAGTTTGTGTGTTTGAAAGTTTTTAAATGGCAAACACTCAAAAAGTGATGAATTAAACATGACGTGAATAAAACTGTTTTTTCTAAAGTTTGGAATGACTTTTTAGCTTTTCAAAATTACAGCGTTCCCACACCATACACAGCTTATCATCTGCAGAGCTACCGATTTCTTTTCAGTGCAATGTAGCTTTTTTGTTTTAAAGTGCATTGCGTTCTGTGTGCTGATTGGCTGTTGACCTTGTTAATCAATCTGTGCTGTGTGCTATCTCCTGCATCCAGTTTGTTAATAAATTTTCAACTGCGAGACAATCTCTTTTTTTGTTCTATAATACTGAACATATTTTCCTTCCAAGATTTAAATTTTGAGAATTTAAAGAAGAGAGAATAACAATTAAAATGTTTCTATCTAAAATGGTCTCTCTACCTTTGCAGATTTTGCCAATCAAGTAGCATGTTGAAAACGTATCTTTAGCAATAAACAAGGAAACGATGTTTCTTTAAAGAAATTTTAGTTTTATTTTTTTTCTCTTTTTCTTCATTAATGATTCCAACTGCACTATAACTGATAAACTTAGTCACAACTGCTATCATGGGTGGATAAAACTTCAAGGTTGTAGAGATCTTTGGTGATCCCACAGAGCAAAAATGTTCATGCACATTTTCAACCAGCATCAGGTGATCAATAGATTGTGATGAACACTTTGACAACATGAAAGGATAAGTAAAGGCTGTGTCGCACAGTCACAACATATTTTGCGCATATTGCCAGAATGTAAAGTAGTGAATACGATCATTTATGTGGGAAAAAGTGAGAAAAGTTATGGTCTTTTATGTGAAGTTTTCACAGACTCGACCATGGACAAGTTGGACGAGGTGGAGCCGGAGACCCCCCCCTTAGTACAGACTGCTGGAGGGGTAAAAGATCGGCTAATTTATATAGCCATCACACAATCGTGCATAACCGTATGGTTATTGCGCTGTGCATGTGCTTCTCTTTAGTAATTTGTTAATTAAATATGTAAATTTAACATGATGTGAGCGTCATATGCACAATAAAAAAATTGATACATCGGAATTACAAGTGTGAAAAGTCTGTTAGACATTTGTGGAATGATCGTGGAAAGCCACACATTTGCGTAACCTTTGTGTAGTAATTGCATCTAAATACGCATTAACTGTAATTCTCAACTGACCTAAAATTACTAACAGCTCAAAACCGAATTAATGTGAAGAACTGTTGGCGGAAATCCTCGACTGACATCTACGCACATGAACGAATGTTGAATGCAAGAAACGCTTACATGTATCACGTATGTTTTAAGACCAAAACTAAATACCTGGAAAATGTGCAAATTGTATGAAATACCAGTGTGACATGCCTTAAAGTCCCCCAACAACAATTAAAAAAATTTCTTTAAACGTTCCCAGTGGGGTTTTAATTAGGCCTGTGAAGTTTTTAACAAAAACTCCACATCCTAAATGTCTTAAAAAGCCATTTTTCCTGTTGATCTGAAGCCTTCCTTTCCAAAAATCCCTCTGTGGTTTAGGAGAACAGTTCTGGTGTCTGGTTAAACCACCTGGTGGATCCTGAGCGGAGCTGCTATAAACAAACCAGCGGTGCTCCTTATAGCAGCTCGCCGCTATTAGGAGTCCATGCAAGCGGCCATAAGTGCTGTTCAAGGTGTGCACTTTTCCCACACATTGTGACTGTAAGAAAGTAGGAATTTAAGCAATCAGAGTGCAATTTGTGGGGGCGTCCTACTGGCACTTGCGGATCGTGTGCATAACCTGTGCGTGTAGCATTCACACGCTATCAATAAGGAGCAAGTATGTACTAACGACTAGAGTGTGGCATAAGGACATTGAATGACAGCATGCGACAATAGTACATTCCATTTTATCTTTTAAGGTGGCTGCATGAGCCTCAAGGGAACAGCAGGACAAACCCGTTTTCTTTTTAAGATGCAACCGCTCCTGTCTGGACAAACCAAAAAACCTGCATCATCCGAACAGGTCAACCCACATAACGGTGCATGTGACTAAACCCAAAGGCTTTAACTGCTGATGACAGCACTCTGCTGAGATTTACTTTTAACTTTAAGTCTCACATTTCCTACATGTCAAACCAAAGAAAAAAAAAAAAATCCCCCTACTAGTGAGCTATAAGTCGCTGTGACTGGAGCCAAAGTGGCTTATGACATTTCCAATGCATCATAAAGTCCCTTCTCCTAACATCTGTAGACGTACAGTCTTCACCGTTTGAATCTAAATCAACATGGGGTCAACAATACTTATGCGCAGGATGCTGCAAGGAAAACATTTAAAATGCTTTACAGATAGAGCTCAATTGTTCTGGGGCAATGCAATCTCCTTTGATTCCCTCCTGGAGTCATTTAGGGCTAAGGGACACATCAACAAAAATAAAATGGCATCCTGGAGATGAGATCACGACCTCAAAGGAAACCATATCATTCAGACTGGCGCCAGGTGATGAAATTCAATCTCATTTTTGTTTCTATTTATTTAAAAAAAGTCCAGACTGATCCCTTTTGGGAGGTCTGTGTGCAGAATCTGCTGTCGGGCTATGTTCACATTACCCTTGACAATGCCTATTCAAGCCACCAATTCCAGTGAAAAGTCTATGTAAACACACATTTTGGGATTCTGCGTTCACACATAGCTACACAAGTTTCTAAAACCGTTTTTGGGCTCTACAAAACGCGTACCCAATAAATGCGTTAAACCAGGTTGAACTTTAATCGATTAGTGACTCTGGCTTGGTTTCAACTAATGGATTATGTCCCCTTTTATTCAGGGAAGAGCTAACCATTTGTGAAATGATCATAGAATTGAAATGAATTATTGCTGTTTGTTCCCAACTGGAATCATGTGAAACCAAGTCTTTTATATATTGGAATAGAGCTGTGAAAGAAAAAGCCTGGTGCAAGATTTCTAGGTGGTGGACATGCACTAATATTCGATAGTGACGGTTCACTATTCCAGTGGAACTTTTTCTTGTGAGGGCCACATGAGTGTTTTCTTTATTGATATGGGGCTAGGGTCACTTTGTAGGCTAACAAAAAAGTGTAACAATCTCAGGATGTGTCTAAACGTAAACATTTATGGTTTTCCAATAGGCTACACAGAACCTAATTTTAATAATCCCTCTAGTTTATCCTCTACCATCACAGTTCAAACTCCAGAAGGGTGGAATAAAAAAGTTGCGTTCTATGTGGGTCTCAATTAGCCTGATTGAGAAAAAAAAAAATCATGGGTCTCTGATAGTGTTTGGGGAGCCGAGCCAGATGTGGAGGTGGGCTGGATCAGGCCCGCGGGCAGTAGTTTGGGAACCCCTGCACTATTACAAGTTGTTTTCCTTATGTCTAATTGTTATTATTTAAAACTGTTAATTAAAGCTGCCGCAAAGATGGCTGCATGTAAAGATTAGACAGTCAGATTTCCTAATTGCTAGACTGGTTGGAATCACAAAGACGTGCTGAACAAAGGTCCAGTGAATACGTGGAGAGTTTGCTTCATGTGCCTCCTAATGAGAAAAAGACCAATGCCCATCTGCACGGCGCACATGCTCCCTCAAATCACTGACAGTTCAGCGAGCACACGCGGCGATCTTCATTGTCATTCGCGCGGCACATCCACGCTTTGTATTCATCTCACAGCTTTTCATCAACACCAGGAGTTGGCTCATTTGTTTATAACAACATGCCTGGTGCTCAAGAGATAGAAGCATCTGGGGATCTGAAGGCAGAGTGGTGGCTCAAAGTGAAGAAAAAAATAAATAAAAGTATCTTTAGCTTTTAGGCAAACACATGGCTCGGAGGGATTACAAATACTACTTTTGAGGATTACAGATTTCGTTTGAAATACAGTTTATTTAAAAAAAACAAACACAAAAATGGTTAATGATCTGAGTGTGATCCTTTGTGGTCATGTCTCCAGGTGAAAATGCCAAACATGTGCTGAGCGGTGGGTATCACAGCAGCACCACCTGCACTAATGACCCTCTTTCTCGCATTTGGGCTGGACCAGCTAAAGGTGAGAACCAAGGTTTTTCTTTTTTAGAGTCGCAGCACACACAAACATGTAAAAATGGTGTGTGATCGCCGCCAAATCACTACAACCACTTCATCAAAGAACACACACAGAGAAAGGGGTAAAGTCAAAGGTGTTTGCTGAAAATTGGCTCCAACAACAGAATGTTAATTAAATGCTTACTCATACATTCATTTCATGTCCTCGCATATTTACTTGAGTTGCTTTGCAAAAACTGCTAAATTTGCTAAAAGACTGGAAATTTCGTGAAAGAACTGTGAAAGAGTGCTGAAGTTGACCTAATTTTCTGAAAAATGTGTAGTAAAATTTCTTAAAAATTCCTAATACATTCCAATTTTGCAAAAAACATTTAGTCTGTTGCTTAAATATGAGCTAAACTTCAAATTAGCCCCAAAAAAAAAAAACATTAGCGGATGCCAAATTAGCCAAAAAAGCTAGCTAATTGCTTAAATATTAGGTAAACTACAAAATAAAGTTCCTAAAGTTCCTCAGTAAACTATATTAGTCAAAAACATTAGCCTGTTGTTAAAATAAAAGCTAATCTCTAATTAGCTTGAAACAACAGTAGATGCCAAATTAGCTGTAAAAGTTAGCACTTAGCTTAAATACTAGCTAAACTCCAAAACAACCTAAAATTTCTTAGTAAACTAAATTAGTCAAAAACGTTAGCCTGTTGCTTATATAGAAGTTAAACTCTAAATTAGCCTGTAAAAACCAATGTCCTGAACATGCAGAACGTTTTGATACCAAGATTGCTGAAATCGCTGAAAGTGTGATTGAGTTTTTACATGCTGAAAAACGTACAGAAAGGAACAGCAGAATCACTAATGTGTGAATGCTTACAAAGCATTCACAAAATAATCTTAGTTTAAGAAACAGACCTTTTTTTTGCTCATTTCAAGAAATTCTGCCAATGGGGTAAAAGTTTCTGACTTGTTTCTGAGGGTTCTGTTTTCTCAGTGTGCGCAGTGCTTTAAACAGGACAGAGTGGAGCATCTTTCCCTGCAGTGTGAGAAGACTGCAGCTCCTGTTAGCTTATTAGCACCAAAAAGGCCATTCCGAAACTCTGCTTCACACTTTGCACATCACATTGTGTTTGCAGATGCTTCTGGGTCTGTATACAGCACAGATTGACGCCAGCAACACTTGTGAAAGAATATTTTGATATCTTCGAAAGGATCTGAGAGAAAGGAGAAGTGCCAGGGAAAAAATTAGAACAGTAAATCCAGGGTGGATTCCTTCAAGATGTCCAGAGAAATTAGTGTTTGTTCAGTAAAATGAACAGTGAATTTGCAAAAAGAAACCTAGAAATGAGCTGAGAAAATTGATTACACTGGTAAATTTACATTTCCATAACATTTAAAGAGTTTAGTAAGTTTGTTGCAAACAACATTGTGAACGTTTACAAAAGATTGGAGGGCTTATTGTTGGTTACAGCCAATTACTTATTCTATGCCAGCTGCTCTTTTTACCTCTAATTTATTAAAACTGTCCTTTGGCAAAAATGCAAGCGAAAACAAATTTGAAGGATGATATCCAAGAAACAGCTCCCATCTAGCCCCTAGCCATATCTGATAGAGGGAACTGACTCACTCCTTTTCTATTACATGCTCATTTTTTGCTGTAACTTACAAATTCTGGCAGCGATGACTCAATTTTCTCCAAGACAAACAATGCAGTTTCACCCTTGACCCATCTCCTAAGGGGCCTTGTCCACAGGGTAAACACTGTGACCATTGCTCATCATGGCTCCTGGGTTTTGTTAGAGACTCTGTCTGCCATGTTAAGGAGGTTTTCTGAATATTAAGAAAAAGTTTAAATTTAATAAGCCAGGATTTTAGGTAAAAAATAGTTTGTAAAATGAGCTTTTTTAATTTGTTTCATAGCTGGTTAAATATTTTTGCGGATATAATTCTTAAAAATCTGGTCCTATTAGTTGAATTAACTAATAAATCAAATCCAAAGATAAGATATTTAAATACTTTAGACCACTTAAAAAAAACAACAACAAAAAAAACATTTTATTTCAGTGATCTAAATCAGAAACCACAGATTTAAGGTATAGTCACATGCCCCCATTGGGGTTCTGCAGGTTTTAGGGTTCAGGGCCTGTGGGGGGCGTCTTAGATAGGTGCAGCCAATTCAAGGTGCAATTTAAGAGGAGTGCAGGTGTCTCTTGCAACTTCCTTGAGGCTAATTGAGAAAGAAACAGACAAAGTCTAAAAAACTGTTAAATGTGTTGTGAAGGATTTGTGATGCTACGTTCATATCGGCCTCAGCAACGCGTGTTCAAGCAACCACTCCCAATGAAAAGTCTATGTGACCGCATGTGTATATGCGTGTCTTGAGCTTCCGCGCTCAATGCTCTTGCATTCACACGTCACTAAGTAACCTTTTTTTGAGGTCTGCATAATAACTACACTACCATTTCGGTCCAGTCCAGTGCGCCAAAGAAATGATCTTTGCAAGCCTCTGTAGAGTGCGAACACCATATGCTAAAAGTACATTCAAGAACCCCGGTTCACCACATTCAAGAATGCGTGACACATGCACGATATGAACATAGTAGAAGACTAATGTAAGTTGTAGACAGTTATGACATTGGGGGGACTGTCGTATGGTTCCCTTATGCCACACTCTTGTCGTAAGTAAAGCATTAGTCCTGACAGCCCACAAGTCTGTGGACTGTCTGCGAAGGAGAAAAATAGGTAAACCTGTACTACCACTTTAATTCACCACATAGGGCAGGGGTATTCAACTCCAGGCCTCGAGGGCCACAGTGTCTGCATAATTTCCAGATATCCAAACTCTACTCATGACTGATTACCTGGTTCAGGTGTGTCCAACCAATTGGAGCATGCCAGATCCGGGTATGTTGGAAAACCTGCAGGAATGCGGCCCTCGAGGCCTGGAGTTGAATACCCCTGACATAGGGGATCCTTGTGCAGTTTTCAAGATTTAGGGTGGTTGAAAAAAAAGATAAATCTTTCCAAAATGCCTGCATCTTACCTACTACACCCTACTGTTGTGTGTTATATAAGAGTTTGCTACGACCTGTTGCTTGCAACATGCCCGTAAAAATGTTCTTAAGTATTTTGGTTCCATGGTAGGGATGTGCAACTCCAGCCCTTGAGGGCCCCACTTCTGCATGTTTTTCAACCTTGCTCTGACATGTTCTAATTGGCTGGACACACAAGAACCAGGTAATCAATCATGAGTTGGGCTTAGATATCTAGAAATCACGCTGACACTGCGGCTCTCGAGGCCTGGAGTTGCCTGTCCCTCTTTCCTCCAGGCCATGTACAGGTTTGCCAATTTTTTACACATCGTACAACTGCCACTGCACAATGGGGAGGCACTGGAAGAATCCTCAAGATTTAACGCCACCGCCCAAATTTTTTTTGAAAATCAAAGGCGTGGTCATTAATGTAGACAGTGGCAGTCAGGCGGGTGTCAGACATGCAGAACTTTTATATACCCCTGGTCCATCGGGTGGCAGTTGATGAGAATGGCTGACGTCCGCAGATATTTGCAAATTCTCCAGTAAGAGCCACTGTTGGCTGGCAAATTCGGCTGCCACCGACCAGTGGCCTCCCAGCTGTTGCCCAGTTTCGAAATGGCATCATCCAGACCTGTCACTGGACTGCCACCATGCCACCTCGAAATGTTCCCGGGTGGCCACTGACTGATATCAACTCTTAGAGAAAAAAAATTGTCCAGGCACCATAAAATTTGAACTTTCTCTTCAAATCTCCCCAGCCAATGTGTGGGGTGTAAAAATGCGAATGCCGCCTCCCCATTACAAATTTGTTGGAAAAACTCACATTTAGGTTGCCTCATTGTGACATTTGGGAAATTTGACTATAGCAAGTGATACACTGGATGTGCCGATCAGTTTTGACCACCTCGCCACTTTTTAATGTCCGTCCCTTCAGAGAACAAGTCAGACTTGTGCATTTAGCATTTAGAACTTTTATAAGAATATCGTGTCTCAGGATAATGACAAGGAGTTGTTCAGTTTCTTTTCTCTCCTTTTACTGACTTAAAATGAATGATGTGAAAGAAAGAGAATTGCTGATATCAGACTCAAGGCAGAACAAGCTGCACTGTTGCGGCATCCCTCCACCCACTCACTGATCCTGATCATTCATATGTGCGTACTCTATTCATCTCTGCTGAAGGGATCGTGTGTGTACAGTCAACGTGAGTCGGATCATCGTGTGAGTGTGTGTGTCACCCTTGCTTGTTTTCATTACAGATTCATCTCTATGTCACTTTTATTTTTTTCCCTCAGTTTATCTGTTCATTTTCAAAGTCCCTCCCACCTTGTTTTGATCTTTTTTTTCCCGTCTTCTCTCCCACTTGCTCTCCGTCTCTTAAACATGCACATGCACCCATCTATCCACCCACCCACGGCTGCAGTTGGCACGGGTGAGTCCCCGACAAGCTCCGCGGTTTGGCATGGGACTATGCAAAGAAATACAAAAATCGTTGCAGCACTGCTGCCTAATGGTGTCGCCATGGCAACTAAGGGAGCAAGGCCCTGCAATATGGTTCAAACAAAACACAGCTTTTTAAACCTGCGCAAACACACAAGGAGGACGCCTCATTACAATTTACAACTCATTGAACGCACACTCATCAACGTACAGCGTTTACTTTGATGGGGGAAGATTGTGATACAGACTGAAGAATATTTCAAAATAAAGCGCTTGGCAATGAGTTTTTCTCCTATAAAACATTTTAACTTTGTCACTTGTTTATTTAAGTTATATATAGTTTTTGTTTTTTTTTTTTTTTGGGTTCTCTTAAGTGTTCTGCCTCACAACACGGAGGTTCTGGTTTAAATCCCAGATGGGACCTTTTAGAGTGGAGTTTGCATGTTCTTCTCTTGCATGTGTGAATTTCCTTCAGGAATTCTGGTTTCCTCCCACAGTCCAAAAACATGCTTGATTGGTAAGTTTACAGTCACATATCCCAAAATGCTGCCCACTCAGTGACCTAAATGCAGAAAATTTGACAGGCGGCATTTGTAATCGGGATGCAGATATCAAATTTTTGCACACCACATGGTGGCCACAGAGGTCTCAAGAAAATGTTAGAATTTTGAAGTGACCTGTTGATTTTTGTTGACATCACCGAGTGGTCACCTTGACAAATTTCGAGGGCGACACAAAGGCAGTCCAGAGACGAATTCGGAAGATAGCTGGGCGGCCACAGGGCTGATTGCCTGCAGCAGCAGCTCTGACTGGACGATGTGTAAATGTCTCTGGACGACGGCCGTCCGTACCATGTGCCTCCGTTCGCCAGCCTCCCAGTGGTAAATAATAAGCAGACCATTCTGCACGTCTGACACCCGCCTAGAGACCGCCGTCTACATTCATGATAACGCCAATAATTGTCAAAAAAATAACTGGGCAGCGGAATAAAACCTTGAAGATTCTGTCGATGCCTCTCCCCTGTGCGGTGAAAGTTGTATTAGTGAACGTAGCATTGATTAGGGTCTCGAAATAGACCTTTGGTGTGCAAGTGATTTTGCATCCGAGCAACAGGGTGTACCCCCACCTTTGCTCAATAGTAGCTGGGATAAGCTCCGGCAACTCCATGACCTTTCAAGGGATCTTTTCCAGCAATTGTCCGATAAGGTTAGAATATCCACTGACTCCTCCCCCTCCAATGCTCCATTGTGTTGAGATCATACCCTAACTCTGCTCCTCTCAGGACCAAAGTCTTTCAAAATGTTATAGCTGTCAGAGATCAGGGCTGAAAGCAGGAAGTGATCTTACGTTTTAAAATCCAGTTTCCTAGCAACAATTGTTGTTGTTTCCTATGGCTGCAGTGTTATGTTCACTTCAACCCATCCTTTGTTTTTGCAGTGAGAGCATCTCATCTGTGGTTAATAAAACAACTTTCCAAATAAAGGCTTTTTAACCAACAAAAAAAATGCATTTCTCTTAGGAGATGTAGCTTATATTACAGATCAGTATAAAAGTATTATCTGTCATTTGTTTTCCACACATACATTGAACTTTTTTTCTGTTGTACTCCACTAGTATGTTCAGAAAAGCCTTAAATGAGTGTGGCATTCTCATTTGCTGTGGAGTTGCACACAAGCCACAGGAGGCCGGATTTCATCTCATTCTGTACTTTTATCTTTTTTCATTTTTCTAGCAAAGACATGAAGGGGAAAATTTGCTGGTGGAGATGTAGGATGGAGAAGCGTCACCACATTTCAGTGTAACTTCCTTCGACCCGAGGAAAGCTTTCATGTAGCAAAGATGATGTTCTGTTTCAGTTCATACGAGTCATTTGGCTTTAATGCCTCACCTGTGGCTCACAGGCTGAGTTCGGGTAATGGCTCAGAGAGCACTGCAACTTATTCACTGACCAGGAAAAACAAGAAAAGCAATGCGCTGGTGATTCTCGGAGAGAAAAAAAAAATACAGGAGAGGGATGCTGCAGCAAAAGCAGTCGGACTTATTTTGGACTGAGTTCAAGATTCCCATGAAAGGAGAAGCTTCTTCTGAAGAGGAGGCCGTTCAAAGCCTCTGTGACATCCCGCGCGCCCGGTGCTGGTGTATGTTTTTAAGGTCTTCAAACCGAGAGGGCCTGAAGGAGACAGCTGGACACCGCTTGAAGCCAAAAACCTTCATCTTTGCAGACAGAATGTGAACCAACAGTGACTCACAGTTCATGCAAAAAAAAAAAGTGCAACCAGCAGACATTCAGCTTAGCTTAATGTCATAAGTCAAGACACCATCTGCAATGTGACAACAACTTGGTATTCAGAGCAGTGCTTCATTCTCCTCCACATTCCTAAATAGTGCAATGTTTTCCATGCGACTCAAATTGACTGCAGCTGATTTTGTTGGTATTTCTGTCAATTTGAGGGCAGACGGAGGGACTTGAGTCTGTCCTGGCTGTAACATAAGAATGGCACCATGTTACCTGGGTCATCCTTAAATTCCTCGCTTTTTTTGCACATAACTGCACATAGTCTGGAAACTATAATGGACAACATATACTTACCAGGTTCAGTTCATTGTATATAATTTTTCTACATATTTTTCAAACTTATATCATATTTTATATTATGTCTTGTATTTTTTTATCCTACTTCTTGCACTGGAACGGTTGCTTAAATTTAATTGTCCTTGCGATAATGACAATAAAGGTCTATCTATCTATCTATCTATCTATCTATCTATCTATCTATCTATCTATCTATCTATCTATCTATCTATCTATCTATCTATCTATCTATCTATCTATCTATCTATCTATCTATCTATCTATCTATCTTTTGCTTGAAATACCACTCTGATCATCTTTTGATCTATTTTAAGTGGTCTTTTAATTTTGACTGTTCTGTTTTTAGTCAAAATGAAAAAAATATATATGATCATTTTCTAGGACATAGTTGCTGCAAAAGTGACAGGAGTCCATTCGAAATTCGCCTCTGATTTGTGGGCAGACCACTGGCTCAGAGCAAGCCCAATCCCACTTCCCATCACCACCTGTTTAGAAGCTCCCCTGCTAGCTTACAACCCCAATCTAAAACACTAGCAGTGCAATATCGGTGCTTTCCAGCCATACAGCTTAGAGCCAGTGTGACGAAGAGGCTGAATGTTAGGATCCATGTCCAAACGACCAAAACACAGAGGCGAGGCAGAGAAGCGAATAAACAGGCGAGGGTAAAAAAAAAAAAAAAACACAGAGAATTAAAGAGGGGAAATCTGTTCAGACTGACGGGTAAACACGATAAAGACTTCGCGCTGGAGTGAGTATAAATGCCGGTGGTTCTGATGAGTAGGATGATGATCAGATGTGCATGGAGAAGACTGAAGCGGTGGCTGATGGGAGTTGTATTAAGGAAGGTGCTGAAGATGCGAGTACTGAGGACAGGGCTCCCTCTGGTGGTTGGAGGAGGACATGGCTGAGTGAGTCCTGACAGATCAACTCGCCTGCAAGTGAATGCATCAGAATGGAGCTTGTGGCACGCCCAATGTATTTGTGTACCTGTGTGTCCATGTAGCAAATACAATCTTTTTCAAAGTGCATGTTCTAAGCTGCTTCTGATTCACAATGATCTCAACAAAGAATTACTCAATTACCCATCAGAAAAATGCCACAAGAACATGTTAAAAATACCAGAACAACCATTTTCATCAGAGTCTCTATAAATCTAAGGTTTCTTTAAACACACATAATATTCAAATACTGGGCTAAAGTGCACCAATGATTTTAAAATGCTTGCTGTTGGTATTTTAATTAAACCCCCCCTTTCACTGCCGAATCCCCTGCTCGTTGTCAGAGGTATCATGGAGTTTGCACATATGGTAATGATATAAAGAAGCATGTCAGTGTTCTGATTGCAATCATCCTCCCGCTCTCTGTACCTGTCAAGACAGAGCGATGATGGGCTGTGGGATTCCTTCAATGCTGTCGCTTTTTTTTTTTTTTTTTAAATTTCTTTGAAGTTTTTGAGCTTCAGCACTGGAGCTTCCATGAATATCGCTGTCAAAAGCTGCTGTTGTGTCGCTGTCCCAGAAAACTAACGCAAAAACGGCAGAAATCTGCTCATCCATCCGTGCATATTCAGAAACCCATATTGTCCATTTCTTTGTAGAAACATGAATCTAACGCACCTTTTTAATTAAGTTCATCATTAAGAAGGGGAATAAATATGCTTTGTAGCCTCAACCAAACCAAAAAAGCCATGTTAAGCAGCTAATAAAAAGCACTTCAAGCCCCAGTCTTGGTCTCTTTCCCTCCACAAAGACATGAGACGAACAGATCAAGGTGTCTGTCGAGACAATCTCCCGCTGTCCCCGTCATTGTCAGCCAGGTTAATACACACTCTGAGCAAGAAATTAACACCCACCAAAAGGCTAAGTGGGGTAAACTTTGGATATGGCAGAAAAATAGATTGGGGTCACTGACCATGTGGCCTGTGAATCATTTGAAATTACAGCACTGGGTCTTCATGTGTACCAACTGAGACTAATCTGACCCTCACTGTCCATCACACCTGTCATGACGTCAAGTGCTTTTCTCATCTGAGCTGGCTGTCCTTGTTAGGAGAGGAAAAATACATGAGAAATACATTTATTTCTATTCAAAATAAAATACTAAATCCCTTTTATAATACTCTGTTAATTGATAGAATGAAAAAGCATTCTACACTCAAACTATATGAGGCAGACATAACATGAGTTGTCTTTTAGGGGATTATTTGGCAGCACAGTGGTTAGCATTTGCAACAGCATCTGCAACAGACTGACCACTTTTTCAGGGTGTACCCCACCTTCACCCAGGGATATGCTCCAGCAACCCAGGGACCGAAACAGGGATTGAGCAGTTTCTAAAAAAATATAGATGGGAATATTTGGCTTTCTCGTTGTCACTTGCTTGCATTTTATTTCAATTTGACAGTTAAACCATCAGGTAAAATTTGGTCTTCACATTTATCTAACAAATATAGGATAGGCTCCAGCAACCCCACAACCCCAACAGGGATTAAGCAAGTTTCAGAGGATGGATGGATGGATGGATGGATGGATGGATGATGGATGGATGGATGATGGAGGATGGATGGATGGATGGATGGATGGATGGATGGATGGATGCTAGCTGAATTCTTTCCTAGCATTCTCGACTGAATGTGGAAAAAGACACAAACTCTAACCTTTATTCTCCCAAGAATCCTAAATCACATAAAGTGACAAATCCAGTGGATTATAGAGTACATTATTTATTAGACAGTAATAATCACTTAAAAACTAAAAAAAAACTTTGGTGCAAAAAGTATGACACCAGCCTGTGGTTAAACTCCAATAGCTATCAAACATGTAGAAACCAGTTAAACATCACTCTGCTCGTGACTAAATCTAACTTTGTTATATATGAACTAACCTTAATGTAATTGCAGCCCCAATGCCTGAATACATGCTGTACTTCAGCGTTAAGGTTTGAAAAGTTAAGAATTCAAAAAGCATTTGCTTGTTTTACATCTTATACACCTGCATTATGGTAATTATGGTAACTTTTTATCTTTTTTTCCAGAGTTTTGCTTTTTCACCGTTATATGTGAAAGAATCCAAAGAACCTAAAGCTTCTTTATGAGTTGATTTGATTTTCTGGTGACACTGTCATATAATTGAATCTCCTATGAACTTTACAGTCTGCAGTTACTATGGAGATTATCTTAATCACAATTGATGGAGCAACATTCCATCCATCAATTGCATGTTTCCCAATAAACATAGGTTCACAAAGCAATAACGACACCTGTATGTAGAATTATAGAAAGCAGGAAAGAGAACGGAGGAAATATGCAAAGGAAGGGTTTGACCAAATCTCTACTTATTAGTGAGGAGCTCTTGGGAGTGAGCTATGAAACCTCCTCAGGCTTCATTACTGGAACATGTGTCGAATACAGTTCACAACTCACACTTCCAGCATGCTGACTCTTATTTATGGCAGTTTTGGCTACAAAATTGTACATCCAAATCAATAGTATCATCTACTATTGGTGGTTTTATCCATTTAAAAGCTCCAACTAAGAGTGACTTTGAATGACAAACATCTGTTCCAACCCTACAAACACATTCATGAAGAGCCTCCTATATCAAGCCTGCAATGACTGAGGCTGAGAACAGCTCTGGCTCTCTGTACGTTTGGTGGGAGAGAGTCTGCAGTGCAGCAGTGAACATGAAAATTCAAAGCATCTCCTCCGACAGGCTGCAGCGGCAGTGCACCTCGCAAAGGAGCTAGACAGGAACCCCGGGACCTGAGTGTGAATGACCCCCGCACGGCTAAACGCTACTTGGTACAAGACGGACAAGACCGTTTCCTGGAAGAGGGTGTGTGCCGCTGACGTGTGCGTCCACGGAGAAGTGATGGGCGCCAGTTGTTGGAAGGGAAATCACATCAGATGACGGTGCAAAACATGTGCATGCACACACTCTTTTTTTTTTTTTTTTCATTTCCATAAGCGATAAGCCCTCAATTCATAAAAATGCGCACAAGCTGCCCACGCAGAGCTCGCCCCCAAGACTTTTCATTAGACACATAGAGCCACCCACACACAAGTGTGCGCATCACACACAAGTGTGCGCATCACACGCATGCACAGAGAGTTTCCTGTCTTCACAGAGACGCAGCAGAGCCTCTAAGCTCTACCTTTAGGGGTTAATTATGCTTCAATTTGAAAAGAAACACTTTATCTAGCCTTTTAAACATTTACTAAAAAAAAAAATAAGAAATGGAGGAACCACCACTCCCTAATACCTGTACCATCTTCCATGACATGGAAACAAACAGAAAACAAGAAACATTTCCAACTTGCTTCAGTAGAAAAGAAGCCACTGCTGATTGGCTACGTCTAAATAGACCAAAAACTGCATTCAATTGCACTTTCACAACACAATTTACCCGTATTGCATGCTTGGTGTTTTTGCAGTCAACTTCTGTCAGAATAATTCCTCCTAATTAAACAACTCCCCTCAGGGAGAACCAGGCGGAGATGCTCCTCCTCACCAAAGACATCAAATGCAGAATGAAAACATCAAGCAACAGAACTTACCTCACACAGAGTCTAAAAGCAGGAGGCATCTAAGAGTACAATGTTCTCTGTCATCCCGCGACAGCAGGAGCTCAGCCTGTCATATGCGCAGGAGATGCTGGCTGGGAGGACTTCTTGAGCGCTCTCATCTGTCCTGTGACTTCTCCCGTCACGTCGGTCCAGACCCTGTGACAGGTGAACGGCGAGAAGAGGACGGCTGCAGGGGGGGTGAGGGTGAGGAGGTGGGAAAGGAGGAAATGACAGAGATGCTCGGATCTCCTCTGCTGAGATGAGCTGCGAGCGCACTGTGAGGACCATCCACTGCAGCAGAACAGAGCGGAGCGCAGCGGAACAGGGAGAGGAGGGATGAGTGAGGCAGGCGAAACGAGCATTTACTGCTGCTGGTTCCAACGGCTTGGCAGGAGCAAAAATCTGGGACTGGAGTCGTCTGGATTTCCTGCAGTGGGTTTTCACCAGATGAAGAGTAATGGAGACAATTGGGGGTTCAAATAGAGAGAGGTGCGCAAGGGTCATTTGTTCAAGCTGAATTTTCTACTATCCGTTCTGTCTCCATGCTATTTTTTCCCCTTTCCTTTTTCCTCGCCGCCATAAATAAACTATTAATCTGATGATATATCAAAGCTCTTCCCAGCACTGTGACCCCAACACCATATGATGGCTATCTTTGTTTGTCCTCTTGTTTCTTTTCTTTATCTCTATTTTTTTCTTGCACTTTAAAGATCCACTCCAGTGAAATTTGTATTTTTGGTGTTTTTAACATGTTCTTGTGGGAATTTTCATGGTAGGAAACACATATGAATAAAATTAAGCTTAAAATTGCATTTCTGAGTATTTTTTATACAAATTGATGTGAATCAGGATGTAAAAATGCTGTTTAAAAGCTGCTCTGCTCAATTCCGATGCATCCGCTTGTAGACAAATAGATTCATGAACGTCTTTGTCTTCCTCATCCAAGCTGTCATCTGGATCAAAATTGTATGGCTGGATAGCTCCAGTATTGCTCGTCATTTTTGTTGCACAGCAAATGTTTGCTTGGGGTTGTGAGGGGCTGTAAGATAGTGGGAGAGTGTAAACAAAGGGATCATGGGAAAGGAGTGCTGGCTTACTCAACTCAGAGGCAAATTCTAATGACCTACAACAGAAACTATGTCCTAGAAAAGAAACTGTTTTTATAATTGTGGATAAAAACAGTTTGATTATAATTAAAAGATCACTTGGAAAGCTTTTTAAATTATTCAAAAGAGGATTGGAGTGAGACTTTTAGTCAGAAAGAGGATAAGAATGGCACATTTGACCAACATATAATAAAAAAGATCCACTAAAGCAAATCATCATGTAAATGATGCAGTTTTCGAAAAACAAGCATTCCCAGAGCTTATTTAGTGCTGATTTTATAGGCAAAAAGCTTGAGCAATGTGACATATTTAGCCATCAATCAATACCTATTATGTAGCAACTGGCCCCATGGCCCGAGTATTTGTTGCTTGCTCTAACAGGGGAACAGGCTTTTAGCTTGAGTCCTTCGGCCCCAGAAGAGCTCAAGGTCGCTTGGCAGAACATCTTGCAGGCAGCCCAAATCCTTCCATGATTAACAGCGGCAGACAGGATGGAGAGGATGTCAATCCAGATCTATAGTCTCGGCCAAGAGAGCTGGCCGGCCAAACGCCCCACAATCTGACAGGGCAGAACCAGGTAGAGCGGGGATTTATGAGTCTGATTAAAAAGAGAAAAAAAAAAATAAAAGTCCCCTTTTCAGAGAGGTGCGCACGTGCATGAGAATGATACTATTACCAGCGCCAATCAAGAAGGAAAATTAAATGACAGCAGGGGAGACCTTAAGGAGAAGAGAGCTGTTTGTGTTGAGAGCAAGCATCAGATTTTGGAAGAAATAGACTGATTAGAAGTTAACAATGGAATTCAATTTCCCTTAACCATATGTATATATATATATGTATGTATTTATTTTTTGTTTTATTTATTTCATGTAAAGGTGTTGAGGAACTGATCCTCAAAATCCAGCTTTAATCTGAGTCCAACAATAATTTCCTTATTGAAGGAAAAAAAAACATTGCTGTAGTAGACTGTGTCAGGTAATCAAAAAAAGATTAAATATCTTTAATTTAAATGTGTCCTTCTCAGGTAAGTTAAGAGAAAACAAGAACAAAATAGTCCAATATAATTGATCTATAAAATGTCAGTAGCATATTTAGGCTTACTAGAGGTTTTGTTTTTTTTCATTTTTATTATTTAAGAAAACTCGTTTGACATCTTAATCCTTTCTTGTGTGATCATTCTCTTGTCCTTTTTATTCTAGGTTTCCTTCACTTTTTGCTACTTTTTCCATCTTTCAAACTGCTCTTTCACAGTCAGCACTCTTTTTGTTCCCAACAAATCTCATCTCACAAAAATATTCATTTCACGGATCGTTGTCCCATACGAGCCAATATCCACAGAGGGAAAGGTATTAGGCTTTATCCCCGTCTATATTTAAATTGGAAACAGTGAAGTAGGGCCGGGCCAAACATATCAATGTCCTGTTGTACGCGTTTTGTCCTTGTAATGAGGTTGCAGTCACTGCCAACTATTCATTCTGATCATTCACCAGCCAGCCTTATCATTGCTGTCCAATGACTTTTGCTAAATGATGTGCGAAGAGGGCACGTCTCACCTGTCTTGTTGCATTGGGCTGATGTGCACTGGATGGGTTTTTTATTTTTTTTTTTTTTTTTTATCCTTTAATAACTCAGATGAAAAATTTGCATGAGTGCCACTAACTGTTGGGAAATTATTCATGAAAGTGACAGAGCAAAATGAGATCATTGCATCTTGTTTTCCATCAAAATAAAAAATAATAAAAACAGATTTAGAATACAGATATTTAGCTTTACGTCATAAACAATTAAGTTGGTTTATAAGTACCGTATTTTTCTGCCCTATAAGGTGCATCTAACCCTTGTGCTATCCTTGGTATGTTGACGTTGTGAGTGGGGTCATCTGGACCCCACAAGACAATGCGCCAAACTGTCAGCGGCAGACATAAAATCCTGTCCAGCTTATCCACATTTGTCATGGGATGGATAACACCTCAATGCAAAGCTTGGGTCATCTAAATAGTACAAGGGTTAAAAGCTTTAGTTTTAAAAAAATATATATATATGACAGGGTACCTTATAATCTCAAGCGCTTAAAATGGTCCCAAAGTGGCGAAATTGGCCAATATTCGTAAAAAAAATGGCTACTGAATTTATTTCAATTTGTTGGAACCTGGTGTAATTTCTGATTTTCTGTTGGTGATGTCACAGACCTGCTTTTTTCCATCTCCATCTATGTCAATGGTTTAGAATTAGCGTTGTCACAGTAGCCTTTATTTTAGCAGTATCCATTGTTTTTTTTACCCGTTACTAACAAGGTTGAGAGAAAGCATTTATTTTATCACTATTACTCTAGTCACAGTAGTGTTTGCTTTAGCATTGTCAGGACCCAGCCTGTTGTGCCTTTCTCCAACCACCAGAGGGAGCCATCACCAGAGTACTAACTGCATGTCATCTTCCTGGACTCAAATTCCCATCATGCATCAGCCGCCATTTTCCTGTCACCACCAGCTGATCATCATCATCATCAGTGCTGTATATATTCCTGCTCCACACTCTACTCCCTGCGAAGTCTTGGTTTATTTCTGTGCATTCCTTGAAGTCTGAGCATTCCTTCTGTTGCCTTCCTGTGTTTTGACTCTCGCCTGTTCTTCGTCTCCCGCCTCGCTCCTGTGTTTGACCCTGGCCTGTATCTTGACTACGTCCTGCCTTGCCCTTGTTTCTGTTGCTATTAAATCTCGAGTTGCACATGGATCCACTCGCCTCAGCTCCTTCGTTACAAGCATTATCAGTCTGTGTTTTTTTCAGATGTAAAGAAAGTTATAAGTTATTGTGAAAAGGCTAATAAGACTAACATGCATTAGTTTAAGACTATATTTTCTGGGTTGGGAGTGTTGTTTCAGTTGCGTTTATTTTAGCAATATCAATCGTTTTCTTTACATTTTACAAAAAAGGTTGGGAGTTGGTACAGTCCCAGTAGCGTCTGTTTTAGCTGTATCAGTCTGTTTTTATCTGTGTTGTAAATGAGGTTGGGAGTTACAGGTATTGTAAGGATGCTAACTTTGCTAACACTTCTAATGAAGGCATCTAATGTGGTTAACGTGTTGGACATTGCAAACAAGTTCTGGAGTTACGGTAAACTGTGACTGACAGGCTTATTTTTGACATTTTTGGTTCACTTATTTAGAAAATAGACCATTCATTGATGATAAGTTTTATAATCCAGTGTGCCTTATATCGCAAAAAAGAGCATAGTTAGAAATATTTTTGCTGTTTAAAAAGATTGACTAAATGTTTTTTGTTTGCTTACATCACTATGAAAACTAGCTTGTTCTCTAGAACCAGATTAATTGTTTTTAGAATTGTTTCTTTTTTTTTTTTTTTGAGAATGCCATTGGACTAAAAATAGAAATGTGTGTTGAGTGTGAAACCATCCACTCGGTTTGTCTCTGACATTTTCAACTCATTCAGATTCAGTTCACATAAACTAACACACGCTGTTATTTGTTTTAATGCATTAAATGCGGCAAAAATTGCTGTGTTATAAGCCTTTGTGTGGATTCCAGGTCGTTGTGTATATAACCTCACCTTTAGTCACATTCACTAAAAGCTGAATGAAAAATATTTTTCTAATAATAGGATTTTGTTCTTCAAATAGAATTGCCCCTCGGGGATAAATAAAGTTGTTTGAACTTGAACTTGAACTTGAAAGATCCTCCTTTTCCACACGCTCATATTGTTAGAATGTATAATATCTTTCGCTCTGATGAGCCATGTGAGTAACATTACTAATGCATTTTCATCAAAACAAATAAAGGCTTCCACAGAGACAGGTATGACTTCACACAGCTGTTTTCACAGCAGAGTGGTGCCTCGAACAAATCGACCTTGACAAGTAGCATCAGTGAGGCACCTTGTTATGTAAGTTTTTCAGGACTAACCTCTTTCATAGTACCGTCAGAAGATAATAAGTTGCTACGACTATCCCGGAAATATCGTCCCAAGTCTGCAACGTAAATGTGCATTACCTGCACAGCATCCAAACCTCTAAGCGACAGTGACATTAAATATATTTAAGAGGAACCATCCAAGTTTATCAGACAAATCAAATCCAGGCTTAATTTAATACAGTCTGTTTTCCCGGCTCTGCTTGCAGCTGAAATAATGGCCCTCCGTTTCTATCTGCTTTCTCTGATCTCATTTACTGCTATGTTTTCTCTGTGTAAACCCGTGTGTGTTTGTGTGTTATGCAACAACCATACTCACTGATACAGTTGCAGCAGGAGGAGTGATGCCCCCCTACCCCACCCCCCAGCGTATTTAAAAGGATGTTTCACACAGACAAACCTCACAACCCACTTATACGTCTAGATTACAGTGACGCATCGATCGGCGTCTCCCCTGATTCCACCTGGGGTGCTGCACCGAAGCAGCTGCTGGGTATCTTAATAATTCACTGCAGTGTAAAGCATGCAGCGCTCAGACCACCTTTATGATCTGGGTGAACTGAAGGGAGCTGCATTTTTGTAACAGACTCACCGAGTCACTCACCTAGTCCCCTGCATGTTCACCGGGTCAGCATATAGCTTGATAAATGAGGTTTGTTGTGGCCTTAAGGCAAGAAGAAAAAAAAAAAAAAAAAACAGTAAAAGGTGGAAACAAAGTGGTAGACGCAGACCTACAGAAGCTCTACAACTTCCAGTGCATGACAAAAAGGCAACACAAATGTAAATGCATGCAGTCCACACAGGCTCAATGCTTGACGGACTGGAGGAAACCTCTTGAAGTCATTTCAGTAAAACATTTTCTGTGTGCTCTTGCCTTTTCTTTGAACAGTTCTCACCAAATAACCCCTTTGTAAACTTCAATCAATGACAACTAGCAATGTGATTTATTTAACAGAATTTAAAGATTATTAATATTTTAATTTGTTACTTTACAAATAGAAAGTAGAACAGTTAATTTGACAGTGTGAGAAACACTTTAACCTTTCAACGCCAGACCTCCAATGTTTATGTTCTTTGATTGACTGTAACTTTTCAATTGTTAGCGTGATCAATGTAATTCCAGTAGATTCTGAAGGAGAAAAGCAGCTCGTATATTACGTTGATTGTGTAAACAAGTGACAAGTTACAGTATGTCAAAGATTTTGTGTTTAAGCATCAGGAAGACTAGGCCAGGCTATGCTAGGCTAGGGTAGACTAGATTAGATTAGATCAGATCAGAAATGGTTTATTTCACGCAATCAAGAAAAAAATAACAGCAGGTGCATACGGCAGGAGGTGTCAGTTGAGAGTGTAAACAAAGGGATGATGGGAAATGGAGCACGGTCTTACTAGACACCAACAATCCCGCCCACAAACTTATGCGATATGACTCAACCAATGAACCTTCACCACTGGAAAAGCAGTTCCTATGTAATCCAGCAAAAAATAATCCATGGTACCAAAAGACGGCATATTATGTCTTTAATACTAGAGCGTTAGCTCCAGTGTTGATATTCTTTCAACTACTCCTGCAATTGTTTGTTTACACAATTATGACAATTCCAGTGGATTCTACAGTGGAAAAAAACAGCTTTGTACTGATATGCAAGTAGTGAAGGGCTTATGGCATCAATGGGAATCAATGGATTCTGTCACTATGAAAGAATCACATAAATGGTTAGAAAGTTACAGTATAGGTCAAAAAGTGTGTTATTCAGAATTAGCATCCATCCATCCATCCATCCATCCATCCATCTATCCATCCATCTTCTACTCATCCGGGACCGGGTTGCGGGGCCAACAGTCTAAGCAAAGATGCCCAGACTTCCCTCTCAGCCACTTCCTCCAGCTCCTCTGGGAGGAGCCCGAGGCGTTCCTAAACCAGCCGAGAGACATGGTCTCTCCAGTCTGTTGTGTGTGTCCCAGAACACCTCCCTGGGGAGGCATCCAGGAGGCACCTGGACCAGATGCTCAGCCACCTCAACTGGCTCCTCAAACCACCTTTATTTTTGTTCACACTACGGGGTAATCCCACTCCTCATCCTCCCTGGAAAAGTCTATGCCAGGGTACTGGAGAGGAAAATCCGTCCGATGGTCAAACCTCAGATTCCAGATCAACAGCACAGTTTCCGTCCTGGTCATGGAACGGTGGACCAGCAGTACAACTTCTTCAGGGTTCTGGAGGATGTTAACATATCTGATGTTAGAGGATTGAAAGACTAGGTTCAATTTTTTTTTTTTTTTTTTTGCCTCAATAATGGAGTTCATCAGGATTAAGCTAACTCCCCTGTTTCAAAATGACAGTCAGTCCTCCTTTCCCTCCTGGCAGCAGAGACAGACATGTTCTATTGATCTGAATGTCCAGCAGCTACAACATCATGGTGTTATTGACTTTGATACACATCTGACTATTATGTAATGGATGAAATATATGTAGTCAAATACATTCTATTGTATGCATTCCTACATTTTAATGAATATTGTAGATTAGTGGAGTAGAGGTGACAAGAGTCCATTCCTGTAAACTGTGGTGGGGGGCACCAGTCCATCACAGGACGCAGTCTGTTCAATCTCAAACGGCCATTTGTCATCTCCCAGTTTGGGAGTTGTAAATGTTCAGTATCAGACTGTGTCATCTCACATCATCACAACAGACTTTTCACTAGTCTGTCGCCAACTTTGAAAACGGGCACAAAAACTGGCAGGAGAGCGTCATTATGCTTCACAAAAGAAGCATAATGAAGAGTTACTACAGTTGGAATATCTGCTGAAATCAATGCCTTCATTAATCATTCAAAAGCTCCTGCTACTAAGATGATGACATTACAGCAAAATGGGTGTACCTATTTTAAATGAATCAAGAGGTTCCTCAGGAGATAGAAAAGATTTTGTCTTCAGTACCTGTAATTCAGAGATAAAGTCAAGCAGGAGATTTTCTATAAAATATCACATAAAAATAATACAATTATTAGAGAATGATACCACACTATATGGTCACATATCTGTAAAATTCAAAGTGTTCCCACACATTGAACTGTAATGACGGTTGATTTTTTTTTTTTGTCGACATTGCGTGTGTTTTCTTCTGTGATGTCCCTTGGTCGTTTTTACCCTGTAGTTAAATAGACTTAGAATGTTTCAATCTAAATAGTAATTTGTCTGTGTATTTGTCTATGTATTATGTTAACAACGATTAACAACTTGCCTGAAACGGGTTGAACTGGATGGAGCGTAGAAATAAAAATGGATTCATCGATTAATCATTAAAACCCAATAATATATCATGTCATGCTAAGGGCTAAATAATCTTTAAAGACTCACAAACTTTGTCCCAAAATCTTTTGGGAAAATCTCAATTGCTTTTAATTTCTGTGAATTTTTTTGTACGTTTTCATTTTTTTAATTACTTGATAAACATAAAAACAGAATTAGGACAATATTTTTAATTAAATGGCAAATAGTTAATTAAAATAAAAACTTCTTGAAATTAAATAAAAAGTGAAAAAGTTGATGCAAAACAGCCTACTAACAAAAAGAAACAAGTAACTATGATATAAAAATAAATCAAAATGTTTAAAAATTAAAGAAAAAACAACAACCAGTGGAAATACAAATAATTTGTAACTTCTTATCCTTTAAACTGAATAAAAACAAGTAAAAATTAACTTGTCAAAAACAGCTCAGCATGTAAACAGAGTGAAGAACGCACGCCGCCTGTATGCATGCGCGGTTAGATCTGCTGCTGAGATCTCACAGGACTGGTGAGAGCGGAGAGGCAGCGACTCCATACCTTCTTGAGATCAATACTGTCAATAATTCGGATCAATCTGCCTATCACTAGTTGCATACATTTCTTTTTTAAACTTTTTTTGGGGGGTAAATTATTATAAATATAAAGTACAAAATAAATACATTTAGTCTGTTAATCTTTGATATTTTCAAAAGTCAAAGATCTGAGTGGTAACTCCTGTTCATCCAAAGCAATTTAGGGCTTATACGTGTTTTCCTCCCCGCATGCTGCTGATGTGTGCAGATACGTGCAGAGTAATGGCAATCAAACAGAACATTTTAGGAACTAGCGTTTTGCTAAAGAATATACAGTGTACATGCTTTTGGTAACACTTAAGGTAAGGTGGTGCAAAACACTCAATATAATGATGACAAAGTTAGTTAAGACATTTGTTAAGCTTGTGAGCAGTTTATTAATATGGCCTTTGTAGACAACAGCCTCATTTTAGATGTTAATAAATCTTACTATGTATGTTTATAAATCTTATTTGGCCTATTGAACTAATAAATGTCCTACTAACAACCTATAAACACATAATAATGTTTGTTAATGTCTTAATAAAACCTCTTAAGGAATCATTATAAATTGTTACCATGCTTCGTCACCTCCTGTTTTAACAAACAACCACACAAACAATAACAGTCATTTTAGTAAACCTGAAACGTTATTAAATTAAAAAATAAGGAAAATGTTGTGTCACTTCCATTGAGATTTTGAGCAAATTTGAACAGTCTCTAATGTTAAACAGAGCTGTTAGACAAAACAACAAATAAAAAAAAGCCTTGAGCTCCATGAACATATTTGAATATTTCAAAATAAAACTGGTTCACTGCAGAATACAATTCAGGGCAAGTGATGGGATTGTTTCTGCTCAGTTAGATGAAATGAAAAAAGCAAATATTAATGTCAGTCAGCATATAGTATAAAAGCCTACAGGCCTGAAGGCCTAGATGCCTAAAAATGTCATTTTGTACTCTTATTCTTTCACTAAGTTTGTAGCACTCAAATGAAACAAAGTCATACAAATAGTACTGCAGTTAGTTAAGCCACAGAAAAATAAGAATAAAATACAAGAAGTGAGCTACTTGTGCATTAATATCTCATATTTTCCGTAAAAAAAGGAATTTAAAGTGAAATTTAACATCAACAACAAATCCACATCTTTCCCTAGGGAAGAATTATCAAATCAGAAAAACTTCTGTTCTTGACTTTCTCAAACTATTACAACAATTACTACAATTACCAGGATCTTCAGAGAAATGGTGGATTTGATGACGGACTATGTTTGCGTCCTTAATATGTCGGGTGTAGCCGTCAGGCAAAGTCTTCATGGATTTCCCTTTTAAATAAATGAGCTGGAAAACCGTAGCTGCAGAGAGGGTTTCAGTCAGTAATGACTCAAAGTAGCTTTTGTTCAATTAGCTAGTTGAAGCAAATGAAAACTGCTCTTGTCACCTCAGGAGACAGAAATGGCGCCCATAAATCTAGATTTGTTTTTTTATCTGCCTGGGTGATTTTCCACAGAGTATTTGTGAGTTGTAGCGATTGTTTTTACTGTTCCCGTTTTAGACGGAACAAACCTTCGTATATTAAGATTTGTTCTCACCTGTCTCCAAGAGCCAATTAACACTATTTAGCATGTGGCTCGCTCTCATTTCACAGACCCTCTTGCAGAAAATCCTGCCTCCTCGTTTGACCCTCGCATCTGCTGCTGGGGCAGAAAGACAAATTAGGAGTCATCTGTCGCTGTTTGCCGGGGAAAATTAAAACAAAGTGCACTCGCAGTAAAGTGGCCTAACCTGCTGCCGCAGAACTGTGTACATTTGTGGCGTTTATGCCGCTGATCTCCCCCGACGTGATTTAAAAGACGAAAACAAAGCAGGAACAGGACGGCGCCAGATGGCTGCGAAACAACTGAGGAATACACAAATGCATGAGCTCTCACAAGATGGCTGGTAATATGATGTGTATTTGTGTGCTTTTGCAGTTTATGAAATTACATTTTTTTCCCCTTCTGCCTGTGACAAAAGAAATTGTCTAAATCGACAGAAAAAGGCTTGTTTATAACAATATTCCTCCCTGTAGAAGGAAGATACGCCTAAAGCCTGCAAATGCTGAGAGTAAACGGATACCGTCTTTGCTTTTCTGCATCAACACTGTAAATCTTCTGTATATTTGTCTATTTATCGGATACTACAGGCAGCAATTCACAAACTGACACACGAATCGAGCAGGATTACAGGAAACAGCAGTTTATCCGATCTCCCTACTTGTTCAAATACAAATAATACTCATTACAAAGTCGTAATCAGTTTGAGGTCAGATACAGATACATTTAAAAAAAAAACTGCTTTGTTAAATGAAAGGAAAACACAACTCACAAACAGCTTGATGACATAATAGTGAGTACTGATCTCTCAGATTTAATTTCACATACAAGGCAAACCCAGACTAAGTCTAATGACAATTCTGTTTCTGTTGTTCTTGTAGCATTTCTCTTATGATGGAGGACATATATGAAGAAAATTACAATTTTCTGAGTATTTCTTCATTCACATTGATATAAATCATGAAAGATGAAAAAAATGTTGTTAGAAAACACTTGTATTTGTTATGCAAAATCTACAAGCAATAGAAGGTTCCTGCCCTGCTGCTTTCAAGGAATCCACTTCTAGACAAATAGATTCATGTACGTCTTTGTTTTCCTCGTTTGAACTGGAATCTGGCTCAGATGTTGCTCGTCATTCTTGTTGCACCACTAATATTACAAGGGTTTGGAGTGTGAGTTTAGAGTGTAAGCAAAGGGATGATGGGAAATGAGCACAGGCTTACTCTGCACCAACAGTCCCGTCCACAACTTAGAGACAAAATTCTGATGAATTGCTGCTGCTATGTCCTAAACAATGACAACGATTATTTGATTTTGGCTAAAAACCCCATAATCGTAGTTAAAAGATCACAGAAATCACCTTCACAACAGATCCAAAATATGATTGGAGTACGACTTTAATGTTAATTTTAAATGAAATTAGACTGAATAGGTTGGTTGTGTTCAAACCTTTACTTTAGAAAGGATGTGGAGTTTTATGAAGATGCCTAAATGGAAATGAAGAATAGACTCAAAAGCTGTTTAGGACTTTCAGCTTGACGCAGCAGATGGTTTGCCTCACAGAACCATCTGGGAAGTTTTCGGCAAAGTCTGCCAGGGACTTCTGAAGATACAAAGCAGTTGATGATATATGGAGCTATGTCTGCATAGCAACATAACAGGCGACTCACCCAAACGGATCAACATTGGTGTCAAGCTAAATGGGTCAAAAATGTTAACTGTCATCAGAAGTATATGCCTTGAATGTGCAAAAATGATCTTTTCTTAATTTCTGGAACTTTTACAGCATGTCTTGGTTTTTGGGGGGGAGTTTTTTACATTGTTTGGGGTGCAACTGATACTCAGAAAATAGTTGTTTTTTTTTTTTTTTTACATAAATAGACATTATTTTTCCACAAACAACCAGTAGAGGGCACCTTAGCCACTGACAGCAACACAGAAGAAGCACCAACCCAAACAAACATGGGGAAATTTGGACTTTTCTCCCAAAAGTATGACATATGTGTGATTTTTTTTTTGTCTTAATTATGCATTTTTTGGCTCCAGAATCTTATATTCCTCAGGAAATCTACTCACACCTCCTGCAAAGAAAATTAAAGAAGTTAGTTAGAAGAAGATTTTTAGTTAAATTCACTTATTTGGGAAGTTTTTTTGTTTGGGGTCTGTTAGCTGAAAACCATGACTATCTGGCAACAATGACGATGCGATGTTAATGGGGTGAAGGTTTGTCTTGCAGTTACCTTTAGGTTTGTGTGGCTACTTTAAAGGGGCCATTCCCTGCTTTTCTTTAGTCTAACCCAGTGTTTTTCAACCAGTGTGCCGCGGCACACTAGTGTGCCGTGGGAGATGGTCAGGTGTACCGCGGCAAATAACCAATTTTCACATATGTAAAACATTTACCATCACGAGGGAATCCGCTCTGCGTTCATCCAAACAGGCCGTGATTTAACTCTGGTAGATAGTTTAGAATATGCAAGATTGTAAAATATTTTTTTCAATGTTTCTATAAATGACTTTTAATCAGAATAATGTTACCGCAATCTGGCCGCAAAACCAGCTGCAAACTCGGCTTTCAGAAAAGTTCCGCCCCCTTCAACTGTCTCCACCAATCATTGTTGGAGGCTTGATCACATGTCATAAATCTGACCAATCAGAAGTGGTAAACGTTCTCACTTCCTTGTTCCTTTTCGGCTCATAAAATCTCTCGGTTCTAACAAAAACAGCCGCTACAGCTCGTGTTTAGCGGTGTAACTTCCTGCAGGATCCGGTGTCAGACAGTTTAAGAAGTGAACAAAAGAATGAAGCTCAGAAACGTGAGTATATCCGGAATACGCGCGAGTTTATGCACTACATCTCCCAGGATGCATTGGGGGATGCATTGGGGTACAGCAGACTTTCTCAAACTTTTCAGTTAAAAATTGAATAGTTAATAGTTCTTTTTTTCATTGATTTTGTACATTCTGTCTGGAAGGGATAAATAACAACATAAACATAATAGACACTTTAAATGAATGAAAACATGTTTACATTATGGACTTTGTGCATAATCTTATACAATAGTTTATGATAAATTAAATAAAGCAAAAAAACAACATAAAAAGTCATTTTGCAGCTGAAAAAGCTGCTGTTTTCAGAGAGCTAATGCAAAAGAACAGAATTTTTGAGAAAAGCCAGAATTCCCATCACGACTGTGGAGGGAAACAAGGAAAGATTGTTGTTTTTACTTTGAAAGTTTTGGAAGTATTCTTAAAAAAAAGAAACATTAATAAAAACTGATTATTTATAAGTTTTTTTTAAATAGTTTTTTTTTTAAATCATTCTTTAATGATAATAAATGTAGACTGTTTTGAAGAGGTATAAGTTTAACTTGAGAAAATTGACTAATGGTACCAATGATATTCGCAGCAGAAAGTTGTGTTTGTGTGTGTGGAGGGGGGTACGAGAATTGACATTGAGAAACACTGGGTTAAAATGACAGCGCATCTGTGCTGCATTGACGCTTCCCACTTATTTAAAAAATGTAAATTAGATTGTACATCAATACTGATTAAATTTTTTTACCTTTTGGATACTAGTGTGCCGCAGGATTTTTTTCATTGAAAAAGTGTGCCTTGGCTCAAAAAAGGTTGAAAAACACTGGTCTAACCTATATCCATACATATGATCATATATTACCTTTGGAACACTAAAAAAACAAGTTTTTAAAAAGAAGGAGTTATTTTTATGACCTTTTCTCATCCAGAAGTAAAATGACTCGATCTGTGAGGCGTCGCCTTTTAAGGAAAAAAAACAAAACCACATGAAACCTAATCGGTTCTCAACCCTGCCTTTACGCAGCACTCGTCATTTGTCAGGTTCGACCTGTCACCTGCAGAGAATAAAATGTGCATGAATATTTTTGCTCTAAGGGCTCAATGTGTGATCTACAAACCTGCTTTTTCCTACAAGCTTGCCCATTTTTTGCCTGCAGACAGGTCATATCCACCCATAAGGGCAGTTGGGACTAAAGCTTTATGCACTTCCCACCTTTTAAGAGGGGGACATCTTATTACCCCAGTTTGAAATGTAAATAAAAACAGTCAAAGCTGCAGTTAAAAAGGATCAGAGCGGCAAGAAGAAAGACAGAGGATCAGAGTTTCTCTTTTTAATCAATTAAGCAGAAATCTGATATGAGGTCTGTGGCAGACTGTGTGTGAAATTTGGGGAGGTGTTGTTAAATCTTCACCTCATAGAAAGATAACAAATGAGTTTATAGTCATTTTAATATAATACACAAAACAACTCTGAAAAGGAACTCACACAGCCTCCTCAGTGAAGTCTGATCATGTGTTCCATGTCCTGATTAGCATTAAAAACATCCCTCCTATTACTGTCAAATATAAATGACCCATATCTGCAATTTTCTTTCACCACTGTGCTCACTTTTGATCTCATTTGGTTTAAGAATTCAAGAAATTGTAGATATCTGTTAACACAAGGAAAGTTTTAGCTCATTACCATTGTTTTCTACCATTTCTTCTACTTTTTTAAATTCTCACAACCCAAACAAAAACAAACACAACCAGACAGCAAGACTCTGGTGGCTTTTTTCCTGAGTTCTGTTTGAATCTGATTTCAAAGGAAAGAATGACCTTTTAGAAAAACAAATTTTCAGAAACTCTAGTGTACTGAAGACTGCAATCCAATCTGGGAGGATAAACATAAAACTGAACATGCTCTTTGGGATTTTTACCAAAAGAAAAAGGTAATTTTTTTTAATCCTAGAGAACATTACATTAACAAATTAACTGTTGAGCTTTATATTCTAAGAAGTTTAATAGATGTCGACCTTTACATTTATCCTTGTATTTTTTGGAACATTTAATCCTTTCCTCAATTATCTGCCACTATGTGGTACCTGATTGTTGGAGGGCCATTATGAGCAGATCTTGTCACTGTGTCTTTACTCAAAGTCATCCTCTCTAGCAGTTCTGCTGCTAAAGCATTCAGGGGCCATCTGAGTCATCTTACCTCCCAAGAGTCCTTAATCAGTCCAAAAGCCTCCTCCCAATGGGTTCTGTTAGAAGTAATTCCATGTCCAGAACTCTTCCTGATAAAATGCAGAGAAGCAGCAATTCTGCTCCATAATCATCCAAGACAAATGACATCCCTCTTTAATCCAGAAGGATGTGCCCGTTCACCAGGAAACTCGCTCCATCTGCATTCATTTTCCATCTCATTCTTTTAGACTCAAAGCGTCTGACCACAGGAGGTCGAATGGAGATCAACCAGGAAATCCACTGCTATGAGTTTTGGCTCAACTCTCTGTACACGTAAAGACACGGAAGAATCTATTTGATAATATTTTACAACCATGTGTTCAAATGCATCCACCTGAGGCACAACAGGCACCTGAGGCAACCACCAAAAGCGATTCCCTTTTGTCTGGATAAGGAGTTTAAGTGCTATCATTTCAATATTTTCCTACCCTTGTCAATAGAAAAAAAATATATATATGATTTTCATAACATGTTATATATATATATATATATATATATATGTGTGTGTGTCTTTCTTTTGTCCTTTAATGCAATATTTGTTATTTAATTTACAACTCACATTGCAGATGAATGACGTAGAAGACAAGGGAAACATCTGAGGATGATCCTCACAACACCGCCACTTTCAAAAGGATTCCACACCGACTGTGTCTACTTGCCTTCAAGCGAACACTTTCAATTAAAAGTTTATGCAGTTTCAGCCTATCATGACCCATCAGGGACTCGGATCAGGTAGAGACATGTGGGCGCCGTCCGCTCTGAAACACGGAAGTTCCAACTGTTCTAAACATGATCACGAAGGAGAAATCAATAATTACAACTTGTGCCTGGTTGGATTAATATGACTCCACTGAAATCCACTTTAAAGAATTACCAAGCCCTAAATTAACTTTTTTTTGGCTGTTGACATCTATAACTGGGGCTTTAAAAGTGCTGTCTGTTGGTCATAGCTAAATTTTTGACAAATTGAAATAAAACTGTTTAATTCTTCAAAATATAATTAAAAACCATCTGTGTTGAAATGAAGTATTGCAGTTGAATTTTGTGATTGGTCAAACCACGTACGTTTCAGAAGTCTGACGTCATGATCTGCAGCTCCAGTAATGTTAATGGTCCTGCCCCCAAGCCCCACCCCTCTGACTGGATTTTAAAATTTCAGATGTGGGTGGAGTCAGACTCCAACTTTCTGGTTTGGTGACCCTTTAAAGACTGCAGTGGGTGTCGCTACATTTTCTGTATGCGGAAGCAAATCGGTTGCACCGCTTACCCCGTACGCGCGAACCACACGTCACTTCCGCTCTTCGCCCACTTTACAACAGTTATTTCCAAACAGTAAAACTCCTTGATCACAAGAATTTATGTTGTTCTCAACAACTGAGAGCTTCTCCTGACTGCATTACATTGCAAAAAAAGACAAGCAAAAAAACCCGCCACCGCCTATGAAACACTTTATAATCGTATCTTGTTTTCATTACATACAAAGGAAAATCTCAATGCTATGTGATAGAATAACAGACAGACAGTTCTGAGTCATTCTCTCCGTTTGACCATTTTTTAATTTTTCATTTGTTCGAAACAGGAAAAGATGAGAAGTGAACGACTTTTACTTGGTGTTGTCACAGGATGCTGCAACAGAAGTTGCCGTTAATAACGTGTTTGGATCACCAGGAGAAAATGAAGTGTGTTTAAGTGGCGCTGTATCCTCTTAGCTTAGGGAGTAAACTGCCGTCATTTAAAACAGCAGAAGAAGAAAACATTTGTTATCTGTTTGTGGTCACTGCAAAATTGCACGGTCCTGATCCTTAACGTGTCTTTTTCCTTTCATTTTTTTTCAAAAATAAGTGAATATTGTCATTATGATAAACATTTTAAGTGCTATATTAACATCCTAAGATGTTATTATTGTTGTTAACGTCCGAAGACCGTAAAATGCTTAGCGGAAGTGACATGTGGTTCGCATATGCGGGGTGAGAGGTGCAACCGATCACTTCCGCATACAGAAAGTGTAGCGATAGTGGGCCAGAACAGCAGGAAGCCACCTGCTCTTTGATTGGACAGTTTGATTTGTGTCCATCCAATAAAGACGTATAAAGACGGACAGAATTTTCAACCGCAACTTCAGGAACTCACATCTTGCTTCACATCTGCAAAAAAAAAATACTCTAAAAAAAAAAAAAAGAATGAGTTCGCAAATGCAAATCTTTTTACAGTCATGCAGATCCCTTTTTTTTTTTGCAAACCTACATTTTTGGGTAGATTCATTTTACGCTATAATGAAACTCAATTTATGTGTGAACATGCAGTTGTGGTGGCAAATTTCTATGATGTTATTTTGAGCCCATATATAAATTAATAATTGCTTTCTGTGTCTGGCCAGAATTCAGATTATCCTGATTCAAGTAAAATAAAAGAAAAAGAAGTGCAGTAAAATCCCACTGTCCTGCTCCTCAAAGGTCTACAGGACTTTTGTGACCATTTCTCCTCATTCCTGGAGACAGACATTGAAGCGGAGGTGGAAGGGGATTTGTTTGCAGCCATGTCAATATCTGAAAGGGGCACAAAAATGCATCTATTTTGAGAAACATGCTGAAAAACGAGGGAGTGGAAGCGTGACGGGGAAGCTCTGCGTGGTGGAGAAGAGGGAAAGTTCCCTCTTTGGGTAAATCTGCTGAAAAACTAATTAAGCACATTGGTTCTCCTCAGCTGTCAATCAATTTGATCTTTCCTCCCACATGAAACGTAATATTTCATCAGTCTTTTTTGTTTATATTCTCCTGCTTTATTTGTAGTATTCTCCTTCAGATTTCATTTCAATTTTGACCAAAAAATATAAATGATTTGTTTATTTATTTATTTTTTAAATCTCCTTGGAGTGACTGGAAATCATGGCTTTATTAGCAGGAAAACACATCCCTGTTGTGGTGATGTTCACACTCAGTCAGGGCATGCAGCTCAGAGAACACATCCACGTCTGCCAACTCCACAGGGTTTCTTCAGCTTCCACGTTCTCAGTTTGCTTTTGGTTACAGGTCGCAGCTGACAGATGAATTTATAGAAGACAAAAACGTCAACAGTCATTTGTTGTTAAAAATGACCCATTCTTTTGCGCTTTATGTCATGAATCTGTCCACCCCTTTTGTCCCAACGTTGGAAGCCAGAATCGAGAACATGTCATTGTGACCATGTGTAAGTATGAGAAAACTTTATGCATTTTCCTAAGTTCCTAATAGATTTTTGTCAGCTCTTCACGCTCATCCAATTTATTAGTCAAATGAAACCTTCCTCATGATGATTTAGGGAAAAAAAAAAAAAAAAAAAAAAACTCTTAATTTCTCTCAGCTCTGCTTTATATTTCCAACTCATCTGAGCGTTTGGGTCTTCATTTCAGGCTTTACTTGATGTTTTGAAAGCTCAGATCGGAGCTTCCTCATGTAAACAACTCTCCTGCTTTCATATATCCTCATTAAAGATCTTAAATAGTTGCAAATATTAGCGCAGAATTCATCAAAGCCACACAGAATGCAAAACAGCGGGAAAACAAAATCTATAAAAAATATTCAGAGGGAAACAAACTTGGCAGAAAAATAAAGCAAAAAGGATAACAGATTGCATGGAGCTACTGCAACACTGCCAAAAATATGGGACAAGTGAAATATGAAATGATTTTTTTGATGTTTTTTTTGTGTCTAATTATCACGTTAATCACAGATTATTAATTACAGAGAAATTAAAATGTAGGGTTTTTTTTTATTGCTTTAGTGTAATTTTTAATCTATAACTATTATATAAGTAGTAATGCTTGACGAGGTCCGTATTATCAGAAATGAAATAATGCCTGATCGGACACTTCCTTCTGAAAAGTCCAATAATTTCTGATTATTGACATCTCGAAGGGCTTTGATGTAGGGCTGGGTATTGATAATAATTTGATTTGATTCAATTCACCAGAGCCTGGATCAATTCAATTCATATTTTTTTTTTTTTGATCCACTCAATACAATTCAATTTATTTTTATTTTGAGTTTGCACAGTTTACACATTTAGACACATTTGTTTAGAAATACATTAATAATCTATATATGTGTTGAAGATGATCATATAAATCTGATACAGTTCACATTTTGTAAGATGTATTAGTGAAATAGTGAGATTGTTAATACCAAACAGTGTTACATGGTTTCCTTAACAAAAATGTTCAGATCAGGAGCATTGTAAACATTGTTCTGGTTCTCCTGGAGGGCGTTTCAGTTTGGCCATTAGGTGGCGATCAAGCTATAGCATTACACCTTATTGCAGAAGAAGAAGAAAGAATGACCAAAAAAAAAAAAAAAAAAAAATCGATTTTATCAACCCTATAGACAATTTTAACGATGACGTCAGACAAACTGGCAATTTTACCTCCAGTGTGTAAAGTTACTTCTGGTTTACCGGTCTACACTGGCAAAGCTGACAACTTAATGCTGTGTAGAACAATTTTACGCAAAAGGTAACCTTAACAATTTCAACAGAAAATTGAACAATATTTTTTTTATAAATTTACTAACTGTATTTCTAAATATAAATACAAAATTATGAAATCTTCTGATATTGTAAGTTCGATTAAAAATATCGACCTTTCATTTCAGCAGATATTTTAACAGGCTCTATTTTAGGTGATGCTATTCGCACATATTTTAAGTGCGATCAAGCACAAAACCTGATGAATACTAATGTTGACAACACTAAAATGTGCACCAAAGATACACATTGCAGCATGCACGCATTTTATTTGTTGTTTCACTGGGTATTTAAGGGAATAATTGTAAAAACAGTAATGGTTTGACAGAGCAAATATTTTATGTGTAGCTATATGTAAGCCACATATTTTCAGCTTTCAAAATAAGAGAAAAAAAGTCCAGCACTGGCTGTACGTATTTAGAAAATTACGTAAAAATAGTCACTTTCATATTCTTGGCAGCAGTTTTCAATTAATCTGGTCCTTTTTTTTACCTTTATTGTCCTAAAGATCGAACAGGGTTTTGAGCAAAAGGAAAGCAGAGCAACATTAGAACCACGGCTGAGCAAACAGCAACAAGTAGTTAGTTTCACTTTAATGTCAGACTCTGAATTTGTCTTAGTTTTGCTCTATTTACAATGATTTTGTGAACAAAAATAAACAACTTTTAACTGGGCAGAAAAGATCATTTGCAGTTCCACGTCTCATTCCCGAAGTATGCTAGCATTAGCGTAGGCATAAATTAGAGAAATAAAATCTTAATTAGCTTCATAATCAAACATGTAGCAGTCAGTTAAGTACTTGAAACCTTTCTCTAACTTTGAATGAGAGAAAAATGATCCATGATTAATATGGTCCATGCAAATTTGGGAAAACAGCTGTGCAGGTTTCTGCAGGCAGGACCTCTGACATTTTTACTTTGATTTGTAAGCTAATTAAGAGAAATAAAAACTTAAGTGGGACATTTTTTAAATAGATATTGTTTCATTTTCCGTTACAATTGGTAAAGTTATCTTTGATTATTTCAGAGTTCGGTTCTACACATTGCCGGAGTCTAATCTAACCAGAAGTCACTTGACACATGTGACTTGACACTCTTGTCAAGTGAAAAAGTTCCATTCCAATTATCCCATTTTCACTTATCAAAATAGAATAATAAAAACTAAATCAAATATTAGTACTTTAATCTTGTTATTGTTTACAACAATTTCCACAAAAATCAAACTACTTTATACGACATTGTCATTGTAACGGCAACAGAGCCTCCACCGACCTCGCTCTGAATGACCCACAATTCATTTTCTGGCCTTATCAACAAAACATTTGTCAAAAGGTGAGGATTTTTATCAGTTTTCCCGAAGAGTGAAGAGATAAAGCATCCGCAAAAACGTCGACACTTCTTTTTTTTTTTTTTCTTGGGCCACAAATAGAAAAGCCCACAGCCAAACCGTCGCTTTTCATCCCTCACTTCCCCTTCTCTCTGGGCCGCTGGCCAGCATGGATGAATGGCAGCTTAAACCTTCTTGCTCCCTCTGCATGGAATCTTGTTCCATTACAAAGACTAGACGGAGATGGTGTTGTGAGTGTGTGTCTGCGGCCTACGCTCGCTCAGATATCTCTTCACACCTCAGCAGCTTCCTAAATTCCTGCAGCAGCAGAGGGAAATGGGATGGCAACACTAAACCACCAAACAACCTGTAATCAATACAAAATATCCTTTATATCACTTTTGTCTACATCGCTCCATTAAAGATCACTGAAAAAAAATTAGTAGAGACATGCAATGTTTAAGGGAAAATCCAAAATGTCATACTTTTGCCTCGTAATAATGATGTGACTCCAAGCTACAGTACGTAGGCCTGAGCAGCCTTATTAATAATTAAAGTATTTAAATGGATTTAGTCAATATATGCTGACTCAGCCCACTTCTTGGCAGTGCTTCATAGTAATAAAGGGTGTCCGTATCATGATAAATTGCCTCAATTTCCCAAGCGGTCCAGGTACAGCAGTGAAAATGTGTGGCAAAAACACTGTGAATATTAAATAAGGAGCTGTGAATATTCCATGGGATTATTGATCACTTTTAGGGATCAGAGACAAAAAAAAAAAAGAAGAATATTTGACGACCTGAAAAGAAAAAGTGGGAAACAAAGCAAAAGTTTGCACACATCACCTTTGTTTCTTTTAACCAAGAAATAATCCAGATTTAAACAGACATCAAGCTCAAATTTGCTGAACTTAAAAAAAGATTTTTTAAGGCATCAACAACCTCATCTCATGTGTAAGCAGCAACTGAGGTTTATGAATCTGAACGGGTCAAACAGCAAAGAGGCTTCACGGCCTCTTGTCTGCTCTGCGAGGCCACTTCCTGCCGCCGTTTCCTCCTCCTCCTGATGCTGCTGCGGCTGTGTGAAGACGCGATATAAAAATCCATATACAGCCGAGGCCCAAGATTCACTTTCTCAGTCGTGTCAACTGAAGATAAGCTGACTCATGGTGCATGACAGGTGAATGCTAAGCAGTGTGGAGGAATCTTATTACAGGGTTGAAGAAGCGAACTGCTTTAGACGCTGCATTGACTGGAATTATCCACATTGTTTGTAATGTCATATGAGGATACAAAAAAAAAAAAGGAACCCAGATAATCAAACAGCAAACACACAAAAAAGGCAAGAATTTAGAAGTGAGAGCAACATTCATTAAAGCAAGACACGTGAATTATTTCTAGAAATTGCAAATGTTCCACTTCAGACTCACAGCACCATCTCATGGCCTCACTCAGAAATTCATTCAATAAAGATGCTGACGCACACAGGAGAGTTATTAGATTGTGTTTTTGAAGACGGTCGAGCTTTACAGGTGGGAACTTGAAAAGCTTTTACACACACTTTCACCAACCATGGTACCATTTATTTAATGCTTATTCTCAACCCCAGTGGATCAAAAAAAAAAAGCATTAACCCTTCATAGCTCAATTTCATCTGCAAACTTGCATAATGTTTATCAACATATTTGTGCAATGGGTTAAAGATAGCACATTCATGTGTTTTTTTACTGAAGCTAAAATTGTTTTATTGACTGGACTTCAGTTTAGTCATTTTTAATTTTAAATAGGCAAAATATAATATATCAAATTTACCACATATGTTTATCCTTTGATAACCCATGGGGTCAAATTTGGCTACATTTTGTTTATTTTATTCTTCTGTTTATTTTTTTCTTTTGTTTTATTTATATTTATTCACTTCTTGGATGCTGTTAATCGATTCCATACAAACTAATGAAAAATTAATAAAAAAATAAAAATGTCAAAATAACCCTAAACCCCCAGAAAAAAAGGTTCCTGGGTTCAATAGGGTTAAAAAAAATTAGCATTTATAAAAAATTCAACAATAATAGTTGATATTTTATTATAGGGAAAACTTTCTGGCCTCTAAATGAAAACACTCAAAAAATGAAAGTATTTTTTATTGCTCTCTGAATGAATCACAATATCTGAAATATGTACAATTGTAAATGAATGACTCACAAAGCTACAGTGGCCCTGAAGTAAAAATCACCACAAAAAAAAATTCCCTTAATGAAAAACAGTTTATTCTTTTTTATCATGTTTTAGCTTGTTCTATAACTTCTGTTACTTTTGTTTTCTGATTTTTTTCCCCTTTTTTTTAACAGAAACCAGAATTGGTAGGTTCTTCAGGACATTGATAATTGATAATGACATTTGTTCATCATTTCAACATAAAGTGACTCAAAAATGTTTGGTATAAACTGATAAATCATAAAACTTGTAACAGTTTACAGACATTGAGGACACATTTAAAAAAAAAAAAAAAATCAAACGTCATCATCCAGTCAGCTATGATGTATATTATCTATGTTTTTTTTTTTTTTATGCTTCTTTGTTTTAACATTTCATATTGATTTCTGTTTAAAAAGAAATCTGAAGTGTTGATTCATTTTTTTTCTGGGATTTTTTTTTTTTTCTTTTCTAAAATGCGAGATTGTTTTTTTAATTATTTGCTTGGTGGGTTTTTCTTTTTTCTTTTTATCGTGATCTTCAATTTGTTTTTGCTTTGATTCGTTGATGCGATTTGTACTTCAGAGCCACAGTAGAAAGCAGACCTCGCCTTTCATCAGTGGTTTAAATCAGGGGTCCCCAAACTTTTTCTTGTGAGGGGGGCCACATAACTGTTTCCTTCTCTAATGGGGGGCCGGGGCGGTTCATAAGCTAACAGAAAAAGTGAAACAATCTAAACGTTTTTCTAAAGGTGAACCACCGTGTTTTTCCAGAAAGCTACACACAACCATATTTTAACAATCTCTTTCTGTAATCTTCACAGAGAAAATGAATCTAAAACTGTCCATAAAGTAAACCACTAAATACAGAATCTTCTCCTGTCATGGTTCTTGAGAGACGTTAGAGAGCTGCAGCTCCTCATACAGGGATCATCTGGATTTTTTGGCTCTTTAGGTTGTTTTGTTGTTTTATTCAACTTATCAATAACAATACATTCATGCAAAAAGTGAATAACTGATGTAAAAAAAAATGTTTACATATTTATAAGTGTAAAATATGTTAAAGATAAAATGTACAAAATGATAAAATCAAAAACAATTATTTACTGTTCAACTTTTAAAGTGAAACAACACAAAACACAACAACCACAATGCAGAATACGATTATAATGTGCAAAATGAAAAGGAAAAAAAAAAAAGGATTGTAAATCATGGAAAAAGCTGGAATTTAGAAAAAACAAATATCTAATCTTTCTGAATCGGATTTCTTGTATCAGTATTTGGAGAAAGTTGTTCTTATGTTCACACAGGTTGGTTGTGGAATCGGTTCTGTTTGAAATTCTTTTCTTTCAGATTCTAAATTCTGTCTACTTATTATCATCAATGTCCATCTAGAAAATGTATTGGTTGTCTTGTCAAACCATGAAAAACGTATTTAAGTTTCTTGCTTAATGGTTATGGTCATGATTTATCATTGGGAGTCTTGTAAAAGTTACTTTCAATGACAGTTTTGTAAACCTGTGAACTGTAATGTTGCTGAATTTTTCGTTTAAGACCCAAGATCAGAGATGAGCCGCGGCACTGTCACCCAAACAGTCCTGGCTGTAACTTATTACAGCAAAATAACAGCCGAGTCGACGATGCAGAAAATTAAATAGATGTTAACGTTGCTTCTTGTGTTGAGGCTAGAGCATGATCAGCAGAAATGTAACATTTGTCCATTCTGTGAACAAAGTGCATCATGTTAAGGCTGCAGACTTTAGTGCTTTCAATTGGGCGGAAGGTAAAATTTAAACTCAGGCGGTTTGTCCGTCCACTCCAGACACCAGCCGGATTGTGTGCCCACACACAGTTCTGTTGCAAGTTTAGCACAAACAACTAGACATGCATGTTTTTAGACTCAGAGGAAACCAGAACACCAACTGGAAAAAACACAAACTACATGTGCACTCAGGCATGAGCAGAGCAAGGGAAGAAAACGTACATTTGAGAGAGTTTGAAATCAGCTTTCTGTTATGTGACTGATTAAAAAACCAATACAATAATACAGACACTCACAACCAGGCTTATACTTCGATGAAGTCAAATAAATACATACTGCATTTAAATGTAATGATGCTTTATATTGGGTCTATCCCAGTCTTGTTCAGGTCTACAATCTTGTCCCTGGTGTCTTTTGACAGCTCTTTGGTCTTGGTCATGATGAAGAAGTTACATTTCTGACATAAGAGAATTCTTGCTTGTTTGTTGAAGCTAAATGTTTATTTTCTGTACCATCAAACAAATAAATTCAATTAAAACATAAACTATATAAAAAAAAGTGAATTCCTGATTTTTTTTTCCTACATTCTGTCTCTCAAATTTGAAGTGCCATTAACATACCTCTCATCATTTTATTTGGGACAAGCTGCAGAACAGCTTTTTGCCCCACATTAAATTTGATGAATAAAAAAAAAAAAAAAAAAATCAGATTTATCTACATTAAGTCTGTTTTAACAAATAGATCTTAGAATCTTGACGCATAAAAAGAAAGAAAAACCAGCTTTTTTTTTTTTTTTTTTTTTAAAGGAAACAAGTTACGTTCAAAGGCTTCCAGGCTTTGATCAGTAGACTCTATTTCAGGACTGGCTGCTAACCTGTCGAATTATTAGGTAAAAGTTGAAGCAATGATGCCAATAATCAACTCTGTTCATTTTAACCAATTTTGGTTGAGACTACTTTGGTTCTGAATTTGACTTAGACTTTGAAAACAAATATGACCCACTAGCTGCAAAAATGCCTTTAAAATCCTCACGCCAAGTTTCCTTTGATTCTCCGTTGCAGCTCTTTTTCAACTCTCCTCACACACAAACACAAACTATGCTTTAGCCCTGAGCTGTGAATCATCGTGATGAGCTGTGCAACGAGCTTGACACTGCTCGTCTTTTATCATCTGCTCAGTTTGAGGTCTGAGGCTGGCTGTAAGAGGTGCAATCAGGCAGACAGGACGCTGTTACTGAAGCACTGATGGTCATATTGGCCAATTATTCCCAACAATGACCTGCTCCAGAGCTGAAACCATTGGTCGATTTTTTACACGTTTTCTGCTTTTTCTGCTGTTTTCAATTGACTTAAATCCCCGACATGGTCACTACTGCGTTACATTACAACAGCAAATGAAAAAACTTTTAAACAGTGTATCAGCTAACATAAAAGGTCTTAGAAGCTGATGGTTTTCAAACACAAAAAGTAAAAATCTTGACTTTTTCTGACAAAAGAGGGCCGCTCAGTGATGGAAGCGAAGCTGACGAAAAGCATTTCCACCGTTGCATTGTCGGCCTGGAGCACGTCCAAACAAACTGTGGGAGCACAATTATAATCTCCTTGTCAGGTGTTGTGGAGCTTCAGGCTGCTAAATGAGTGCCATATATTCACAGCATTGCCGCTGTGCTAATAATGAAGGCTGGAATGATTGGAGTTGCTCCGGCATAATTGCCGCAGTGGGATAAATGTGTTCCAGACGTTCGGGGGGACAACAACATGCGTTTTAGTGGCTAGATAGAAGTCGACATTGCTAAACAATAAAGAGGTGAACGCTGGTGCTTGAAAAACAGAACGCTCATAATTATTGCTGAGATGCTCGGTCACGATGGTTTGAGTGACCAGGCAGTTTGTAAATGGATGATTCATTTGTAAAGAACAACTCTGTTTAATCCATTACATTATGCATCTAATGCATATTTATGTAGGAAGAGGCCAGGCTGTTGCAATAGATTATTATCTACCTGTTGTCCCTGGTGGCTTTAAAAGCTGACATGCATTTAAATAGAATCTTTCCATCTTTTCATCTTCATTTGCACATTTTGATTTTAATTGGTATGAGTCTTCTCAAATGTTACAAAAGCCTTTTTAGTGGTTCTTGGTTGACTCACCCCATTATATATATATATATATAGATATATATATACAGTGTTGGGCATCTCACTTCAAAAAAGTAATTAGTTATAGTTACTAGTTACTTCTCCCAAAAAGTAATTGAGTTAGTAATTCAATTACTGCATCTTCAAAGTAATTAGTTACTTGGCAAAGTAACTCGTTTTAAATTTCTCTTTAAATATGGTAATATTTTGTATTTTTTCCTGCGTTACAAATAAAAAAAATAATTTACATTCAATAATAGATGATAACCGACAATAGTATACTGGTATAGTTTTCCAATGGAGTCATAGTTTAGGATACACATGAGAGAGGGTTTAGGGAAAGAATTTTCAATATTTATTTGTCAGAATTATCACACAAAACACTGCAACAAGTATATAAAAAATGTAACTTCACACAAAAAAGGTAAACGTTTCAACTATTAACATACTTCAAGTATCTTACCTACAACTATAATTAAACAAAATGGCTTAAGAAACTGAAAGTGCAAAACAAAAAATAATTATAAATAACTGTCAAGTAACAAAATCTCTGCTGTCTTTATTTATATCACACCACAGCTTTAACATTGTCTTTATAAAATTTTAACAACAAAACACGCAAAATATAAATATCAACAATAATAAACTTAGATAAAACCAAACTTTGTATAAAAATAAAAGTAAAGGTTCCAAGTATCAACATAACACAAGTATCCTAACAAGAATATTTAGGAGCACAGTAACAATACTTTATGTCTGATCATTTAAACATTCTTTTATTGCACCTTAACCTGAACTTTAACAATGCCACCAGCATAAGCAGCCAGTTGAATGGTTTCAATGCTTTAATTTTTGAACCACTGATTGTAGTGCAAAAGTAGCAACTTCTCAAATCTTTGGTCTGAGAGCCTGTTCCTCTTTGGTGAAAAGACAAGTTTTTGGACAGACATGCACACACAGATCAACGTGGATAGACTCCGGTGCGGGGTGAGAAGTTTCAGGTGTTAAATAAACGACAACAGAGAGGCAGAGAGCAGCTCATCTTAGCAGAAACAGGGGGTAATATTTATAAAACACACAGAACACAGACAGACACGAGCGCGCACAGATCAACGCAGTGAGCAGACTCCGGAGCGAGTGGGCGGGGCTGCGGGATTTTGGGAGAGAAAAAGAGATACAGAGAGCTGCTCCTCTTAGCAGAAATATGGGTTAATAATTGTAGTTTGTAGTTTAATTTACACACACACAGACACCTGCGAGCGCGTGCGCACAGACACACACAAACAGAGATGCACACGCGCGCACACAGATCAGTACAGTGGACCGACAGAACGGGTGGGCGGGGTTTTGAGAGAGCAGTTTTTCTTAGCAGGAACATGGGTTTATGTCTTTAGGCTATGAAATTATCAACCATGATGGCAAAAACAAAAAAAGCTCTAGCAGAAGCGCCTGTGGACCGCCGCGGAAAAATGCTCGTCTGGCGTGAACTACAGAGCGGAGCGGAAGCGGCGCGGACTCCGCTCCGCTCCGCCTCGCGACGCTTCCGCGTCCAGTGTGACCCCGGCGTTATGGTGACGGGCTCATGCGTGCGAGCTAGTATCCGCCCACTTGACACTTTAACCAATCACGATCTCGCATTCGAGATCTCCCTCCGCATTACACAAGCAACTTTCGGGTGCGAAGCGCCCAGCTCCAGCAAGATCATCAAACTTTGAAGTAACGCGCCGCGATTTACACGAAGTAACTATAACGGCGTTACAGCGAGGATGAAAGTAATTAGTTAGATTACTAAATTACTTGATTTATAACGCCGTTAGTAACGCCGTTATACTTAAACGGCGTTAGTCCCAACACTGTATATATATATATATATAGATATATATATATATATATATATATATATATATATATATATATATATATATATATATATAGTAGTCTTTATAATGATTAATATCAATCATCAATAGAACACTCTGTTTTTCTTTTAATTTGTCTTTATGCTTCAATGATTAAAACAATCAGAACAAATCAATCAGAAATCAATAGAAAAGTTGGCTGGAAAATCTATTCATTAATCCCACTGTTTTGTGGGATATTCTATTCTTGCTTCTAAATCTTGATGTGAGTTAAAGTCCCATAAATTGTCACACATTTAGATTTAAAATTACTTCCGTCTGTCTGTATAGCTCTGCTTGACCCTGGGGGCTGCGATCGATCCAGCTCCATGAGATCCGTGACAAGCTATTTACCTGTCCAGAGTTTATCCCGCCTTCACCCAACAGTAACCGGGAAAGTCTCTGGCACTCCTGTTGCCCCAGCGGGTTAACAAAATGTATGGAAGTTCAAATCCCCCCATTGAGCGGCCATATTGGCTTTATTTTGCTACCCTTTGAGAAAATATCATGTGCCAAAAGCTTAGTCCCTGATAGGTTGACACGCTGTGTCAATCTTGCCGCGCTGTGCCCAACACTCAAATCCCAAGACCTCAGATTGCATCTGTACATTGACTTAACAATGAAACTTGACACCTCTGTTGGGCAAATCACATTAGGTGTGAATGCAGTTTTAGAGACTCTGCCATGGATTTGGACTCACAACCTTTTAAGTTTCAGGGCAGACACTCTTCCACATGGCCACTGTGCTGGCAGCTGGAGTGAGTGGTTGAGTCTGTTAGGCCCTGCGATGGACTAGGAAACCATCCAGGTAGTAGTCTACTTTTTCCCCAACAACAGCTTGGATAGGCTCCAGCAACCATATTACTCCAAGAGGGACGGATGGAGAGCGGTGAGGCTGTACACACTGTGATTTTTGACGTTTGCTTTATAGATGTCATGCAGCAGTGAGTGAGAAGAGTCAATGGTATAAAATATTTGTGAGAAAGGCCAAATTTCTCTTCAGACCATTATTTTTCCATCAAAGATCAGTTTGGAAAGGACTGACTTGGTGTTAAATCAGAGCATGGCTGCTCCCTGTTTACTCATCATGCCAGGGACAGGCTGACACAGACAGTCCTCAGACCAGCTGTCCTTCAGACTGACAGTGTGGCTCAAGGGCAGCGTGTTCCACACACCAACGAGATTTAGAACAAACACAGAACTTATAGCAGTTTTAATTTAGATGAAAGAAGAATCGCAAATATTTAATAAACTTATTTGAAAGTTCTGTGATTAACATTTTATGGAAATGAAGACAGAATATGGAAATTATTTGTCGTTTTTGGACAAAAGCGATCATTCATTTCAATAAATAAGGCAGAAGATGAACATCGACCTCTTACAGGCGCCACACAGAACAGAGTTCAGTGGGGGGCGGAGAAGAACAGAGCTGTCTGATATTAGAAACCCAACAACGAGGAAACCAATTCTCAATTTATATTAGGATGGGGAACAACATGAATTTTCAAGAAAAATTAAGATCAACGTTGTCTAAAGATTGTGGAAAATCCACGGTTCACCGCGAAGGTCCAGCCCACCGCAATTCAGAATAGACAGACACGCCTCCATCTCTGAGCAGGTTCTAGTCGAGCAGGACAATCCAGCTGGATATAATATCTCAAAAAAATGATCTTTCATTATTTGTCACAAAGACAATAAGCAAGACTTGTTCAAATAAACAGAATTCCTTTAGCAACATTAATAATTAAAATTAGAGAAGTTTGTGTGGTTTTAAAAAAAAAAAAAAAAAACTTCAATTTTAAATAAAAACACAGGTCTGTCCACCATTAAATCTGCCGTTTCACTTGTACCTGGGTGTCTCGACGAGGGGACTGGAGTTTTTCTGTGGGAACAGTGTCACCCACAACTCAAAGGCAAATTTCTGATGAACTACTGCTGCTCTGAAGAAACTTTTTCCTAGAAAACAGCATGGATTTGGATTTTGGCTAAAAACAGCACAATCATACATAAAAAAAAATCACAAGGAGCGCTTTTGAAATAAATGTAAAAATGATCTCAGAAGGTTTTTTAAAGCATGCCTGTTTATCCCTATACTACACACAAGTACAAACACTATACAAAGACATACATAGAAAAGTGTAATCAAAGTAATTAGTCTCAACCTGAGACATTTTTCTGAAGTTCTGCTGCACTTTGACCCACATGTTTATTGTGGACAGCAGAGATTTTCCTACAGTGCAACAGGCCAGTGAGTCACACTATTTTTACAAACAATCTGACGCAACAAAAATGTAGGAGCATGGAGAGAGAGCTGCTTGAATAAATGGGGAGTTGTTGCAGAAGTCCTCATAGCTGAGTGGGTACACATGCAGTGCTGGAGGGAGGAAGGGGCAGCAGGTGAACCCTTAATGGCAGAAAGTGGGGTATGTCGTCAGCCTTCAAGTATCCATCAAATATACCGGAGCACACACAGTACGCAGGAGTGTGCGCACACTGGGTATTTTATTTGTGGTCTGTCCAAAACAAAGTTGGACACATTAAATGAAAGCAGCACGTTAAATCCAGACGCTAATAGAGCAGCTGCTGCTCCTGCCTCCTGACAGCGAGATTCACAGCAGGACGGAGGGCCTCAGACAGCACATATGGAGCATTAAAATGGATGTGCTGTGGCTCCAAACAAAAGATACATGAGGTAAGGAAGAAAGGTGCCATTAAGCTGGATGCAGCTCTGAGACTTCCGCCGCCTCTGAACAGGGACGAATCCGGAAGTTTGTGTCAAAGCTTGAAGGATTATGACTGAGAGGGTTCTTTTTTTTTTTCCAGACACACAAGGTTGTTTCTCTATTTATTACATTTTCATCTTCTTATGAAGTTTTCAACTTTGTTTTTAACTCTCTTATTTTTATTTAGTCTTTTAGAGTTCTTAGATATATGGTAGCCTTGAAATCAAAATCACAACAAATAACGCAAAAATAATTTTAAAGATCACAACACTTAGAAAAAAAAGCAAAAGAAATGTTAAAAAACAGAATGGATATTTTTTCACCATATTTCAAATTGTCATTTCAAATGCATATATCAATTTTCAATTGACAAATTTGAAATTGGAAAAGGAATTTAGCAATTTAGATTTCAATATATAAAGTTCCAATTCAATCTAACAATTTTAAATGAAAGCAAAAACAATTGCATTTCAAATTTTCATGGGTTTTTTGGTTCCATAATTCAAACAAATACACCTGAGAACAGATTTTTAGTGCATGTGCAGGTTTCTTGTAACCAGCAGTCAATTTTCTTTATTGCGGGTATGAGTTTGCAGCAATGTTAGGCACTTTTTGGTCTACTTTCTCTCAGCAGTATTTATCCATCAGTGGATTAAGCAGTTGCTCAGTCTCATTATTTTTTCATCTCCAACACTAGATCGGGATTTGGCGAGCGGCTTTGACCATTTAAGCACCGGAAGATATGATAACAGGATGTGAGATATTCACAGTCGACATAAAAAAAAAAAAAAAAAAGCAGGAACAGAATTCTGAATTATTTGGAGGCTAATTAGAGTCTATAAATAGGAAAAGTCTGAATGGGAAGCTTAGAAATGCAGAGTGCTCATCAGCACAAGAGGTTCTGCATATGGACCCCATTTGGAGCAGAGGGAAACGCTGGTACCAGTGAGAGTGACAGATTGCAAAAAGCCTCGTCCCCTTTAGCTTCTGCGCACGAAAAAAAGTGGTTTGCTTTAAAGATGGATTTCTCAAGAGCTATTAAGTGTCCAGGAGAGGGTGCCAACATTCAATAAAGTACAGTTGCAGAGAGCGGATGAACTCAGAAATCCCAACAGATGCATTGCAGCGTCTTTATTCACCACCTGCAGATAAAGAAACATTTTATAGTCCCCTCAAATTCACCATCTCATCACTCAGCCCTCGAGCGTCTCCTAAACGTGTCCTCATGTCTCATCAGCACAACACTGTACTTCCTAATCAGCATCCTTTCCCACTGTCACTGTTAAATCATTGCATCTGTTTAGCATATGTAAATCCAGCCTCAGTCAGCTGCAGCGGCGCTCTAATGCCTCCACGAATGCCTTCAAATGTAGCCTTTGCATTGGCTGGAAGCTCCGTTGCCGTGACAACAGGATGCCGAGTTTGACTTTATCTTTCAGGAGCCTCGCCTTAAAGTTGAAACCAAACACACGTAAGTGGTGAGTAATGAACTCTGGGTCTGTTGATGCGCCGCTGCTGTGAGGCCCCACGTAAGCGAGAGCTATCTGTCGCTCTGAGGCTTTTTAAAGAACAGCAAAACAGACTGAAACGTGCCAAAATGCATGAAACAGGCGTGCAGATGTAGATAGCACGTTTTCAGTAAAAGTCTTTGAGACACCAACATGACCATGAAAATGTTTCAGAGCTTCAGACATCAATGCCTGGGGTTATTATTATCATCTATTTTTTTGTATGTGTTTACTTTGTGAGAACACAACGTTCAAAGGCCAGCAGTGCTGTGCACTCCTGGGTTCTTCCATATTCATTTTGCAATTTCTTGCTTAACTCATAACAACACATCCTTTCAGGTCAGGCTAAGTCTCATAAAACAACTAGATTATTGACTTGAATAATGTTTTGTTATTAACCTCCTACACCTCTGCCATTGCTTTGAAAGCATAAACAAACAGAGCGGGTTGGATTCAAACTTCAACGCTCACAAAGCTGATGATTTACAGGTTTGTCAAGTTTTCTCATCTGCTTAAGCGCTGATAATCTTCCCATTATGGTCCATCACACATTAATTTTATGCTGCATGATTCATCACGGTTATAATAAGCAACTCAAGGATCCTCAAACTCATAAGAAAAAAAAAATTCCAAAGTCTTCCGTCACTCTGAAGGTTGAAGCTCCTTCGCTGCACGTCTGCATGTGTCACACCTCTGAGGAGAGTGCAGTGGAAGAAACAGAACAAAATGCAACCTAAATTCGACGTTCACCATAGAAACTGTGGGAAAAAATGACCATGGTGCTAACAAATTGGCTTTGTTAGTGGAGTGGATGGTGTTTGTGCCCATGTGCAGCCACAGCACGGATAGAAGGTCGGAAAGGTTGACTTTCTTGGAAAGAAAAAGAAAAGTCATAAATGTTCAGAGAGGACTGCAGCAAGGTACCGGAATATATTTTTCTGCCTTTAAAAAAAATCATCAGTAATCGTTTCACATCCGCAACAATGTGAAGAAGCTCTTAAATACGCCTGCAGGAATCACTGAGGACTTTCTGTTCAGTTCTTTAAATGTTCAGTTTATCATGGAAAAACCTTGGCCACACTCGGGACCTCTCATCTTCCAGAACACTTAAACGTTTGTTCATTTGATTATCTAAAAGAGCAACTTCAAGGAGTTAAATTGTGTCATGTTTGATACCAGAAAAAGGTTTTAGTGAAGTCAAAACAATACATTAAAGACCCACTTAAATGAAAATCATTTGTTTAATGTTTTTAACATGTTCTTGTAGCATGTTTCTCATGATGGAGGACATTTATAAAGAAGATTAAGCTTAAAATTGCATTTTTTAGTATTTCTTTATGCAGAAGAAACAGAAAAAAATAGGGATGTAAAACATATTAAATATATATGCAAAAAAGTTCTGGCAGTAGAAGTGACAGCAGTATCGGTTAGGGGTGTAAAAAATAGATATGTGTCAAAATTTCAACTGAGATACTGCAGTATCATTTGAAAACCACAAATGTGAACAAGATTATGCTGTTCAAAATGTATAAAATCAATCAAGAAATTAATAAATTATTTCTGGCAAACTGCAGTTTCTCTTTCTGATTGTTTTTCTACCATCTTTGTCTTTTTATGTTTATGCGCAGATAAAAAGACGTCCAATCATAAGCTTGCTTCTTCCAAGACAATACCAGAGTACATTTCTCTGTCGAATAATAATAATAATAATAATAATAATAATAATAATAATAATAATAATAATAATAATAATAATAATACATTTTATTCAAAGCTCTCAAGGACACTGTACAGGTGAGTAATGCCATGCATTCTTGTTTATAGCTTTAAATGCCATATGAATAAGAAATATCTAGATTTTAGCATTGTGGGTAAAAGAATTAAAACCAAAAAGTTAGTTTAACCTTTTAAGTATTGATTTGTAGACTATGTATCGAATCGTGTGAGAGGGAAAGATACACACCCGTAGAAAAAAATTGTAGCTGTGATGTTAAAGCTACAATTGGCAAGCTCTGTACCATTCTTATACATAAATTTGTAAAAGACAACCATATCTTTGTTTTCCTCGCCCGTGGTATCTGGCTCAAAAAAGATACAGCTGGATAGTGATGCCACAAACTATTTTAATAGTGGCAGATTAGTTGACTAATCCTGACATGGGACATAAAGCACACATCTCAACCACCATTAGCTTTAAACTAGCTAAAAACAATATGCTTCTGTATATCGGTCTTCCTTTCAGTTGAGAAGAAACTTTAAATATAGAAAGCATTGTAGGTTGCAATTTTTTTAATTCCAACAAGTGTGAATGCTGTAAGCTGAATTTGGCCGCATAAGATGCTAGTGCTGATAACTTAAGATGCTAAAATTGATAGCTAAAAGTGCTTAAGTTGATAGCTGAAATCACTGAAGCTAATGACTGAAAATGCTGAGGCTGATAGCAGCTAAAAGATTAGTTAAATGCTAAATTACCCTAAAAAACTGATAAAAGCCTAAGTCAGCCAAAACCGCTAGCATGCAGCTGAAATATTATCTAAACTTCGACCTAGCCTAAAAAAAAAAACGGGAAAAAAATCCTAAATTAGCCAAAATAGCTAGCATGTGGCTGAAATATAAGCTAAACTCCAAATTAGTCAAAATATGTAACACGCAGCTGAAATGTTAGCTAAACTCAAAATTAGCTTAAAAAAAAACTTAATAAATGCAAAAATAGGCCAAAAATAATGTGATTATAACTTTCAACTTTACTACACTCTGACTGCATATGATACAAAGTAAATACTAATCGACTATTTAATTAGTTGTCGACTATTTTAATCATCGATTAGTCGACTAATCATGGCAGCCCTACAGATGGATACCTCAGATATTGCACGCCATTTTTGTTGCACTGGTAACATTGGGTTAGGGCTGTAAGTTAGTATGAACAGACGGATGACGGGAAGTAAGGATGGGCTTACTACACTGCTATGACTTGCTACAAACTTCTAATGCACTCCTATTGCTCTGCAGAAACTATGTCCTAGAAAACAATTCAGGTTTCTTATTTTGGCTAAAAACGGCATATTCTTAATCAAAAGCCTACTGAGAATGATGTTTAAGTCGATCAAAGTGGTACTTTAATACGTAAAAACTAAATATATAAACACCAGAAAGGATGAGCTGGCGTGTTAGTGGACAGACTAACGTCACTCTTTCCTGAATCCGGGTTTCTCGCCAGTCCGTTTCTTACCTGCGTTCTTGTCTGGTAGGATGCAGCAATGTTTCTGCAGTATGCTCGGCAGCACCTTTCGGGAAACCAGACAGGGACATGTGGGGAAGGGGGAGATGAGAGAAGAGGAAGAAAGGAAAACGTTAATGTCACAGGAGCTCGGAGTAGATAAACAAGTCGGAGTTCAGTGCTGAGATCCATCAACAGGCATGGATTTCTGAAACATCAAAAACAGCTGCTTCTATGTATATCCTACACTAGTCGTATCCACAGCAATCTAGGTTATATATAATTAGATGATATCTGCAGGTTGGATATGTTTTGAAGAAGCTTGATTTCAAACTCTGCTTTAGTACATGAATATTCAAGATGGTCCCAAAGGGCATATTTGCGCAAAAACAGTGTATAAATCCACTAAAGCATAAATGTATTAATTTTTTTAATTCACTCAGGAAATAGAAAACAGGAAATATAAAGCCTGGGGGGATGGATGTGACCTCTCGCTTTTTACTCAAATCTGTGTTTTTTTCTGAAACATTTGACTTTACAAAGTACTCTATTAAATGTGCCAGGAATAACTGAATGAACAAAGCAAAAATAAAGGGTAAACATTTCATTAGAAGTGTAGTAGATGCTTAAGATGACATTGATTGACTTCAAAGTAACATTTATGATGCACACACTAAAGGTCGGGTCACACAGCCACTATGTCCGTTTTGCACAATGTCCACGTATGTAATATCAGTCTTGCATGAAACATGCGTGATTTATATAACTTAAGTGTTTCTTGCCTTTCTCATTCAATGTGCGCATTAGTGGCCCCACCCGTGTTTCCTACATTGGATTAATAGGCACTTACTGGGCTGGCTGCTACGCCAGCCACCAAGTTTGGCAGAGCAAGAGAGTGCCGCCCCCCAGGGGTGAGCAGAGCTACTTGGGCAGTGGAGCCAGTGCGGACAACCACAGGTAGGGCCCCTAACAAACTGTGGACAAATCCATTCGGTGCCCATTTGGCCTTGCTGGCTAGGCTGTAACCCAATACAGGACTAAAAGGGTTCAGAAACTTGATGGATGGGTAACCCAGTTTAAAAATGTTCAATAGATTAATACAACAAATTAGACTTCTCAGTTAACTGCCCAGCCCAATACAAGCACCAATTCAGAAGATTCTTTGTATTTGCTTGTAAACAAGAGGCAACCCAGGTTAGATGCAACTACCAACCCGGCATCTCTGCTTATCCTTTCAGTCCATTAAATCAAGTCCCTATGCTAAGTTTTTGTACATACTTCCCCAAACTGCATCTTTTCTCTTTTTACACAGAAATTCACCACAGCTCGCAGAAGTGTCAGCCATTTTGTTAACCCATTGTAGCTCCAGTGTTTACATTCTTTCAACAACCGTGGCTCTTCAATTAATGTCATTCTGGTGAATTCCAAAGCGGAGACTTGTGCCGATATGAGACACTTGACCGTAGTGAAGTGTTTACGCAGCCAGCGTAGATCTGCTGATTCTGTCACAGAGAAAAGCCTATTTTCTCTGCTTCAGAATCAGCTGATTAATATTGATCCCATGAATGGTCGTATTACATCATATCAAAGATCTTGTGCAATTTCGGTGTCACCTGCAACATATCCAGTGTTAAAGGGTCAATCCCCTGATTTAGGCTCCTCCCTTTAATTTCTCAATAGAAAGCAAATTTATTTTGCCACAAACCTACAACAGTCATGGACAATTTCTTCAGAGTTCTAGCAGAGAACAGTGAGCTCTATAAATACATAATATGCTTTGACTCAGACCACAACACCATTACCTGGCCTTACATGTGTGCAGCATTTTGAGTATTCTGATAATCTATAACTTTGCCTTCCAAGTTTGCTCTCAGTGACATCTTTTGTTTCATCTCCCTTGTAGCTTCCATGTAGACTACCCGTGTGCTGCACTTCTCTCCCTCAACAGTAACCATTCTGTGCTCCTTTTTATGCTTTTGCTACATCATATCTCTGTATTTGTCTTCAATTGCTGCTAAACATTGAAGTACTTGATTATCTCCCACTTCTGTGTCAAGTTTGCTATACTGTCTGACAGATATTTCTGTAACAAAACTGCCCATGCACACAGTAAACATGATCCTTATCAATACTGTTCAACTCAGGAAAGATAGAGGTTGCTATAAATAAAAACGTTTGTTTCTTGTTTCTTTACATAACTTTCAATATCATCCACTGACCTTGTGTCACCTGAGAAACTGCTTTTGCACATTTTGCTGCCTCTTTTTACTTTAATTTAAACTACAACAGCTTCTCCAATCAGCTTCAGATGTTCTACACCATGACAGCGGGAATAGGTTTAAACCAAAGCCATCACGTCCGTTGCTGCACCTGTCCAACATCATCTGTGTCTAGGTGCTGCCTGAGCCTGTATCTCTGCCACCTCCTTCCTGCAGAAACGTTACGAGATGTGCTGGACTCAACTGCATCCCTGGACTGTGATAAAGTAATCTACAGTCTTGCTTTAGCACATTTAAACTCATCTGTTGAGTTTGGTGTGGGGAGGTCCAGGACATCACTTCAATGCAAAGCCCCTTAATGAAAACACTAATCATATCTATACCTTAGCTATGGAGATATCAGACTAACAGCCAGAATAAGAGTGAAGACACACCAAACTGTAGGGACCATAGTTTCAGAATATACTAAGTCTCTATTATATTTATGCCATCTTCAACCTGCTGTCTTAGCTTAGCGAACAGATCTTAATCATAAGGTTTGTGTCCACATTTCTGGTACATGGTGCTTTGGGAATATATTTTGGTGAGAGTTGTCCTAAAGTGAATGAATGCCTTTATTGTCATTGTGGATGCCACAATGAAATTTAGGTACAGCTCACACCGTTGTGGACAAAAAAAAAATGAATGTAAAATACAAATGTAAAATACAACACACAAACAGGAAAAGGTGATAAAATACAAAATAAATAGAAGGAGGACATAGAAGGAGGACACCTAACTATACAGATATGTGCAAATAAAAAACAGGTATGTGCAAGCGAGCTGAATATCAAAAGTAAAGTACGGGAGACAGAACGGATGTGCAACAGTTGCATATTGATGTGCAGGTATTCGGGGTTTATTGCTTATTATTTACATTTAGTGCAGTAACAGCTTTTGGAAAAAAGCTGTCCCTTAATCTGTTTTTTCTGGCTGGTATGGCCCTGTACCGTCTGCCAGAGGGCAGCAGTTTGAAGAGGTGGTGACCAGGGTGGGTTTTAATAAAGTCCCACTTTATTAAAAAAAAATTGTTTTTTTGTAATTTTAAAAAGCAAAAAGGGAAATCGTGCACGGTGACATAATCCCTACTTTCAACATCAGTCCATCTGTTCTGAAGTCAGACACACTCAAGCACAACAAAAAATCCTGGAACTATTTATTCATTCTACCATATAAAAATATTGTGGAGTCAAAAGATTCAGTCAGACTGGCAGGAAGTATTTGTTCTCAAAAAGTTTAAGTTTTATTTTCTTACTTGTCAAGGCAGCCGTTTTTTCTTTTTTGTGAACGTTTTAGCCATCACATCACTCTTTCCTGTCCTGCATTTCTATAGTAAAACATGTTTTTACCATTTTTGTCAGACCCTTCAAACTAGGGGTGTAAGAAAAATATCAATCAGTGACATATTGCAATTGTTTTTTTGGCAATACTTGTATTGATTTAAAATATTTCCAAGGTGATATTTAAGTATTATTTAAAAGCTAACATTTAATTAAGTTTTACTTTTTTCCACTTAAATGTTTCCTAATTTACTAAAAGAAAAGCAGCATGAATTAAAGCAACTTGTTTATGAGATACAGTATAGTGCTTAATGTTCTGATCATTAAATAACATGTATTTTATCATTTTATTATTTTCCTTTTGTTAAAAATGTTTTAAGATTCAAATAATTCTTAAGTCATTATTTAAAAAAAATAGTGAAATATTGTCTGGTACTTTCTTGGAATATTGAGATTTATTTTTGTATCGTCAGACTATTGCCAACACACACCCCTACTTTGAACTACTACTTTTTTAGTTAAAAAAAAACTTTTTGTAGTGATATTGACCTTTGAAGATGTTTAATTTATCAATTTATTTGAGGATCTTTTCCCTAGATCCATAGCGAATCGTGTGTTAAAATTTGCTTTTATGTACAACAAACATGTTAGAAATGAAATTTTATATAAAAATGTGGATAACATGAAAGCTTCAATTAAGGAAGTATAAAGGTTCAATTGAAGCTTTGATTCTTTCCTATTAAAATACCCCTTTTGACATCCTAAAGGAAAGCAGTTATTCCAAAGCTATTGGTTTATACTCATCTATTTATATTCAAAACTGTCACTATGTACTATTTATTCATTTATTTAACAATACAAGAAAAATTAGGTAATGTAATGAAAAATATTTCCCCATTTTAGTATTTTTCCAAAAACCTCCAGCTAATTTTCAAATCTGCCTCAGCCCAAGCTATGCGGAGCAAGAAAGTCTTGGGGAGCGGGGGCAGAGGACTTGGAAAAGGGAGCAAATGAGAACAGAAGAGTGGGGAAGCCCTTTACAAATTAAAGTATCTAAAGTATGCATTTCAAAAAAATGGTATTGTTGTTCTCGTTTTAAAAATACTAAAACAGCAATTCTTTTAGTTGAGGTACTGATAAAAAATAGTTTTTGTTATTTTTGCAATGCCTTTTGAAGCTGGATTTGATCATTTCTTTGTGATTTCATAATCTTTGTAAACGACACGAATATTGACTCAAAAATTGGGAGGAGCAAAGATTTTTTGTTCCCCCCCCTCACCCTTGCTCCTCCCTCATAGCTCCACCCTTTGACCCCAATATCCATCAGGCGTTTAAAAGGTCAGAAGTTGGCATGCATGTCTGTCTTACCATTTTCTTTAATCCATATGGTTGTTCAGTTTAGTGATGCAACATCCACACCTCTAACATCCACTTCTGTGGGATGTTAAAAAAAATAAAACTCAATTTTTTGCATATTTACATTTACTTCACTCAACAACAACTATTACTTTTATTAAACTTTTCAGCGAACGTCAGTATAATATCTGACAGATAAACAAAAACTTCTCCAATAAAAAAAGAGCTTAAGGATGTCAGACAGAGACATGGGCAGATATGGAGACGGCTCAGCAGGTACTAATACGGCTCCTTTGTCCTTGTATGCCACTGACAGATTCTTTGCAGCTCAAAATGACTTCAGTACTCCAATAAAGACTTCACTTTATCATTTATATAGTAATAAAGTGAACATTCCTTTACGCGGGCATTTCTCTAATCTGTCTGGCAAAGTTCTGTCGATCCTCTCATGGACTGAATGAGAGCCCATCAGACAAGCATCCCTTTTAATTAAGTGGAGCGCATATAAGATAATAATAAGCCTTTAAAGGGAGAGAACTCCAGACATAAAAATAGAAATGAACTCCAATGGCTAATCTCTGAAGAAAATTTAACAGGATTTCAAACATCATTGAGAAGAGCAAAGAGACTTTAGCTCATTCAATAGACTCTTGTCATTCACGTTCACCTGAAAGATAACCCTGCTCTAATATGGATGTCCTATTCACAAACCAGATGTTTTTAACTTTGTTATAAAGTTTACTATTTGATGCAGCCTTTATGTCTGTCTCTTTAAATCAAGAGAAAGTAAGAGCAGTGATTTTTCATTTCAAAGACAAGATTGATCATCTTCAAGAAAAGATTGATCAACAAGGAACATTTGCAATTTGATGTCCAATAAAGATGAAATGTGGGACACGGAGTCCAACACTACCACCTGATTGATGTTTGGCAAGTTACCTAAAACCTGTTCATTCATCTGACTAACTTTTGACTGAGTGTTTATGCTTTAGTCACAATTGCCCTCATGGATATGGGCTGTCTGCAGGTGGTAAATGACCAAATCTGTACAGGTTACACAGGTGTCCCTTAAAGTGACTGTATGAGCCACAAGGTAAGACACTCCCGCACTCCCTTTAAGATGCCGATACTACTTTATATGCTCTCTACAGGCCGGGTCAACCCTGTATGTGTTCATGTTGGTCTGAATTGTGAAAAAAAGGTGAATCACTAAACCCATTTTAGCCCTGCTATTGTCAGAGTGTCCTTTATTCCACGAGAAACCAATTGTCATGAACCAGTGTCCTATCTCCCTCTTAGGCCTTTAGCTGTAACTATCTCCAGAGTTCTAGCACTTCCTGGTTCTCCACATTTCACTTCCCATCAGCCCCTGCTGTCACTCCCAGGAGCCCCACAGCTGATTCTCATCAGTAATCACTCCCAGTAGTATTTAGTCTGAGCGAAGTGTTTTCGTGCCACTCTTCGTGCATCACTGAGCGTTCTCAACCTGACTTGATCTTTCGTTTCGTCTGACCCTGCTTCTATGCCGCCTGCCCTGACCCTCGCCTGGACCCTGACCACTCTGGTTGTTCTCTGATGCTCCCATGCTGTGCTTGACCCCTGGCTGCCTGACCGACCTATCTTTGTGGACTTTTAGCGGATCTTCACACCTGTTGTCCCGCCTACGCCAAATGATGCAATTGGCGTGTTTGTGACACCAGTAGAATAGTTGAGTTTGGCCCTGCATTTGGAAAGTGGTTGTCTCCTGCATCTGCACTAAACACAAAACACTCTAGAAATCAATTGTATGCTTGACTCATGCAGTATTTCTAGAAGGAATTCCAGAAGTTCACCAAAATGTTTTGGTCCCAAAAAAAAATTAGTTCCAAGTCAGTCTGACACAAGAAAATGACTTAAGAGTTACATTAAACTTCCTGTTTTCAGGTGCATGATAAATGAAAAACCAATTCCACCTCACAGCAGATCTGAGCTCTATTGGAATTCTCAATTACTTGTTTCAAAAACTGAAGCTTTTCATGGCAGTTATCCAGTGATCCCCATAAATCTATTGGTTAATTGAACAGGAAGTACAAACAGGCCACCTGCCTCCAAATAAAGACAAGTGATTTACAATAGGGTTAAAAAGCAAACCTGGGAGACCAGTATTTACCCCAGGAACTTAATCCACATCTTCACATTCACAAAAAAATGTAAACAACAAATCTGTCGTGCTGCGGGAGATTAAGGACAATACTGGCAACATTTCTGCATATAGTCCAAAAGTACATGATCTGACCACAGCATAGACCAAAGAACGCATCAACCAAAAAAGTGAGTAAACACAATTAAGATTGTACCCAAAACAAAGTAATTAGAAACAGAAAGAAAAAAAGCACCAAAATGCTATAAAAACAAAAAAAGTAAATAGAGGGAGGTCGTTCCAATTTGGAGAGCAGCTGTCTGAAAGTTAAGATCTTCACTAGTTTTAAAACGAGTTTCAGGAACACATAAGAGGTTCTTATTAATGGACTTCAAGCAAAGAGGATTGTAGGGAGTTTATAGTTCATAATTAGAATAAAAAATGAAAACATATGCCAAATTTGCCAGGAAGCCTTGTAAGTGATGACAGCAAAGGGGTGACATGGGTTCATTTATTGTCTCTAGTTAAAATCCTTGCAGCAGAAGTTTGTACAAATTTGAGACATTTAAGAGAATGTTTGTTGATACAAGTGAAAAAGAGTTACTGTAGTCTAAAAGAGAAAAGATAAAAGCAAGTATAATCAGCTCAAGGTCAGATCGGATAAAATTGCTTTTAGTTTAGCCACATTCCTCGGGTGATAAAAACATTTTTTTTTATTAGTAGCTTCAAATGGGAATCAAGAGACATAGATTTGTCAAATCAGACACAGAGGTTCCTGAGACTAGACTGCATGGAGAAGCTCAGTAAACTGAGGTGTCTTTTGATGGAGGGTATTTTAGTATCAGAGCAAAATTAATATCTCAGTCGTTTTAGGGTTTAGTAGTAAGAGGTTCTCATATAATCACATTTTGATGCTGGCCAAACAATTAAGTTAGACAGATTGCTGTACTTGATTTGTCAAAGGAACAATAAAGCTGAATATCATCAACATGTAAATGATATGAAATGTGACTGAATTTACTGATGAATCTCCCAAAAAAGAATAAAATGGGGCCTACAACAGAACTTTGGGGAACACCACTAAATAGGCTTAGTAGTGCCAAAATGTTTCTATCATATATGAACCGCTGAATTCAGAAATGTCAAAGAATAGACAGCTAAATAACAATATCTAATCAACTTTGTAAACAAAGTTTGGAGGGAAGAGAAGTGAATTTTTCTAGTGGAATTTAGACGGTTGAAAATAAAACAGTTAATAAAACATAAATAACCACAGTACATTCTTTCCATATTATTATTATTATTGCAATAAACATGGTATGCTAGGGTCTATAAAAAGTTATTGTTGAGAAATGTCAATATTCTTGGAATATTTTATGTGCTTTGATTTTTATGAAATAATTTAATGATAAAATTAACATTATCTTGAGTCTTCACTTTAACTATACTTGGAAGGTGCTACTGGGTTTTAGTGCTCTCATGTTTTGAATTATTATATGTTTTTGTTTTGTCAGCATGCTCTTTACTCTTAATCATGCATCTAATATTGAGACAAATGGATGTAAAACCAGAGTAACAAACACAAATCTACACCTCTCTGGACATGACATCACAGCAGCTAGTTTGAAATAAATCAAACATCAACCATGACATACACACAACGAATGCTGCTAGCTGGCTGGCAGACTTATTTAGGAAGTGTGGAAATCGAGCTGTCAGGCACACATGCCTCTCATTCAAGCCTTACAAAGATTGAAGCCTGGGAGAAGGGAGTCTGATTTTGCACACAGGCGTCGCATCTCGTTGCCTTTAAAGATTCAGGTTAGACATAGAGTATCAAGGAAATTGAACTTTTTTTCTTTGCACATAAGGATAGGTCCAAATTTAAAGTGAGGTAAGAAGAATTCACTTTTACTTAACACTATTATGTGAAACAAAATGTTGTTGCCATTCCCTGTCGCAGTCATCCCATCAATAACACACAGCTACGTCATCGGTCTACACCCCGCATGCACCTCGATGGCCCAAAACTCAACAGAAACAATGCATTTGGGCAACTTCTCATCTCAGATTGGTTTTTCAACATAACAATGAGTTTACTGGACTCAAAAGCTTTACAGTCACCAGATCTTAACCCAATAGAGTAGTTTTGGGATGTGATAAATGGGAGATTGTCATCATTCATCTGAAATCGACAACTTTGCAGCAACTGCTAGCATGTCAATATGGACCAAACTCTCTGAGAAATGTTTCCAGTACTTTGTTGAATCTATGCCACCAAGGATTTAGACAGTTCTGAAGGCAAAAGGGAGTGCGGTATTAGCACGGTGTCCCTACTAAAGTGGCCGTTGGGTCTACGTTGACTGCACTCAGGATGTACATTTGTCTGATCAGCTTTGTGCAGCTCTTTGTACCTCCAGCTGCAAACCTTTATCAAAGTAGAGGCTTTCACGTTGGATTGTTGAAGCCATCCGTTTAACTTACACCGATTAGGGTCCGTCTTTGTCCCAGAGTGTGAGGCCGCACTCAAATAAGGCAGTACTACCTCTTGGGCCCAGTTTCAACAGACACCTGTGAGTGATAACTGCTCTGCGAAGAGCTGGTCATCACCTCACACTTTTATTTGATTTTGACAAATAGAGGTGTTAACCTGGTCAGTGTCTCACTGTGTACCTACAAACTTTGTTTTCTCGTTATAACAAGATAGAGGATCTCGTTATAACGAGAAAACAATTAATAAAAAAGAAAGTGGGGCAGGCCGTTTACGGCTTTCTTACAGGCCGCTTTCGGCTTTCGTACTTTATTCATCAGCTTTTGTTTTAATTTTTAAGTTTTTGATGGTGTGAAGCACCTTTTTGAACTGTGGTTATGTTAATGTGCCATAAAAATGAGGGAGAAATCAATTCACATTGTCATAAATTACCACATATTAAATTATTTTTCAATTAAAACAGAAATCTCAGGCGCTTTTAGGGTCACCGTTTTGAACAGCAGCAGCTGATTCAATTCTTGTCTCAATTGGAAAAAAAACATTCAAACTTTTCCAGTTTACGGAGTAGAAAATAACAGCAGTGCAGAAATACTCACTGGTGACACAAAGTGCATCTATTGCAGATTTTAAGCCTTTTTTAGGTCATTTATGGAGAATGAGCATCACATTTTCTAAATAAATTTAGCTCCTACAAACTAATACCATCGCAGACGTGTACTTTAAAATATGGGAGTAGTCAAACACAAAGGCTGGTGTGAGACAGGAGTACAAAAAAAGGGCAAAGAAGCAGCTAGAATGCATGCTCATTAGTTGAGATGAACAACTGAATGGATCTACTCAGATGAGTCATAGCATCTGAGTCAGCGGAGAAACTTTTCCTTTAACTCCAGCTGTCTCCAAAGATGCAGTGTTTAAACTAATGATTGATTTTTACAATGTAAATCCTTTCATATGGGTATTTTTAAAGAGAAACTGTCTCACAAGACTGCATGAAGAAAACAAATTAGTTTCTGTAATAGAACTTGTGTATAAGCCTATATATAAACATGGTTTCAAAAATCCCATTAATGAAATCTGTGAACACACACAAACTGTTTGTTTGCTGCAAATTTAATTTTCAGGCAAATTAAATAGATCGTTTGGATTTTTGTCGTGAGCGTGACCTTGTTTGATACCAGACAAAGTCCGCTGTTGTCCCAGCCAAGATATTAATGAAATAAATACAAGACTGCATGCTGGCCAAATGTCCCACACAAACACACTCACCACATCCCAACACCCCATAGCTGCTGGGTACAAGCAATTATCACAAGTGGCAGTGTATAATAGGATACCTCGCCTCCTGCTACAGAGGGGTAGAGTGCACCACTTTAGGCACTAATGGGAAACCTGAGAGGACGGACAGGAAATGGAGTGACTCCAGTGCATTTTAAAGCTCTTCCTGTCCACCTGAGCAAAAGTACTTCCTTCCTATCGGAGAGAAGAATTGAGATGATTTCAAAATGACCAAGTGATGGGCAGTAAATGAAATGAATTCAATTCAGAGGATACATAGGCACTTATTAAAGAATCAATGCACAACTGAGGTTGTCAATAAAGGAAAAAAATAAATAATCTTTGTTCATTATAATACAATTTCTTCCAGATTACTATAATCCTAATCCAGAGTATTTTAATACAGATAAATTATATACAATGACATACCTAAACAGCCAACCCAACAATTCAAAGGGTTATGTGACTATAAATAAAATCTCATTAAGGAAGAAAAATTAAGAATAACCTTTAATTTTTTTGAAAAATTAAGTAAATTTTGATGAAAAATTAACACTATGTTGATAAATGCTAAAATGAAGCACATTTGAAAACATTAAAGACTAGTTGAATTCACCAAGTAACCACTAGGTGGCCAACTTTACAGAAAAAAACATGTTCACAGGCTTGGGCCAAAAACCCTTTTGTTGTCTGTTGATGGCGTCACTTGTTTTGCTTGGGGTGAATTTTTTATGAACCTCATAATTTATTTTGATCTTTTTAGGTGACAACAACCAAACAAACCCCCAGCTCTGGAATGGATTTAATGGTTCCAACAGCAATAACGCTTGTTTGTTCATGGCCTCTTTGTGTGGTTTCAAAGAGGCTGAGGCTCAGCGGCCTCATTTCTGTCCAACATGAGAAAGTGGCCATGGAGCTAAATCAAAAGAAAAAAAAGAAAATTTGTTTTTTAAAATTGGCTCAAGGTACACAAAGTACTGACATTGGTAACCGTCTTTCTTTTTTTTACAGTTATGATCACCACCAACATTTTTAACAAATTAACCCTTTTGCTATCATACAGTAGGAAGTCAAGATGACCCTCCCGTTGCATTGATATGTGATCCCTCCCATGACAAAGGTAGAGAGGATTTTATGTCTGCCACAGACACCAGTGAAGATAACAAAATCCATGGAAAAAAAAAAAGTTCAGAGCGCTTTGGGTTCCAGATGAACCCACAAAACATGCCTTGGATAGCACAAGGGTTAAGATACTACTTCAAAAAACTAGCTGTTGTAGCCGTTCTTCTTGAGTCATGTAAATTTTTTAAAAAATTTGTATGTTGTGTAAATTAATGAAGATTTCTACAAGCAAATATATACATATTTTTAAGAAAATGAAAAGTTTTTTGTATATGATGCAGCAACACCCCTGTGTTAATATCTTAAGTGTCTTACACTGAGGAAAGACTAAAATGCTGACAAGACTATTTTTAATTAATTAATAATGAGCGTCCTTCATCAACACTTTTGTTTTCCTCTTAACCTCCTGACCACTAGTTGGCAGCAAAGCACACTGAGTCTCTTTGAGCAGCTCTACATCGTGACCAAAACAACATCAAGATCTCGCAAGAACCAGCTTATGTTAAATGTTCAGTCAGCCTCGCAGTTTTTGCTGTTATGAGACATGTTATTCTTTAGTTTTTACTTGGGATGGGTACTGAACCAAAACTCTGTGACACTTTGCTGCCAGTATGGTTATATAAGTGTTTAATTTTATGATCATTAAATAAAACAAATTTGACCATTTTATTACAATGAAAGATGTATTAATATTCAGGTAGAATTTAAGTCATACTCTAAAAAAAAGTGAAAAATTGTTCTGGTACAGTCTTGAGATATATGTATCGTATTGTGAGACACATATCAGGATATGTATCGTATCGCCAGGCTCTTGCCAATACACACCTCCAGCATGTAGATGAAAGGGAAGAACTTGAAGCTGATATACTTCAGAAGATCAGAGAAATAAGAGAGCAGAGTGCATAGATGTGTTGGTGGAGAGGGGTGGAATGAAGGTCAGAAATACATATGGAACACCATGTTTTGGTGTTGATGCATCAGATCTTCGACTTCAGCACAAAAAGATCAGCGTGCAGCAGCAGACTGTCAGCCAACATGCCTGGCAATTTTTGACATTAACAAACTGAAAATGGAAAACAGACAAGAGGGTGACTCAGAAATGTCAGAAGGCCATCGTTAAACAAACACTGAACAGATCAAGAGAAATAGATCCTCAAGAACAAGATGTTTTTTTACTAAAAATCTCTTATTTTTAATGTTTTGGTTTCTTGAGTTTTGCTAATTTGCATCAATACAAAAACAATATAATTAATACATATTTCACACAAAAGAGGAACACTGTTATTTTCCTTATTTTTATTTTGTTCATTTTCTACTAGAAAAAAATTGAAACTAAATGCTACCAGACTACAGTATAGTAAATATAATTTACTTATTTGGGCCTTTTAAGATGACCTTATTTTGCAGCAAACAAAGATAAAATGCCAAACCATTTTTTTAAATCCACCTTTTCATTTTACGGGGATTAAAGCTCCTAATTTGTATTCCCTACAGATGAATCAAATTTTCTTCTTTTCTTGATCAAACATCGTGCAGGGCTGATTGTTTAGCATTAGCATAGGCTGCTTTATTAGGCTGATATGTTCAAGTTGACATCTCTCAAAGAAAAAGGTCGAAAAGGTCTAGGCCTGATGCCAACTATGCTTTCGTGGGTGGTGAGGCTACTGGTTGTACATGTGATAAGTGTGACAGTAAAAATATAATGACAGTCACAGTTGATAAGAATTGAAAGTTTGTAGGCCCCATCCTTAAGTTTCCCTAGGCAACGCTATGGGTCATATTTGACCCCACTTTTGGAAAAGTACGTTGTGATACAGAAACTGCAATTTCTTAAAATACGAAAATGCTATTTTTCTTTTTATAAAACTTCATGTTGTATTTAAGTCAAAAGATCCATTTTCACATTTGAAAATGGGTCCATTTTGACCCAAACTCAAAATAAGGGTTAAAAATGTAATGGCCTTATACAACAAACATTTTGCAAGAGGAGTATCTGGAATTTTAAATTTAAACAATTTTATTTTCTAAGATAAAAAAAAAACAGTCACTTTTGACCCCACATATCTACAGTGGCACTGAAGTGCAAATCACATCAACAAATCCCTCGACACAAAACATTTTAAACTTTACAACATAAATTTAAAAGGCAAAACAATATACATTAAAATACATCATTACATTTTTAGAAAACTAAACTAAATTTCAGAAACCAAAACGTAAAAAAAAAAAAACAATTTTAGAAAACAGAAGTAATATCCTGAAAACCAAATGAATTGATGAAAAATGAAAAACACTTTAGAAGACAAAAGGAAATGTTCAAAAAAGAAAAACAATAAGAAACCAGAGCTGGTAGGTACTATGGGAAATTGCTGATTGGGTGATAATTTCCAGTTTTACTTCTAGCCAATAACCTTTAAAGTTCAAATGATGGACAAATGTCTTCAATCAGCAATGTCCATAAGTACCTATCTTTTTCAGTCTCTCTTTGTGTTTCGTTCTTCTAACATTTCATGTTGTTTTCCAGAACTTAAATCTAGTTTTCTGACATGTTTGTTTGTTTGTTTTTGTTTTTACATTTTGATTTCTGAAACGTAGTTTTGTTTTCTAAAATGTATTGCTTTTTGTAATATTTGTTTTGTTTTTAACATTTTTATTAAATTAGATCTTTAAAATGTTTTTGTGTTTAGTGATTTGTTTGTGATTTGCACTTCAGGGCCACCGTACTCATCCGTCCAAGTGTACTTCTTCATACCCATTCAAATTTGACACATAAAATTAAACGGTGTTTTGCTGGTAATTTATCAATCACTGGTGCAGTCATGAGATTGATTTTTGTCTGCAGTTAATTATCTATGACCTGTGATTAATTAATCTAATTATTCTTTTTTTTTTTAATCAAATCCAATAATTGCTATAAAAAGATTCATTTTGAGGTATTTTCATTTATTTTTGTGATGGTAAAAGATGACATTGTTATCATCATGGAGCTCAGACATTAACAACAACTAATGACCGCATAACCGTTATATATTGAGTTGAGATGACAAACAGAAAACATTTGAGGACTTGATGCTTTGACTGGATAACTGAGAACAGTCACTTTCCATCAGACAGATCTAGATTTGTTTCAAGGTGACACCTAGAGGTAGTTTTTGAGAGGGCTGGAATATTAGTGGTCACTCCCAAACTATTAAAGTCCTCACAACCTTTCCACTTTTTGATAAAGTAAACAAATGATCGTAATATTTAACCTTAAATTTCCATTTTCACAATTTGTTACTAGAAAGCATCTATAATTATTTTAAAGTAAGTGACAACTTTATATCAACCAGTTTTCCTTTCAGTTCAAGAAATTGTGGGGAATTATAAATTGATTTTCTGCTTTTCTTGTGAATTTCTTGTATTGACCTTTTGTTAAGCAGAAGTGGAGAAACACTAAACACTGGTGAGTGGTGTGTATTTGATTTTTCTGTCACTAAAGTTTCAACAACCCCTGGGCATCCTTGAATTGTCTTTTTAGATATAGCATGCATTCACAGACAAAAACCCAACAATGTGAAGATTCTTTTTCCATGTATTTGAGTAATTTGCTCGAGCTTTGTTTCCCGCAGAGACGCTTATGATCATGCCACAACATGCAAAAAATTTTACTTTTTTTATGCGTAAAGTAAAAACGAAACTACAGTCGATGTATTCTCATGCATGTCAATTAAAGAAGGGTTGGTTGCCTGTTCCTGCCTAAAAATAAAAGACTTTGTATTATTGAGGAGGCTGGTAATGCAGCATTTAAAGACTATTGTGGTAAATCTGCAGCAGCAGCGGAGAACTGCAATAACTCCGTCAAGCTTTCAAAGAATTGCATTGAATATGGTCCCCTATTTTTAGTGCCTCTGTGATTATGATGTCTGACTACGTGAGTGCTAGCAGCCAGCACTTTGTCACTCACTGTGCGTGCGTTTGCTGTAGCTCGAGCAACGTGCTCAAAGCGTTCAATCCCTCTGTCTTCTTTTTCTTTTGTTTGTCAAACTCAAAAGTTTTCATTTGCACCTCAACACTACCCTACAAGATGAATTTCTCATACTCGTATTCCTCTTTTTTTTTTAAGTAAAAAATTATGTAAGATGATGACAATTATCTATGCAGTCTCTCTGACTAACACGCTCCACTCATCTTTTCTTTTATCAGCTATAGGAAGCCCCCACTCTCATTCAGGATTGCCAACACTGGGGATGGTACTCATTCAGTGAAGCTCATCCACCCACAGAGACTACAGTTGACACAGCATTTACAGTGTAATATGACACTAAAATTGGCGTCCAGGGAAGATCATAGAAACTTGTGTCATCTTGAAGGTTTTTCCCCTTAAAATACCATCATGTAGTCATCTGGTTGGAATTATATCCAAAGCATTACAGTGTTATTGACACAACAAAGCAAACTCTCCATCACAACAGTAAAATAAAAAATAAAAATCCTCACACTGCTTTAACACACCCCTGCATTTACTGTAACATGATATACTGTGTGCAGAAAGACTGAGAAAACAATCAAGGAGAATGGAGAGGAGGTGTTTACCTTCTTCAGAGCTGACATCCTAAGGTGAATCCTCCTCCCACAGAGCCCTCTCACATCCTGGGGTCCCAAGCCAAGTTTGATGGGTGCGCAAATCTCCCCTCAGCCCGGTGCTGATGCTGAGCCATGAGTTGGCTGCTCAGTATTCTCATCTCGCTTCCACCCTGTTTTACAGCTGGCTTGCTGTGCGCACGCCCAAAGCTGCTGCTGCTGCTGCTGTTATTACTGGATGCAAACACATGGGGAGCCCTAACTTGATGCTCCACTCTTAAAGCCATAAAAGTTGTCAATCATATTAAATGAAAGCAATCTAAGTATTTAACGATTTGAGTTTTTTTTTTTGTTGTTTGTTTTTTTTTTGTTTTTTGTTTTTTTTGGCCTAGTATTTTTAAGAACCTAAAACCTTTAACCACCAAGTAAAGTTATTTATTTTGACACTTTTTTCCGATTTAAGTTTATAATATCATTAAAAATCATCTCTAAATGTTATGCCGAATTGACAGCAAGACTAAATTAAATCATGCAACAAAATATGCGAACAAATTTGACATTATTTCGTAAGAAAAACGAGTTGTTGTTAACTTAGCTTATATCTAAGCGGAGTTTGGTGCCCTGCAGCCACGGTGTCTGTTTACACCATTGTAAACATGCGACGGAGAGCAGCAGGTTAGCTTTACCTGTAGCTTCTGCACGCTATAATACAGTATATGACACGTTCTGACAAACTTTTGTTGCCGTTTTTATATTGAAAATTTGGAAATTATTTTAACAGCATCAAAATACTTTTATATGCCTCTGTGAGTGACTGGCGAAGAACGCTTGCTAATTTAGCCTATTAGCTTCCGCCTAGCTGCTCTCTTCGTGTCATTTTGGGAGCGTGTGCGCCGGGAACATGCTTTTTATGTTCTCATGGCTCGAAGAAAAGAAGGTGAGCACCAGGTTTTGCTAATATATGAATAAATAACTACACGGCTGTATGTAATTATTGCTAAGTAGCGTGCTAGTTTAGCTAGCTTAGCGTTGTGTTAAGTAGAACTAGCTTAGTTGTAAACAAACGCACGTGCTCCACTGTCAAAATACTTGACTTGGTGTTTCATTGTTTGCTTGCCTGTTTTGCTAACGGAAGGGTTTTGCTAATATCAGTTGTTTATCTCAATACTCGTTGTAATATCAGTAAATGTAATCGAGATCTCAGACATCTCCCATTCACATTAAAAATAGTCTATTTAAGGGTACTATAAGTATACTAAGAGGAAAGCTTGGAGTTTGCCTAGTATCTGTATGTTGTAAGCTTCAAATATCCCTATTTAGTCTGAAGAAGTATTCAGTTAAGTTACTTAAGTGTACTTAAAATAAGCTTCAGGTGTACTACTTTTTACTGAGTGTATATAAGGCTACTGAATACTAATAATTAAATGTAATTGACAAAATCTCTCTCAGTTGATGAACTTAAATAATGTAATCAAGTGCAAAAAGGAGAAAAACCCTCCACATCTTCAGATTATTATTGTTTTAAAAGAAAAACTGTGTTGTGTTCTAAAGGTCACACTGTCTAGATTAGAATTTGAACTGGGTCTAAAAAAAAATCTAAGGAGGTAGATTCAGAGATTGAAAAGATTCTAAAAGCTTTATTGGAACTGTCAGTAACAGTTAAATTGGTTAGTGTGAAATTTATATAATAGTTTTTTTGTATAGTATTTTGCTTGTCTGGGCTGCACTGTGGGACAGTGGTTAGCACTCTCGCTTCATAGTGAGCTTGGCTTTTCTCTCGGCCCTCTGGCTTCCTCTCGCAGTCTAAAAAGGCTTCCTCTCGCAGTCTAAAAACATGCTTCAGAGGTTGATTGGTTTCTCTAAAGGTGTGCAGAGTGATTGTGTGTCCTGCAACGGACTGGCGATCTGTCCAAGGCGTACCTCAACACCACCCAACAGTAACCGAGACAGGCCTCGGTAACCATGTGACCCTGAAATTGATATAGGGGGTTGAGAAAATGAATGGATTTAGCTAGCCTGTCCATGGTTCTTCCATATTGTATGGAACAATTGGAATTCCAAAAATTATTATTATTTTGTAATGCCATACATTTTAAAATGTTTTTGTTAATGTTTTAACGTTTGTATTTTTATATGTCTAGATAAAATTTAACTTAATGTTTTAGATTCATCATAATTTTATTTTAAATTTAATTGTCATTTAATCTGACATTTTTATAATGACTTTTGTGTCATTAAACATGACATACGATAATGTTCTTCACAAATCCTGATACAAATTATGTAATTGTCTGATTGCTGAAAGCAATCAGAGTATGTTATCCACCTTCTTTATTATATTTTATTATTGTCTGATTGCTGAAAGCAATCAGAGTATGTTATCCAAATTCTTTATTATATTTTATTATTATAATTCTTCTTCTTCTTTATTATTGTCTGATTGCTGAAAGCAATCAGAGTATGTTATCCTAATTCTTTATTATATTTTATTATTATTATTATTATTATTATTCTTATTATTGTCTGATTGCTGAAAGCAATCAGAGTATGTTATCCTAATTCTTTATTATATTTTATTATTATTATTATTATTATTATTGTCTGATTGCTGAAAGCAATCAGAGTATGTTGTTGTAATTCTTTATTATTATTATATTTTATTATTTTTATATTTTATTCCGTCAAAATTTTAAAGTGCTTCTTGTCCTACAGTTTTAAAGATATTTAAAAAATTCCAAAAGTAGTTTGTGACGTTCCATTGGGATCGGTGTGCTATTACTTTTTGTAGTGATCGGAATTATGAATGATTTTATATTAATATTTTTATGAGTTTTTTTTTTGAATATGGGAACAATGGGAAGCATTTTTGAATGCTAATAGCTCAAAAGTACTAAAGATATTTGTACAAGACTTTCTGACATATAATGTTCCCAAAGTTCTATAAGCTGTTAAACTTTGGTACAATAGCGCCACCATGTGGTCAATAGTAGTTAAAAACGCGTTTTGGGTTGGCATTTGCATGCCGTGTGACGAAAAATTTTCTGACTTTTCCAGAGGTTCCTTGGATGCTCAAAAAAAAAGTTGCCTCAAGGACCGCCCACTTCCGTCTACTTAGTTTTTCACAATTTTCGATTTTTTGTAAAAATCGTTTTTGGCTCCCTATTCAACATAGTTTGACCAACTCGACAAAAATTAGTATATACCCTATTTGGACTACCCCGAATTCAATGGTACCACTCAATTGACCATATTCCTTACCGTTTTGAGATAATCGCAATGCTAATGAAGTGGGTGTGGTCACACATTTTTAACATGCTCTAAATCCTACATAGATAGTCAAAACTTCACAAGTTTTACAACATAACTTCATCCTACAGTGATAAAGAAGTATGAAAAGTTTCATGAAAATATTCCAATAGGTGGCGCTATAATTAAGGAAATTGTGTTTAAGGGCTCTATCTCAAAAACTCCTAAACTTAGCTGCATAAAAATCAGCACATATGTTGTCAGAGGGAACCTGTATAACATACTAGAAAAGGGCTCTGCTGCGCCACCTAGTGGTGACTTATGAATGATAAGCTAAATTGGAAATGGTGTCTTATCTTCCAAATATTTGTAGATATGAACATGCAACCACTTGTAGTTTGTTAAGCTGTCCATAAAGATGTTTGGCCGAAGATTTCGTACCATTTGGAGTCACGGTTGATTTTATATGATTTTTTAAAAATGTTTGCTTCCCCTATCAAATACATGAGACCTATTAAAAACCCTATTATCTTGAAAAGTGGTTGATCAACTGGTATGAAACTTTGTAGGTAGATACTTCAGACCAATCTTTAAATGCTCAATCAATTTTGGCTCTATTGCGCCACCAGGTGGTCAGTTGGATTACTCAAGTGGATAGGCCTTATTCTGCATGAGCATTTGTCCCAAGCACTACCTTTAACTCCTTTGTGATTCATTGGATAGTAATATAATAGCTTATATTCATCAGCGATCTCTATTGTGTAAGACTTTTTCGCAATTTAAGATTTTTCGCAAAACACGTTTTTGACTCCCTTTGTCACATACTTTGACTGATCTCTGCAAATTTTTGCACATACCCTATTTGGGCTACCGCAAATCCAATTGTATCATCAGTTTTCCATGGTTCCGTACAGTTTTTGCGTAACACGTCATGCAAATTAGACAGGCTGAGATTATAATGTTTGCAACGCTGCAGCTCCTTGACAGTTTCACATAACTTCACCAAACTTACAAGACTTCTTCCACGGTGTAAGATGAGCAAGCACAACAACTTTCACGACGGTTCTCCCGTAGGTGGCGCTACAGCCAATTCCTGTTGTTTTCTCCAATATCTCCAAAAGTACTTGACCTACGCGGACGAAACTTGTCGCGCGCGTGGCACGGAAGGTCTTGAACACTTGCGGCTGCAGGATGTTTTAGATCGGTATTGCTTTCAGCAATCAGACGCAATTTCTTCAGGGAATTGCAAATCTAGTTCTTATTATTGTCTGATTGCTGAAAGCAATCAGAGTATGTTATCCTAATTCTTTATTATATTTTATTATTATTCTTATTATTATTATTGTCTGATTGCTGAAAGCAATCAGAGTATGTTATCCTACTGCTTTATTATAGTTTATTATTATTATATTTTCTTATTCCGTCAAAAGTTTGCCGAACTACTCCTCCTACAGTTTAGCAGCTAGAAAGCTGAAACTTATACAGTTTGTAGGGCTTGCTTGTGTGACCTGTGCTATTATACAGTTTTTTGATCTCAGCTATGGTTGATTTTATATTAATATTTTTATGAATTATTTTTCCCATTGACTTAACATTGAGAGCACCTTTAAATGCTAATAACTTAAAAAATACTAAAGATAATTTCATGAAACTTTCCAATATTATAGGGAATAGTAAACTACACAAGCTATTAAAATTGTAGCTCAATCAACCTCTATAGCGCCACCAGGTGGTCGTTTGAAACTTTTTTTTGTTTTTGCCTCTATCTCAATACCGTAAGTCAGAAATTTATGCTTTCTTTTTCTGTGTGTTCCTTGGATGCTAATGAACGTTTTTTCAAATTGGGACCATGGACTTCCGTCTAACTAGATTTTTCGCTATTTGCGATTTTTCGTAAAACACGTTTTTGGCTCCCTATTCAACATAGTTTAACCAAACTCGACAAAAATTGGTACATACCCTATTTAGACTACCCCGAATTCAATGGTACCACTCAATCCACGAAATTCCTTACCGTTTTTGAAATAATCGTAATGTTAATGAGGTGGGTGTGGTCACTGATTTTTAACATGCTCTAAATCCTACAAAGATTGTCAAAAACTTCACAAGTTTTATAACATAGCTTCATCCTACAGTGATAAAGAAGTATGAAAAGTTTCATGAAAATATTCCAATAGGTGGCGCTATAATTAAGGAAATTGTGTTTAAGGCCTCTATTTCAAAAACTACTCAACCTAGCTGCATAAAATTCAACGCATAGGTTGCAGGAGGGGACTTGTATAACATACTAGAAAAGGGCTCTGCTGCGCCACCTAGTGGTGACTTAAGAAGGATAAGCTAACTTTGGATGGGTCCTGTTTATCTTCCAAATAGTTTGCATGTACACATACAACCACTTGTATTTTGTTAGATTGATCAAGGAGGTGTTTGGTTTAAAATTTCGTAGCATTTGGGTTTATGGTTGATTTTATATGAATTTTTAAAAATATGTTTTCCCCCTATCAAAATACATGGGACAAACTTTAAATCCGTATTATCTTGAAAAGTAGTTGATCAACTGGTATGAAACTTTGTAAGTTGATAGTTTAAACCAATCTTTAAATCCTCAATCAATTTTGGCTCTATTGCGCCACCAGGTTGTCTGTTTTAAAACTAAAGTGTATAGGCCTTATTCTTCAAGTGCATTAGTCTTAAGCACTAGGTTTTACTCCTATATGATTCATTTGATAGGAATATAATAGCTTATAATAATTTGCGATCTCTATTGTGTAAGACTTTTTCTCAATTTAAGATTTTTCGCAAAACACTTTTTTGACTCCCCGTGTCACATACTTTGACAAATCTTTACATTTTTCTACACATACCCTATTTGGGCTACCACAAATCCAATGGTAGTATCCGTTTTGCATAGTTCCGTACCGTTTTTGCGTAACACGTTATGCAAATTAGAGAGAATGAGATTGTAATGTTTGCGACGCTGCAGCTCCTTAACAGTTTCACATAACTTCACCAAATTTTCAAGACTTCTTCCACAGTGTAAGATGAGCAAGCGCAACAACTTTCACAACGGTGCTCCCGTAGGTGGCGCTACAGCCAATTCCTGTCGTTCTCTCTAATATCTCCAAAAGTACTTGACCTACGCGGACGAAACTTGGCCTGCACGTCGAACGGGAGGTGTTTAACATGCCTGCGGCTGTGCAGTGTTTTAGATCAGTATTGCTTTCAGCAATCAGACGCAATTTCTTCAGGGAATTGCAAATCTAGTTCTTATTATTATTATATTTTATTCCGTCCCTTTTTACGGACCACTACTCCTCCTACAGTTTTAAAGATATCAAAGTGCTTTCAATTGTAGTTTATAAAGCTCCATTGGGAGATGGATGGCATTACTTTTGGTATCGTTCAGAATTATGAATGATTTTATATTAATATTTTTATGAGTTTTTTTTTGAATGGAAAGTCAATGGGAGCCACTTTTGAAAGCTTATAGTTCAAAAAGTATTAAAGATATTTGTACGAGACTTACTGACATATAAGTTCATGAGATTCTCTACAAGTTAGAATAATTTCGGCTCAATTGCGCCACCAGGTGGTCAACAGTAGTACAAAACGCGTTTTGGGCTAGCATTCGTACGCCGTGTAACGAAAAATTTTTCTGTCTGTTCTCATGTGTTCTTTAGATGCTAGAAAAAGTTTTTTGCCTCAAGGACCGCCCACTTCCGTCTACTTAGATTTTTTGTAATTTTCGATTTTTTGTAAAACATGTTTTTGGCTCCCTATTTGACATAGTTTAACCAAATGTTACGAAATTTGGTACATAGACTATTTGGGCTACCCCGAATCCAATGGTACCACTCACTTTGCAAAATTCTTTACCGTTTTCGAAATAATCGTAATGCTAATGAGGTGGGTGTGGTCCTAGATTTTAACATGCTGTAAATCCTGTAAAGATTGTCAGAACTTTACAAATTTTGAAATATGACTTCATCCTACAGTGATAAAGAAGTATGAAAAGTTTTATGAAAATATTCCAATAGGTGGCGCTATAATTTAGGAAATGGTGTTTAAGCCTTTATCTCAAAAATTACTCAACCTAGCTACATAAAATTCAACACATATGTTGTAGGAGGGGACTTGTATAACATACTAGAAAAACAGCTCTGCTGCGCCACCTAGTGGTGACTTAAGAAGGACAAGCTAACTTTGGATGGTTCCTCCTATCTTCCAAATAATTGCAGATATAAACATGCAACCACTTGTAGTTTGTTAAGCTGTCCTACGAAATGTTTGGTTTAAGATTTCATACCGTTTGGGGTTATAATTGATTTTATATGAATTTCTGTTTTTAAAAAATCCCTATTCAAAATACATGAGATAGATTTTAAATCTCCATATCTTAAAATATGTTGGACATACTGGTATGAAACTTTGTAACAAGATACTATAAAGCAATCTTTATATGTTCTATTAAGTTTAGCTCTATTGCGCCACCAGGTGGTCAGTTTTAAAACTAAAGTTTTAAGGCCTTATTCTCCAAGAGCATTTGTCTTAAGCACTACCTTTTACTGCTTTGTGATTCATTGGATAGTAAAAAAATAGCTTATATTCATCAGCGATCTCTTTTGTGTAAGACTTTTTCGCAATTTAAAATTTTACGCAAAGCACTTTTTGGACTCCCTTTGTCACGTACTTTGACTAATCTTTGCAGTTTTCTGCACATACCCTATTTGGACTACCGCAAATCCAATGGTGTCATGCGTTTTGCGTAGTTCCGTACGGTTTTTGCAAAACACGTCGTGCAAATAAGACGGAATAAATTGTAATGTTTGCAACGCTGCAGCTCCTTGAAAGTTTCACATAACTTCACTAAACTTTCAAAACCTATTTCACTCTGTAAGATGAGTCAGCGCAACAACTTTCACAACGGTGCTCCTGTAGGTGGCGCTACAGCCAATTCCTGACGTTTCCTCTAATATCTCCAAAAGTGCTTGACGTACGCGGACGAAACTTGGCGTGCTCGTCGTACGGAAGGTCTTTAACGCTTGCAGCTGCAGAATGTTTTAGATCAGTATTGCTTTCAGCAATCAGACGCAATTTCTTCAAGGAATTGCAAATCTAGTTATTATATTTTATTCCGTCCCTTTTTTTAGACCGCTTCTACTCCTACAGTTTTAAAGATATCAAAATGCTTTCAATGGTAGTTTGTAAAGCTCAATTGGTAGAACAGTGCTATTACTTTTGGTATGGTTCAGAATTATGAATGATTTTATATTAATATTTTTATGAGTTTTTTTTTGAATGGAAAGTCAATGGGAGCCACTTTTGAAAGCTTATAGTTCAAAAAGTATTAAAGATATTTGTACGATACTTACTAACATATAAGTTCATGAGATTCTCTACAAGTTAGAAGAATTTTGGCTCAATTGCGCCACCAGGTGGTCAGTGGTAGTACAAAACGCGTTTTGGGCTAGCATTCGTACGCCGTGTGACGAAAAATTTTTCTGTCTTTTCTCATGTGTTCCTTAGATGCTAGAAAAAGTTTTTGCCTCAAGGACCGCCCACTTCCGTCTACTTAGATTTTTCGCAATTTTCGATTTTTCGTAAAACACGTTTTTGGCTCCCTATTCAACATAGTTTAACCAAATGTTACGAAATTTGGTACATAGACTATTTGGACTACCCCGAATCCAATGGTACCACTCACTTTGCGAAATTCCTTACCGTTTTCGAAATAATCATAATGCTAATGAGGTGGGTGTGGTCCTAGATTTTAACATGCTGTAAATCCTGCAAAGATTGTCAGAACTTTACAAATTTTAAAATATAACTTCATCCTACAGTGATAAAGAAGTATGAAAAGTTTTATGAAAATATTCCAATAGGTGGCGCTATAATTTAGGAAATGGTGTTTAAGCCTCTATCTCAAAAACTGCTCAACCTAGCTACATAAAATTCAACGCATAGGTTGCAGGAGGAGACTTGTATATCATACTAGAAATAGGGCTGTGCTGCGCCACCTAGTGGTGACTTAAGAAGGATAAGCTAACATTGGATGGGTCCTGTTATCTTCCAAATCGTTGCAGGTTCCAACATGCAACCACTTGTATTTAGTTAAGTTTATCAAGGACATATTTGGTTTCAAACTTCGTACCATTTGGGTTTATGGTTGATTTTATATGAATTTTTAAAAATATTTTTTCCCCCTATCAAAATACATGGGACAAACTTTAAATTCCTATTATCTTGAAAAGTAGTTGATCAACTGGTATGAAACTTTGTAAGTAGATAATTCAGACCAATCTGCTCAATTAATTTTGGCTCTATTGCGCCACCAGGTGGTCAGTTTAAAAACTAAGGTATATAGGCCTTATTCTCCAAGTGCATTAGTCGTAAGCACTACTTTATTACTCCTATATGATTCATTGGATAGTAAAATAATAGTTTATATTCATTTGCGATTCTATTGTGTTAGAGTTTTTTCTTAATTACGATTTTTGCAAAACACTTTTTTGACTCCTTTGTCACATGCTTTGTCTTATCTTTACAATTTTCTACACATACCCTATTTGGGCTACCACAAATCCAATGGCAATATCCGTTTTCCATAGTTCCGTACGGTTTTTGCATAACACGTCATGCAAATTAGACAGGCTGAGGTTGTAATGTTTACAATGCTGCAGCTCTTTGACAGTTTCACATAACTTCACCAAACTTACAAGACTTCTTCCACAATGTAAGATGAGTAAGAGCAACAACTTTCATGACGGTGCTCCCATAGGTGGCGCTACAGCCAATTCCTGATGTTTCCTCTGTTATCTCCAAAAGGACTTGACCTACGCGGACGAAACTTGGCGTGCGTGTCGTACAGAAGGTCTTTAACACTTGCAGCTAGAGGATATTTCAGATCGGTCTTGCTTTCAGCAATCAGACGCAATTTCTTCAGGGAATTGCAAATCTAGTTGTCTGATTGCTGAAAGCAATCAGAGTATGTTATCCTAATTCTTTATTATATTTTATTATTATTATTGTCTGATTGCTGAAAGCAATCAGAGTATGTTATCCACCTTCTTTATTGTCTGATTGCTGAAAGCAATCAGAGTATGTTATCCACCTTCTTTATTATATTTTATTATTCTTTTTCTTATTATTATTATATTTTATTCCGTCCCTTTTTTTGGATCGCTACTCCTCCTACAGTTTTAAAGATATCAAAATGCTTTCAAAAGTAGTTTGTAAAGCTCAATTGGGAGAATGGTGCTATTACTTTTGGTATGCTTCAGAATTATGAATGATTTTATATTAATATTTTTATGAATTATTTTTCCCATTGACTTAACATTGAGAGCAACTTTAAATGCTTATATCTTAAAAAGTACTAAAGATAAACTCATGAAACTTTCCAATATTGTAGCCTATAGTAAACTACACGTTATATTAAAATTGTAGCTCAATGGTACTCTATAGCGCCACCAGGCGGTCGTTTAAGTAAGCAATTCGTTTTTGGCCTCTATCTCGAATACCGTAAGTCGGAATTTTGTGCTTTCTTTTTCTGTGTATTCCTTGGATGCTAATGAACGTTTTTCAAATTGGGACCATGGACTTCCGTCTAACTAGATTTTTCGCAATTTGCGATTTTTCGTAAAACACGATTTTTGCTCCCTATTCAACATAGTTTCACTAAACTCGACAAAAATTGGTATATACCCTATTTAGACTACCCCGAATTCAATGGTACCACTCAATTGGCTAAATTCTTTACCGTTTTTGAAATAATCGTAAAGCTAATGAGGTGGGTGTGGTCACAGATTTTTAACATCAGAAATCAACGTACAACCACTTGTTGTTTGTTAAGCTAACAAAGGAGATGTTAAGTCTAAAATTTCGTACCATTTGGTCTTATCGTTGATTTTATATGATTTTTTTTTAAATCCTTAGGATTCTGTAGAAGAGCAATGCTGCCGTCTATTGGAATTAAAAAAAACATGGCACACATTTGCATTGTGAGCATTTTTAAATGCTGATATCTTAAAAAATACTTAAGATAATTTCATGAAACTTTCCAATATCATAGGGTACAGTAAACTACAAGTTCTATTAAAATTACAGGTCAATGCTCCTCTATAGCGCCACCAGGCGGTCGTTTGAAAAAAACATTAGTTTTTGGCCTCTATCTCTAATACCGTAAATCAGAATTTTGTGCTTTTTTTTCCTGTGTGTTCCTTGAATGATAATGGACGTTTTTCAAACTGGGACCATGGACTTCTGTCCAACTAGATTTTTCGCTATTTGCATTTTTTTGTAAAACACATTTTTTGCTCCCTTTTCAACATAGTTTCTTCAAACTTGACAAAAATTGGTACATAGAATATTTGGACTACCCCGAATTCAATGGTACCACTCAATTGGAGAAATTCCTTACCGTTTTCGTCATAATCGTAATGTTAATGAGGTGGGTGTGGTCCCAGATTTTAACTTGCTCTAGATCCTACAAAGATTGACAAAACTTAACAAATATTGAAATATAACTTCATCCTACATTGATAAACACTCACCTAAAATATTGTAGAAATATTCCAATAGGTGGCGCTATAATTAAGGCAATTGTGTTTAAGGCTCTATCTCAAAAACTACTTAACCTAGCTAAATAAAATTTAACATATAGGTTGTAAGATGTGTGTTGTATAACATACTAGAAATACATTGCTGCGCCACCTAGTGATGACTTAAGAAGGATAAGCTAACTTTGGATGAGTCCTCATATCTTGTAGATAATTGCAGATATCAACATCCAACCAACTGTAGTTTGTTAAGCTGATCAAGGAGATGTTTGGTTTAAAATCTCGTACCATTTGGGTTTACAGTTGATTTAATATGAATTTTTAAAAATATTTTTCCTCCTATACATGGGACAAACTTGAAATCCCTGTTGAGATTCACAGGATTCTTTGAAAGAGCAATGCTGCCATCTAGTGGAAATAAAAAACCATGGCACACAGTTGCATTGAGAGCAACTTTAAATGCTGATATCCTAAAAAATACTAAAGATAATTTCATGAAACTTTACAATATCATAGGGTATAGTAAACTACAAGTCCTATTAAAATTACAGGTCAATGCTCCTCTATAGCGCCACCAGGCGGTCGTTTGAAAAACATTTGTTTTTGGCCTCTATCTCTAATACCGTAAATCAGAATTTTGTGCTTTCTTTTTCTGTGTGTTCCTTAGATGATAATGGACGTTTTTTAAATGGGACCATGGACTTCTGTCTAACTAGATTTTTCGCTATTTGCAATTTTTCGTAAAACACATTTTTGCTCCCTATTCGACATAGTTTCTTCAAACTTGACAAAAATTGTACATACCCTATTAAGACTACCCCGGATTTATGGTACCAATCATTGGTCAAAGTCCTTACCGTTTTCGAAATAATCTAATGTTAATGAGGTGGGTGTGGTCACAGACTTTTAACATGCTCTTTATTCCTTTCTTTGTGAACGTGTTTTAGATCAGTGTTGCTTTCAGCAATCAGACGCAATTTCTTCAGGAATTGCAAATCTAGTTATATTATTATTCTTTTTCTATATTATATATTTTATTCGTCCCTTTTTTTGGAATCGCTACTCCTCCTACATTTTAAGAATATCAAATGCTTCAAAAGTAGTTTGTAAAGCTCAATTGGAAAATTGTGCTATTACTTTTGGTAAGCTTCAGAAATTATGAATGATTTTTAATATTAATATTTTAATGAATTATTTTCCCATTGACTTAACATTGAGACAACTTTAAATCTTATATCTTAAAAAAGTACTAAAGAAGATAAACTCATGAAAAACTTTCCAATATTGTAGCCTATAGTTAAAACTACACGTTATACTTAAAATTGTAGCTCAATGGTACTCTATAGCGCCACCAGGCGGTCGTTTTAAGTAAAGCAATTCGTTTTTTTTTGTTTTTTTTTTTTTTTTTTTTTTTTTTTTTTTTTTTTTTTTTTGGCAGTTTTCCTTGGATGTTAATGAACGTTTTTAAAGGGACCATGGACTTCCGTCTAACTAGATTTTCGCATTGCGATTTTTCGTAAAACACTGCTCCCTATTCAACACAGTTCACTCCAAACTCGACACAAAATTGGTATATTACCCTATTTAGACTACCCGAATTTCAATGGTACCCACTCAATTGGCGATATTCCTTACCGGTTTTTGAAAATAATCGTAAAGCTAATGAGGTGTGTGGTCACAGATTTTTAACGATCAGAATCACGTGCAACGCACTTGTAGTTTGTTAAACTGACAAAGGAGATGTTAAGTCTAAAATTTCGTACCATTTGGTCTTATCATTGATTTTATATGATTTTTTTTTAAATCCTAGGATTCTGTAGAAGAGCAATGCTGCCGTCTATTGGAATTAAAAAAACATGGCACACATTTGCATTGTGAGCATTTTTAAATGCTGATATCTTAAAAAATACTAAAGATAATTTCATGAAACTTTCCATATCATAGGGTACAGTAAACTACAAGTTCTATTAAAATTACAGGTCAATGCTCCTCTATAGCGCCACCAGGCGGTCGTTTGAAAAAAACATTAGTTTTTGGCCTCTATCTCTAATACCGTAAATCAGAATTTTGTGCTTTTTTTTCCTGTGTGTTCCTTGGATGCTAATGGACGTTTTTCAAACTGGGACCATGGACTTCTGTCTAACTAGATTTTTCGCTATTTGCATTTTTTTGTAAAACACATTTTTTTGCTCCCTTTTCAACATAGTTTCTTCAAACTTGACAAAAATTGGTACATAGAATATTTGGACTACCCCCGAATTCAATGGTACCACTCAATTGGAGAAATTCCTTACCGTTTTCGTCATAATCGTAATGTTAATGAGGTGGGTGTGGTCCCAGATTTTAACATGCTCTAGATCCTACAAAGATTGACAAAACTTAACAAATATTGAAATATAACTTCAATCCTACATTGATAAACACTCACCTAAAATATTGTAGAAAATATTCCGATAGGTGGCGCTATAATTGAGGCAATTGTGTTTAAGGCTCTATCTCAAAAACTACTTAACCTAGCTAAATAAAATTTAACATATAGGTTGTAAGAGGTGTGTTGTATAACATACTAGAAATAGAGCATTGTTTCGCCACCTAGTGGTGACTTAAGAAGGATAAGCTAACTCTGGATGGGTCCTCGTATCTTGTAGATAATTGCAGATATCAAAATCCAACCACTTGTAGTTTGTTAGGCTGACCAAGGAGATGTTTGGTTTTAAAATTTCGTACCATTTGGTTTACGGTTGATTTTATATAAATTTTAAAAAATATTTTTCCCTATACATGGGACAAACTTGAAATAATGCCACAGGATTCTTTGAAAGAGCAATGCTGCATCTAGTGGAAATAAAAACCTTGGCACACAGTTGTATTGAGAGCACCTTTAAATGCTGATATCCTAAAAAATACTAAAGAATAATTTCATGAAACTTTCCAATATCATAGGGCATACTTAACTACACGTTCTATTAAAATTACAGGTCAATGCTCCTCTATAGCGCCACCAGGCGGTCGTTTGAAAAACACATTTTTTTTGGCCTCTATCTCTTATACCGTAAATCAGAATTTGTGCTTTCTTTTCTTGTGTGTTCTTAGATGCTAATGGACGTTTTTCAAAGGGAACCATGGACTTCCGTCTTGCTAGATTTCCGCTATTTGCGTTTTTGCTTAAACACTTTTTTTATAAACACATTTTTTGCTCCTATTCAACATAGTTTCTTCAACTTGACAAAAATTGGTACATACCCATTTAGACTAACCCCGAATTCAATGGTACCACTCAATTGGCCAAAGACTTACTGTTTTTGAATATATTCGTAATTTTATAGGTGGATGTGGTCACAGATTTTTAAACATGTCTAATCCTTTCTTTGTGAACAATGTTTTAGATCGGTGTTGCTTTCAGCAATCAGACGCAATTTCTTCAGGGACCTAAAATATTGTGAAAATATTTCAATAGGTGGCGCTATAATTAAGGAAATTGTGTTTAAAGGCTGTATCTCAAAACTACTTAACCTAGCTAAATCAAATTAGCATATAGTTAGTAAGAGGTTGTTGTATAACATACTAGAAAATACAGCATTGCTGCGCCACCTAGTGGTGACTTAAGAAGGATAAGCAACTTTGGATGGGTCCTCATATCTTGTAGATAATTGCAGATATCAACATCCAACCACTTGTAGTTTTAAGCTGATCAAGGAGATGTTTGGTTTAAAATTTCGTACCATTTGGGTTTACGGTTGATTTTATATGAATTTTAAAAAATATTTTTCCCCTATACATGGGACAAACTTGAAATCCCCATTGATAGTCCACAGATTCTGTGAAAGAGCAATGCTGCCATCTAGTGGAAATAAAAAACCATGGCACACAGTTGCATAAAGCACCTTTATAGCTTGATAATCCTAAAAAATGCTGAAAATACTTTCATGACTTTCCAGTATCATAGGTAGTAAGACTACAAGTTCTATAAAATTACAGGTCAATGCTCTCTCATAGCGCCACCATAGAGCGGATCGTTTGAAAAAAACATTCGTTTTTGGCCTCTATCTCTAATACCGTAAATCAGAATTAGTGCTTTCTTCTTTCTGTGTGTGTCCTTGATCCTAATGGACGAAAAACACTTTTTTGACTCCCTGTGTCACATACTTTGACTAATCTTTACAGTTTTCTGCACATACCCTATTTGGACTACCACAAATCAATGATAAAATCCGTTTTCATTGTTCTGTACAGTTTTTTGCGTAACACGTCATGCAAATTAGACAGGCTGAGATTGTAATGTTGCAACGCTGCAGCTCCTTGAAAGTTTCACATAACTTCACCAAATTTTCAAGACTTCTTCCACAGTGAAAATGAGTAGCGCAACAACTTTCAGAACGGTGCTCCCGTAGGTGGCGCTGCAGCCAATTCCTGACGTTTCCTCTGTTATCTCCAAGAGACTTACCTACGCGGACGAAATTGGCGTGTGCGTCTGAACAGAAGGTCTCAAACGTTTGCAGCTGCAGAATGTTTCAGATCGGTATTGCTTTCAGCAATCAGACGCAATTTCTTCAGGGAATGCAAATCTAGTTCTATTTTCTTATTCCGTCAAATTTTGATGCGCTACTCCTCCTAGTTTTGTAGCTAGAATGTTGAAACTTATACAGTTGTAGGGCTTGGTGTGCTGTGCGTGTATTCAGTTTTTTGATTGGAGTTATGGTTGATTTATATGAATATTTTTATGAATTTTCCCATTGACTTAACATTGTGAGCACCTTTAAATGCTTATATCTTCAAAAATACTAAAGATAATTCATGAAACTTTCCAATATTGTAGCCTATAGTAAACTACACGTTCTATTAAAATTGTAGCTCAGCCACCGCATAGCGCTCACCAGGTGGTCTTTAGTAAAGTTCAGTTTCGTTAGCTAATGTATGTCGTTTGTTACCGTTATTTATAGTGCCCTTTTCAGATTTAATTTGTTCTTTCCTTTATCTCGTAGTGCAGAAATTTGGGCCTTCTGGTGTGTTCCTGGATATGAACTTTCAAAATTGGAACCATGGACTTCCGTCGGTATAGATTTTTCGCAATTGCGATTTTTCGTAAAACACGTTTTGGGCTCCAAATTCCACATAGTTTGCCAAAAATTGACAGATATCTTACATACCCTATTTAGACTACCCCGATTCAATGGTACCAACTCAATTTGCGAAATCCTAACCGTTTTTGAGATAATCGTAAATGCTAATGAGGTGGTGTGGTCACTGATTTAACATGCTCTAAATCTTAGTAAGAATGTCAAAACTTCTCAAGTTTTGAAACACAAACCTCATCCTACAGTGATAAAGAAGTGTGAAAATTTTATGAAAATATTCCAATAGTGCGCTATAATTAAGGAAGTGTGTTAAAGCCTCATCTTAAAAACTACTCAACCTAGCTTCATAAGTTTTCAACGCATAGGTTGCAGGGGGGACTTGTATAAAATACTAGAAAAAGAGCTCTTCTGCGCCACCTAGTGACTTAAGAAGGATAAAGAATAACTTTGGATGTGTCCTGTTATCTTCCAAATAATGTAGATATAACATGCAACCACTTGTAGTTTGTTAAGTTGATCAAAGATATGTTTGTTTAAAACTTCGTACCATTAGGGTTTATGGTTGATTTTATATGAATTTTTAAAAATATTTTTCATCCTATCTAATTACATGGGACAAACTTTAAAATCCCTATTATCTTGAAAAGTAGTTGATCAACTGGTATGAAACCTTGTAAAGTAGATACTTCAGACCAATCTTTAAATGCTCAATCAATGGCTCTATTGCGCCACCAGGTCAGTTGGAGCACTAAAGTGTATAGGCTTATTCTCCAAGTGCATTAGTTTTAAGCCCTACCTTTACTACTTTATGATTCATTGGATAAAAATAATACCTATATTTATCAGCGATCTCTATTGTGTAAGACTTTTCGCAATTGACGATTTTGCAAAACACTTTTTTGACTCCTTTGTTAAACTACTGACAAATCTTTGCAGTTTCTACACATCCCTATTTGAGCTACCACAAATCCAATGGTAATATCTTTTTGCGTAGTTCCGTACGGTTTTTGTGTAACACATCATGCAAATTTGACAAGCTAAGATCGTTATGTTAAGAACGCTGCAGCTCCTTGACAGTTTCACATAACTTCACCAAATTTTCAAGACTTCTTCCACAGTTAAGAGGTCAGTGCAACAACTTCACAACGGTGGTCCCCTAGGTGGCGCTGCAGCCAATTCCTTACATTTCCTCTGTTATCTCCAAAAGTAGTTGACCTACGCGACGAAACTTGGCGGCGCGTCGAACAGAAGTCTCAAACGCTTACAGCTGTAGAATGTTTTAGATCGGTATGCTTTCAGCAATCAGACGCAATTTCTTCAGGGAATTGCAAATCTAGTTATATTTTTTTATCATATTTTCTTATTCCGTCAAAAGTTTGCCGGCCTACTCCTCCACAGTTTAGAAGCTAGAAAGCTGAAAACTTATACATTATTATTGGTGTGACGTGCGTGTATTCAGTTTTTTAATTGAGTTATGGTTGATTTTATTAATATTTTATGAATTATTTTTCCCATTGACTTGCATTGTGAGCACCTTTAAATGCTTATATCTTCAAAAGTACTAAAGATAATTGCATGAAACTTTACAATATTGTAGTCTATGGTAAACTACACGTTCTATTAAAATTGTAGCTCAATGCACTGCTATAGCGCCACCAGGTGGTCGATTTAGTAAGCAATTCGTTTTTGGCCTCTATCTCGAATACCGTAAGTCAGAAATTTATGCTTTCTTTTTCTGTGTGTTCCTTGGATGCTAATGAACGTTTTTCAAATTGGGACCATGGACTTCCGTCTAACTAGATTTTTCGCAATTTGCGATTTTTCGTAAAACACGTTTTTGGCTCCCTATTCAACATAGTTTAACCAAACTCCACCAAAATTGGTACATACCCTCTTTAGACTACCCCGAATTCAATGGTACCACTCAATCCGCGAAATTCCAAACCGTTTTCGAAGTAATCGTAATGTTAATGAGGTGGGTGTGGTCCTAATTTTAACATGCTGGAAATCCCACAAATATTGTCAAAACCTCACAAGTTTTAAAAATTAACTTCATCCTACAGTGATAAACACTCACCTAAAATATTGTGAAAATATTCCAATAGGTGGCGCTATAATTTAGGAAATGGTGTTTAAGCCTCTATCTCAAAAACTACTCAACGTAGCTACATAAATTCAACGCATATTGTAGGAGACTTGTATAACATACGAAAAAAGGGCTCTGCTGCGCCACCTGATGGAACTTAAGAAGGATAGCTAACTTTGGATGGTCCTGTATCTTCCAAATAGCATGTATCAATAGCAACCACTTGTAGTTTATTAAGCTGATCAAGGAGATGTTTGATTTAAAACTTCGTACCATTTGGTCTATGGTTGATTTTATATGAATTTTTAAAAATAATGTTCCTCCTACCAAAATACATGGGACAAACTTTAAATCACTATTATCTTGAAAAGTAGTTGATCAATTGGTATGAAACTTTGTAAGTAGATACTTCAGACCAATCTTTAAATGCTCAACCAATTTTGGCTCTATATCGCCACCAGGTGGTCAATTGGAGCACTAAAGTCTATAGGCTTAATCTCCAAGTGCATTAGTCTTAAGCACCTTTTACTGCTTTGTGATTCATTTGATAGTAAAAAAAAGCCTATATTCATCAGCGATCTCTATTGTTTAAGACTTTTTCGCAATTGACGATTTTTCGCAAAACACTTTTTTGACTCCTTTGTCACATACCTTTGACGAATCTTTGCAGTTTTCAACACATACCCTATTTGGTCTACCACAATCCAATGGTAATATCCGTTTTCCATGGTTCCGTACGGTTTACGCGTAACACGTCATTGCAAATTAGACAGACTGAGATTGTAATGTTTGCAACACTGCAGCTCCTTGACAGTTTTCACATAACTTCACCAACTTACAAGACTATTCCAACAGTGTAAGAGAGCAAGCGCAACAACTTTCACAAACGGTGCTCCCGTAGGTGGCGCTACAGCCAATTCCTGTCGTTTCCTCTAATACTCCAAAAGTACTTGACCTACGCGGATTAAACTTGGCGTGCGTGTCGTACAGAAGGTCTTTAACACTCGCAGCTAGAGGATATTTCAGATCGGTCTTGCTTTCAGCAATCAGACGCAATTTCTTCAGGGAATTGCAAATCTAGTTCTCTTTTCTTATTCGCCGATTTTGTCCTGCATCTCCTCCTACAGCTTTGTAGTGAATGTTGAAACTTATACAGCTTGTAGTGTTTGGCTCCAAGAAGTGTGCTATTACTTTGTTTAGCCTTGGATTTATGGTTGATTTTATATGAATATTTTATGAATTTTTTTCCCATTGACTTTGCATTGTGAGCACCTAAAAAATGGTCATATCTTCAAAAATACTAAAGATATTTTCATGAAACTTTACAATATTGTAGCCTATAGTAAACACGTTCTATTAAAATCGTAGCTCAATTGTATCTATAGCGCCACCAGGTGGTCGTTTTTGTAAGAAATTCTTTTTGGCCTCTATCTCGAATACCGTAAGTCAGAAATTTGTGCTTTCTTTTTCTGTGTGTTCCTTGGATGCTAATGAACGTTTTTCAAATTGGGACCATGGACTTCCGTCTAACTAGATTTTCGCAATTTGCGATTTTTCGTAAAACACGTTTTGGGCTCCCTATTCAACATAGTTTAACCAAAACTCGACAAAAATTGGTACATTCCCTATTTACACTTGATTTTAATGGTACCACTCATTCTGCGAAATCCTTACTGTTTTTGAGATAATCGTAATGTTAATGAGGTGGGTGTCACTGATTTTTAACATGCTCTAAATCCTACAAAGATTGTCAAAACTTCACAAGTTTTACAACATAGCTTCATCCTACAGTGATAAAGAAGTATGAAAAAGTTTCATGAAAATATTCCAATAGGTGGCGCTATAATTAAGGAAATGGTGTTTAAAAGCTCTATCTCAAAAACTCTAAACTTAGCTGCATAAAAATACCATATGTTGTCAGAGGGAACCTTAACATACTAGAAAAAGGCTCTGCTGCGCCACCTAGTGGTGACTTATGAATGATAAGCTAAAATTGGAAATGGTGTGTCTTATCTTTCCAAATATTTGTAGATATGAACATGCAACCACTGTAGATGTTAAGCTGTCCATAAAGATTTTGGCCTAAGATTTCGTACCATTTGGAGTCACAGTTGATTTTATATGAATTTTTAAAATGTTTGCTTCCCTATCTAAACATTAGACAAATTTAAAAACCCTATATCTTGAAAAGTAGTTGATCAACTGGTATGAAACTTTGGGGTAGAGATACTTCAGACCAATCTTTAAATGCTCAATCAATTTTGGCTATATTGCGCCACCAGGTGGTCAGTTGATTACTAAGTGTAGGCCTTATTCTCCGTGAGCATTTGTCCCAAGCACTACCTTTAACTCCTTTATGATTCATTGGATAGTAATATAATAGCTTATATTCATCAGCGATCTCTATTGTGTAAGACTTTTTCGCAATTTAACGATTTTTTGCAAAACACATTTTTGACTCCTTGTGTCACGTACTTTGACAAATCTTTACAGTTTTCTGCTCATACACTATTTGGACTACCCCAAATCCAATGGTAAATTCCGTTTTGGCGTAGTTCCGTACGGTTTTTGCATGACACGTTATGCAAATAGACAGAATGAGATTGTAATGTTTGCAACGCTGCAGCTCCTTGAAGTTTCACATAACTTCACCAAACTTACAAAACTTCTTCCACAGTGTAAGATAAGTAAGCGCAACAACTTTCACAACGGTGCTCCCGTAGTTGGCGCTACAGCCAATTCCTGACGTTTCCTCTAATATCTCCAAAAGTCCTTGACCTATGCGCACGAAACTTGGTGCGTGCGTCGTACGGAAGGTCTTTAACCGCTTGCAGCTAGAAGATATTTCAGATCGCGTCTTGCTTTCAGCAATCAGACGCAATTTCTTCAGGGAATTGCAAATCTAGTTCTATTTTCTTATTCCGTCAAAGTTTGGCGCGCTACTCCTCCTAGAGTTTAGAAGCTAAAAAGCTGAAACTTATACAGTTTAGAACTTGGTTGTGAGAAGTGTGCTGTATTTTGTTTAGCATTGGACTTATGGTTGATATGAATATTTTTATGAATTATTTTCCCATAGACTTAACATTGTGAGCACTTTTAAATGCTTATATCTTCAAAATAATAAAGAAAGATTAATTAAAAACTTCCAGTATGTTAGAATATAGTAAAGTACACGTTCTATTAAAATTGCAGCTCAATGCTGCTCTATAGCGCCACCAGGTGGTCGTTTGAATAGTGAACTAGTTTTTGGGCTCTATCTCGCATACCGTAAGTCAGAAATTTATGCTTTCTTTTTCTGTGTGTTCCTTGGATGCTAATAAACGTTTTTCAAATTGGGACCATAGACTTCCGTCTAACTAGATTTTTCGCAATTTGCGATTTTTCGTAAAACACGTTTTTGGCTCCCTATTCAACATAGTTTAACAAAACTTGACAAAAATTGGTACATACCCTATTTGGACTACCCCGAATTCAATGGTACCACTCAATTGGCCAAATTCCTTACCGTTTTTGAGATAATCGTAATGATAATGAGGTGGGTGTGGTCACAGATTTTTAACATGCTCTAAATCCTACTAAGATTGTCAGAACTTCACAAGTTTTGAAATACAGCTTCATCCTACAGTGATGAAGAAGTATGAAAAATTTTATGAAAATATTCCAAAAGGTGGCGCTATAATTTAGGAAATGGTGTTTAAGCCTCTATCTCAAAAACTACTCAACCTAGCTGCATAAAATTCAACGCATAGATTGCAGGAGGAGACTTGTATAACATAGTAGAAAAAGGGCTCTGCTGCACCACCTAGTGGTGAATTAAAAAGGATAAGCTAACTTTGGATGGGTCCTATTATCTTCCAAATAGTTGCACGTACCAACATCCAACCACTTGTATTTTGTTAAGTTGATAAAGGAGGTGTTTGGTTTAAAATTTCGTAGCATTTGGGTTTATGGTTGATTTTATATAAATTTTTAAAAATATGTTTTCCCCCTATCAAAATACAAGGGACAAACTTTAAATCCCTATTATCTTGAAAAGTAGTTGATCAACTGGTATGAAACTTTGTAAGTAGATACTTTAAACCAATCTTTAAATGCTCAATCAATTTTGGCTCTATTGCGCCACCAGGTGGTCTGTTTTAAAACTAAAGTGTATAGGCCTCATTCTCCAAGTGCATTAGTCTTAAGCACTAGGTTTTACTCCTATATGATTCATTGGATAGTAAAATCTTAGCCTATATTCATTAGTGATCTCTATTGTGCAAGACTTTTTCGTAATTTACAATTTTTCTCAAAACACTTTTTTTACTCCCGTTGTCACATGCTTTGACGAATCTTTGCAGTTTTCTGCACATACCCTATTTGGGCTACCACAAATCCAATGGTAATATCCGTTTTTCATAGTTTCGTACGGTTTTAGCGTAACACGTCATGCAAATTAGACAAGCTGAGATTGTAATGTTTGCAACGCTGCAGCTCCTTAACAGTTTCACATAACTTCACCAAACTCACAAGACTTCTTCCACAGTGTAAGATGAGCAAGCGCAACAACTTTCACAACGGTGCTCCCGTAGGTGGCGCTACAGCCAATTCCTGTCGTTTCCTCTGATATCTCCAAAAGTACTTGACCTACGCGGACGAAACTGTGTGTGCCCGTCGGACAGAGGGTCTTTAACATGCCTGCGGCTGTAGGATGTTTTAGATCGGTGTTGCTTTCAGCAATCAGACGCAATTTCTTCAGGGAATTGCAAATCTAGTTATCTACTGGGGTTTTTATAGGCTAATTTGGAGTTTAGCTAATATTTTAGCAATATGCTATCGTTTTTTGACTAATTTATTATTTACTGGGTTTTTTATCGGCTAATTTGGAGTTTAGCTAATATTTTAGCAATATGCTAACGTTTTTTGACTAATTTATTATCTACTGGGGTTTTTATAGGCTAGTTTGGAGTTTAGCTAATATTTTAGCAATATGCTAACGTTTTTTGACTAATTTATTATCTACTGGGGTTTTTATCGGCTAATTTGGAGTTTAGCTAATATTTTAGCAATATGCTAACGTTTTTTGACTAATTTATTATCTACTGGGGTTTTTATCGGCTAATTTGGAGTTTGGCTAATATTTTAGCAATATGCTAACGTTTTTTGACTAATTTATTATCTTCAGGGGTTTTTTATAGGCTAATTTGGAGTTTAGCTAATATTTTAGCAACATGCTAACATTTTTTGACTAATTTATTATCTACTGGGGTTTTTATAGGCTAGTTTGGAGTTTAGCTAATATTTTAGCAACATGCTAACATTTTTTGACTAATTTATTATTTACTGGGGTTTTTATAGGCTAGTTTGGAGTTTAGCTAATATTTTAGCAACATGCTAACATTTTTTGACTAATTTATTATTTACTGGGGTTTTTATAGGCTAATTTGGAGTTTAGCTAATATTTTAGCAACATGCTAACGTTTTTTGACTAATTTATTATTTACTGGGGTTTTTATAGGCTTATTTGGAGTTTAGCTGATATTTTAGCAACACAGGCTAAAGTTTTTGGCTAATTTGCTATCTATTTGGGTTTTTATAGGCTTATCTGGAGTTTGGCTAATATTTATGCGGACGTTTTTTGGCTAATTTGTTATATGCAGAGGGTTTTTAGGCTAATCTAGAGTTTATCTTAGATTACTGAGGAATTTTAAGATATTTTGGCGTTTAGCTAGTATTTAAGCAACAAGCTAGCTTTATTGGCTAATTTGGGATCTACTTGTGTTTTCTGGGCAAATTTGGAGTTTAGCTCATATTTAAGCAACAACCAAAATTTTTGCAAAACTGGCATTATTAGGAATTTTTAAGCACATTTTTCAGAAATTTGCCATCTACAAAGCTCTTTCAAAGTTTAAAGAAATTCCCAGTCTTTTAGCTAATTTAAAATTTTGCAAATAGCTTTTGCATTTTCAGCAAATCCGCAATTAAAGTAAATCGCGTCATCAAAAGTTTCAGCATCTTCAGTGACTACTTTCATCTGGTAACGCAACTTTTGTAGTTATAAAATGATTTGAAAAAGGACACAAATGTAGCAGGGTAGTGATGAATTTACTGTTGTTATTTTACTTATTGTAGATGTACAAAAAAACCTCAAAAAGTAGCGATTTGCTTGTTTCCCATGATTGTTTTGATGAAGATTGTTTCAGAAATCTCATCACAGTCAGAGAGGGCGCCTCAAGCCAAAACACGCCACAAGCGGAGAAATCCAGCTTTCGTCATTATTCAATCTTAACTCCCTGCATTAATTCTGCCTCGCCATTAGCTGTGCTTTGGAATTTTTCCCTTTCCCTGTGTGTTGCATACGGGCACGCCGCATTCAAGGGTGATGCTGAGTCGTAACGGTTGTGGCACCGCGTGTGGGTGTGGGCGGGGGAAAAGGCCTCGCGGTCTCAGTGCTGATGGTGGCGTAGTGGTGGCATTTGTCAGCTCGCTTCTTCCGCTTGGTCTCCAGATTGACGTCTTGCTTCTTGGCCCTGTTCTGTGGCGGGCTAAAGGTTCCCCGCTGAAAAGGTCAGACACTTACTACTGTTTGCTTAACAGCATGTAACAGTTCCTCTAAGGGGAGAACCGGCGCACAACACAACAAGCCTGGCCACGGGATAGACTTCTAGGGTCGTCTCTTTTAATGCACGTGTTTTCCTTAAAGATTTACTCTTCCAGGCTGCGAGACGGAGAATATTTATGATGACCTTTAACCTTGTTCTGTTTCAGTTATGAGTAATAGTCTAAAATTGTGAAAAACCTTCTTTTTAACGCCGTTCTATTGAGTACACATGTTTCAAACCCATTGATCTTTCGAGTCTCTGAAGTTTTGAAGTTTCACACTTGAGTCACCGTCTGCTTAGGCAGGAGAAACATTTCATTCATGCATGTTTGTGTACAGACGCTGGCTATTAACCGAGGGGAGAGTCTGAAGATTTTGACAGTGAAGGTTAATATTCCTGACAAAGTGAAGAGTGACTTCACCTGGTGGTGTGTCAACAACAGGTCAGAAGCACAATAATACATCTTCAGACACTGCAATGAGGGTCTGGCACTTCCATAATCTGTCACAATAATGTTGTCATCCACTGGCAGGTGCTCCAACACAGTTTTAGCCTGATAAATATCTCAGTTTAGTAGAAGTTTAGCTAACGCATAGCTTTTTTCATTCATATTTTAATTAAAAATTACATTTTTGTAATCAGAATTGCATTTAATGTTTTTCCCCTTTGATTATATATGATGTAGATGGAGGCCGAAGTCAGTAGCAAAAGAGGAACACAGAGCGATGATCCTGAATGCTGTGGAGGATTCCTACAAGCGTCTTATTCTGCCTTTTCTAACAAGGAGCTACAGGTATTTGTTTTAGATTATTAATAATCATCATCGTGAGGCAATGGAACGATTTATAAACGCTGTAATTTTTTTTTGTTTTCCTCCTATCAGGACAAAATTAACAAGTGAAGCAGAGAAAGAGTCAATCGCAATGTTCGTGCGAAACCTCCGCCAGCGCCTTTTGGTGTGTCCCGTCAGAGGCTGTGTCATTATGGGAGTGGACCCCGGCTTCAGACATGGCTGCAAGCTGGCAATCCTCTCCCCGACTGGTAAGAAGCACAACACATTCACCGTAATGATAGCTTAAAGATTTTATCAGGGAAATGAAAGAAAAAAAAAGCAAATTTGTTAAATTCTCTGTAATAATTGTTTTCTATTTTGTATTTTGACAGTCCATGTGCAATTTAGAAGATTCTTTTTGTTTGTTTCATTAAAAAAAAAGACTTTCTTGAAGCGAAAAACCAAAACAAAAAACCTGATTTTTATAGCCGACCTCAGGTTTCTTCAACCATTAACACCAAAAAGCCTCTAAATCCTACTTAATCATTTAGAAAATACGCTTTATTTTTATGTGGCCATTTAACTATTCCTTTAGAAAATGTCGCTTTCGAATATTTACAATAACCACATTTTAAAAAGTGTGATAGTTTTCTATACATTAAAACTTTAACATCTTTACTTTTGACAGCAGCAAAGTTCCTTTCAAAATAAAATGCACTGAATGTCAAATAAAATCCTCCTGCTGCAGCAGATTTTGAACTAAAAATGATAGAAAACCAAGTCAAACGACAACTAGATGCTGGATTGCAGCATATATTAAAATGTGTTAAACTCAACTAACTTATTTAATGTTTATTCAAATTGTTTGCACTTTTCTTAAAGCGTGGCTTATTGTCACACAGGAGATTTTGCTGTTATTTTACATTTAAGTTTTTACCCTCAATGTTTTCTGTTATGCTCTTACCTCCAGGCTTTGGTTTATTTTTGTCTTACGTTTTTATTCATTTATTTATTAAATATGTTTTATTTAAATATGTTTTGCTTTTTATATGCATCGTTTGTTCTATTTTAATTGTATTAAAGCTCTTTATAATCATTATCAAGTATATTTACAGAGCGTCAAATCTCTCTAGAGATAGTTTTAGAAGCCACAATAATGTAAAATGTTGAATGTTAAAGAATTAAATAATTGAAAATCATTTCTTCACTGCATGTAAGGTTCCCGCAGGATCTTAAAAAGTCTTAATAGGATTGAATTTCTGAATTTAAAAATAATCTTAAATTTGGATATCCGAGCCTTAAAAACGGTGCTGCTTGAAACGTCATTTTCTCACATTTCATGTCAAAGTTGACATTTTTTGACCAGGATTATTTTACTTAAATAATGTAGATAAACAGAGGGAGAACCAATGGAAATGCAACAATTCGCTTAATGCTCACTGCCGGTTTGAAAAAATAACGCTAGAGCGTTAAGGCACAAATAAGAAGCTACAGTTTTGAGCATGAAATGGAAATAATTTAATAAAGTGAGAAGCAATGAGAAATTCGTCTTAATTTTTACATTGCATAACCTTAGAAAGGTCTTAAAACATCTTAAATAAATTAAAAAAAAACATTGTAGGAACCCTGTGCATGGTTCTCAAGAGTTTCCTTCAAAACCAGATAAAGGGATTTTACTTTTCATTTTTTACTGCGTAAAACCAAAATTATAATGTACATTTTTAATAGTAGCATTTTATTTTTATTAATAGCATTTTTACAAGATTTTTTTTGTCCATGTCACCCTTATTCAGTATCCAATAGAATATCCGAAATAAAAAAAAAAGACAATGATGCCAAAACTACTTGGCAAGCGGTTTTATTTTCTTTTAAGTTTGTATTCAGACATAAATGTGCGTGCTCGCTCTGTTTGTCTGCTTTACTGACTTTCTGTCACACCCTCTCGTAAACTTGTGTTGCCACGAGACGAGCATACATGTCCTCAACTGACAGTCACCTGTATCAGGTGTCAGAGCCAACGTGACATGCCAGGTCTTGCCTGTCAGTTGACGATTTATTCTTAAAACTTGGAAAAAACTCTTGAAGAACTTCTGGTCTTAAGGAAAAAGCCTATTAGGAGATGTTTGACAGTTGATTCATTTTTAGAGTTTGGACTTTGTTCATTTTTCTGCCATTATCTTTTATAGTTCTAATTAGGGCTGCCACGATTAGTCAACTATTAAAATAGACGACGACTAATTAAATAGTTGATTAGTTGTTATTTTATATTATGTGGAGTCAGAGAAAAGTAAAGTTAAAAGTTACAATGGTTTTATACTAGCTTTTTGGACTATTTTGGTGTTACGGTTTTTTTTATTTGGCTATTTTGGAGTTTAGCTAATATTTCAGCTACATGCTAGCTTTTTTGGCTAATTTAGGTTTTTTTTTTTAGGCTAATTTGGAGTTCAGCTAATATTTCAGCAGCATAATAGCTATTTTGTACGACGGAGTATTAGTGCCACGAAAAAAAAAAAAAAAAGAGTAATATTACAGGTTTTTTCTCGCATTTTTACGACTTAATCTCATAAAATTATGAGTTTAAATCTCGAAGATTAAAAGTTGTAAATTTAACCTATGACTTTTAAAGTCATAAATATACAACTTTATTCTCATAATTTAGCAGTTACGAATTTTTTCTCGTAAATTTAATTAAGGCTTTTTTTTAGTTTTTGTAGGCTAATTTGGAGTTTAATGTTTCAGCTGCATGCTAGCGGTTTTGGCTAACTTAGTCTTTTTTTTTTTTTTTTTTAGGCTAATTTGACATTTAACTAATATTTAAGCTGCTATCAGCTTCAGCGTTTTCAGCTATTAGCTTTAGTGATTTGATTTATGAACTTTAGCATTTTTAGCTATCAATTTCAGCATCTTCAGCTCTCAGCACTAGCATCGTCAGCTGCCAGATTCAGCTTACAGCATTCACACTAGCATTATATGCTACATATTTACTTTTTTTGCTCGTTTTCAACAAATGAAAAAAGAAAATTGTAAAAAATAAAAAAAAATAAAAAATGTAAAAATAATAAAATCGGAAAAAATAATTGTTGATTAGTCGACTGTTAAAATAATCATTTGTTCTAATCAGATCATATTTTGTTGCTCTGATCTTTATAAAAAATCTCTGTTCAGGTCAGATTATCCACACAGATGTTGTGTACCTGCACAACACAGGACAGCAAAGAGAAGCGGAGAAATTGCGCCACCTTATGACCAAGTATAGGTATTGGTGCTAAATTAATTTTGTTTTAACTTGTAAATAATAATAAGTATCATTAATATAAACTTTATAGATTTGAGACAGACTTTAAATCAATTCTTGTTTCTCTTTCTAGCTGTATGAAGGTCGTCATTGGCAACGGGACTGCTTGTCGTGAAACGGAGACCTTCTTCGCCGACCTTATCGCCAGACGTTTTTTCCACCCTTTGGATGTGTCATACTGGTAAAGTCTTTATCCTATTACTTAAAAAAAATCTATTTTTATACTTTTAACGTCTAGAAATATGAACCTGTATAAGGTAGTGAGTGAGAAAAGTGAACGTCTACTGAAGCCATCTGGACTTCATTTCACTTAGTCCAATTAAAGAGACGTTTTCGGGTCCACGTTGCGTCTGTAACCCGACCCGGTCCAATCTTCAGAATACAACAGCACAGAACTTCGGTCCAAGCATAATAACCGCTGGCCTCATCTTCAGTTCCAGGTGGGTTTGTTGAGTTGAGGTTCGCAGCGGGACCGCAGCCTAAAACGATTCGGAGCTGCAAGTCTTTAAGTTCACGCACGTACGTGCACTTCAGAGGTCACGCCTTTGGTGTAAAAGGCTTGTGTTTTTTTCTCTAAAGTTACATTCTCCTTTTCAAGAGCACAAACGGTGAAAGTGGGGCCCTTATTAAGTTAATGTCCACTTGCTTATTTTGTTTCTCTTCAACGCTCCACGTCCACAGACAGTTTTTCCTTCCAGAGAGCAGCTGCTCCACATCTTGAAGTAATGTCTCTGTTGTTTTTACTTCTTCTGTAGCCATTGGCAGCCACACTTTTCACAAACCATAAGAATGTTGGACTTGTGCATTTGATGTGGTCCAAACTGAATGTCCTCCAGTACCCAACTTCACAGTTCAGCAAGTAACGCAAATTTAAACAATTTAAAAAAACAACTTTTGCAAGTTTATGAACTTTTAAAAGATTTTATTTCAACGCTACATGTTAAAAAGTTGTTCTTATTAGGAATAAATGGAGTTCAACTGCACAAACTATAAATTTCATTGTTTATTTTACTATTATTTTTTTAATAAATGAGCTAACACTCAAATATTTTAGCATTCTTTTATTATTATTTACTTCATCCTTTTCTCACTTTTTAAACTCTTTTTTTTATATAAAAAATAAGCCTAAATGGTGTCCTAAAATAAAAAAATACATGTGTTTTTTTCTGTTCTCATCAAATCTATCAGTAATGTTTTAAGATTTTATGCAATTTTTCAGCTCCATGTTTAGTTAATGAGAAATTTTTCTAATTCTTTATGTATTTTTATACCAAAAATAATATTGGTGTCAAAATACTCAGCACAGTCGGGACATTCATGCTTGTACTTCTGGTATTTATATATTTTACGCATTTTAATTTTAACGTAATTTTTGCGATTTTTCTAGAAAATCTTCAGATTCTTTGTGTATTTGTGACCCATGCAATATTTATTTGGGATGTTAATGTTTGTACCGTGCGTACCCTTTTTGTATTTTCAAATTTTACACTTTTTTGTGAGTTTTCAAGAAATTTTTGAAATTCTTTGTTCGCTTTCTCGAATTTCTGCAAGTTTGGCATCGAAACGTTCAGCACGTTTGGGACATTTGTGTTTGTACTTTTGGTATTTATAACTTTGATGCATTTTAAATTTTGCACGATCTTTGTGATTTTTCAAGAAATTATTCAAATTCTTTGTGTACTTTCTTTAATTTCAGCAAGTTTGGTAATAAAACATTCAGCACCTTCAGGATATTTACGTTTGTGCTTTTGGCATTTATCCCTTTTATACATTTTAAGTTTTTGCTTAATTTTAGAGATTTTTCTAGAAAATTTGGTAAAAAATTTGGTATTAAAACATTCAGCAACTTCAGCGCGTTCAGGACGTTCCTGCTTGAACTTTTGGCATTCAGAACTTTTATGCAGTTTCATTTTTTTTTTTTTACGATTTTGTTTTTCCAAGAAATTCTTCAAATTCTTTTTACTCTCTGTAATTTCAAGTTTGCAAGTTTGGTATCAAAACGTTCAGCACGTTCAGGAGATTCGTTCTCAAAATTGCTTAAAATTTTAGGTGATTTTTGTGATTTTTCAAGAAGTTCTTCATATTCTTTGTGCACTTCCTGTAATTTCTGCAAGTTTGGTATCAAAGGATTCAGCATAGTTAGGACGTTCATGCTTGTACTTTTGGTATTCATATCTTTTACGCATTTTAAATTTCAATGTATTTTTTGCGATTTTTCTACAAATTTTTAAAATTCTTTATAAACTTACTGCCAATGAAATATTTGATATCAAAACGTTCAGGACAATCATGTTTGTACCGTTGGTATTCATACCTTTTATGCATTTTAAAAATTGTATGAAATTTTTAAAAAATTGCTTCAAATTCTTTGTTTAGTTTCTGCAAATGTGCAAGTTTGGCGTCAAGACATTCAGCACGTTCATTCTTGTACTTTTGGTATTTTTACCTTTTACGCATTTTAAAATTTTACGAAATTGTTGCAATTTTTAAAAAGAAATTCCTGAAATTCTTTGGGCACTTGACCCATTATTTGGTATCAAAACGTCCAGCAGATGTTCAGAACATTCATGCTTTTGGTATTCACACCTTTCATACATTTTTCAATTTTATGTAATTTTTGCGAGTTTTCAAAAAGATTCTTCAAATTATTTGTGCAAATTCTTTTAAGTTTGGTATCAAAACATTCCGAACGATCAGGACGTTCTTGTACTTTTAGTACTTTTCAAAGCATCTTCAGCGACCACATTCAGCATCCTCACTAGCATTATCGCAGGTAATTAGAAATTATTCATAAAAACTGTTGTCTGTTGTAACATATATATATATATATATAAAGATAAAATGGTTTTATGGTTGTGGGTTTTTTTGGATGACGGCAAAACATTTAAAAAAAAACAGAGCCTAAAAATATCTTAAACATTTATGTTCGTTTTTTTAATGAAAACATTGCAAATGACAGTTTGGTAAAAATTCAAAGAATACAATTATTTTAAAATGACTTATTTTCTATTAAAGTAAAATATTTAGTTGAGCTGTAAATGTTTTCTTTGCCTTTGTGGCTTTCTTTGAAAGACGGTGGCTTTTTAAGTGCCCGTTCTGAAAGACGATGTTGATTTAAAAGCAGAGACGGAGAAATGATCTGAAAGAGTGACAGCAGCTGAAAACTGAGAGTTTTCTTCACTGCTGACTGACCCAGAGTTGACTTACCACTGAAGAAACGCTTGCAATCATGGAATGGAAAACGGGCTACATCATGAAAACTGACAGTGCAATTCTTTATTTTAATAAATTAAGATCTGTATTCAAGTGATTTTTTTTTTTTTTTTTTTTTACTAGTATTTAAATGTCTTGTTGAATTTTCATTCTTTATATCGACTGAAATGTACATTGCAACTTCTCTATTGCCTAGCATTACATGGGAACGCCTGTTTTTGATGTAAACACCAGGTTTTTTTAATATCATTTAATAGTCAACATTCTTTTTTTTTTTTTACTTTCTGTTTTTATTGAGTTTTAACAGGATATGACAACATTAACATGAGTTTAAATAATTCATGCATGTGGATTAGAAATTTTCTATGAAAAAAAAGGAAAGAAAAACTACAACAAATAAACACCACAAGAGTAGGAACCTGGTATGACAAAAGCGACCAATCTATAAAAAAAAAAAACAGTCTTATCCAGTGATGGGAAGATTCTTGTATGCAGTCCATTTGTCCCACTTTTCCATGAATTTGTCTCTTTTCAGTCTCAATGTAAAGGTCATTTTCTCCATAATGAAGATTTCCTCCACTATGTTCATCCAGTCTGTGAGAGTTGGTGGCTCAGGTTTGCACCATGGCCTTCCTAGCTGCGGTTAACAGTATTTTTACCAAATATTGGTCTTTAGCTTTAACGGTTTCAGAGATGTTACCCAAATATAGTGCCAACTGTGTGAAAGGGATTGTGTATCTCAGCACTTTTGTTAAAGCTCGATGGATGGAGTTCCAGTTAATGTGAGTTAGTTTACTTTCTTGTACTTTACTCTACGTATGCTCTGCTTCTGAAAGCAGCTGTTTTCCTCGTGTCACTTGTGAAGAGGTTCGAGGTACAACATGGTTGAGCTTTGTTTACACGTTCAGGTCGGGATAGTTCATTAACACTTTTTCTCCCCTCTATGTGCCTCCTCTGTCGGGTAGTTCATTAAAATTCCCAGCCTCATTCACACCGTCTGCTTCTTGTCTCCCTGCGAGCCTTCACGGCGTCTCCTCCCCCCACCCGCAGCCGGGCGCCTGTCTTCCTCTCTTCTGTCCTTTTGCCTGAGTGCTCAGCTGGAATGACAGCCAGAAATGGCAGCCTGCAGGACATCCTAACTTGTGTGGTGTTTGTTTGTTTGTATGGATGTGTGGGCGGGGTTTAACATGTTAAATCTCTTATATTGTTTTGTATAGTTTATTAACAATCATAATACAGTCAATAAAGAATATCTATACTTTCAACATTTAACATATTTGAATATGGGTCAATAGCTATCATTCTTTGTAAATCTGCAACATTTTCTCAATTATTATTTTTAAATGATATATTGCAGGGATGTCAAACTCATTTTGGTTCGGGGGCCGCATTCAACCCGTCTGATCTCAAGTGGGCCGGGCCAGAAACATAACAGCAAAATAACCTTTGTTTAACGTGTTATCTTTAGCTTTATTTTTGTTTTGTTTATTTCTTGCAAAAACTGTTTCAAACAACCTAAAAGTCTAATCACTTATTATTACATTTTTATTTACTGAGTCCAAAGCATTTCAAATAAAATGGATTTCACTAAAAAAAAAAAAAGGTTTATTTAATTTTCTACAGACTGAATGTTTTACATCTGACATTAAAGTAATCCCAATAGTAAACTAAAGAGGGGGCTACGGAAAAAATATAAATGTTTTAATCAATGAAAAATCAAACTAAATGAACCCTCAGGAACCGACGGACGCCCTCAGACATCCTGCTGTGCAGCTGTGAGATCAACCTGATAAAATAAAAGTTTATGTTCGGGAACTGATATTTTATTGAATTAAAAGCAAAATATGGCCTTTATTTTTAGTTTTTGGACAAAAACATCATGGAGCTGTGAGGTCTGTCATGTTCCTCTACCAACACAAACTCTTTATATTTGTGGCCCAAATGAAGAATCTGGGAATTTCACCTGAAATTTTCTTTTGCATTTTCAGTCAAAAATATGTTGATTAGTTTGTTGACTAGATTTAGTTTAGTGGTTTTTATGAAATTACACCCAAAACTGTCATTTTATGTTGTAAAAACAGTTTGTTAAATATTTTGGGGGTTTCCACAGCAAAATAAATCCGATGTTAATTTCTTGATCTTTTGGGTTTCATTTGCTCCCCCTAGTGGTTAAATTGCGCATTGCATCCATTTCTTTAAAGAACCATAACTCGCCACAGGAATGGGCTAGAAACTTGCTTTCTTTTTTGAAAATTCTTATATATTTTTTTCTTCATAATTGGGCCGGATTAAATCATCTAGCGGGCCGGATACGGCCCGCGGGCCGTATGTTTGACACCTCTGATATATTGTATATTAATATTATGCTGTTTAGCACAAATAAATAAAACCTGTCATTTTCTAGGATATAGTTTCTGCAAAATTAATTAGAAATTTGCCTCTTAAAAATGGGCAGGGCCATTGGGGCGGAGTAAGCCTTCTCTCACTTCCCATCATCCATCTGTTTCCTGCTAACTTACAGCCCCTCACACCCCCGACCGAACATTACCAGTGCAACAAAAATGGCAAATAATATAGAGCCGGATGTCAACTCAGACGAGGAAAACAAAGACGTTCATGGATCTGTTTGTTTGCGATTAGATGCATCAGAAAAGAGCGGAGTGGCCCGCCAATTGTAGCTTGTACGTCCCAAATATAAAAATATTTGAAAAACAGTTGTGGAAGCTACAAATGGTGGTAGCTGGTCCCAGAAAACCAAAATCCTATAGATTTCTATAGAAAAATAAACGGCTATTACTTAATCATTCTGCTTTCTGGCTCTGGCGTCTCTTTTTAACATATTCTTGATAAACCTTTTTTTTTTTTTAATTTTATTTATTGCAAGTTGTTTATAAGCTAGCCAATCAGACGACTTAATAAGAGCATTCAGTGCAGCACCTCAAACGCTCGATTGCTAGATTCTCGGGCCAATCGCTGCTTTATTAACATCGTCTGATCCCAAAGTGACAAAATCGGACGATATCCGTTCTGTGAAAAAATGGCGACTGAATGGACTTCATTTTGTTTGGACCCCCCCTCCCCCAGTTCTATCGGTGACCTCACAGCCTTGTTTTGTCCATTTCTATTTATGTCAATTATGTCTATTTATGTCTATTTATGACATTTTTAGCGAACATTAATTAAAGGAGTGAAATATTTCATTGAATAATATTTCAATTATAGCAATTATATTTCAATTTAAAATAATTCTCTAGATCTAGTAATCCCATTTCTTTTTTCTGTCCGCCAAACCACCTGATTTGAGGTTTCACCACTGATTAGATTTACAGCAAAGTAAACCAACATGATTAACTTGAACAATGGGCCGCCAACATCCTGCAGGACGTTATACAGCATGAGGTATTATTGAGCTGACAAGGTTTGTCTGTAACTGCGGTGTCGCTCGCTCTCTGCACCTTAGGTCATTTTCTGTACAGCTGTGCCCCAATAATTTAGGGACTTCCTGCTGCAAAATGTATTTTTTTCTTTAAGAAAACCACATTTTTGACCAGAAAAGTTTTATAAATCAGGTTTTGATTAAATATGTATTTAGATTAATCAAAGATTGTTTGGATAAAGCTCCATCTAAAACCCCTGTCACACCAGGGCAGCGTTCTCGCTGCGATCGCGCGGCGTCCATCAAAAAATGCAGAACGCTGAGGTGAACGCAGTAAGGTCGCCATGAGCGCCGTAGCATCGCTGTGACATCTCCATGGACGCCGTGGTGTCTCCATGGACGCCATGCCACGGCGCGCACTTTGTGCATGCACAAAGTACGCGCCGTGGCTCGGCGTGTTCATGGCGTTCTGATGTGCGCGCCGTGGCAGCACCGTAGCAGCGCACTGAGAACGCCGAGAGCGCCACAGCAGCGCCGTAGGCGCGCACTCAGGACGCACATAATCGCCACAAGGACGCAGCTGTAGACAGGGGCGCTTGCACGGAGATATCATACAGAGATAGCCGTATCGTCCTCCTCAGCAGGAGTCGGGTCCGTCATCGTCTTTTGTGCCTGGATGGAAGGGCTGCTTGACCGTGATGGGGATGGAGAGTCAGGCGGAAGCAGCTCCACTTCCGCATGTTGAGGAGACGGTGGTGCAGTGGGGTTGGGGGGCTGCTCGTAGCCCTCTCTCGACTTTTTTTTTCCTGTCATGATGCTTTGGGGAACAGGCAGGAACAGTGCGGGTTTGACTGACTATTGGCTTATATATACACGCTGCCGTGACGTCATAGGGACGATCTGGCAACTGCGCCGTGCATGCGCCATGGGCACGCAGTGACAACTCTTGGCGCGCCGTGTGAACTCCGTCAGCACGCCGTGACAACGCAGTGAAACGCCAAGTAAAACTCTGTGGGAACGCAGTAGCACGCCACGGATGCGCCGTAGGAACGCCATAATCGCCGTGAAAGCGCGGAGACATCTCCATCTTGCAAAAATTGAAACAATTTTCGCTTAATTTTCCTGCGTTTCTACGGCGTTCTGAGAAATTTCATAACGCCGTGTGAAGAATCGCAGCCTAGTGTGACAGGGGCTTTATTCCCTGCAGGTGTGTTAGTGCACTTGTTTTCATGTTTATTTTTGACAGGATAGCACCATGTGACCTTGGCCAAAACAGGGGTCTGCAACCTGCGGCTCCAGAGCCACATGTGGCTCTTTTATCTCTCCATAGTGGCTCTCTGACTGAAGACAAATAAAATAATAGTAAATTAAAAAAAAAAAAAATGGAGATTAGCTATTATTTTAGCAACATACTAAGGTTTTTGGCGAATGTGTTACCTGCTGGAGTTTTTTGGATAATCTAAAATTTTAGCTTCTATGTTAGCAACATGCTAACGTTTTTGGCTAATGTGTTATCTACTGAGGTTTTTAGGCTAATTTACAGTTTTAGCTTCTATTTTAGCAACATGCTAACGTTTTTGACTAAGTTTTCTGAGGAATTTTATGCTAATTTGGAGTTTAGCTAATATTTCAGTAGAATGCTAATGTGTTCAGAGAATTTGTTATCTACTGAATTTTTTGGGGGGATAATTTAGAATTTAGCTTCTATTTTAGCAACATGCTAACGTTGTTGACTAAGTTAGTTTACTGAGGAATTGTAGGCAATTTTGGAGTTCAGCTAGTAAGCTTTTTCTGGCTGATTTGGCCTCTGATTAGTTGTTTATGCTAATTTCGAGTTTAGCTAATACTTTAGTAAAATGCAAATGTGTTCAGAGAATTTTTTATCTACTAAATTTTTTTTGGGATAGAATTTAGCTTCTATTTTAGCAACATGCTAGCGTTGGTGACTAAGTTAGTTTACTGGGGAATTGTAGGCAATTTTGGAGTTCAGCTAGTAATTAAGCAACAAGCTAGCTTTTTCTGGCTGATTTGGCCTCTGATTAGTTGTTTATGCTAATTTGGAGTTTAGCTAATATTTTAGCAATATGCTAACATTTTTAGCTAATTTATTATCTACTGGGGGTTTTAGGCCAATTTTGAGTTTAGCTTTTATTTCAGCAACATGCACAAATTTTTGGCTGATTTAATTTACAGAGAAATGTTATGCTAATTTGAAGTTCAGCTAGTAGTTAAACAACAAGCTAGCTTTTTCATTACTAAAGTTAAAAACTAAAAAAAAATACCTTTTTGAGAGATGCTAGTTTCTTTTTATCTGTTTTTTTTGCCTTTTTTCATGCCAAAAATAGACATTATTCACATTTATTAAAAAAGTAACAAAAAGAACGTTATTAATGCAAATCCAAATTTCTTAAAGGCTAACGTAAGTCAATGCGGCTCCTTCTAGGTTTGGATCAGTAGAAAACGAGCCCAAATGGCTTTTTTACTGTTAAAAGTTGCCGACCTCTGATCTAATGCTATAATTCACAAATATTCTGCAAAACTTCTTAAGCTTACACAAATATCAATCTTTTGAGTTTTGTATTTTCTTTTAAAACTCGACTCTTGTTCTGACTTTGTTTTCGATTGCTTAAACTGTTATGTAACTTTAAAAATGCCATTTCTGATGGTGCTGGAAATGAACAGTGATCCGCACACTTTTGTGTTTCGGGCTGCGAGCGTCAGCGATGACAAGTTGTCTGGAACTGTTGATGGAAATGATATCAGAGGACAGCATTATGTGGGGTAAGGTCGGGGAGGTCTATCGGCACTGGTGATGATATACACACTGTGACCACAGCTTTAGGCAGAAGGAAATGACATCCAGTTTGTAGACCACATGTTCTGTCGTTCCTGGAGGTAATCCGATCCCTCTTATCTTTTATTCAGGACCACAAGTGATTCTTTATGGTCTGAACTTGAAGAAGGACTTTAAAAATGTTCAACAAATGAATAACTGCTTTTATTGACACACAGACTCGAGTCCTTGACTGCTCTGCCCCGGAGCTCACTCTAGTTAGGATGAGATCATGATTACTGGATAGCTGATGGAGCTGCAGGGACAGCGGTGGAGACTGTATTTATGACTCGATGTGGTGCGGGTTTATGTATCCCCTGTCATACCCTGTGTCCAGGCATTCTCCAAGGGCCAAGCTAAGAGAGTGATGAACATGCAGTGGCAGGGCCACATGACTGGGTGAGATCCAGGGATTTAGGCCTCTGTGAAGGTTAAAGGTTGAACAAAGGGAGGCGAAATAATCGACAGGCATAGAAAGGCCTCTCTTTTGCTCTTGGTTTATTTTTTAGAGAAAAGTAACTAAATTATTTATTTATTAATGAAATATTTAATATGACAAAAGGAAGTCACAGAGTCAGTTTTTTTGAGTTTTTTCTATAATGCTCAAATGAGTGAATACGAACAACAGAGTGATAATCTAGGGAAAATTAATTCATCTTTTATTTTTTATTAAACAAACCTTGAATCTTAATGAGGAAAATGTCTTTTTTAAGGACATAGGGAATTACAAAGCTCTGACTCATTGGATTAAAAATAGAAAATAGAAAAATAGTTTGAAACTTTGGTGAAATGCTGATCACAGCTGATCAAACAAAGATCAGTAAGTTAATAATAAGGCATGATTTTTGCAGAAGTTCTGATGCAACCAGACAGAATGGAACAGTAGGGGTGTGTATTGGCAAAAGTCTAGCGATACGATATATATCACAATACACGTGTCACGATACGATACATAACCATTAAGATACTTTTAATGGTTTTTAAATGTCTTAATGGTCTTGCACCTTCTTATTTGTCTGATCTTTTAGTCATTTATGAACCCTCGCGGAGCCTGAGACCCTCTGGCTCTGGTCTACTGGTCATTCCTACAGTGAAAACCAAAACTCATGGAGAGGCGTCTTTTAAGTATTATGGACCTCGTTTATGGAATGATCTGCCAGAGGACCTGAGAGCCGCAGAGAGCACACATGCTTTTAAGAAAAGGCTCAAGATGCATCTTTTTAACCTGGCTTTTAGCTAATTTTGCTACTTCTATCTGTTTACCTGTTTTATGAATTTACATTAATTTATTAATAATTGATCTAAATATTCCTTATTTTATTGTTAATTCCTTATTTTATTGTTTTATTGTTGATTCCTTTATTACCTTTACTTTTTATTCTCATTTTACAATTGTATTCGTTTGTAAATTTTATATCCAGTGCTTCCTCAATTGGGACCTCTCTCTCTCTGGGTCAGCTGCGGTTCAGCCTGGATGGGGACCTGCATCACCGCCGAGCTGTGGTGAGGCGAGACCCCGCCTGTGAAGCTGCATTTGTCTGGCTTTGCAGCTGTTCATTGAGAGGGAGGTCCCAACTATTAGTTTCGCAGAATCAATTTACGTGCTGTATCATTTCTATCGGTTAGGGAGTGGGTGGTGAGAAAGGGATGAGGCTATTGTGGGCTGGTTTGGAGCAGAGGGCTTTATTTTAATTTTAATTTTTACCTGTTTTTATATTATGTATATTGTTTGCTTTTGATGTAAAGCACTTTGTGTTATTTTTTATATGAAAAGTGCTATATAAATTAAGATTGATTTGATTTTATAAATATATGCCAAGACAGCAACAGTGACAATATTTTGAAAGATTATCTGAATAGTTATACAACTTTTGTGTTAATAAATGGTAAAATTAAACAACTGTATCTCACATACAAGTTAATTTCAACAAAACCAATTCATGGTGCTTTTCTTTTGGTAACTGTTTTTTTTTTTAGACCATTATTCACTTAACTCTCATCAATCCGATGGCTGAGTTAGACTCTGTCTGTGAATAACAGCAGAACTTGTATCTTCGTCTTTACCTCTCCGCACAGCGCGTGCTGCGTGGTCTTAGTTAAAACTGAGTTTTTCATGTCTCTGTGGGGGATTGTCCATATATGTCCCTAATCCCCACGAATAAAGGGGAACACTGTATTGTTTTTTTGTTTTTATGATAATACAATATATTTATTAAATCTTTAACTAGAATTTTTTTTGGCCGATTCTAGGGGCCCAGATTGAGATGATAAAATGATAAAACAGAAAAATAATTCCAGTAAACCAATAAATAATTGCAAATATTTTGATTTTTTTTTTTTATGTCAAGGCAACAATCTTTCTATATTTTGTTTTGGAACCCACCCCCCCCATTTAAACATGGTTCGGTCCGACTGGTTTAGACTTCCGCAGGTACGCTGTTTGTGAAGTAGAGAAGACGTGCTTTAAAAACCAGGAGTTGTGAACACTTGATTTAGAGGAGGACCTTCATGAAAAAAGAAAAAGTTCAGGTATACAAACGAGACACCACCACCACCTTATTTTAAGCCAGGAAAAACCCTGTATATAATATTATATTATTTTATATAGTTGTTTTTATTCTTCTATTGATGCTTTTTAAATTTTTAAATCATTTTATGCCACTTTAATTGTTGTCTTACCCCTTGGAGTTAAATTACACAATCAAGTGGATAAACTGATAAGACAAAAAAAAAAAAAAAGTTTTTTTTTATGTAAAGTTCTGTTGATTTCTTGCTTTAATTAATTAACAGAGTTCTACAGTTAGTATTTGGTAATTGCAGGTGAATATCTGCCCGTCTTATCCCTACCAGCCTCTAGCCCCTCCCTCCCTTCCAAGCCGTTCTGGTGGCAAACTCTTGTCCCTTCTTCTCTCCCTCCTTTCATCTCCCATCATCCCCTGGGGTTACGGCGTTCCCCGTGATGGTTTTTCATTTGACAAACATTTGTGATGAGTTTGTGTGACATGTAATGTGTGTGTGTATGGTTGTGTGTGTGAGGAGCGCGTCTTTCTTACTAGCAGAATGATGTGAGTGTCTGTGAGGCTTTGCTCTTTTCAGACACACCTAACACCAACAGTTGGACTCTGCGCGTGTGTGCGGCGGCCTTCCTGCCTTCTAGCGCCTCGATAGAGACTGACGGCCCCTGACACCTGCCATTTGGACGCTTTTCTCTGTGAAAAATGTCATCCTCTATAGACCCGACGTGTGTCTGTGTGTGTTTGTGCGAACGAGGGAGGTATGGCACATCCCTCAATTCTTTAGCTCGAGGTCGAGCTTTGCAGCTGACTGAACAATAGACTCGAGCTGTTTGATCAGCTTGGACAGAGAAAGTTGGTAATATAGTTTGGATAAATATATATTTTACATTTTTCTATCAATACCTGTTTTTAAATTTAGTTACGCCAGGTGTCAACAATTTAAAAACTGAAGAACCCAGAAAAGATGACAGCACACACATGTATAATCTCATTTCTTTATATTTATTTTTCCAAAATAAAATATAAAATGGGTATTTTTGCTCTTGACAGTGTTTTTTCTTAGTCATTCCACGTGTAAAAATATTGTTTAAGATTCCATGACTATTTGACGTTGATGGATACCACCCGTTTCCTCCTGGAGGTGGTCTCTAACGTCGGACCCAAAGACGGGTCAGACCTTAAATGATCTGTCGAATCACGCAGTGGATTCAATTCCTCTCATCTAATTTTATTTTTGATCAATATGTATGAATACAGTTTTTTTGTTGATATAAATGGATCTTTCTGGATGTTTTGTGGATAAACTGGCAGTATTTAAGCTGTTTTTCTCGTATTCTGCTTGAAGTACCGGAGAGTTCTAAAAGGTTTTTGTTTGTGTGATCAACTAAAGTTAAATTGAACACCTGAGCGTTAAAATTACTTGGACTAAAACAAGTTTAACAGGATTTTTTTATTTCGTATTGAAGCCATGAGGGATTTTTTTGTGATATTGGGCTGTATAAATAAATTAATATTAATATTAAATATTCTGTTTTCAGTAAGTATTCACACTATTGTGATCTTGTTTTTCATTATTATTTTTTATTCCCACTTTTGTACACTTTTTGACGCGTAAAAACTTCTTCCCACTTTACGCAGTTTTTACAGTTTTTGTATAAAAAATGTTCAGCTAGTTAAGGACATTATCAGTTGTAGTTTTGCTATACGGTAACTTTACAGTTTTTTGGATTTTACGCAATTTATACGATTTTTAGTCCCATTGAAAATGAATGGAAACATTTTTGGAATAGTCTAAAAACTTTATGCAATTTTCAAAAATGTGCACTCTTGGTATCAAAGTTTCAGCACATTTGTTCTTGCACTACAGGTATTTGCAAATTTTATGTAATTCAAAATTTTACACAATTTTTGATTTTTTTCCAACCACTTTCTTTGATTTTTTTGTGCACATTATGCAAGTTTGGTATCAAAATGTTCGTCACATGCTTGTACTTTTTGCCTTCATTCATTCTACACAATTTATGATTTTCTGCAATTTTTGAATGTTGCTTTTCATGAAATTCTTCAAATTCTTTGTGCACCTTGAAACCTCTTCAGTATCGGTATCCAAACATTCGGGACATTATTACATTGCTTTAGCATCTGCAGCGACCACTTTCAACATCACAGCTAATGCAACTTTTCTAGTTTACATCAACATTTACGAAGTTCTACTCAACAAATTAAATTCTGTAAGATAAATACAAATTTTTAAGCACGAAAAAGTATAGTGTATTGATCAATTAAGTCTTTACCGTGTGATACTTGAGGCGTATGTAAAGTTAGCCAATGAATACAGACTTTTCTTAGAGACATTAGTATAACTTTCCACTTATCAAAAAAAAAGATGTTGTTATCCACTTCTGGAGATGTTTATTTATTTGCTTGTTAGTAATAAAACCCTGGATCTGATTTGATGATTGTTTAAATGTAAATAGCAGCAGTGGGAGCCTGAGGGCTATAATAAAGTATCACACTGTGTATCCGTCTCTCTCATTGTTCATTTTCTTGAGGGACAGCAGAGAGTCGCTCATAATGTGCACATTTTTGTGGAGCCCGAGGCTGCGTCTCAAACACAACCGGTACGAGGGGCAGATCAGGGAGCCAGTTTGTGACTTTGCCCCAGGATGGGACGGGGCTGAAGGCGGGCCTTTGTTTCTTGCAATCAAGAGAGCAAAAGGAAAGCGCAAATAAGCAATAAACCTACAGGGCCAGAAGTCATCACTTTACACCGAGAGGCGACCACTGACTTTGGATCTTACTGCGTGTTTGCATATCTGTCCATACACTGACCATCCAACTTCAGACGACCTTCTGTTGTCTGCCAGGGCATTGCCCTCTCTGCGGTGACAGTCATGGATGCTGTGGCGATGAGGGCTCAGAGCTGTATCTATGACAGCCATGTTACTGAGATGCCCCAGCAGCAGGCTTTAATTAAGATGGACGTGATAGGAGCTGGTGGACACCCTGTTTTTTTTTTCTTTTGTGCTCTTTAAAGTCACGTTTTTCCTTTAATTTAATCTCCTGAAGTGCTGGGAAGTATGTTTTGTTGGATTTTTGCTTGCTATTGAAAAGTTTGTATTTTTTTCACTTTTTTTTTTTTGTCTGCAGTATTTGACTTTTTTTTTTTTTTTTTGCTCTAAACAGACAAAATTCCCCCTCTACTTGTGATATGTTTATCTTTTTCTGTCTCAAATTAATGACCAGCTTTCTCTCACTCCTCTGAAGGTCATGTGCCAGTGCTCGTTAGCGACGTCACCATGGCGATATGTCAGCTGTCAGCGCGATGGTTAGGGAGCTGACAAAAAGAAACAGTGGGGGCGAAGAAAGGGATGAATTGAGAAAACGGGACAGAGCGAGAGGATAGCAGCGAGGGTAGACGAGTTCATTTAAATGGGATTTTCATCAGAAGGCCTCTGCCACTCCTCATTAACGAGAGACTGATTATTGGCAAGGTTGTTGTGGCTGAGTCCAGCCCTCTGGGGTCGCTTGTATGTGTGTGCGTGAGCGCTGACACACCGCAAAAGGTCTTACATTTGGACACAGGGGAGGTGTTGTTGACCTCACTGTCATATTGATTGGCCCTGAGGAAGCTTCTTTTGCTTTCTTTCCTGTTTTACTATCCACTTGAGAGAACGGGAGGACAAAAAAAAGCAAAGTGACAGGTTCATGGTGTGCTTCATTGTGAGACTGCCACTCTGTGGTGAAAGGGTGAGAAGCATTTTAGGGAATCTATAGGGCGGAAATCGTCACAGATATTATTTATTAGTAATTGAACCAAGAAAAACTCACCATGTGTCTCTATAAAACTAATATTTTACATTTATAAATAATAATTGGTTATATTATGCTTGTTATCCTAAAGGCTTAATAAAAATATTTGTCTTGGAACTAAAAAAAAAGAAAAATATGACACATAAATATAAAAATAAAGCTTAAAAAATAACTTTAACCTGAGTAACCTGCAATACATCTTCTAAATGCTGCAAGAAAGAATTAAACCTGGAGCTCTTCCTGTACAGTTAGGACAAGTGGATGTTTTTCTTATATTTATCAATTTTTATCATTATTCTGTTCAAGTTCTTAACAATTTTAGCACCTATAGAATAACTTGTTTTTTATTTGAAATTGTTTAATTGTCCAGGTTTTACGTACTTTTGGTTTTATGTATTTATTTTAATTATTTTTATGTGGGCTAATTTTAAGTATGAATGTTTTGTACTGACCAGAGAGCACTTTTAGTTTCATTGTACCTGTGACAATGACAAATAAAGATATCTATCTATCTAATTTTAAGGTTTTATCCCTATAAACACTTTTTTTTTAACATGTTTTGATGAGTACATAGAACACATTAGTGGACCCCAATGACCTCTAGATGGCAGTCTTGTCCCATAAATTGCTCTCAGAGGAGTTCAATGCCTTTATGAAAGTGTCATCTATTTCCATTCAAGTAGTCTACACAACATTTAAAATGTGCTTTTGAAACCCACTGCCTAATTTAATCTGTAAGAATGTGTGGCTCCTGTTTACTTGTCATTATTGTATTTGGGACAGATCCTTGATAGAAAGCATGAGGAGATAATAGTTTCTGACTGTATTACCATTTTGTCTGAACATTTTTTCCCCTAACTTGTCTTTTTGAGTTGTTCCTTCAAAACCTATTCCTACTCTCAATTTGTGATTGGACAAGTCTGTTTTAATATAGCAAATTATTATATTTTTTATTTTACAATACATTGTTTTTTATTGGTTTTTATACTTCATGAGTGTTTTTTTAGTTAATTTATTTATATTTTTCAGACTTATCTGTTATGTCTCTTATGGCAAATGCACTGAGTCTGTAATAAAGTCTATTCTATTCTGTTTTTTCCTCCAAAACTAAAACATCTTCTTCTTTTCGCAGCATAACTAACGAGGCAGGAGCTTCCATCTACAGCGTGAGCGCCGAGGCAGCCAAAGAGATGCCTGACTTGGACCCCAACCTAAGGAGTGCAGGTACATCATGAAACCAGACAAAAAAAGATGAGACGCGTTCTGGGGCGGGGCCAAAATCCAAAACAGGATAAACATTTATTGAACACTCTAAAACTACTTTTTTAATAACTATGAAAAAGGCAGAACTAGTATTCCAGAATAAATCAATTTAAACCATAAAAAAATATTTTGTCAAGATTATACAAGATAATATTGGGCTATTAATAACAATAAATGAAATGATCAGGACTTGATTTTATTGTTCTGTTTGTTTCTTATCATAATTCTTAAATAGCACGTTGCGATTCACTTGAATCAACTTATTTCAGAACTTGCGAGAGATTATTTGCTCAATCTAGTAATTGACTTTGATAAAAGCATTAAACAGGTTGTTGAAAGGGATCATGCTATCAAAACAAATCTGTCTGCCTTCTTCTGACAAATTTGTCAACGTGCAATGAAGCGGAAATTGCACAAGACACACCCTATTTTTATCGTAAATCACTTTTAAATGTAGAGGCGGTGCCATCAAGTTTCTTTACTTTTGTAGTGATCAGGGACCCCTAGTGGTAATATCAGTTATTTTATCAATAATACTTTCTTTTTTCTCCAAACCATAACTTCCTCTCCCATTTTGATAGTACTATATTTGGCTCATAAAGTTTTAATGAATAGTGGAGAGGTTCTGCTGGACTGCCTTTACAGCTCATCTCTTCACCGAGAGGACTTGGCAGCGAGTCAGAGACAAAAGGGGAAAATGGAAAGAGTGCTGGAGAGGTCTGTTGGTGCACTGAGCAAGGTTAAGGTTGAAACTTCATCCCTCTCTAAATATTATCTCAGGCAGCCGCCTCCTGCTGCAGCCAGAGGAGAGAGAAGACCCATTGATTCCAGACGTACTCCCTCTTCTACATCCCATCCTTTTCTTCTGCTTTGTCTTTTCCTCCTCGGAGATATAAATCTGACACATGTCATGCAAAGAATTACATCCACACAAACTTCTAAGGTTTAAATGTACACACACTGTACACACATCTGACAAGGAGCGGAACTACAAGGTCAAGGAAACGGATAAACTGGAAGCCAAAGGGTTTTTGGTCGGCCATCTTTCATTTTTAATGCTTTTGTTTTTGGAGCATCTTGTTAAAACTTTATTTACTAAAGGATATTCGGCTTTGGGTTGTTTGATTGCTTTATGTACAACCATGAAAAGGAGGAATCTTATCTTATATGCAGTAAACAGCAGCCACAGAGTTTTGTTTTAGAATATCAGTTAACTGTATTTGTTTTCCAACTTTTCAGTTTGTTTGTTCTAATTTCTTGCATTTAAGTAAATATTGTAATTTAGTTTGAATCATTTTAATTGAGTTTTCTTTTTAGGTCAATTGAAATTTCAAATAATATAAATAAATAAATTAGCATATTTTCTGGACTATAAGGCGCACCTGTATATAAGCCGCACCTGCTCAGTTTAATTAAAAAAAAAAAAAACAAGAATACAAGCGCACTGGGCTATAAGCAGATATCTATGTTGAAAAATAAGATAATTACTATAACAATTTTGTACTTTAAATGTACATGTATGTACTTGCCGTCTCCAGCGTCTCACCATAGATTCATTGATGCTAAGCTTGTGTGCAGCAGTGCGGTTTCCTTCCTAGATAGCAAAGCTCCATATCTTTTAACTTAAAATGTCCACCACACAAACTTCTCTGTGTGATTTCCACGATGAAGAAAGATTTTAAAAATAATTACCAGTTAGTAATTCGTCACGAGTGTTCTATCTGCTAAAGGAAAAGTAGCGTTGGCTTTTCTGATTTGCGTTGATCTTTTGTCTATCTTGTTTTTGATTCAAATTTCGGTTAGAGCTCCCCTGGCAGTGAAAGAAAAATCCACAGAAAAGCCGCACCTTTGTATAAGCCGCATGATTCAAAACCTAGGAAAAAAGTTGCAGCTTATAGTCCAGAAAATACGGTAGTTTATAATTTGTGAAAAACTAAAATGAATTAGTTTTAGCCAACGTTACGGTATCACCGTAACACACTATAGCAAAATGAATAGTTTATCATTTATGGCTTGAGCCATAAAAAAACTATAATTTATCTTCACTCCAATGTAAAACAGTCCAAATTCACAAGAGAAATACATTTAATAGCGGTCTGGTTCCCCGCCGTTTTTGGTCTCTGTGGTTATTTTCATCATGTTATATCAAGCTAATAATTCAAGAGCTGTTTTGTGAAACTTTTGACTTCATTTGTGTTTATATAATGACTTGAAATTGCGTTCACAAACAGGGTGGGTCTTCTGACTTGTGTCAGCTTTAGAACATGTCTTTACTGTATTTGCAGTTCTTCTTTTTCCCCTTCTTGTCGACCCATTTTCAGAAAAGTCCGAGTTAGACGAGCTCATTTCTCGCCTGTTGGCAAAGACAGCGAATTAGAAAGCAGGTCCACTGAAAACGAATGGGAAACATCAGCTCACATTCTGTTCAACTATGCTTTGACTCTCTGGAATTGGATCCAATATTGACAGGCTGGCATTACAGCCAAAGCTCAACAACTGACAAATATTTGAATATGTTTCCACTTGTCGTGGGTCTCCCACTCTTGACAGAAAAAAGAGAGTTTAATGGAACTGGATTAGCATCTAAATCACCATTTGTGATTTTCATTCTTGCCACATTTGTCCTTGTAGGAAATTATTTGACTGGTCCTGTCGTTCTATTCATTTTTCTGTGCGATCAATTAATCGTGACTGGTAATTAATTAATCTATTTTAATCGCAATTTTTTAAGCTAATAATTGCTGTGAAAAAACTCAATTTGAGGTATTTTCATTTAAATTCATCACATTTTTACGCAGGAAAAGATCAGAATACAACTAAAAAAAGTGGTTTGGTGAAGTTTTTTTTAGACTTCCACCTTTACTTTTAGACCACCAAGAGGTCGTTTTTTTTTTTTTTTATCATGAGCAACTAAGAAAACTGACAAACAAATAATGTCCAGAATGCTTTATTTTTATCAAATCAAAAAACAGTCAAAACACTTTTCTGAGCAATCCAAAAACTTTGAACACAGTTCAATATGAATACCATACATCTTAACCTAAATGTTGATATATCTTATTCCACAGTTTACCACAACAGCAGGACTGTAGAAAAGACAGCAGATTGTACAGTTTCCTTTAACCTGTTTGATGAATTTGATAATTTTGAAGTCTGGGATGAAGCAGAATATAAGATATATTTACATTTTGTTGTTTTGAAATAAACTTTTCACTAAGCCGTGTGTGTGTTACCATGACAACTCCAAGCACCACGTTTTAAAAAGTCAGCTTTTTGTGAAAAACAATTGAAACTTTAAAGTTTATTAAATGATTTAATATATACTTCAATATCAAGTAATCATGATATATGTAATTATTCAACACGAAAATTAGATTACACAATTAAAAACTCTCTAAAATGTCTATAATTAATTAATTGTGATTGTTTGACATCCCTACATTTGAAACTCATTGGCTTGTTTCGCCTGATATTAGTATTTAATTATATTACTCATTTAAGGTATTATTACGAGACATTTGCTCTTTGTTTTCTATGGTTTTGTTTTGCTAATAGTATCAGGTGACAATATTTTTCCATTTGGTTACATTTTCTTGGACCAGTTGCAGGTTTTAGGGTTGCTAGTTTGAGGTTTCGCGGCCGAGCCTCCAGCAGATTTATCAGAAAGCCAAATATTAGGTGCCGAGACTCGAGTAAAAGCCCAGCTTTAGCTCTTGTTTGGTTTGAAGGACTGACAATTAGGTTCGTCTCGCCCTCGGGCTCCTCCCTCTGAATTAAGATCATTTGCATATCCAGTCATTTCAAATAATATACATTTGCATATTTAATAACTGAGTTCACTTGCCAGGACATGAAAAACAAAACAGATAATTGAGTCTCTGTTGTGTGTTTGTGTGTAGTGTCCATTGGAAGACGTGTTCAGGATCCACTGGGCGAGCTTGTGAAGATTGATCCCAAACACATTGGGATTGGAACATATCAGGTACGTCTTCCCTCTGTTTTTACTACTCACTAAACCCTTCAAATGTTCATTTATGCTTCAGCAGGAAGTCAAAATGATCAACAATCTTAAACAAAACACTTTGTTGAAAGACTTTCATTAAGACCTTTTGTTCAATGTTTGTGTTTTGCTTGGCAAAGAATGACTTTTAATGTAATTCTACGAAACCCAATAAGGCAAAATGGATATTTAGCTAGTGGGAGATATGATATATAGAGAAAGACATTTTGAATGAGTCCAGGGGTCTGAAACCTGCGGCTCCAGAGCCACATGTGGCTCTTTTATCTCGCCGTGATGGCTCTCTGGTTGAAGAAAACTAAAATGATAATAATTTAAATAAGGAATACTTAATTACCATTTATTGTGTGAATGCTTTCACACTATTGTGACCCTGTTTGTCTTACAATTAACATGGGAAATGAATGAAAGTCTTCAAATTTCAAAATTTGAAGTAGATCAACAACAAACATTTGAATATTTTCATGGACTGTATTTTAATCTTTTATAGTAGTTTTTTTATTTGGAGTTTACCTAATAATTTAAGCGACATTTTAATGTTTTTGGCTAATTTGTTATCTATTGGGGTTATAGCCTAATTTCGAGTTTAGCTTCTATTTTAGCAATATGCTAAAGTTTTTGACTAATTTAGTTTACTAAGGAATTATAGGCTATTTTGTAGTTCAGCTAGTATTAAATCAAAGCTTTTTTTAGGCTAATTTGGCCTCTAATTAGTTATTTTATGCTAATTTGGAGTTTAGCTAATATTTTAGCAATATGCTAACATTTTTGTCTAATTTAGCGTTTAGCTTCTATTTTAGCAACAGACTAACATTTTTGTCTAATTTAGCGTTTAGCTTCTATTTTAGCAAAGAACTAATCATTTTTGTCTAATTTTACGTTTAGCTTTCTATTTTAGCAACAGACTAACAATACATTTTTGGCTCATTTAGCGTTTAGCTCCTATTTTAGCAACAGACTAACATTTTTGTCTGATTTAGCGTTTGCTTCTATTTTAGCAACAGACTAACATTTTTGTCTAATTTAGCGTTTAGCTTCTATTTTAGCAACAGACTAACATTTTTGGCTCATTTAGCGTTTAGCTCCTATTTTAGCAACAGACTAACATTTTTGTCTGATTTAGAGTTTAGCTTCTATTTTAGCAATATGCTAAAGTTTTTGACTAATTTAGTTTACTGAGGAATTATAGGCTATTTTGTAGTTCAGCTAGTTTTAAATCAAAGCTTTTTTTAGGCTAATTTGGCTTCTAATTTGTTATTTTATGCTAATTTGGAGTTTAGCTAATATTTTAGCAATATGCTAACTTTTTTGTCTAATTTAACGTTTAGCTTCTATTTTAGCAACAGACGAACATTTTTGGCTCATTTAGCGCTTAGCTTCTGTTTTAGCAACGGACTAACATTTTTGTCTAATTTAGCGTTTAGCTTCTATTTTAGCAACAGACTAACATTTTTGTCTAATTTAGCGTTTAACTTCTATTTTAGCAACAGACTAACATTTTTGTCTAATTTAGCGTTTAGCTTCTATTTTAGCAACAGACTAACATTTTTGTCTAATTCAGCGTTTAGCTTCTATTTTAGCAACAGACTAATATTTTTGGCTCATTTAACGTTTACCTTCTATTTTAGCAACAGACTAACATTTTTGTCTAATTTAGCGTTTAGCTTCTATTTTAGCAACAGACTAACATTTTTGTCTAATTCAGCGTTTAGCTTCTATTTTAGCAACAGACGAACATTTTTGTCTAATTTAGCGTTTAGCTTCTATTTTAGCAAAAGACTAACATTTTTTGTCTTTTGCGTTTAGCTTCTATTTTAGCAACAGACTAACATTTTTGTCTAATTTAGCGTTTAGCTTCTATTTTAGCAACAGACTAACATTTTTGTCTAATTTAGCGTTTAACTTCTATTTTAGCAACAGACGAACATTTTTGTCTAATTTAGCGTTTAGCTTCTATTTTAGCAACAGACTAACATTTTTGTCTAATTTAACGTTTAGCTTCTATTTTAGCAACAGACTAACATTTTTGTCTAATTTAGCGTTTAGCTTCTATTTTAGCAACAGACGAACATTTTTGTCTAATTTAGCGTTTAGCTTCTATTTTAGCAACAGGCTAACATTTTTGTCTAATTCAGCGTTTAGCTTCTATTTTAGCAACAGACTAACATTTTTGTCTAATTTAGCGTTTAGCTTCTATTTTAGCAAAAGACTAACATTTTTGTCTAATTTAGCGTTTAGCTTCTATTTTTAGCAACAGACTAACATTTTTGTCTTATTCAGCGTTTAGCTTCTATTTTAGCAACAGACTAACATTTTTGTCTAATTTAGCGTTTAGCTTCTATTTTAAGCAACAGACTAATTTTTGTCTAATTTAGCGTTTAGCTTCTATTTTAGCAACAGACGAACATTTTTGTCTAATTTAGCGTTTAGCTTCTATTTTAGCAAAAGACTAACATTTTTGTCTAATTTAGCGTTTAGCTTCTATTTTAGCAACAGACTAACATTTTTGTCTAATTTAGCGTTTAGCTTCTATTTTAGCAACAGACTAACATTTTTGGCTAATTTAGCGTTTAACTTCTATTTTAGCAACAACAGACGAACATTTTTGTCTAATTTAGCGTTTAGCTTCTATTTTAGCAACAGACTAACATTTTTGTCTAATTTAACGTTTAGCTTCTATTTTAGCAACAGACTAACATTTTTGTCTAATTTAGCGTTTAGCTTCTATTTTAGCAACAGACTAACATTTTTGTCTAATTTAACGTTTAGCTTCTATTTTAGCAACAAACATTTTTGTCTAATTTAGCGTTTAGCTTCTATTTTGGCAACAGACTAACATTTTTGGCTAATTTAGCGTTTAACTTCTATTTTAGCAACAGACGAACATTTTTGTCTAATTTAGCGTTTAGCTTCTATTTTAGGCACAGACTAACATTTTTGTCTAATTCAGCGTTTAGCTTCTATTTTAGCAAGACTAACATTTTTGTCTAATTTAGCGTTTAGCTTCTATTTTAGCAACAGACTAACATTTTTGTCTAATTTAGCGTTTAGCTTCTATTTTAGCAACAGACTAACATTTTTGTCTAATTTAGCGTTTAGCTTCTATTTTAGCAAAAGACTAACATTTTTGTCTAATTTAGCGTTTAGCTTCTATTTTTAGCAACAGACTAACATTTTTGTCTTATTCAGCGTTTAGCTTCTATTTTAGCAACAGACTAACATTTTTGTCTTATTTAGCGTTTAGCTTCTATTTTAGCAACAGACTAACATTTTTGTCTAATTTAGCGTTTAGCTTCTATTTTAGCAACAGACTAACATTTTTGTCTAATTTAGCGTTTAGCTTCTATTTTAGCAAAGACGAACATTTTTGTCTAATTTAGCGTTTAGCTTCTATTTTAGCAAAGACTAACATTTTTGTCTAATTTAGCGTTTAGCTTCTATTTTAGCAACAGACTAACATTTTTGTCTAATTTAGCGTTTAGCTTCTATTTTAGCAACAGACTAACATTTTTGGCTAATTTAGCGTTTAACTTCTATTTTAGCAACAGACGAACATTTTTTTCTAATTTAGCGTTTAGCTTCTATTTTAGCAACAGACTAACATTTTTGTCTAATTTAACGTTTAGCTTCTATTTTAGCAACAGACTAACATTTTTGTCTAATTTAACGTTTAGCTTCTATTTTAGCAACAGACTAACATTTTTGTCTAATTTAACGTTTAGCTTCTATTTTAGCAACAGACGAACATTTTTGGCTAATTTAACGTTTAGCTTCTATTTTAGCAACAGACGAACATTTTTGTTTAATTTAGCGTTTAGCTTCTATTTTAGCAACAGACTAACATTTTTGACTAATTTAGTCGTTTAGCTTCTATTTTAGCAACAGACTAACATTTTTGTCTAATTTACCGTTTAGCTTCTATTTTAGCAACAGACTAACATTTTTGTCTAATTTACCGTTTAGCTTCTATTTTAGCAACAGACTAACATTTTTGTCTAATTTAGCGTTTAGCTTCTATTTTAGCAACAGACGAACATTTTTGTTTAATTTAGCTTTTAGCCTCTATTTTAGCAACAGACTAACATTTTTGTCTAATTTAGCGTTTAGCTTCTATTTTAGCAACAGACTAACATTTTTGTCTAATTTAGCGTTTAGCTTCTATTTTAGCAACAGACTAACATTTTTGTTTATTTAGCTTTTAGCTCTATTTTAGCAACAGACTAACATTTTTGTCTAATTTAGCGTTTAGCTTCTATTTTAGCAACAGACTAACATTTTTGGCTAATTTAGCGTTTAGCTTCTATTTTAGCAACAGACTAACGTTTTGACTAATTTAGTTTATTGAGGAATTTTAGGCTATTTTGGAGGTTAGCTAGTTGTTAAGCAACAAGCTAGCTTTTTTGTTAATTTGGCATCTACTAAGATAAAAGGAAAAAGAGAAAAAAATCAAATTCTTTTTATAGTTGTGCTTTTGTTCATGCCCAAAAAATAGACACAATTTATATTAATTAAAAAATAAAAAAAGGTAACAAATGCAAATCCAAATTTCTTAAAGGCTAACGTAAATCTATGCAGCTCCTTCTAGGTTTTGATCAGTTGCCGACCTCTGAATTCGTCTAAAGGAGAAAAAAAAGAACTTGCTGTGTCAACAGATGATTACAAATTCAATGAATGGAGATCAGGCATGACGTGTGTTTGAACATTTGTTTTTGCTTGTCTAGAAGCTGCACTCTATCCGTATGTTTTGGAAAAGTTGGCTTATATTAGAAGTATTTAAAGAAAATAGAACCACTTAAGTGTGACTATTATTTAACTCACTGTTCAGTATCAATTTCAATTTATGAAAATGGAAAAACTGGTGCGAGGGGAGGAAAATAAGGCAACAAATTAAAGGAAAAGATAAAAACGTTAGAGGGTTAAAGTTACCAAAGCGAGAGAATCTACCATCTAGCTTTTCTTTTCTGCTGGTTTGAGTTCTAGCGGGAGGATACTGAGGCTTTCCCAGGCCACAGATATGATCTCTCCAGGGTGTCCGGGGCCTCCTTCCCCTTTTGGACACCCCCACGAGAAAGGTGTCCGGGTGGCATTTTCGCCAGATGTCCAAACCACTTCCACCGATCCTGCTTTTTTTCCCTGGGTAGACTAATTCTGAGGAGTCATGTTTAAGTGGCAGAATTCCTGTTTCTGAGGATGTGAAGCTCATTTAATGATTGAGCGAAGCGGCGGGGGGAAATCTTTTACGCTACGATGAATTCTTAAACAAAAAGAGGGTTTTACCTTAACAAAACCAATTAAATAAATAAACAATTTGACTGAAACTATGTGTGCCAAAAACGCTTTAAATTGAATTATTTATTATTTACTTCACTATATTTCTGTCTTTTGGAGTAAAGAAAAAAGAGACGAAGAAGTTAAAAAGAACAGCAGATGGGGACAAAAGTTAAAGGGAAAGATGAAAGCGTGCGGAGGGAAAAAAAATGGAAATCCGAGCGTAATAATGAGCAGGTTTCTTTCTGTGGAATTGCTCTTGTGCATGTGTGTTCTAAGTGTGTTGGATAACAGGTCCTTGTCTCTCGTCACATTCTGCTCCGGCTCTCTGGGGTGTCCAGAGCTCTGCACCTTTTGCTGTCAGATCACATGACTAGGTCAACAAATGATAATATAACCGAGTAAATAAACTCTGCTCGCTGACAGATATGAGATGGGACATTGTTTAGGTTTGTGCGAGTAAAGAAAAAACATACTCACGCTCACTTTCCCTCACAGAATTATTCATTTTTGGGACGAATGGCTGCGTGTGGGAAATCTTCACTCATGCATATCTGCTCTTTTGTGTGAGTCGCTGGCAGTTTGAGCCTTCTGAAAGTTTATTGCCATTAGACTCACCACGCATCAGGACAGATGTAACTCTAGACAGCTGGCACAGCAGGCGCTCTTTTTCCTCTCCGTCGCTGACCCATTGAGTGACAGCTCTGAGAGAAAGGCGGAAATGAGCCGAGGGCTGAAAAAGTAAGGCCCATTAAAATCGGATTGAATGTAAGTATTGGTGTGGGAACAAGGTTTTCACTATATCGCTGCCGGCTGGCAATTTTTTTTACTAATATTGCAACATGCCAGTGTTAGTAAACTTAGAATTAAAGATCTAAACGGCTACATAGACAAACGTGTCATTTATTTTTAAGACTTGGCAGAATTAGTCTATCATACAAGCTTGTGTAAGTCAAATGTGTGTTTTTGTAGAAGTCTGTTAACAGCTGGGTAATCCCCAACAGCCACTGGAAAATATACACAAAGACACACACTCACACACTTAGCTGTGTGAGACAGCGCTGCCCACCAGCCGGATATTAAAGAAACTGTCACTCTTTCCCCGTCTTCATCAGCCAATCTCCGTATTTTTCCTTCTCAGTGTTTTGATCGTGTTTCCATGCTTCTGCTCGCCTTGCGTCTTCCATTTCTTCAGCTCGTTTTTTTCTATGATGCTTCTCAGTTGGGAAGCAGCGATAGTTTGACTTGTGATGAATTTTCGGTCAGTCTTTTCTGATCAAGTACTCAGTAGTAAAGACTTGAAGCAGTTACATGCTGGTGAACATCTTTCTTTCCAAGACAGGAATATTTAAATCCATGAGCTGTTGTGATCAGTAAAGCAAACTGTGAAGTAACAGAGAAAAAACAGGATTTTGTATGAAGGAAAGAATTCAATGTAACTTACAGTGACAGAGACTCGCCATTGCGGAAAAAAAAAAGTGGCGCAGAGCGAAATAAGTGAACTTTAGCAAATAAAGTAGTTGGAAAATAAAAGAACTGGCTGAAAATGAAACAAATACTGCTGAAAATGAATGAAACAAATACTGCTGAAAATGAAACAAATACTAGCTGAAAATGAACAAATACTGCTGAAAATGTAACAAATACTGCTGGGAATAAACAAATACTGAGAAACAAATACTACTGGAAAACTTGAACAAATACTGCTGAAAATGAAACAATACTGCTGAAAATGAAACACTACTGCTAAAATGTAACAAATACTCGCTGAAGAACAAATGCTGTGAAAATACTGCTGAAAATGTAACAAATACTGCTGAAAATGAAACAAATACTGCTGAAAATTGAAAAAATACTGCTGAAAATGAAACGAATACTTGAAAATGCTACTGAAAATGAAACAAATACTGCTGAAAATGAAACAATACCTGAAAATGAAACTGCTGAAATGAAAACAAATACTGCTGAAAATGAAACATAGCTGAAAATGAAAAAATACTGCTGAAAATGTAAAAATACTGCTGAAAATGTAACAACAAATACTGCTGAATAATGAAACAAATATACTGAAATGGAAATCACTACTGCTGAAAATGAAAACAAATACTGCTGAAATGAAAGCAATAATGCTGAAAAAAATGAAAAAATAGAAAATGTAACAAATACTGCTGAAAATGAAACAAATACTGCTGAAAATGAAACAAATACTGCTGAAAATGAAACATACTGCTGAAAATGTAACAAATACTGCTGAAAATGAAACAAATACTGCTGAAAATGTAACAAATACTACTGAAAATGAAACACATACTGCTGAAAATGTAACAAATACTGCTGAAAATGAAACAAATACTACTGAAAATGAAACAAATACTGCTGAAAATGAAACAAATACTACTGAAAATGAAACAAATACTGCTGAAAATGAAACAAATACTGCTGAAAATGAAACAAATACTGCTGAAAATGAAACAAATACTGCTGAAAATGAAACAAATACTGCTGAAAATGAAACAAATACTGCTGAAAATGAAACAAATACTGCTGAAAATGTAACAAATACTGCTGAAAATGTAACAAATACTGCTGAAAATGAAAAGAAACTGCTGGAAATAAAATTGAAACACTTCTGCAAATAAAAAGAAACTCTGCTCTGCTCAAAAATACAAAAGAAAAGATGCTGCCAATAAAAGAAATTCCACTGAATATTAAAAAATGAGACTGCAAATATAAGAAAAGCTACAAATGAAATGCAAGTGCAAATAAAAAAATTTGATGCAAATAAAAAAGTTTCAAATGAAATAGATCATTAAGGATGGTTTTTGCATTCAAACCTGTGGCAACGTGGCCTAAGCATGTAACACGTTAAAAAGAATGCATAGTTTTATTTAACATTGACATCTTCACCTCTTGTTTTGTGAGTTATCCAAATCATCTTTTGTTTTTTCATCCTGTGCAAAATTATTCCTTTTATTCCACCTTCATTGTAGCTTTTTCATTTTCATCATTTTTTTCTTTTATTTGCAGCATTTTTTTATTCGCAGTAGTGTTTTTTTTTTTTTTGCAGCAAAATTTCTTTTATTTGCAACTTCTTTACTTTAAGCAGTGTTCCTTTCATTTGCAACAAAATTTCTCTTTATTTGGAGCAGTGATTCTTTTGTTTTTTTTGGCAGAGTTTCACGTTATTTGCAGCTTTTATTTTTATTTGCAAAGTTTATTTTTGTTTGCACACTTAATATTATATATTTTTCTGCATTGATGGGTCTTTGCCACAGTAGAAACTAGATGAAAGCAAGGGCAAACTCTTTTAAGAGTGAACATACATTTATTTTTATACGTATATATTAGAGCTGGGCGATATGGCCAAAAAAAAATCTGAATTTTTTTTCTTTTCTTCCAAATTTGATTTTCGATTTTAATCATTTTTTTTCCTCCTTCCTTTTATTTTTTTTTAACAAAGGTTACAAATGACAGAATATTTATTAACAAAAACTATTTTATTTTAACATGTCTTTTGGAAATTGGCTCAAAGACAAAGTTCAACTAAATACAAGATGTAAAAATGTTTATAGAACAATGCAGCAGCTGTTTATTGAGCTCCTGCTAGCTGAAGCATCATATAAAGAGAAATAAAATAATCGTTCAGAATAGCAGTTTTGGTAGCAACAGCCTTCAACTTGATGTTGCTGCGTGTGGTTTGATGCTCCAAGTTTGAAGTCAGAATTCTAGTGACCAAAATCTAGTTTTTAAAAAAATAAACTAAACATATTTTTTACTGGATAAATTAACAAGAAATTTAAATGTGTGTTGTGTTAAAAAAATATTATGTTGAATGCAAACAGAGATGAAGTCACAACCTCAGATTTAAAAAAACCCCAAAGAACTCTAATCAGTCTTTGTTCTCTCTGTTTTCTATGAATATTTCAATAAAGAGTTTTATTTTCTATCATGAATGAGTTGTTTCTTCTCTTTAGCATAGCAAGAAAGACTCCTTTACACCTTAACAGGATAAGGAGACTCATGAGTTTTTTCTACATTTTGTTTTAATAAAATTAAATAGCATAAAATCAATTCATAAATGGTATGAACACGACTTTATTGTCTTCTCACTGTAAATTCAACACAAGCAGAGAAAACCAGGACAGATTTAGTAAAGGGGGACAGATTGACAGAAAATGATCTTTTCTTAATTCCATCTCCAGATGATTCATTTTTATATTAACTCGTACCAAAAAGAAGCTTAAAAACATTTCAATGTTTTGAATATTTGCCATGATATCACTGACAGTAAAGATGCAGCTCTCTCAACAACCGCTCTGTAATGTTACAAAGAGAGACTACCAATAAAGTTAATACAAAGTGGATTCATGCCTGTTATTATATTTATGAAGTACAGTTTTTATAAATATCCTAATAATTACTGTCGTATTTATCCGTCTCGTCTTAAAGTCCGCTCCGTGAAAACATTGTCTGACTTTGAACCGACCCTCTGAGGACAGCTTATTAGCATTAGCAGCTGGTATGGAAGCATGCTAAATCAGCGTGCGACACTAGCGCTGTCTTTAGATCAACACTTTTATGAAACGTTCTGTTGCTGTAAACCAGCAGTTTTATCCTGTCTGGATCTGTTTGAAATTCAATGCACGTCCTGAGCTGCATCAACCAAAGCGAACCGCTAAGAGAAGAGTAGCGGAATGTGGCGGGTGGGGGCGGGGCTTCTTGTGGGTTTTTTTCTTTTTTTGTTTTTTGGAACAAGCATTTATTCTCTCTCTCACTGAAGAGTCTCCTCTGCTAGCTGCAGCTTTAAAGAGCTGACTTTATTCTGAACTATGGGAAAAATATGATATCATGTATGAAATCATATATATATATAAATATCAGAATAAACTTTATTGCCAAGTACAATTGAACACATACTAGGAATTTGTCTTGGTGATGATGGTGCATACATGAATAAATTAAGTAAGAACAGAAAAGGATATTACAACATAATATATATATGTATGTATATATATATATAATATATATATATATATATATATATATTTTATGTATGTTATTATTGTAGTTAAAATAATATAATATTATTTATATTTATATACATATAAATATATACACATACACATATACACAACTTGCAACTGTAGTTAAGTGCATGAAAAAAATATATAAATATAATATAATATATATATATATATATATATATAAAGATTCTAGAGAGACAGGATTTTGTAAGAAAAAAAAACAGTACCTCTAGAATTTTAATGAGATCAAAGTAATAAATACAAATGCAGTTTTTTAAAAACAATTTTACTATCCAGTGACTTAAACCTGTCCAGACCTGGCTGGTCTTGTGCAAAAAGATTTTTTTACGTTTTTTATTTATTTTTTTTTGCCTACAGCTCGGGGAAAAGCAAAGCCGTTTTTTTCATTGAGTCTTCTGAAGTTTTTGTCCTGTGTGGACATTCTATCATTCACTCTTTAGAGGTAAAGCCTACAGGGGAGACAGGAACAGACACGGCAAATGAGTATGAGGCGGAGGCTCGACACTGATTGATGGTTCCTTTGACTTATTAAGGCGTGGGAAAAACTGACTGTTTAAGAACTGATCAGTTGTAGAATTCAAGTTTTTTTATTAGTCTGAAGCTTAATATATCTAATTTATATGCACATGTAGAAGACATTTATTCACAGTTTGATCCCGATGTTTTGTTGTGTGTTTTCTTTTTGTCACTGAAATTATAGAGAATTTTTTCCTTTGTCTTTGATAAAAGCAAAAGGATTTAACTTAGTAACTTTTGTTTTGTGCTTCATTCAGTTCATTTGGAGTCTTGTCAGTTAATCTGTCTTAATTTTAACATAATAAATCTGCTAATTACCAGTTATAAATCAAAACCAGAAAGTTATACGATGGCAATAAAATGGTTTTATATTTCTCCAACTTTTGTCAGAGTTAACTAATGAATATGACACAACTTCCTGCCAAACAAGCACACACTAACGTGCACAAGCACACACAGTCAACCACACCGTCACTGAATCCCAGCCAAATGTACAAAGCAGAACATTTACTGTGTTTTCCCAGAGGCTTCGAGCAAGTTGTCAGTCAGGAAAAATTTGACTTTCAGTTAACCTTGCAGATGTGGTTCAGTTAAACAAACTCCATGAGGCTGAATACGATAAAATAGACGCAGACTGAACTAGGGCTGCCGCGATTAGTCGACTAATCGACTATTAAAATAGTTGACGACTAATTTAATAGTTGATTAGTCGTCACTTTGTATTGTATGAAACCAGAGTGTAGTAAAGTTGAAAGTTATAATAGCATTCTGCTAACTTTTTGGACTACTTTGGCATTTATTAAGGTTTTTTAGGCTATTTTAGAGTTTAGCTAATATTTCAGCTACATGCTAAATCTAGCTTTTTTGGCCAATTTAGGCTTTTTTTTTTTTTTTTAGGCTAATTTGGAGTTTAGCTAATATTTCAGCAGCATAATAGCTATTTTGTACGACGGAGTATTAGTGCCACAAAAAAAACAAAAAAAAGAGTAATATTACGAGTTTTCACAACTTTTAATCTCGTAAAATTATGAGTTTAAATCTCGTAGATTTACACGTTTTTTTCTCGTAAATTTATGACTTTAAAAGTTGTAAATTTAACCTATGACTTTTAAAGTCATAAATATACAACTTTATTCTCATAATTTAGCAGTTACAAATTTTTTCTCGTAAATTTACGAGATTTAAAGTCGTAATTTAAAAATATTTTTTCTTTATAAAGTGGCCCTAATACTTTGTTGTAATTTTGGCTTATGTCGTCTTTTTTTTTTGTCTTTTAGTTGTTTTGACTAACTTAGGCTCTTCTTATTTTTTAGGGTAATTTAGCATTTAACTAATATTTTAGCTGGTTATCAACTTCATCATCTTTACACCCACTTTGTGCGTGGTCCGATTAGTCGACTAATCGGGAAAAAAAAAAAAAAATCGGTGATTAGTCGACTATTAAAATAATCGTTTGTGCCAGCGCCAGACTGAACAGAAAAATATGCATTGATCATTTTTGATTTCCCAGAATATCAAATTGGCTTACAAAATTCTAATAGTGTGGTTAAGTTTGAATTAATATTATTATGTTTTGACAACCAATGGTACGGGAACACCCCTTAATGCCTGTTGTCTCAAATATGTGACAAACAAAATTAGCTTTTTTTTTTTTCTTTATTTCTAATAATTATGCATCTTCTGTCCAAAAAAAAACCTCTCAGGGTCTCTTGGTTTTAATGCATTTCTACTGTTGGTTGGTTTCTTTCTCTTGTCTCTTTGAATATCTTGTCATTCCAGCTACAGCTTTTTGTGATTTTTCTGCCATGCCAGTTTTTTCAGTTGCTGTCAGACTTGAGACTTCTGCCAAAATGTCAATCAGCACAGTTGCTCTAAGCAGCTGCTTAGCCTCGATTTTTCCCCTTTTGTCTCTCTTCCTGCTATATAATTAGGTAAACATCATAATGGAAAATGCTTAACTCCATCAAAAGGTCATAAATATATAATTTTGCTTTGCATTTCTGTCTTTAATCATTTTTTTTAATCGATGTTTCGTTCTGATTGACGTGCGGTAACTCTGCAGCGTTTGAGTTCTCGTGGTGCAGACAGAAGCACTTTGTTCATGCCGATTGGTTGGCTGGTTTAAGGCCAATCCAAACATGACCTTCACACACACGGATCCACTCCATTGGTTCTGGATGAGTTTGAGGTTTGGGTCTGACGGTTGAGACTCAAGAATGAAGGAGTGAAAAAGCTTTAAAAACTTATTGGTAAAACCTCAATTTTGTACTTAATCATTTAAAATATCTGGACTCGGTCTGCCTTTTTGAACAGTGTTGACTAAAGATCAAAACATGAAGCTGAAGATAAAGCAGAAAATGTGGAGTGGGCTTTGACTATGCAGACAGTTTATTATTGATTGAGGTGATAAATCTGAGTGTTTTAAATGGCATTTATTTGTTCTCTGATGTTTGCTTTCATTTCGATCCGTTCATAAACACAAAAACTCAAGTTTTTGAGGGGCAAAATTAACCACAAGTGGATCTTGAAAGAACCACAAAGTTCTTGTATATCAAGTTGTAAGTATAGAAACGTTAATAATATGTTTGCATGAACATGCAGTACTGTTGCCTAAAGGCTTGTTTATGCTGCACAAGATGCAGAACATTTGTCTTTTGTATGCATGGCTGCAGAAGCTCCTGTTATTCCAGTCGGGGCATTTCTGACTTTAGTGAAAGCCTCTTTAAAGTCCTCATAGGACGTTCTCCTCTACAGAGTGTGTCACAAGCTATAAGGATGGGAAGAAATTGCTGAGTTGATAAAGAAAACATCTTCAAAATGAAAACAGAAAATGAACATTTACATTTGTTGAATTCAGGTTGGAATCCTCTGCTCAGGCTCTTTCCTATGTTCAGAATGTGCAGCTTTTCAGCATTTACTACTCACTAAATGTTTCAACAATCTAACAGCATCAGTCGTTAGACACCAGACTAGAAAAGTTATCTAAAGTGATGTATTAGGAGATGCAAGAGGCGTCTGCTTCTTGCAGAGTTGGTCTTTCATTTGTCTTAACTTCCTATTAATCAGAGTTTTTTGTTGTAGAATTGTATTATATTTTGTACATGATTTTTTGTTTCTGATTTTCCTGAAGGAAAAAATAAAAGAAAGGAGACGGTTTTTACCTTGGAGTTTGCATTTTTAGTAGGGTAGGGTTGATAAAATCAATTAATCGATTTGAATCAATTTAAGCTTAACAGATCAATAATCGATTCATAAAAATATAGCGCAAAATGCTTAAGTCCACTAGCTTGATGCCAACGATTAATGGAATTTCTCATAGGACGGCTAATGCTAACGCTCAATCGACCTAAACACACATTACTGACTAAATGAAGATATTTATAAACTCACTGGCGAGAATTTTCCAAACTCTTTTACGGATATATTTTTAAGTAAACATTTGTGGTCTGAAACGATTTTTTGCTTGTACTTTCTTCTTCCTCTGGAATAATGTCTTATTCTATAGCGTGATCACCCCCTAGTGGCCAAACTGAAACGCCGTCCAGGAGAAGCAGAACAATGTTTACAATGTTAATGATCTGAACATTTTTGTTAGTTTCTCTTTTTGAGAATTCATATAACACTCTCTATACTATTAATAATCTCAATATTTTACTACTACATTTTACAGTATATGAACTGTATCAGATTAATATCAATGTTCAAACATATAGTAGATTATTAATGTTACTTTAAACAAATGTGTATAAATGTGTAAACTCAAAATTGAATTGAAGAATCTAAAGAATTTTTAAAAAGATCCAGATTCTTGTGAATCGAATCGTTTCTGGAAATTATAATCGATATCGAGCCCTAAACTTCCAGCAGTGTGAACTTTTATTTTGAAACACCTTTTGCGATGTTTGCCATATCGAGACACATCGGTATCGTGAGCCATGTATCGTGAATCGCATCATGTTGTGAGTTAGCCTGAGATTCCCAGCCCTAGTTATTATAAAAACAAAAAAATGTTGAGTTCTTATAACTACTTCTAACTGGTTGTGTTTGTGAATGTTGTCATAAAACTTGCATGCACATTTCTCAGAAATCTGAGCAGTTTTTTTTTTTTCTCCCTCTGACAGTTGAAGTGGCTTTTCCTCTGTCGTGCAGGAACAGCTGTTTTCTTGCTGTAGTTTGGTGTGTTTACAAGCGAGCTTGATGATTTCACACGCCAGCTCTTGCTTTTCTTAAGCTCTTTTCTGCACACGACACAGGGACTGTTGCATGGACACGTTCACGTTGATGGAGAGGTCCAACAGCAGTATCAGCCATTTCTCAAGCAACCGCTGAGCTGTCAGCTGGATTTCCTAAATATTGTCGGTGTCACAATGTCTGAAATTTATGTCCCTGCGTAGTTTTTAGAACCTGTAAAACTGTTTATATGTAATAATATATATATATGTATATATATATATATATAATATATATATATATATAGTAAGGGCACTAAAAATATATATATATAAAAAATATATAAATATATATATTATATTATATTATGTTATGATATATATATATAATATATATATATATATTATATTATATATATATATATAATATATATAATATATATATATATAATATATATATATATTATATATAATATATATATATATATATTTTTTTTTAAATATATTTATATATATTTTAAGTGCTCTCACTATATACATATATATATAAATATAAAAAAATTATAATATATATATATATATATATATTTTTTTTAGTGCCCTTACTTTTTGCTTTTTTATAACTTTAAATGATTATTTTTATAATCTCCCTTTATCTGTCTTTTGTTCTTTGCACACATACATACAAAAAAAACATAATAAAGTAGTGTTGGTCATAGACAAAGATTATAAAAGATCAAAGCTTTTGACACCCTAATAACAGAGCTATATGTTGCATCAGATTTTAATCGCCAAAAAATTGATTTTTTTTTTTTTTTATTCTAGGCACATTATATGCTCATTTTCAAATTTTATCATCACTTTTAACCTACATGTCTAAACATAGTTTTACTGAAAATCTTTCGAGTTCAAAAAAGTAACATGACTGACGTTAGATAAGATCTGATAAGTGTCACAAAAAAAAAACTTGATGCAAGTACTGTTAGAAGACAAAAAGAACAAATCAAATGCTTATCAGGAAGTAGCTCCAAGTTTTTGGGATGGCCTTCCGTTCATTCTTCAGATCCAGTTGAATCTTTTAAGAAACAGTTTAAAAAAGCTTTTAACTAAATCGCCTTTTACTCTGTTTTATTTATTATTTATTAATAATTGCCTCTGGTGGGAGGTTGGCGCCAGTGTTCGGCAGCGGAGCCACCACCAGTGTGTGAATGTGTGTGAATGGGTGAATGGGTCTGTGACTGTGCAGCGCTTTGAGCCCTCGAAGGAGGGTAGAAAGCGCTATATAAGTATACGCCATTTACCATTTACCATTTATCTGTTGATTTGTATTTTATTGTTCTTGTTGTACTTTGTGAAGGATTTTTTGACAGTCTGTGAAAAGTAAAAGTTTACTTACTTTTCTCTGAATAACATACTTTTTTTTTTTTTTTTTGCTTTTCACTTTAGAAAGAATAGGTGAACACTTTTCCTTAATGGGTTAATAAAAAACAAACCAACCAAAAAGCATCTTTGTTCTTTGTGTTTTTCTAGCACGATGTTTCTGCTGGAGCACTGAAGGCTGCACTGGAAGGAGTGGTTCAGGAGTGTGTGAGTTTCGTCGGTGTGGACATCAACATCTGCTCTGAGACACTGATGAGGTAGAGTAATAAAAAGACAACTCTGAAGCCGTATATGGTTTTTATAGGTACACTAACAATATGAACATTTCAGGATTTATTGAAATGTTCGGGTTAGCACTGGCTTCATCAAACTCTGTATCAAAAATCTTCAAGTCATTTTCCTGGAGACATGCGCACCTGTCCATCTTTGCTCAGTCATCCATGATAAAACCAGTTCTTTTTATTCTCCACATGCTTTCTTCGTACTTCCACCAGGAAATCGTTTCCCTTTTTGGGCAGCATCTTCTCACTATTACCCATCTGCTTGAGTCTTTCTCAGATACATTAAGAACCCATCCCAAAATTTTGTTCAGATTTATCACCAGAATATTCAAATCAAATCAAATCAAACTTTATTTATATAGCACTTTTCATATAAAAATAACACAAAGTGCTTTACACTAAAACAAAAGAAACAATAGATATTATAAAAGCAAGCATAAAAGTTAAAAATAAACAGGGTCCAATAGCCCCCAAACCCACACCCCGAGCCACCCCCCCCACCCCACACCCCCTCACCCCCCTCTACTTCCCACTCCATAGGTGATTATGGAGGCACTATTATTTGGTGTATGCCACTGCAAGAAGTTTAAACGCTAAATCAAAGGACCATTTCTTGGCAATCACTGCACTGAATCACGCCACAAATACCACAGATTTCTGGAGTTCAGTGTTGTTGGAATGGGCAGTTTTCCGCTCAAATGGGCAGGTTTTTGCTTATATTGGACAGTTTATTACCCAATCTGGAAATACTTCGGCGTGGGGATGTCTAAAGTAACGAACACCTGTTAGACTTGGCGTTTATTTTGGAGGCCGCCAACTAATAGATACCATCAACTATTGGAAGCTATACAATATCGTTGACAAAGATTAAGAAATCATCACTTCTTTATTTGATTTTATTTCTCAGTTCAGCACTTTGGCTGCGTCTGCTTTCATAAAGTGCTTTAAAATAATAAATTGTTTACCAAAAGCAACATTTTAAATGATATAAAAACAATAATTATGATAAAAGAGTTAGAAATTTGTATTTTTGATTCTTTTATCTGTCATCCTCTCATTTACTACCCTTCCAAAGTCTTCTGCCACTCACCGGTCCCCCCCATATAAAATGTTATAGCTCCGCCCCTTGTGTACACACAATTTACTGAAATATGCAAATTCCGACAGAAGTGGGATTTAGGTTTCTTAAAATATTTTCAAACTGGTGTAGTAGGTTGAATCAATACAAAAGCAGCATAAACACAAACATCTACGCTTAAATGAAATGCTAGTTTCATTGTTAGCTCCTAATTGCCATAGAAATCATTGCAGCTTATGTTAAGAAGCCTTCACAAAGTAGAATTTTTTACAGGTGAAACAAACTGTATAAAAAAGTTGGCATCTGAAGAGCAGGCATCAGGTCATCTGTTTACCTGTCTGCTGTGCAGGTTAGCTTTTTCCATTCCTGCCACCAGTTATGCTTTGCTTACTTTCACACTTTAGGCACACATGTACGTGTTGATGACTGAGGTATTATATGGAGTGTTGACATAGAAATGTGTTTTAGAGAGTGAGTCACTGTGGGCATTAAGAGAGTAATTCAGTTTCACATTCCTCCTTCACTTTGGTTCATAAACATGGGTCAAAAATACTCTCGAAACGTTGATTTTCAGTTGTTCTTTGAAGCATCAGAGTGTCAGTGTGTGAATCTGTGGGTTTTCTGGTGAAAATGAGAACATTTTATATTCTTACTTTTACTTTTTTTCAATTAAAACACAAACACAGCAATAAAAACATATATATATTCAAAAATAAATTGTTTAATTGACTGGGTAGACCTGTCAGCCCCCAAAAATGTCCAGTGGTTGTATTAATTGTAATTATTTCAAACCAGATCAGTCATTAAATGATAATTTTATTTTACTTTTGTTCTCTAGACCCGACATGGTACAAAGGTGAGGTTTGATTTTAAAACCAATCTTGACTTAGCTCCACTTTACAGAAGCCGAAACTTTTTGTGTTTTATTGTGATAATGAGATCCACTGTCTCACTATCACAGAAAACAAAATGTTTTCTCAAAATTTGTTTTCTTGTAATAATGAGATCCACTATCTCGTTATCATAAGAAAACAAGGAAATAAAGGGAGGGGGGCTGGTGCAAGAGACAGAATTATTGACTTTGAAGAGCATGGATCCACTAATAAATAAAAAATTAGACTAACAAAACAACTTTTGTGGAGTCCTTTCTGCTGTTTTTGTTGCTTACAACAAAATGAAAAGACTTAAAAATGTAAAGTCTCAGCATCTCAGAGGTCGGTAGAGAGAGATGCTACGATGTATTCTTAATTATCTTGTTATAGCAAGAAAACACTTTTTTTTCATGATAATCCGATATTTGATCTCATTATCACAAGAAAATGTAAAGTCTCTGCATCTCAGAGGCAGGAGAGAGAGATGCTACAATATATTAATTATCTTGTTATAGCAAGAAAACACGTTTTTTTTGGTGATAATCCGATAATTGATCTCATTATCACAAGAAAATGTAAAGGCTCTGCATCTCAGAGGTCAGGAGAGAGAGATGCTACAATATATTCTTAATTATCTTATTATAGCAAGTAAACACGTTTTTTTTTCATGATAATCCGATATTTTATCTCATTATCACAAGAAAATGTAAAGTCTCAGCATCTCAGAGTTCAGGAGAGAGAGATGCTACAATATATTCTTAACTATCTTGTTATAACAAGAAAACACGTTTTTTTTGGTGATAATCCGATAGTCAATCTCATTATCATGAGAGGACAATAAAAAAAATTAAAAAATAGGGCAGCCCGTTTTTGGCTTCCGCATAGTGGAGCTAGTCAAGGTTGTTTTTGAAATCAAACCTCACTTTAAACAAACTCTGGACCACGTATGGTGTAGTGAACACAAGTAATAAATGTTAATGGACTGATAATGAGATCCACTATCTCATTATCACAAGAAAACAATCAAGGAAAAAAAAATCGAAAAGGCTTTACTTGAATTTGCTAAAATGTGTTTATTATACTCCAAAATTTCTAGAAAAAAATGTGATTATAAAAAAAATTGGATTATTTTTTTAAGGAATACTGTATACCAATAAACTAAGAGGTTGCTATATTTTTTATTAAAACAGACAGAGTGTTAGTTATTCCTTTTTGGCTTCTTTACATAGTTTGACAGTCCGAGCACAAAAAAGTCTTTAGATCACCAACTTAGGCTTCATTTGCAGGTCATTGGTTCCCCGTCAGGGTAAAAACCCAAAACACAGTTGAAAATATCCAGGAATGGCTGCTAAAATAACCACAGACTTTGATTACTCCACTTCTCTGAGACAAAGTACTTTTTAAACGCAGAACAGTTTGCACTCAGTGCGTAGGCTAAATGACCTGTAAGGTGACCTATAAAAATATGCTCTAATGCATTTCCCCCACTAATTTGTTGTTTCATGTTCCAGGCACGTCGCAGGGCTTAATGCGGGCCGGGCTCGCAATATAACGGAGTGGAGGGAGCAGAACGGCCCATTCAGCAATAGGGAACAGCTCAAGCTGGTCAGAGGCATGGGGCCCAAGTCCTACCAACAGTGTGCCGGCTTCATCCGAATCGACCCTCAAACTCTGCAGAGGTACAAACCAGCATGTTAAGAACCACATAGAAAAATACAATACAACTAGCATAATTGGTATTTGATCAGAATGATGTGACAACATAAAATACTATTTTTTTTTGTTTTTGAACAGTGTCAAATCCTCAGCTCAGCCTGCAGCAGCAACAACTGGAAAAGCAGCAGCTAAGAAGTGTAAAGGGAAAACGGCGGCCTCATTAAACCCTCTAGATCAGACCTGTATTCACCCAGAGTCCTACAGTGTGGCGCAGAGGTAGGAAACACACAAACATGCCAATATGCACACAAACGCTTGTACAACAGCTTACCCTGCTGGCCGAAGCATGTTCAGGCTAAGATGGAGCTGATTTGACACCATCACATATGGGGTTGGTTATACTGGTGAAGGACTCTGATTTGATTTACGCAGACACGGGATACAAGAGAAGAAGCTTTGGCTTATGCAGTGCGGTGTGTGTGTGTGTCCTTGTGTGAGAAATGATTGTTAGAACTGCTGATGCTGATATCAAAAGCACATTGGACATCAGTCCCTGCACTCTGACTGGGTGTGTGTGTGTTTGTGTGTCCTCCCTCTTGCAGCTGTAGTCACTCAGCTTTGTTTAGTCTACACAGGTTCTGACACTAGTGGCTTCAAGATTTGCTCTCCTTTTGTTGAAGTACCTTTAATGGACTCGGTGAATGTTTGTGTGCATATATACAGATAAATTTCATGTAATCAAATGAAAAGATCTTTCTTTCTTTAATGTCTGTATGTCTTTAAAGCATTTATGAGTTTTACATCACCCAAAATCAATTAGAATTTATCACAAAATACCCTTTTAGCTGTTTTTTTCTTTCTTTGAATTCTAAATTTTGTTGATTTGTTTCTACGAAATATCTAAAAATATAAGGCAATACCATCCCAAAGAAAGGGTACACATTTTTTGTTTGTCTTGCAGCCATGTCTGCACTAGAAATGTCACCGTAAAAGTAAGGCTGAAAATTCTACTTTTCGAGGTTTTAAATGCATTTTACTGTTCATTCCTCACTATAAAGATCCCCAAAGCAGCATTTTGATCCGTTCATGCACTTAAGAGCAATCCTCTAGCTCAGTGGCCTTGTGGTAGAGTGTCCGCCCTGAGATTGGAAGGTCATGGGTTCAAGTCCAGGCCGAGTCATAACAAAGACTGTAAAAATGGGACCCAGTTCCTCCCTGCTTGGCACTCAGCATTAAAGGGTTTGATTGGGGGGTTAAACCACCAAATGGTTCCCGAGCGCGGCTGTGTCTGCAGCTCACCGCTCCCTTAGGGGATGGGTCAAATGCGGAGAACAAATTTCGCACACCGAGGTGTGTGAAAACTAATGGGACTTTAACTTTTAAAAACCTGCACAGTGTGCAGCAGCCAACGAGCGGTTGGAAACGTGCCGACGTAAGGAAGAGTCTGCTCTGCCAGCACCGCCCCCAGTCTAACACAAAACTCAATTTCTCTATATAGCTAGTGGTGATCAGCAAGAAAACTTTCATTTTAGATGCAGAATACCATACAGGATATCTTCCAGTTATGACTTGTCTTCACTTAATTCCAGTTCAAACAGGTGTTTGTTACTTTAGACTCATTTAAGACCCCCTCTCCCACCCACCCCCAACCCCCTGTTTTTTATTACAAGAAAAAACATCTACTTGTAGTACTTTGAAAATTGGAAGCGTCCCCAATACTTTATTTTATTTACTTTCAGTGACAGTAGCGCTACACATTCGGCTTATTTTTAGTTTATAAGCTTAAAATCCAATGTTATTCTGCATTTTAGAGCAAAAAACTCACTTTTCCTGAACGGTATTTTTACCATACTCTAATGTATTTATCCACCTTATTCCTATGCCCCATGAGCCTTTGCGTGAATTATGGGGGATACTTCCTGTAGACGCCGGAAGTAGCATTTATTTACATTACAACTGTAGAGCCGACAGCGCAATCCCCCTTGTTTTGGATCTATAACTACATATAAATGTGGAAACACCAGCTGTCATGTCTTTAAAGAGGCGACGTAACAATTCCGGTGCTGTTAAAATTGAAGGATGACCTTAAAAGATGTCCAAATATAACATATAGTAGCATTTTTAGCTACTTTCTCAGTTCGGTTGCGGCAGATGGTGAAGCTCTGAACAATCTTAAAGCTCCGAGACATATCAATACCTTCATACATGATTATTTCTGCCGGAGTTACCACACAGTGCTGATCTATTGTAACCTTATCGTTTTACGTGCTTGTGTTTAGATGCTGCCAGAGCCAATGAGGGTTGCATCGCGCCGTGTAGCTTTAGCCCGTTTCATGTTTTGATAAAGTCAGCTGTGGTTTAAACATCGGTAATTTTTTAATAGTTAATACCAGGGAGATGCAGCAATTACACAGGAAATATCGTCCCTGTTCTTGTGACGCTGCAGCAAATTCACCGCGCTGTCAGGTATCTGTGGTATCCGGCGTCTCTTCTTCTATGGTGGTCCGGAGTAACCCAACCAGAATGTTGGATACGGATTTTCCTCCGTGGGTACTTTATCCACAAAATGAAACGAACATACATATAAAGTCTTAAGTGGCTTCTTAAGATTTACATTTGGAGCCAAATCCTTCTGACTTCATCCTCGCCCGATGGACGGTAAAATCTGTACCGAGGAGGGCAGCTGCACTCCCTCTTCGTCAGCGGTCCATGTTCCACACAAGGACAGCCACAAATTTAATTTAGTTTGGGTGTTAGAACAACCATGAGCTGCACAAAGCCATTTTTGAAACTTTTGAGGGATTAAGTAAAACACGCTTCTAAAGTTTCTATACACCGCTAAAGCTAACAAAACCGCCAACTTTCAATGGAAACAAATAGCGCTGTGTGACTTCCGGTTGCTATACCGGAAGTTGCACCCATGACCCGTTTTACATCAGCGGCCCCAGGAATAAGGTGGATACAGACAGTGAATCAACGATCTTGGACACAACGAAGATTCGCACTCAATTTTTGGGAGATTATCGCGAGTGTCCGAGTACTCGGATACTCGCGATGCAAAAAACCATCACAGTAAAGCTTTTGTCCTTGATAATCATGAAAAAAAACTGAAGTTCTACCTAAAATATCTAATTTTTTTACAAGTTTAAAAAATCTAAATCTTGTCCTCTTTTTAATCAGTCTTTTTTAACTCCTTAACCAAAATAAAAGCAAAAGAGATGTTTTTTTTTTTTTTGGTTGCTGCTTGGGATAACAAAACATATAATCAATATTTTTAGTAACACGTTTTCTCTACTGTTTGCTTGTGGAGAGAGTTAAAAGGTTAAGAATAAGATTGAATATTAAGAGTTTACTAGTTCAGACGATTTAATACATTTGTTTTAAATCATTTTCTAACAGTGTAGATTGCGCATGTACTTACCGCTTTTCTTTTTTTTTTTTTTGGAAACTTTGACATGTTTACAGTTTAGGATGAGGACAGCACAAGTGTCTGATAATAAAATAGTAATGTAAGTCCTCTGATCTGTTAGGAGAAAAACAGTCTGTGCCTGTTTTCTGAACATCCGAATCAACATTTAAAAGAAAAACTGACTAAAACCTCCACACTTCACATATTTGAAAGACTTGTTGTTCTCTGTTCATTTGATTTTTTCATTTAATTTTATTTTTTTGCCTCACTTTAAGTAAGAATGCATATTGTGGTCACTATGAAAGAAGTGATGATAACCTGCCATTCTTCAACTTTTAAAGAGAAAATATGTTTTCTGTGATTTGATTGCGCACCATAAAATAAAATCCTAAACATGATGAGCTTTAGGATTTGTGTATTTACACAATAAATTAGATCTGTTTGTCTGCAACTCATCTTTTTTGTCTCAACTCTTTCGGTTTTCTTATTTTATTTTATTTTTTTGGAAAAAACTCTTGTTTGCTGCTGCTTTTGCAATATATGTCTTTTTGCAGATATAAATTAATATTTTCATCTAATTTTTGCTCCTTTTTCAATACCAGGCTTTAAAAAAACAAAGAAGATGAAATATAAAGCACACTCTGAGGTTGCAAAGTTTATCGACACACGAAAACCTCGTTGTTCTAGAAGACCTAAATTGAAATGGATTATTGGATGTGAGGGCATCAGTGAGATGCGGCTCTGATATTTTCACCTCCAACCGTTGAAGGGGAGGGGGAAATCAGAACGTGTGTGGGTGTGTAAGCATGCATGTGTGTTGTGTCTTTATGGTGTGTAAAGAATATCATGTTCATCACATTAGTGGAATTGGATCCTCCATTACTGCACACAGCCCACACAGCAGCCTCTTTTTTGAAACCATATGCACACCAGTGCGAACTTCAGAAATCCACAAACACTTTCTCACTGCTGACTCCTGCGCTTTTAAATCTTGTACAAACATTTTTAAAAATATGAAATAACTCTCTGTTTAATTATAATTATTAGGTATGTCTATATGAAGCTTTAGTGATTTTAGTGGGTGAATTCCCCTCTTGATGGGATTGTGTCTGTTGGCGAAAATGTGTAAACACTATTTTCCCTATCTTTATTTAAGAATGTATTGCATTTCTTGGCAACATGCTAATATAAAATATTTCCTCAAATTCCATTCAAATGCCCCTGCATCACACAGTCAACAAAAATCCACCATCTCTCCTGAATGATTCTGTTTTTGTTATAGTGAATAGTGTAAATGTTTTGAGCCTTAGCGACGGAAGCTTTGCTAATATAAGTTAAAGCTCTTACTTTAAAATTTAAATGCTAAAATAATTGTTTAAAAAAGTTTGCAATAAACAATTGATTTTAAAAAATCGCACTTAATCTCACTTTTTGATTATGATTAATCACGATTAATCATAATATTATATACAACAATATTCAGCTTTTGAAATAAAAAAAAAAGCCAGAGAGAAAATGTTTCCCTTCGTTTACATTTATAAAGTTTCAACCCTGAAGTGTAGTTTGTTTATAACACAGTAAGATGAGCAGAACTCTAAAGACTTTTATATTTTCAGTTATACTCCAAGAAAAACAAAAATGCTGATATACAGTTATAAGAAACAAACATTGTGTTTTTGCACTTTAGATGGTCCTGGTGAATACTCGATTCTGATTGGCTGTTGCATGCCTAAAAAGAAGCAATCTAAACCTTAAAAATAAAAAAAATATTAAAATACTAAAAATGTATTTAATATTTATTTATTTTTGTAAATGGCCATGCGGGATAGAGCCCAATGAAGTGAGACTTGTCATAAATGAACGCACGCCGTGGAAGCCTGAACCACCGGAAGACGGTTGATTGAGGAGTGTTATTAATCGACGTTATTGAAAATTAACACTTTTTTTTTTACATCGACAGCCCTATAATAAACTTAAAGGTGTTACTAAATATAAAGTAAATAATCAAAACAATTTGTCCTAATCATTTTTTTTGTGATGGCCCATTTAGGTGACCAACATCAAAGGTTTTATGGTGAAATCTCTGTGTTAAACCAGCAATGACTGACATAGACGTGTTTCCATTCATTATAGAATTGTGCAATTTGGATTTGTAGCAATAATTTACCTAATATGAACATGTCAATTTTGAAAAGACTTGCATTCATCAAAAAAACACCTTTTTATACTTGGAGGAGGTGGTTTCTGAAGCATATCGAAATTGACATATTTTGCAAAACCGCAATAGAAAATCTATTTTTTAATCAAATGAGTCACATGACCAGCAACCAGATACCGTAAGAGGCCCCATAGTTCTTCAAAAGCTGAGGGTGTCATGTAGAATTGTTGGAATTGTCTGTAGAAAACACAATTTCCCAAAATTGTTTCATCCATAGCCCCTTCCACAAAGTTTTTTGCTCCAGTCTGAATAAGACGCCTACGTCTCCTTTGATAGATGATGATGATGAGCGCTAGTGCTGTGGCAGAAATCTGAATATCTGCTGTAACTTAAAGTATTGTTTACATCTATCGCTGTATTTTTGAATCACTTATCATGTGAGTTGGTTTGTGTTTATTCGCAAAATTAAGATTTAACCCTCTGAGGGCGAGCGTGTAACCGGTTACATTTTTACAAGCGCTCTTTGAATTGCCGTAATTCCTAAACCGTTTACTGTATTTTAACAATTCCAACAGTTTCTGAAAGCTGCACTTTTTATCAATATTAGTTCATTACGGTAATTCTATCCAGAAGCCCGCGGGGGGCTGCTTTGTTTACCGATGACACAGGCAGAGCGTCGGAGAGATGCAGGGAGCGGAGAGGTTGAAAAGAGTTTTTTTAACGCCAAAAAAAAAGAAAAATGTCTGAAAGTCGACCATCCTGGAAAATATAACCTTCATGAAGGTCCAGAGAAGATTTTGAGACCAAAGGAGCAACGGAAGGAGTCATTTTGGCGAGAAAAGGTACGTTTGTGGAGCATTTCCAGATTTTTTTCTGAAAGAATCAAACACTTCCTAGCTAGTTTGTACTCTGAAACACGAACTATATGACTCAAATGTCATTCAAATGTGAGTTAGCTACTTTTTATTCATACATTATAAGTAATCTTATAAAATAGGCATTTATTTATGTTTTTTCTGGAAATAATTACCTAATAAATGAAAACAAGTTTTCTTCAAGTGTCCTGTGAGAATCCTGGAGGTTCTGGTGATGTGGTCACAGATGAAAGCTGCTCACAGTGGAGAACCGGATGATGATTGAGACCCTCATCCACTGAGATTCAACTCCAGACGCGTCCCAGGTGTCCAACCATCTCTAAATACAGGAAACCATCACCAGGTGAAATCTTTTCCCACTGATGCTTCAGAATCTGCACCAAGAGACTTCCTGGAAGTTTGGGACTTGTGAGTGTCACTGGCAGCATCACCAAGTCCTTTAAGGAGCCTAAGAGGACAGAACTGCCCTCTCTGACCAAAAACGCCTGGAGATATTTGACATTTTATGAACTGTTTTTTGCACAATTAGAGAGAAACATACAGAAATGTTGTTGTAAATTGTTTGACACTGGATACGTTTAAACTTTTAACCTGTTGTTCATGTACATTTGCACTGTTTTCTCACTAAAAAATCTAAAAATCACATTTCAATTTTGTGTTTTTTTTTACAATTTAAATTGGTCTATTATGAAATAAAATAAATTGTAAAATGATTATATATTAAGAATTGAATGTCTTTTGGAACAAAAGGGGCAAAATCACACATTTGTAGGACATTGTCTGACCTTTTCATAGCCAAAATGAGCAGAAAAGTTCAGGCGGACATTTTGAGGCTTTGGCCTTAAAGGGTTAATGGTAACAGTGTAATTGTGAAATTGTGGTTTTTTGACATTTCCAGATTTTCAATACAGTTTTACTCATGTGCAACAGAAACACAGCTAAAGAGGAAGACTACCACTTCAAAAGACAAATATTGAGATAAACGTAGCGACATCTCAGAATGTCCATTTTTGTAAACTGAAAAAATAAAACTTTTTTGCTGAAAAACAATGTCATTTGTGTGTTTAAGTGTGTGCACCAGTTGTCTTTATCTCAATACCACTTAACTGGCACTAATGCAGTTCACCTTTAGCTAGATTTTTCTTAGTTTATTACCAATATCATTAAGATATAGCTGTGTTGATTCCTATTTTGAATATACTCTGCAGTAAATGTACTCATAGTGAAGTATTTATTAAGTTCCTCTTATTCTTTAGAACAGTGGACAACTATCTCTTACTAAAGTTTGTACACACGTTGCTTAGTGTGACACTGTTCTGACTCAGGCCAAAGGAGCGTTTCTAAGCAGCGCTGTGCTTTAGTCAGTCTTCTGTCCCCACCTGTTGTGTCCATCATTGGGTGGACAGCTGCGGCGTCTGTTTGGCGTCAAGCTTCCAGTGACCGACATCCATCATGGACGCTACCCAACTGGTCCACACAAGAACACATGCGTCGAGGAAAACACGTCCACGTCTTTCACCAGCTGTGCCCAGTGTCTGCTATAAAAAATGTGCAGTGTGTGCAACACACACATATCTCTTTCTTCCATGACACCCTTTTGCTGCTTTGGAGCTCGGGCGAGTTTGTTTCCACGTCTGTTTGGATTACAGAGGAGACAATTATTAGAGATTTATATTTCAAGTGTTGAATATGTAATGGTGAAATCTGTGTCTAGACATTATGAGGTGAGATGTTACATGCCAGGATAAAGTTATACAAGTGTGACTGGCAGGCGAGTCCTGTCCAGGCTGTGTAGTCATGGCAGAGGCAATGTCATTTGACAGGGTGTCAGGGTGTTTACAATCTGTTGTGGATGTACCTCATTTGTGTAAAAAAGGCGTGTTTTCATGACAATTCCAAGATGGATGAGAGTGAAATAAGAAAAAACTGGCGACCTGTCCAGGGTTTACCCTGCCTTCGCCCATCAGTAGCCGGGTTAGGCTCCGGCACCCTCGCAACCCTTGAAAGGGTTCAAGAAGACGAATAAATAAATCAGGGTGAATTAACAAAACAGTGGCAATGTATTTTACTAAAACAAAAAAACAAAAGTCTTCCTTTCCGTGCATATACATAAATAAGAGTCAAATTAAAACAGTAGAGGGATTTAAATACTTAGGAGTTGTTCTTGATACAAATTTTAGTTTTAAAAAACATGTTAAAAAGGTGTCAAATACGATAAAATACAATTTGTCTGTTTTCAGAAACATCCGAAACAAACTGACCCACAACAGTGCAAAAGTCTATCTGGATGCAATGATTTTTTCTCACATTGGGTATAGTATATCATGTTGGTCTCAAGCATGTGAGACAACAACAAAACCTTTAAAATCCTTGTACAACCAAGCAGTTAAAGTATTAGATAAGAAACCACTGAGGTCGCATCATTGTCCAATATTCACAAAACATGGCATGCTAAATTTCACAAGTATAACCACCTACATGAATATGCGATTACTTTTCAAAATCTTAAACAATATGGCTCCTCCCCCACTGAAAAAATATGTCCAGCTCTGTTCAGAGGAAACAACCAGGACTACAAGGTCCACTAGTCACAATAACTGCAGGTTGCCTAAACGGAGCTCGGCTTTCGGAAAGACCGCCTTTTCTTTTAAAGCCATCAAAGAATGGAACAAACTCCCACAGAGTCTCAAACTTTCCCCAGAAATTAACTATTTCTCCTGTAATCTTAAGAAATTGCTATTGGAAAAGCAGCAGTGTCAACATTAAGGATTTTGAATAGCACAATGTGATCTGAGCAAAATGTTATTGTATGATTTTATTTATCTTTTATTATGTAACCAGTCAAGATTTGTAATGTTTAAAAGTAAGAGTGTGTATCTGAATGAATACTTACCTTTGGTCTGTACACAGTGATATGGTTTTAGTCACATTTTATTGTAAAATTTTATTATGTAATCAGTTGTTTGGGGAAAAGTTTAATGTGTGAGTGGATATTGAATGATTGTGTTCATTTATCGTGAAGTTTGTATTGTATTGATTTTTACTTGTTTTGGGACTACAGATGGAAACTAGCTTCGGCTATAATCTGGTGTGAAGCATCTTTAATGTTTTTGCACATTGTCCCTGTCAAATAAACTACTAAATAAATAAAATAAAAATGAAGCAATTTGACTGATTTTACTTGTGGCTATAAGGATTAGAAAAGGTAAACAGTCCAGTTAAGGCAGAGTCTGACTGAGGCTGGACTGTATGGAGTTCCATTTGTGCCAAAAATACGTTTTTGTGTCCTACGGCTGTGGATTGTTGCTTAGGTGACAATCCGATTCGATTCATGAATCGAACCACAATTCATATTTTTTTAATATGTTTATTGCTACGAGTATGTCTATTTACTGGATGGATGAAAATTGAAATTATTTGTATTAAAGCACCAACATTTATACCTTTTACTTAGAAAAGGAGATCAGAATCAACAAAACTGATAGATACATAAAAAGGAATAAAACCACTGCTGTTTTTGATGACTTAACAGCAAAACCTGAAAATTCTCTCCACAGGTTTTTATCCTCAAAGTTCTTCGACATTTTACGTTCTAAACATTCCATATTAATGGAGAGCCTGTTTGGAAAAAAAGTAGTACCATAACCAAAATAATGTAAACACTGGAGTTAAAGCTAATTCATTTTTTTAGAAGTTATGTCAATGAACGGAACTTCAGTCTCAGTTTTTGAGTGGAAAAAGCTCTCGCTAGTTTTACTTTGAAAAAGTCACGAAGATGTGTGACGGTTCTGCTGCTCTCTCTGTTTTGTTTCAGTTCATTAATATAAAATTCAACATTAATCAGCATTTCAGAGCAAAAATACATCGCCCCCAGATAATATTTTGATCATATTTTACTACTATATTTATAAAGATCGCGAATCAGCGATTTTGGACGTCACAAATATTCGTACTCAGATTTTCGGGAGCAGATCGCGAGTATCCGAATACCCGGATACTCGTCACAGCACTATTGTGTCCACTGGTCTATTGTCTATGTCTGCTGAACAAGTTTATTGAACATTTGTTCATGTCTATGAATTATGAAGCAATAATGACGCTAGCAACTGTTGCTAAGGACTTTTCTGAGGACCAGATCTAATGACAATAGCAAATGCAAAGTTTTAAGCATAAAGGAACCTGAAACATCACCAAGCTATCATCAAAGAAGCACAGACATGCAGATGATACTGCTTAGTAAACACTGAACTTCCATATTAAGATGGGGGGCCTCAAATGGCCAGTTTGAGAATTGTGTGGCACTAAGAGTCCTGAAGGAAGTTGCAGTACATCTAGAAGAGGTATACACAGTTTTAGCACTTCTTTCATTGTGTTTCTGTCTTCTCCTGAACAGATTTCTTTCTCTCGTGGATGGGAGTGTGGACCAGATTGGGAGTGCAGTCTTGAAGCGCCGTGTGGAGAGCAAGGTTCAGATGAATTCTGTCGAGGAACTTGCCCGAACCGTGGACACCACGCCAGAAACTCTGAAACTCATCATGGATGGCCTCACGCAGCCGCCAGGCTTTGATATACGACAGAGTAAGCCTCTCTCCATGTCCTGCACAACACTAACACATTTTAATGCATCTTTAAAAAAGCAATAGAATGAGAGGTATAATAGTAGGAGATACTGGTGACATTTTTAAACTTAGAGATCTTGTTTGAGATATAACTCATAAAGTAAAACTAAGATCCTGAAACACATTCAACTTATAGTTTGAATTAGTGTTTGGGATTTTAGTAGAACTCCTCCTGATCTTGTGTTTATTTCTTGTTTGTTATTTTTTTGCTTCGAAGCAAATATCTCAATTTATTTGGACTTTCTTTTATTTTTTGCATTTATTTATTATGCAGTCATCATAAGTAGCTCTCATCTGTCCCTTATAATGTTCTTTAAAGGTTCCTGCTGACAAACTGAAAACCTGAATTGTTATGGAGGAGCTTTGGAACAAGCTTTGGTTTGCTTGTTCCAACACACTGACATCTTACAGTTTCACAACATGTGTGTCTCAGTTGTGTAACTTGATAAGGTTCTGCAGTTTAGTACCCTCCACTTGTATTACATATGGGTCTTTTTGTCTAGGGTACTATACTTTGCCTTATGAGTACAGTAGAAACAAATACCAAATCATTATCTATGTTTTTGTAACTTTCAAGAAAAAGTGTGTGCGTTAAAAAATGTGGACTGGATTAAGTTCATGAACAAATATATTCCAGAGCTATAATTTATAGATGCTTTTTGTTTTGGAAGGAAATTTTGTTGGAGAGCAAGGGTTTGGGGGAAAAAAGTGAGTAGAAAAAATACACTAATTATAATATTGTGGGTTGTTCCAAAGATTTGTTCCAGTTATATTTAATTTAGCCAAAAGTATGAGTCAGTTTTAACTGCAGTTCATCAGTTTTCCTTCCCTCACCTTGAAACAGTATAAACCATTTCAAGTATTATGTGTTCTTGAAACCATTTACATGACTCTCTCCTAAAAATTGTTGATTTTATTTTTAAATTAGTATTTGTTTGTATCTTGTTATTAAGTCGTTATTATACTGTGTGGGAGGAGCTACCAGCTCTGTCTATGGATGTCTCATTTTTAGGATGAATGGACACATATGATGTTGAGAAATAAGGTTTATTTTTGGTCAAGAGAACATCTGTAGTCATGTCTCCATGTTTGGATTTAGTATTATTATTAAAAGAAATATTATGAAATATTATTAGAAGGTTTTCCCAGTGCAGGGGGCTGTGTCTGTATGACAGCTGCTTCTACTGTGTTTCTGTGTCTCTGTGTCTTTGTGGCTGAGTTTGGGCTCACTGTCTCATATTAATCCGGGGGGTAAAATAAAATTAAGAGATGTTTTTCCTTTCTTTAATGTCTGGATGAGGCCAGAGCCAGCAAGAGTTGGACACGATTGGGTTTTATTTGGTTCCAGTTCTAGTTAAAGTGCACACAGTGGCTACGTTGGCGTGAATTCCAGCAACCACCCCCAATAAAAAGTCCATACAAAGACGTGTAGAAGTTCTGCTACGCGTGTTTGCATGGACCCCCACGAGCTGCACCCCAAATGCGCACTGATGCAGCTTCCACCCTTCTAATGAATGGAAGACACATAGATTTTATTTATTGAGGAGTTTTACAAAATAAGAAAGAAATCCTTCAAAGATTTTTCTCTGTTCTGGGGCTTCTCTCTCACTCTGAAGTATGTCTGGATGACAGCCACTTTCGCGGTGTTTGGGTCTTTGTGACTGAGTTTAAAGGCTGTCCCGCATTAACCCGAGAGGGGGAAAAATGGAGTATCTTTTTATTATTGTATTGAGGAAAATAGGTAAAATGTCACAGTTCAGGAGACCCGAGCAGGCTTACGGCGTATTGAGAGAGATCCACTGGGATTGGCTCTAGCGATGTGACAGAACGAAACATTTGTATTCATTCATTCATTCATTTTCCATGCCGCTTTATCCCGTTATGGGGTTGCGGGGATGCCGGAGCCTATCCCGGCTGCTAATGGGCGAAGGCAGGGTTTACCCTGGACAGTTCGCCAGTCTGTCGCAGGGCCACATTCGCACACACAGTCACTCACACATTCATACCTGGGGACAATTTAGAGTAACCAATTAACCTATGAAGCATGTTTTTGGACGGACATTTGTATTGGATTAATATTCTCTAAAGTTCACTAGAGTCACTAAAGTGACATTTTTAGAGTTACTAAGAACATCAGGTGCCCAAAGCTGCGTTCCGCGACGCAGCGAACTGTCAATCTTCAGGTATTTACATTTTGGCTGTGCCGTCCGATTCGCACCTCGCCGCTTAAATCGAGGCTTTAATTCTCCTCCGACCACGCCTGTACCATTGATTAACATCGGAGCTGGCCGCTGTTTTGTGCAAATCCCGCTCGGTGTGAAAGCACCTCAAGACTATGGCCACATATCCCACAATGCCACCGCGAGCTCAAAGCAAGATTTTTTTGAGCTAATCCTGCTAGTGGCTACGCTGCAGTATTTGTAATTTGTACGTTTTAACTGTTATTCTATGCTATTTTAGGTACGTTTGGGTCGTCTGGAACCCACAAGACAGCGCTGAACCTTTTTTTTCCTCAATGATTTTTCCTTTTCACTGGTGTCCATGGTGGACATGAAATCCTGTCCACTTTTGTCATTGGAGGAATAACACTTCAGTGTTATGTAGGGTCATCTGGACCCCAAAAATTAGCACAAGGGTTAAGAAAAAGGTAAAAGTTTTACGGCGACTTGATGATTTTACTCTGAAAGTTTACTTCAGAGTAAAACAATTTCGCGGTGGCAGTCCAGTGACTGGTGGGGATGATGCAATTGCGAAACTGGGCAAAGGCTGAGCGGCCGATCTGATTGGATGATCAGTAAATCTCTCTGGATGGCGGCAGTCCACGTCAAGTCCCGCCCAGTAGCCCGGAAATTCTTCAAAATGCACCTGACCTCCGCCTGACAGCCCCCGTCTACATTCATGTCAACGCCAACGAGTTTCCATAAAAAGTGGGCGTCGGCATAAAATCTTGAGGATTCTCCCGATATCTCCTCATCAGTTGTATTTGTGACCGTAGCAGAGCAGCACATCTGCTTTGGAATAAAAATGAAATATTTCACAACACAAAAAATTTGACATTAGTGTAAATATTAGTGTGAACAGCAGAGTATTAGTATACCTGCTTAAAGGTGCATTTCCTCTTTAAGATGCATGAAGGGGAGAGGTTTGAACAAAAATATACAGTAACATATTGTTGCTTTTATTTATAGCATTTTTAATGCTCTACTAAGAGTAAGAAACTCACTTCCCTAAACACCTAACATTTTTGAAATTCCACCTCTATGTGGATCATTAGATTCATGTTTGTACAAAATGTACATGTATGTATGTGTGTATGGGAATGTTTGCATGTTTTTTACCCTGTGGAGTCACTTTTTTTGGCTCAGCAGGCACACAAAAAAAAAAAAGTAGAGATGGAATTAATGAACTTGGCTTCAGAAACTTTCCGACTGATCAATTTAAAAGCTGCTTTATTAACAGACGTTTTGTGTGGTTTCATATTACCAGAAAAAAGAAGCGTCTCTATAGTTGACTAAGTTTTCCCAAAATGAAGGAACACAGCTTCAAGGTTCATTTTCAGGTTGGCTGTATTCAGTTGCAATATCCTGGAGCTAGTGATCAGCCGGGTAAACAGATGGGCTGAAGCTGCTGGATGAAGTCAGAGCTGCTGGTAGGATAATTGGGAAAAACTATTTCCAACTCGATTTGTTTTTTTCTTGTTGTGGACTCTGAAAGTAAAGAAAACCTTAAGAATCAAAGAACAGAAAACTAATAAAAAGATGAAGTGATCAGCTCTTTTTTTCTATCCTGCAAAACATTTTTCTGACTCCGTATTGTATTAAATATATATTTATCACCACTAATATTTAGCAAATTTACAAATGTTTCTGTTTTTGTTCCCCAGATTTTGGACAGCCAGACTTCAAGAGAGGCATAGTGTCGATGAGTGATCTGCAGCCAGGTACGGTGCTGACGGGCCGGGTGGACAACACTGCTCTGTTCGGATCTTTTGTAGATATCGGTGTGGGCCGTTCGGGCCTCATCCATAAAAGCAAAATCACTGTGGATAAGCTTCCCGTCAGCCAGCGCCGCCGGAGCCTGGCTCTGGGACCCGGGGAGAGGGTGGAGGTCCGAGTCCTCAGTGTTGATCCTCAGAGAGGACGGATCTCCCTGGACCTCATCAGGGTGCTGCCATAGAGCGGCTTCATTCCTATAGGAAGTGGTTGACATTGGAATCAAATCGAATTATTACATTTAATAAAGTGAAACTGTTTCCTTTAACTACAGCTGTGGTTGCCAAATGATGTTTCTTACAAGCAGAACTCCTAATAAATCTGTTATTTTTAGATTTAGTTGAGTCCAGGTCACCCTGCCACCCGCTGCATTTTCTATTCAGCTGTCCTGACCTGAGGGGGTTGTCTGGACCTCCTTTTTCATCTTTCCTATTTTTAAAGGACTCCTGGATCTTCCTCTTCTGGCCTGTTTTGAGAGGAATCTGGGATCTTCTGCTTTTTTTGACGATCACTGGGACACTATTCTTCCTACTATTTCAGAGGGGTCTCTGGGGCCCTCTTCTTTTACCTGAATTTTCGGGGGGTCATTCGGACCCTACTCTACAAGCGTTTTGTTTTGAGGGGTCACTGGGACCCTATTCTACAAGACTCCTGGTTTGGAGGGGTCACTGAGAACCTACCATCCTACCTGCCCATTTATAGGTGTTAATGGGATGCTCCTCCTCCACCTGCTCATTTCAGGGGTCACTGGGACCCTACTCTACAAACCTCTTGGTTTAAGGTGTCACTGAGACGCTACGCTGCAAGCCCTCCTGATATGAAGGGTCACTGGGGCCCCACTCTTATACCTGCCCATTTTAAGTGTTAGTGGAACGCACCTTCTCAACCTACCATTTGTAAGAGGGTCACTGGGACCGTACACTGCAAACCCCCTGTTTTGAGGGTCGCTTTGACCCTACTCTACAACCCCCCTGCTTTGATAGCTCACTGGGATTTTAGGAGTTTCCTGTTTTGAGGGGTCACTGGGACCCTGCTTTGCTACTTGATGATTTTTAAGAGTTAATGGGATTCTATTCCTCCACCTGCCTATTGCAATGGGTCACTGGGACCCTACACTACAAGCCTCCTGTTTTGAAGGGTCACTGGGACCCTACTCTTATACTTGCCCATTTTTAAGCGCGAATGGGACACTACTTCTCCACCAGCCCATTACAATGGGTCTCTCGGACCCTACTCTACAAGCATCCTGATTTGATGGGTCACAGGGACCCTATTCTACAAGACCCCTGGTTTCTAGGGGTCACTGAGAACCTACCATCCTACCTGCCCATTTATAAGGATTAATGGGATGCTCCTCCTCCACCTGCCCATTTCAGGGGTCACTGGGACCCTACTGTACAAGTCTCCTGTTTTAAGGGGCCACAGGGACCCTACTCTACAAGTTTTCTGTTTTGAGGGGTCACTGGGACCCTGCTCTACAACCCTCCTGTTTTGAGGGGTCATTGGGACCCTCTTCTACATTTTTTTTGTTTTGAGGGGTCACTGAGACCCTACTCTAAAAGCCACCTAATTTAAGGGATGACTTGGACCCTACTCCATAAGCCCTCTGTTTTAAGGGGTCAGTGGGACCCTACTCTACAGGCCTCCTGTTTTGACGGGTCACTGAGATGATACTCTTCTACCCACCCATTTTTTTAAGGATCCGTGGGATGCTCCTCCCCCTGCTGGGACCCTCCTCTACGAGCCTGCTCCTTTAAGGGGTCACAGGGACCCTCCTCTTCTAACAGCTCATTTTAGAAGTCACTGGGATGCTAATCCTCCACCTATCCATTTTAAGGGGTTACTGGGTTGCTCCTCTTCTGCCTTCCTTTTCTTGAGGAGTCATTGGAGTCCTCTTCCTCTAACTGCTTTTTTTGAGGGGTCACTGGGACCCCACTCTACAAGCCTCCTGGTTTGAGGAGTCCCTAAGACGCTCCCTTTTCAATCTGCCAAGTCTTCTACTCGCCTCTAGAAAGATGTCATCTTAAAATACTCACATTTAGGAGATTGCAGGGACACTGCTCGCTCACAGGAAGGTGTAAAAATAATACTAGAATTAATTAGCACTTAAAAAACAATAGAAAAATATTTTATTAAAAAAGGAGAAAAAAAAATCCAGGTTTGTTGGCACTGATGGGGGTTGAGGAGAGCCTCCCAGACTGCAGTTTCAGCCTCAGGCTTTTAGCTTTAGACACAATAATTCCTCGTTACACACACACATGTGCACACCCCTTACTAATCAAATGCTTCAAAATTAATCCCAGACTCCCCGTCCGCATTATGTAATTTGTTTGGTTTTATGAAACTAGAATAAATAAAAGAATAAATATAGTTCTGGGAAGGCCTGAGGTCCCTTATGCTAAACATTCCACTGAATGCAGATTATCTAATCACTGTTAGCCCGGCTGCCTTCAGGGCAACAAACGGAATATATTCTACACGCACAACCACAAAAAGATGTTCCATCAAGTTGAATTAGTGGTGGCAGGTTGCTCGGGGATGACCTGGGACGTTAAGGGATTCTCCTGATTTTCCTTTTTGAGGTGGTTATGTTCCCAAATCAAAGCCTCATTTCATTTGATGTTTACTCCCATGTCAAATTGTCATCTTTTGTTTGCTTTCACCGTCCTGGAAGACTCGTGCTTTAATGTTTCCAGCGTTCTTTGTTCATTTTAGGGAACATGCGCGTTCTCTCAGCACCATTCCTTCTTTTCCTGCCTTTAATTTTCCTCGCTCCGCTAAACGTGAGGCCACAGATGAAACAGGCAATCTGGCAGCCTGCTACCGCTGCCTTTTGGAGTTTTTTGCCAGGCACCGTCCTGTAATGAGATTGTGATAACAAACAGAGTAACTGTGGGAGTACTTGTGCAGTTCTCTGTTATCAACCGCCGCAGAAGCTCGCCGCCGCTGTGTGACGGAGGGATCTCAGGTGTGCCTCTGAAATTTGAAGAAAATTGACGGCGAGCACGCTATCAAATAAATGTCGCTCTTTGACTCAAAGCACATTTTCTGTTTGGGTTTACAGGTCTCATGCTATTAAAAAACAGATTAACGGCGGTAAGCCGCGAAAAAAAGTCCGCAGGGTTTCGTGTAGTTGTACAAAAAGGAGACAAAAGTGAATCCAACAACGGAGTTGAGAGGAGCTGTCACGCCAAGTGCAATACTTATATGTTGGGTACTTTTTTCCCCCCAATGTAATCGTGTTGATTTTGTTAGAACCTCTGTGCTGCTTGATTTATTTATTTATTTTAATGGAGCTGTTGGAGAAATCAATGAAAAAATATACTTATAAATTGTTATTTCTAGTTAAGATGATGAAGTCTTCCTTTAGTTCATTCCTGCTGCTTTCATGAAATGTTCATTTACTGATCCAGCAGATTTGCTCTATTGGGTAATGAATGAAACTGGTTCACTTAAAATTGCAAAAAAAGCCAAATATTTCACACGTGAAGCCTTCAACGCAAAGACAAAATCTAGATTTTTGACCATTATCCATGTCAACAAAATGTGTAGGGGTTAGGGAAGAAACGATTCTTCGAGAATCAGTAAAAAAAAAAAAAAACAATTCAAACTCATCAAATGTTCATGGAAGCAGAGAGTAAAAAAATCTTTACATGCTTAAGACGAGACACGCTCAATGATGGCCAATCAATCCAAATTCCTGGCCTCCAGGCACGCTTTAAAAGTTTTTAAGTCGGGCGGCGAGCTTTGCGCACAAATGGTTCAACGGTTCAAGGTGCTTTATGAAGGTGCGCTCAGCAGGTGTGTCCGCTCACACCGGGATCTGCAGGAAGAGAATCTTCTTCTATTCAGACCCTCCAGGATTTCACGATGTTGGGATCGCAACTATTAACGGACATTCAAACATATACTTATAAACATTTTTACAACTTTACTGAAGCTTTGACCAACCCACCACGACATGGATGATCTTTTTTTGCCTTCAAGATTCGGGTGAACGGCCTCCCCCGTTCTGAGCGCGTGTGGTTGCGGAGCGGTCCGAGTCGGAGATACTCTGGAAATTGATGATACAAAGGAAGAATTTGGAGTCTGCAGGAAATAATTCCATGTAGATTCTCCTCCACAAGAAACTTCTATCTAAAAATCAGATCAATACTGAGAGAAAAAACCAGATTAGCTCCTCAAAGATTCATGGTCTTCCACCAAAAACTCACCAGAACATGGAGATGTTTTTTTTTTTTTTTTAAGTTTACAATGTCTCCCTGGAAAATGTATTTTTATTCTAAACTAAAACATATTTAAATCGATCCACAAATACTTGTGTTATTGTGAACAGAGAGGACCAAAAGTTCATTTTGTGTTTCTATTTAAGTTAAATGACAGTAAAACAACATCATATACGCCGATGATGCTATATTTTCCCAATTTATTTGTCACAATAAAAAGCGCTGTAATATGAGAATGTGAATATTATTTCATAATTAACATTTTTAGGTGCTTTTCAAAAAATATACATATTTAAACCAGGGCCTTCGTCACAAAGTATTGAACTTAACTTTGGTTATTGACCAAACATGTATTTTCTGTACCGTTATACAAATAAAGTCTTTAAAATCATACAATGTGGTGTAATGGTTTTCTTTGATTTTCCACATTCTGTCTCTTAAAGTTGAAGTTTACCTGAGATAACGGACCAGGGATTGCCAAATTAAAGGTTCGACGATTTATTTGAAGTTGTCGATACGATTCTTAGTCAATATCGGTTCATTTTGAATCACCAGATTCACTGACCTAAACTTGATCCAGGATATATTTAGCCAAAAATTCAACCAGCGTGACTCAGACATAAATACCTGAACAGCTCAGGTGAAGTTTTCCAGATTCCTTGTATTTCTTAATCAAATGTAAATTAAATGTGTACAAACAAACAAAGATAAATGTCAAATCCATTCATCTTTTAAGTTGAGTCCACTGTTGTTTCTCCACATCAAAATAACACAAAGGGAACATTTTTGGAACATTCTACCAACCTGTATGGTCACATGACTTTGCCAAGTTAAAGTGTTTCCACACATTTGACTGTAATGATGATTGGTCCATTTTTGCTGCCGTCACGTTTGTTGTCCGCTTTGATGGGACTTTGTTGTTTTTACGTTATAGTCAAATAAACCCACCCTGCCTCAGTCCAAATGGTATTTTCCAAAATTGGTTATCAGATATCATCAGTGCCAAACTAACCTCAGATATAAATCGATCTGGTTGAATCAGAGAAAAAGAGATAGCTTAATTGAGACACCACTATGCCAAACATGTTTCTGTTCCTCTGTATAAATTAAGTGTCTGACAAACCAAAACTAAATAAGAGTTAATTAGATTAATTGTAGTTTAAAGAGTAAATAGAGTATACTTGCAAAGCGCTTTTTCCTTAAAGCCCAAAGGTTTTACCGTCACACACTGATGGTGGCTCCACTGGGGCCAACCCTCCACCAGAGATGAGGTAGGGTTCAGTGTCTTGCTCAAGGGCACTTCGACTCATGGGCGGGCACGGCGGGAATTGAACCGGCAATCTTCCGATTCAGAGGTTGCCCCGCTGGGCCACGGCATGTTGTCGTGTTAAAATACTAAAGCCTCGTTTCCGCGGGGTGGTCCGGTCCGGTTAATTCTGGTGAGTGTTTCCACTCAGTTAAGCCTCGCTCCCACTGAATGGTTTGTTTTGATTGATTGATTGATTGATTGATTGATTGATTGGTTTATTTCAAGCATAGATTGAAAATACAGGACAAAACACAATTATTTCAAACTCATTACAGAAACAATAAGATGCATTGATTAGAAAATAGAAAACAAACAAAAATAAAATACACTTGTGTCACATTTGGTTCATTCATTCTTTGTGATTATTAATTAAAGTCAGTAGAGTTTGATTGATTGCTTGAAAAGGAGTGGGAAGAAGCGAACTTATATAATCCCACCCCTACTTGATTACTTCATTTAACTGTTTTGCATAATTATGTCTTCCGGTTGTTGTTTTTTTTTTCTCTTCTCAATACATTCCCAATAGTAAAGTAAAGTGCTTGTTGATTATTGATTAATCTCGTAAAGCATTATTTCAGTAAACAGTAACATCAATCATACATCATGTAACAGATATGTAATACTCACTGATTATCATCATCGGTTTTCATTGACCGCTAGCACGCCGCCGCCAAGAATGGCAAGGAACGTTAGCAGTTCCACCGCAGACCAGGCCTATAGACTCGTGATCAAAAGAGTTCACAGGAAACCGCTAAAAATCAAATGTTTACAAGAGTTAGCGTAAATGAGCGCTACACTGACACTTAAATGTCTTTAAAATTTCTACCATTCAAGCGGATGGCCGAATGGATGGACAACCGGTGGGGGCCCCACGAGAGGAACTGTTTAATGGGTCCAATTTACAATGGAAACGCTCAAAATACTGAACCAGTCCGAACCGTACCATAGCGTAAATGAGACTTTAGACTACGCTCACATCCCAAACTGCCACCAAATGCTAATTTTTCAGCACATTTGGTAGGTGACCACACTGTAGCATCACTAATCAGGAGGTGGCAGTCACATTTTTACACGCCGCGTGGTGGCCACGGAGGTTAGAAGAAAACGTTATAATTTCTCTCTAAAAGTTGAGATTGGTCAGTGGTAGGCGGGGATGACGCCATTACAGAATCGACTGGACGATGTGTAAACGCCGCCGGATGGTCGCCGTCCATTTGGAGCGCCACCTGCTGTCCGGGCGTTACACACCAATCACGTTAAGATAACAGGTGACAAGGAACTGGATCTACAGACCAATGATCCTTCCCCTTCACAATAGTGGTAAAATTAAAGACCAAGAAAGAATTTCATTTAGAAATCCATTGAAACATCGTTGATACTGAATGCAGGTTTTTGTTTAAAAAAAAAACTAAATTTCCTCTCAAATTTATTTTCCAGTGTTATGAGAAACACACCTCAAAATATGAGATAGCCAGATGCCAGAGAAAGGCTTTTTTGCTTTTAATATAAGCGGCGGGAAAAAAAAAGAGCAGAGAAAAGGATCGACAGGAGTGCAGATGGATGGATGGAAGCAGGAGAAAGAGGGATGGAATGAAACAGGAAATGAAAGGCTTTCTCCGGTTTCACTCCCTGTGACCTCATCAGTGTGATCATGGGTTTTATGAGCTTTCCCTCTTGACGCCCACACACCACCTCACACGTGCCAGGACATCCCCCCCCCCCACACACACAGCTTCAGACACTATATTTCATTCTGTTGCATAGGCCGACACACACTACATGTGCTTTCCTCTCTTTGTCAAACTTAAACTATTATTTCAAATTTGCGTCAAAATTATTATGAAATCTTGTGCTACAATAAAAGTTTCTTTTGCACTGCATCCACAATTTAAAAAATCCAAAGATGAGTTTATGAAATGGCAGCAATTTCCTTTGAGAAAAGCAAAACTATCTCCAGTGGAATTAATATTTCCTTTTTTTCTGCCAAATAATCAAGATTTTCCACCCTCACCTCTTAGTCTGTACAAAGTGGCTAATGCATTAGATTGTGTATTTGTTTTAATCAGTATTAAGTCTTCTTGGAAAAGAAACCAAGTGGATGGGAAACCAGTTGATTGGGTTAAGTAAAAAGCTGTGATTCCAACCTGGGTAAATATTGTCACAGGCAGCAGGTGTGCACTTCCACAGTCTGGTATACAGAATGAAGTCAACTATTTTAGTAAATGTGACATTTTTGGAAATGTAGCTTTGATTAAAAGAGGGAATACTACAAACCAACTTTTATTTGGTAGTTTGTAATTACAATTTTGAAAAAGTTTGAATATTGAGACACATATTTAAAATAAAAATCTTACCTCGGCTCAACATGGCATCATGTATCATTTGAAATTTGGCTTTTATAAGCTTAAAGCGTAATTAATTAAGAAGCATTGGTTGCAGATTTTTTCCCCAGAAGCATTAAAAAATCTCTAAATATTTATAATTTAGCTTGTTAAGAATAGAATAGAATATTTTTATTTTTATAGCAGTTTTCTCAGAAAGGATCATAAATTGCTTTACAAAACAAGCATAAAATCAAATCAAAACACAGAGAAAAAATAAAAACCAATAGTAAAACAACAGTAAGACAGTAAAACAAGGACTAAAAATGAACTAAAAATGTCTTGACTTGTGATTTAAAACACTCAAAGGAGTCGATCTGACGCAACGGGAATGGGAGGGTTAGCTTTATGTTAGCTTCATGTTAGCTTTATTTATGCCAAAAAAACCAACAATATATAAAAAACATAAATCAGTATCATATGTTTCTAAAGGGGGATTAAAGACTTTGTGGCTCCTACTAGGTTTACGGTTGGTGAGAAATCGACCTGATTAACTCTTTAGATGTTGGAGGTTGTAGACCGCTGCACTGGTTGTTCACAACTCAGAGTGTAAGATCACATTCACAAAATTACAGATTTGATTTATATTCATTTATTTCTCTTCTTTTTTTTCCTCACAAGTGGACAGATTTTATACAAGATGCCCTGCAAGAAAGCACAATTTTCTCTTTTTCATATTTTTCTCAGCATTAAATCATCAATCCGCAGGTCTCAGAGATGCTGCGGTGGTCAGGATTACCAGGTTGACGTCTTGTCAATCGGCGGCCCCGCAGCCTATGTCAGCAGCCCTCATCGAATGACTGTGCTACAATCGATTGATTTCTAATAATCAGCAATCGGATCAATTATCAAACAATTTTTAGAACCGTGGAGATTCTCCTATCAATATATTATTCGACTGCCACCCGCCTGCCACTGGACTGCCACCCGCCTGCCACTGGACTGCCACTGCACAACTCCACTGGCGGATTTTTGAATGATATCAAAAATCATCCGATTGCCATAAAGATTTTAATTATTCTTTAAAACATATGCAACCGTGTGTAAAAATGCGACTGCTGCCTCCAGATTACAAAACGTGTATTTAAATTACGGTGCTATTTTGGGATTTCAATTCAATTTTATTTATATTGCCCAAAATCAAAAAGAGAATTTGCCTCATGGGACTTCATGTACGTAATTTTTACAGATGCAGAAGTTAGTCATAAAATATGAAAAAATAGCTAAAGACTAAACAGACTAAATAAAGGTTATCCCTGCCCTTAAACCCTCCCTCCCGGTAATCAAAAACTCCCGCTCTCCAGAGAGGAGTGATTGTAGTTCCACCAATATCATTATATTTTTTTTATTTCCTCCAGTTATCAAGTTATTTCTTCAATTTACACACTATTAGTGTAAAGCTATGCCAGTAAAATGAAATAAAAATGTATATATATATTTTTTGTGTACTTAAACAGATCACTTCATCATCCTGAACGATTCTTCTTAATCCTTTAACTACTTGCTCAACCAAATGGTTTATCACTTTTAGAAAAAGTACTTTTAAAAACATTGACTGTGTGAAGGCCTGCCACAAATCCATTTTAATAGTTGACTAATTGGCAATCGATCACTGCCGACATCACACGACCTACCACTACATTTGCTGCACTGAGACTATTTTACGTGACACTGGGTGTCTTTTATTTTGAAAGGACGTCATGCAAACCTCTGTCAAAGGTTGACAGCGTTGTCATATTTTGCGGAGACCAGTTAAATGTTTTGTATGAATAAATATGTATTCTGTGGGGAAAAAATAGCATTTTGTGGCCACAAATAAGTATTTTTTGGACACAAGTTGGCAGTTCTTGGTACAAAGTGGTATTTTCTATCAACAAATAAGTTTTCTGTGAGCAAAAATTTGTATTTTGTGGGAACAAATCTGGAATTCTTTTGCCCAAAGTTGTATTCTTTTATATTTTGTGGGAAAAAATGTATTACTTTGTTGAAAGTTAATTTTTTGTGGGAAAAAATAGCATTTTGTGGCACAAATTAGTAATTTGTGGGCACAAGTTGGTAATTTCTTTCCACAAATTAGTGTTTTGTTGGAACAAATTGGGATTTTCCATATACAAGTTGTATTTTTTTATTCATAAATGAGGTTTTTGAGAGTAAAATTTAGTACTTTGGAGAAAATTGAGCGTTTTGTGAGGAAAAAAAGTATTTCGTGAGCAAAAATTACTATTTTTTGGGCACAGGTTGGCAATTTTTCTGCACAAATTGTTTTTTTCTATCAACAAATTAGTGTTTTGGTGGCATAAATTAGTTTTTTGTGGGCACAAATAGTGATTTTCTATATATAAAGTTGTATTTATTTATCCATAAATGAGGGTTTTGAGGGTAAAAATTTAGTACTTTGAGTGTTTTGTGAGAAAAAAGTATTTCGTTAGCAAAAATGTGTATTTTTTTATGCACAAATTAATATTTTTTTAATCCACAAATGAGGGTTTTGTGGGGAAAAAATTTTTACTTTGTAGAAAATATAGTGTCTTGTAGGAAAAGAAATAGTATTTCATGAGTAAAAATTCGTATTTTGGGGAAAAAAGTAGTTTTATCTTTGTGTTCATGTTCCGAAATAAAAAAGAAACAACTGTTAACCTATATTAATCATAAAAGTAAAATGTGATGAAAGATTTTGTGGCTCCTACGGGGTTGTGGTCTTTAAGGTTTCAGATTTATGCAATAAGCAGCAGAAAACCAAACACTTTTTTTTATTGATTTTGTCTTGATGGCTCGTTAAAGAGTTAAACAAATAATATTTATAATTTAAGGAGCCAATCGCTTTTACTTCACTGGACCCCACACAATCCAACACATTGACTGCACGTTGGCATAGCGCTTCCTCCTGCGTAGCGTTGCACAATCTGTTCGCTTCTTCCTGTTACCGGGTTACGGCTGCAGTTGCTGCTTGTAGTGATTGGCAGATGAATGTTTGGGTGAGGCCGTCACCTCTGGGAATTTACAAGAGGAAAAGCTGCTTTGTGTTTCCATTACAGGACACTGAGGATCACTGTCATTCAACCCTTAATGTCATGATGTTCAAATCTAACCCCCCCATTCTCTTCCCTGAAATACAAGTGTGTGCATGAGCAGGACTTTATCTCGCTGACAGATCTCATGTTCATCCCACAGGACACTGTCCAGGGTAACGGAAGACAGCGGGGGCTTTGGGGGGAAAATCATTTCGGCTTCCCTTAATAATAGTAAAGATATAATACAAAATAACTAAATTATGCTGTTGTTTTTGGAATGTTTGCTGTTTCGTATAAGTAAAATGATGTGATCTGTTTTAAACAAAAACGTGCAGAGCGCCACATAAATTCAATTTTCATTTTACTTTCTACTATTTTGTTAAGCTCAGTATATAAAGCTGTGTTTCCATTGATCAAACTTTGCAAGTTGGGTTTGTTATAATAAATTTGTCAAATGGAAACACAACAATTTTGAAAAAACAAACAAAAGTTTTGGGCTTAGAGGAGGGTTTTTTTAGGCTATTAAAGTGGATTTTTTTTTTTTTTTTACATTTATTTAATTTAATACTAGTATATAATAATAAAATAATACAAAGTGAAATAAAGAAGTTAATAGATAAAAAGGAGCAGAAAGCAGAAAACTTATATTATGTTGCTAAATTAAGTAAAGTAAATCAAAGTACATCAAACAAAGAAAATGATCTTTATATAAAGATCATAAAGCTTACATTTTACATAAACATAAATGAGTCACATGACCAACAATCAGATTCCAGAAGAGGTCCAGCAGCATCACACAGCTCATCAAAAGTTGAATGTGTCATGAGGAATTGTTGGATCCACAGCTCCTCTTTCCCAAAATCTCTTCCTCCGTAGCCACTCCATGGTCTGAATAAGGCGCCGACGTCTCCTTTGATAGATGATGATGAGCGCAGAAATCTGAATGAATCTACTATAAATCAAAGTATCTTAAATTTTTTAATTACTTATAGCGTTAATTGGTTTGTGTTTATTTGCATTATTAGAATTTAATGGAAAGAGTATAACAGCAAAATTTTTTTTTACATTTCTAGAATTTCAATAAATTACGTTAAAAACATACGTGTCTGTCTATATAAGAAACTGTTGACAGACTTTCATCCTTCCATTGTGGCTCTTTGGTTAAAGAAAAATAAAGTTTTTAGTTTTTATAAATTAATGAGAATACATTTTAAACATCAGATTTTGGTGTGACGTGTATCACGAAAAATCAATTGTACGTCACAAAGCACGACCAGAATTAAGGCAAACTGGATTATAAAACAGATTTTCTATTTTTGAACAATATTTAAGTGTGGATAGAGAAATAAAGTGAGTCAGAATTGGATCCGGTTTATGTTTTGAGTTTTTTTTATTTATTTTTTTATTATTTTTTGGCAAAGATCTACCCTAAATGGTAGAATACACTTGTTTAAATCACTGTTGACATAAACCACCTGCTACTACATTGAGCTGATTCTATGTGACACAAGGTACTTTTTATTTTTTAATGAAAAAAATAATCTGAACGTCTATCAAAAGTTAGAAACTGATCCATATTTTGGAAAAAATGTTTTTCTCTCTTTATATTCATGTTTTATTCATTCAAAAGAAGTGAATTATTATTTATTATAATCGTGTTATTGATATAAATAAAAATCCATGTCTTTCTAAGTTCCAGGAAAAATGGATCCGAATGTCTCTTTAAGGTTGACTAAAATGAAGAGAAAGGTAAAGCTTTTTTCACTTAAGTATGTCAATTTAAAGACATTTGATTTCTTAATGTGTGACATATATCAGCTTGACCTGATTCAAGATAAGAACTGTAGCTTGCTAGACGAGGAGAACGATCATTGATTCAATCTTTTGTGTCCAACATTTAGAGATAAGTTACAAAAGTGTCATTTAATATTCCGAGACTTGATAACTGGAAGTCATTTGATCCAACAGGAAGCAGTGACTTGTCAGTCACTCCATCGAGTGTCAGGTTGACAGCAAAAATGACTCTCGAGTTTATTTCCTCCAATGAGAAATGGTCACTTTATGGTTTCATTCTGAATTAAAGTAAATTTGGAACAGAAGTGGTTCGATGTATCAGAGGGCATTAATGGATTTAAGGAGGAATTTTTGCCATCTATCTAAGGCATTTATCCAGTACATCTTTGTATTGTTTCTTTGTTACAAACATCAATATAACATGTGTTTATATCTAGGAAATGTAAAGTATGATTCATGTTTTGCTCCTGTTTGAAGGATCCATTCACATCTCAAGCTTTGCAGAAATTTTTAGATTTAAAACAAAATTGATAAAAAAAAAAAGACTTGAAAGTGAAAAAAAAAAAGTTTTTAAATGGAAATTTTGAAACCTAAAAAACAGAAAAAATGAAACAGAAAATAGTTAATTTTATTTTACAATAGCAAAAAGTTTGACATTTGAAATTTTTTTTTCAATATGTTTTATTTGAGTTTCAGATAATTTTGGCCCCAATGTAGCTCCATACATTTCAGTGTATTGTTGCATTATTAGCATTAACACACACAGGATTTCCTTGACAAAAGATTACACATAAACACACAAGGACAAAGTTGTTGGTACCCTTCAATAAATGAAAATAAAAACTCACAATGGTCACAGAAATAACTAAAGTAATAAGAAATACAAATTCTATGAAATTTCCCCAATAAAGGTTTTGTACAAAAACAAAATCATGACTCAGTATTATAGCTAGCAAAATTATGCTTTTACATTTATTTAGATTTTGACATGAAAATAGCAAATTCAGTTCAAAGGAATCATGTTCTGCTTAATTGATCAATAATTAAATTAATAATTCAATTAGCTTAAATTAATCGACTAATATAATCACTTTTTTAGTCACAACCTAAAGATTAATCATGTTGAGATGGAAACTATTCAGATGTAGTCTGTACTTTATAAAGTCTTAATAAATGACTTTTTTTTTCAATTCAAATTTTGACTCTTGCAGTGCATCCAATATTACCATTGATATACATCCAATATTACCATATAATATTCAGAGTCAGTGAAGGCATCGGAAATGAGGATATCATCCTCATCGATTTTGATTGGTCCTCGTGTTAGCCCCGCCCCAACGCGCCACAACAGGGCCAAAAGTTTTGAAACTGAAACTTGGAGGTTCGTAAGCGAAAAAAAAGGTTTGAAACTGAAAAAAAAAATATTTGAAACTGAAAAAATAGTTTTGAAATTAAAATTTTGAGTTTTGGAAACCTATTCTTTCAGCCAAACATTAATATTTTTTTCTAAAATATTTTATTTCGGTTTCAAATAATATTGACCCCAATTTAGCTCCATAAAAATCTGTCTCTTTTTCATCATTGTTAATCTTTGTAAGGAAAAACTCTTTATCCTGTATTATTTAAATTCTTTGTTTTGTTGTGTATTTTCAGGTACAAATGACACAAATCACTTATGCAGCCGCACAGAAATGTTCTCTTTTATCTGATGAATGATTGTGGCTCTTATAGCAGCTGGATTTGATCCCGTTTTCTCTAAATCCCCACAGATCCCTGCAGGTATGCAGCATTCAGCTCTGCGGGCAGCCTTCCCTTCACTAGCAGCTAATATCTCCTGAGCCTCAAAAATCCTTTTTTTTTTCTTCACAGATAAGTTAGAGGAGGTACAGTAATGGACTCCATGAGATCCAGCTTGTTTATATCTGATCATTGCACAGACTTCACCTAATTATTTGAACATAGTCCGTCCAGCGGTTTTCTTATTGGCCCAAATCAATTATTATTTTTTTTACACTCCAAGTCTTCATTTAGAAAGAAAATCTATTTATACAAAAATCTATTTCTTGGTGGTTGTCATTTATTAGATTTTCAAAACTGTATTTATTTAATTTAGATTGCTGTTTAAAAGTGAAAAACAATATTATGTTCCACATGAAATAAGAAAATTGGAAAAAAAAATTAAAATTAATAACAAAATCTGTACAGTTCAGACAATGGAAATCTAATTAATTAACTGTCTCCTTGATCGTGTATATATGGAGAATGAAACTAAATTCAATACAAGCAACAATAATAATCATTAACAGTAATTCTAAAAGATAAAATACAAGATTTTAAGTCACAAAATGTATGCTTTTGATGCAAAACTTTTGCTTTATTTTATTAAAACATTTTTAACTTTTAACCTTATTTGTTCATCATGATTCAAAATTAATTCACATCATTTTTTTAGCTCTTACATGACAAAACCTTATTTTATTCTACTAGAGGCTAAACTTGAACTGTAGAAAAGTATTTTTATTGTCCTGCTATAATTTTTTTTGCTATTAAAAAAAAGAAATGTGTTTTTTCTAAATTAACAGAAAAAAAATCCCACAAAAATACAACCAGCACCTTTGAGATTTAAGAACCAAAAAACCTGAGAATCGCACAGCTACCCACTAACTCCCTCACATGTGGATTCATTCCAATGAAACCCGAGCTGGTAATTAAACATAATGAAGATCTATGCACAGTCGAATAGCCTGTGAGGGCTGGAGAGTAAGTCAGGAAAAGCCCGAACCAGTCTGAAACCGAGAGGTGTAGATTTAGGAATTGTCTTGTTAGTGTGTGTGAGTGTGTCCACCTCTGCTGCCTGTGGAAAAACCCAATAGTTTGGTGTGGTTTCCTGGGAATACACTTCCTCTCTGTTCCATCTGTTCCACCACACATCACCCAATCAATCGCTAACCTGATACTCGTACCGTTCAGACAGCCAGCCAATTGTAGGAGCCGCTGGTGGTCATGTGATATTCCAGAGACAGTTGGCAGCCCATTTGTAATATACAGTTAACTGTATAATGGTATTTCTGCTCCACTGGAAACCACTTGAGTCTCTGTGTGCGAGTGTGAGAGACTCTGGGTTCCTGACAATTTGTGGTATAAAGTGGGGCAAAAAACGTATTTGGCAGCCATTGATTCTGCAGGTTGTCCCACTTATAAAGATGAGAAAGGTCTGTAATGTTCATCATGGGTACACCTCGACTGGAAGAGATAGAATCCAGGAAATCACATTGTACGATTTTTTTTTTTTTTCAATGAATTTATTTAATTTAGGTGCTGAAGTACTTAGCATCTACAAAAAATAAGAAACCTGTTACTTCTTCTTTAAGAAGCTCCTCTATCCTCCATTGGCTATCTGTATTAATTACACCAGTTTGAACTGGTTATCTGTATAAAAAACAATGTTTAGCCCAGGGGTCTGCAACCCGCGGCTCCAGAGCCACATGTGGCTCTTTTATCTCTCCATGGTGGCTCTCTGGCTGAAGAAAAATAAAATAATAATTTTTAAAAAATGGATATTTGCTATTATTTTAGCAACATACAAAGGTTTTTGGCTAATGTGTTACCTACTGGAGGTTTAAGGCTAATTTAAAATTTTAGCTTCTATTTTAGCAACATGCTAACGTTTTTGGCTAAGTTTTCTGAAAAATTTTAGGCTATTTTGGCGTTCAGCTTGTAATTTTATTTAATGTTTTCAGCTAATTTGTTATCTTCTGAATTTTTTTTTGGATAATTTAGAATTTAGCTTCTATTTTAGCAACATGCTAACGTTTTTGACTAAGTCAGTTTTCTGAGGAATTTTAGGCTATTTTGGAGTTCAGCTAGTAATTAAGCAACAAGCTAGCTTTTTTTTTTTGGTAGATTTGGCCTCTAAGTAGTTTTTTATGCTAATTTGGAGTTTAGCTAATATTTTAGCAATATGCTAACATTTTTAGCTAATTTGTAATCTATTGGGGGTTTTAGGCTAATTTTGAGTTCAGCTTTTATTTCGGCAACATGCTAAAATTTTTGGCTGATTTAATTTAAAGAGAAATGTTTCGCTAATTTAAAGTTCAGCTAGTAATTGAGCAATGAGCTAGCTTTTTTGCTACTAAAGTTAAAAACATAAAAAAATACATTTTTGAAAGATGCTAGTTTCTTTTTATATATTTCTTTTGCCTTTGTTTGTGCCAAAAATAGACATTATTCAAATCTATTTTAAAAAAAGCAAAAAGAAGGTTATTGAATGTAAATCCATAAGTAAGTCAAGGCGGTTCCTTCTCGGTTTTGATCAGTATAAACGAGCCCAAATGGCCATTTACTCTTAAAGGTTGCCGACCTCTGGTTTAGACTCTTAAAGAGTCGGACTATAACCACTCCATCGTGGCCAAGACCAAAGAGCTGTCAAAGGACACAAACCAATCTGGGATGAACCAATAAGAAAGCAGCTTGACGAGAAGAGATCAACTGTTGGTGCTATTATTACAAAAATATATTAAATCCAGGATCACTGACAATATCCCTCCATCTGTGGCTCTACACTAGACCTTCAGGATTCTAAGGTGGCCCAAACCTGGGAAAGACCTACAGGAAACCTTTAACCTCTGTCATTGACAACAGTGGAATATTGCACAATAATTTTACTCTTCAAAGTTACACAAATACATTCCTTCAAGAGATCATAGAGTGGAATTTCATTACAGTACAGTACAGACCTCACTTGTCTTCTAAATCCAGCTAAGTGGCCTTGTGGTTGAGTGTCCACCCTCAAACTGGAAGGTTGTTGGTTCAAATCCAGGCTGAATGCCTGGATTTGCCTCCTGGTTTGACACATTAAGACACAGGTGTCAAACTCAATCGTAAAAACAATCCAAAATCCAAAACACACCTTAGGTCACGGGCCAAACAGGATAAAAATGTATTGAAAACTTTAAAAATTTAACTTTTTACCATAATTATGAACTAGATATGTAGCATTACCTGCAATAATGCTAGTGTGAATACAAAGCTGAATTTGGCTGCTGAAGATGCTAGTGCAGATAGCTGAAGATGCTGAAATGGATAGCTAAAATGCTAATGCTGATAGCCTGCTAAAATATTAGCTAAAACAGTCTAAATAGAAAATTGGCCTAAATTAGCCAAAAAAGCTAGCATGTAGGTGGAATATTAACTTCAATCCAAAACAGCTTAAAAAAATAGAAAAAAAGCCCAAATTAGCCAAAACAGCTAGCATGTAGCTGAAATATTAATTGAACTTAAAAAAAAGCATAAAAAACAGAAAAAAGGCCTAAATCAGCCAAAACAGCTAGCATGCAACTAAAATTTTAGCTTGACTATAAAACAGCCTACAAAAATTGGAAAAAAAAAAAACAAATCAGCCAAACAGCTAGCATGAAGCTAGAATATTAGCTAAACTCCAAAACAACTTAAAAAACTGAAAAAGCCCAAATTAGCTAAACAGCTAGCATGCAGCTAAAATTTTAGCTTGACTCCAAAAAAGCTTAATAAACAGAAAAAAGGTCCAAATTAGCCAAACAGCTAGCATGCAGCTAAAATTTTAGCTTGACTCCAAAACAGCCTAAAAAACTGAAAAAAGCCCAATCAGCCAAAACAGCTAGCATAAAGCTAGAATTTTAGCTTGACTCCAAAACAGCCTAAAAAATGTAACAAAAAAGGCCTAAATCAGCCAAAACAGCTAGCATGAAGCTGGATTATTAGCTAAACTCCAAAATACTCTAAAGAAATTTTAGTAAATGCCAAAATAGTCCAAAAAGCTAGCAGAATGCACATTTTTAAAACTTTGAACCCGTAACTTTTTAGCATAATTATGAATAATTAAAACAGCAGGAATATTATTCCAGAATAAAACAGCCTAAAACATTTATTAACTTTCAATATTTGATGTTAATATCAATATTTTAATATAAAATTACTGAAATAAGCGCAAGATAACATTGGGCCGTTAATAACAATAAGATAAAATGATCTGGAGGGCCGGATATAATTACCCGGAGGGCCGGATCTGGCCCCCGGGCCTTGACTTTGACACGTGCATTAAAGGGTTGGATTGGGGACTTAAACCAACAAATGGTTCCCGAACACGTGAAGAACAAATTTCACTCTAGACGTGTGACAGATAATGGGACTTGGACTTGAAGCGAAACAACTTGTTGAATCAGTAACTGCTCCGTGTGCACACATGTTTGCTAACAGGCCATATTACTCTGCATTTCTGTCATCACTCTAAGGACATGCCCTAAGTCAAAGTTTGCAGTCACATGTTTAATTGCAGGTAATGGTGATGTTGGAGAAAGATAAGCCAGTATGATTTGCATGAAGAATTGCGCAAACGTAGGGATTTGCCTACAGTCACTGTCAGGAAAAGTACAGACTTTAACGTCTTCTTCATAAAAGGCCTAAGGGAACATAAACTACTCTACATTTATAATGCGTCATTAGTTGTTTTTTTTTGCACCCATAGCTGTGGGCTTTTATACATCGACAAACTCCTGCTGCTTTTTATTTCTGTTTGACTTTATTTCTTTGACTTTATATCATTAAAAAATCTTGATTATTAAATTCCAGTTTTCTTTTTTATGTTTACATTTATAATCAAAGCAAATAGATTTTGTGTGATAAGAACATCTATGACAGTCTGTGTAGTGGGGAAAACTGTATTTTTTTAGGAGTTTTTCCTTCAGTTTTATTTAGTCTGTATAGTCTTTAGCTATTTTTCATATTTTATGACAAAAATTTCTTTATGATATTGGGCTATCTAAATATGAATGAAAAATGAACTGTATTAGAGAAGTCTAGAGCAGAACGTGCTCCATTCAGATCTTAAAAGTTGACAATGTAGGGATTCAACTCTACGTTAAATTTCAATGCTGACATCACACAAAAAGATAAGATCCCTTTTTCCAACTAAAATACTTGAAGGTTATTTTATTTCTGGTGATCTCAGTGAAACCCAGAGATTTTCCACATCTATCTGATTCTATTTAATATAAATCTGCTTGATGGATGCCAAACTGCACTAAGAGTATTTTTGTTCAAATAACTTTTTAATTAAAACACACACACATTTTTACATTAAACAGTTTTAAGTCATCTGCAAACATATACTTCCTTGTTTTATTTATTTACGTTTTATTTTTTTTTATACTTTCTTACCACCTTGCTGGCTGGTTGGTTGGTTGGCTAGCAGGCTGGATGGATGGATGAGAGATGCCTGGTTGCTTGTTTTTTTGGTTGGTTAGTTGTTTGGTTGGTTGGTTGGTTGGCTAGCTGGATGGACGGAGGGAGGGAAGGAGGGAGGGAGATGGGGATGCCTGGTTGGTTGGTTAGTGCGTTTGGTTGGTTGGTTGCTGGTGGTTGGTTGGTTGGCTGGTTGGTTGGTTGGTTGGTTGGTTGGTTGGTTGGTTGGTTGTTGGATGGATGGATGGATGGATGGATGGTTGCTTGGTTGCTTGGTTTTTTGGTTGGTTAGTTGTTTGGTTGGTTGGCTAGCTGGATGGATGGAGGAGGGAAGGAGGGAGGAGGGATGCCTGGTTGGTTGGTTAGTGCGTTTGGTTGGTTGACTGGCTGGCTGGTTGTTTGCTGGTTGGTTGGTTGGCTGGTTAGTTTTTCGGTTGGCTGACTCCCTGGTTGGTTGGCTGGTTAGTTGGAGGATTGGTTGCTTGGTTGGATAGCTGGTTGGTTGATTGGTTTTGATGTCGTCTGGTTGGTTGGATGGCTGACATTTGTCATATCCGAATGCTCTCAACATGGATTTCTAGAGAACACATCTGCAAATAGAAAGGCTAAATGAGTTCAATAATACATTAAATACTCCTCACTACACACTAATTGCAGTTTCCAACTTTTCTTTAATTTTACTATAATTTTATCTGGGATAATGTACTTATTTTTGTTTGTCAACATTTCTCTCTAGCTACACTCTCAAAGAAAAATGTTTGCACCAGATTTGGTGAAAATGGTTTAGAACGGTATGGAGACCATGACCACACATGATGATAATCTTCTTCTTGTTGCACATCTAATTTTATCAACCAATCAAAATGCTTTTATCTTTTTAACATCTCAAGACAGATTTATTTAAGGAAAATAAATTGAAGTTCCCAGAATCCTCCAGTCACACCATCTGTATAATTAGTTATAATTTAGAAGAAGTCCCCCCCCCCTTCAGTGCGAGGTAATTTCAGAGACTAGACCCCACTTACATCTAAGAGAATCTGCCAGCTGGAAAGCCATGTTGGAGGACATAAGGCAAGTCTATTAGACATTTTTGTTTGTGTTTCCAAACGTTACAATTTATATTGTACCATTTATAGTTAATTTAAAAGAAAAGACAAAAGTTTCCAGTAAATATCCTTAACATTTTGGATTACTCTGGGGTTGGTGCATATGAACCTGCAGCTCCAGCTTTTGTTTTATTGCAACATGAAATTGAGTGATATGTTGTTTTCCCTTGGCATAGGAGAGTGATCACATGAACTCACGCTCGTGCAGTTCAGAGTATAATTCACCAGCTAAATGCTGTACGTTGGTAGAGGAGTAAAGTGAGCTCAAACTTGGCCAGTATCAGTAGTGATGGATAGTATGCTTAGTATTCTGGAGTGGGGTTCATAATATTTACCCGGATACCACAGGAAATGAATGATTTGAAGTCGGTGGTTTTGACTTACGCATTTTTCAGAGTTCATTTTTGGACTTCCATTTAAATAGCTAAGAACATAATCCCTGTCTCTCAGTGGCTGCTTTGGTTTTTGTTCATTGTATTTGCTGTACCAGAGAAACTGCTTTAAACAAGGCGGCACATGAACTCTTTTGCAGCCCTTATGTCGTTTGTTTTTAATTTTTTTCTTTTTTTCCTTCTCAAACTAACTGAAGGACGACAAATGATTGTGCATGACTCATCATCACCGAGATCAGTTGAAAAACTCAGGATAATCTCTTATTATTTTGCTACATATTTTTCATGCTATAGAACCAAAATTAATCCACATAAAAGTGCTGATTATATCTTAGACATACAACTAAAAATACAAATTAATTTAAAAATACAATATTTTTTGCACTATAAGTCAAACTTAGGCCCAAATTCTTCCCTTCTCCCCTTTTCTTCATTTGTAGGGGTATTTGTAGCTCTAAGATTATGCGAAATACGTTTTTTAATATCCTCCCCTCCCTGGTGAAGGGGTTCCACATTGTCCTGTGCCGCATAGGAGAAGTGCTTTTCTTCATGTGGATGTGCTCTAAAGCACGTAAGTTTACATTAAAGTGAAAGTAATGACTTTTTTCTTTTAGAATGACCTTTTTAAAGTTACAGAACTGCTGTTGTTTTGTATATTCGAATGCTGGAAGCTCCGTGCTAATGCTAGCTGACCGGCGACGTCATTGAGTGGAAGTGACGTCCAAATTTGGAGACACTATTTTTTTCAAAACTCTCCGTTTGGAAAACAAATGGGAACGGAAAAGAAAAGAATTTGCCTTAAAAGCTTTACTTTTTTTCAATTTTTTTCAAAATTATAGTGCAAAAAATGCTGGTTTTTTTCAGATGTTAATAACGTTGATATTTCAGAACAACTTTTTTCCACTTTTTTTTAATGGTTTCCTATATCATACATTAGGAGTGTATAGAAAAACCAATTTGATGATATGCGCGATATTTAATTTGGCGATGCGTGTATTGATTTAAAATGCTGACTAGACGATATTTAATTAAATTATTTGTGAGTGTCTTATAGCGTCTTACTGTTGTTTTCCACCTACGCCGGGGTCACACTGGACGCGGAAGCGCCGCGAAACGGAGCCCGCGCCGCTTCCGCTCCGCTCTGTAGTTCACACCACACGTGCATTTTTCCGCGGCGGTGCACAGGCGCTTCTGCTAGAGCTTTTGTTGTCTTTACCATCATGGTTGATAATTTCATAACCTAAAGACATTAACCCATGTTTCTGCTAAGAAAAACTGCTCTCTGCCTCTCCGCAGTTGCTTTACACCCAAAACCCCGCCCACCCACTCTATCGGCCCACTGTATTGATCTGTGTGCGCGCTTGTGTGCGTCTGTGCTCACGCGCTCGCAGGTGTGTGTGTGTGGGTAAATAAATTAACTAAAATTATTAACCCATGTTTCTGCTAAGAGCAGCTGCTCTCTGCATCTCTTTTTTTTCTCCCAAAAACCAGCAGTCCCGTTCTGGAATCTGCTCACTGCGTTGATCTGTGCACGCTTGTGTCTGTCTGTGTTGTGTGTGTTTTATAAATATGACCTCCTGTTTCTGCTAAGATGAGCCGCTCTCTGCCTCTGTTGTCGTTTTATGAACCCTTCACCCCGCACCGGAGTCTGCCCACGTTGATCTGCGTGTCAAAAAAAAAAAAAAAGAGTGTGCGTGTCTGTCTGTTTTGTATGTCTCTGTGCTTGTGCGCGCACGTGTGTGCGTGCGTGTTGTGACGATATGTTTATATCCATCTCTACAGTCTGTTTAGACACAAAAATATGATCACATTTGTCAATCGCGGCATTTTATTGTGAAAAACTGGTTATATTTTGAAAAGAAACCGGATCTTCTCATGTATCTTGATCTAACTTCCTGCCAGAACTGACGCGGAACGCTCGCGGCTCGCGAAAAAATAGGTCAGACGTGGAAACAATCCGCTCCGTTCCGCGCCTTGTGTGAACGACGCCATAGGATAACAAGGGCGCCGAATGGAAACGGACTCCGTTCCACGCTGCTTCGCGGCGCTTCCGCGTCCAGTGTAAATGGGGCGTAAACCCCCAACCACTAGGTGGCAGCACAGGACACTTTGAGCAGCTCAAGACTGCAGCAGAACAATAAAATCTCACGAGAACCAGCGTTTGTAAAATGTTCCGTCCTTTGACACGATTAAAAATTAGCTGTTATTCTTGAGTTCCAACGAAATGAAGTCAATTCAGTCGCCATTTTCGCTGTACAGATATCGCCCGATTTCGCCATTTTGATACCAGACATCGTTAGTAAGCAGTGATTGGTCTGAGAATCTGACACCATGCTCTCATCTGATTGGCTAGTTTATAACTTGTATAACTAGTTATAAAGAAAATGTATAATGAAGAAAAAAAAAAAGGTTTAGCAAGAACGTGTTAAAAGAAACGCCAGAGCAAAAATTGTTATTCTGACAAACAGAATGACTCAATAATAGCTGCTTATTTCTCAATGGAAGTCTATGAGATTTTGAAGTTCTGGGACCAACGAGTACTTCCTATTTGGAACGCGCGGAGGATGGAATGATCAGTCCAGTTCTCTATATACTGTCGGTTTAGTCTCCTTGGTTCAATCAGCCTTGTGTTTTTTGTTGTTATGAGACGTTTACTACTTAGAATGACTTATTTTTTCATACCCTTTAAAACAAAAGTGCAATTTTTTTCTGGTACAGTCTTTGGGATGTTTTGTGATATGTATTGTATTATGAGACTCGTATCGCGATACATATCGTATTGCCAGATTAATCACCCCTATTATACACTCAGGCCATAAAAAAAAAAAAAAAACACTTTTTTAAACTCCTGAAAAAAAAAGTTCTTTCTTTTCGTCTGGAATAAATGTAAAGAAGAGTCTGTGGTGTCTGTGGTATCATGATCTGGGGTCACTTCTGTTGACCTCGTCTCAGTTGAAAACTTTTTATCTAAAAATAAAGTAATCTATGCACATAAGCTAACAGAAAATCCCAAGATACCAGGATCCAGCATGGACAGAAAGTTAAAGAGTAAACACAAAAAACATAGAAATCCAATGAATCCAGATCTAGAATTTAAGCACTAAATCAAAACTGACTTTAAAATTTGCTCAATATGTGGTTTTGACGCCATTTATCATGAAACACATTTTTTTAACACCCAATTTAGCTTGGTTCATTTATAAATGAATCATACGTACTTGTTTTATTGTGACTTTAAAGCTTTAAAGAACGAATAAAAGCTAGCTATTTTTACCAAAGACTCAAACAATAAAGGGTTCAAAAAGTCACATAACCTAGCTGTGTGTGTGACAGCTGAGTTCACTAAAACACTTCTAAATTTAACTCTGTGGCAAATGCACTGAGAAAGTGGAGATGTGCCTGTGTGAAGCAGACAACAGGCACCTTAGGCTGTGAGATTTCATCCTGCTGTGGCTTTTTCACCTGGGAAAGGAAGCTTTGCTGTAATAGAAACCTCACTACCCAAGGCTCTGTTCACACATGCATGCAGCGACACATAAATTAAACACTCTGACCGGATCGACTGTGATATTGTGTCTTTTCAGGTATTTCTCAGCTTTCCTGTTTTTGTGTAACATTTCTTTAAGTTCATTAAAGCTCATGTCTGTTGTGAGTAATTAAATGAATTCCTTATCACAGTTTAGTGAAGTGAGGAGAGTGGAGAAGAAAAAAATAGATAGGTGGAAGGCAGGAGATGAATGAAAAGGAAACTTGAGACGGTCGGACCTCACCTGGAGGCGGAGCCGGTTGCCTTCGGGCCAGGAGCCGTCACTCACAGCCGGAGAAAGCATTTTGTTCCCAGGCCCTTTTAGCTCAGGTGTGACTGAAAAGAGCAGTGAAAAAGGAAAACCTAAAGGCTAAGAATGATGATTTTGTAAACATAGTCAATGATATGTGATCATCTTAAAATTCTTAAATCTGCATGTTTTCATTCACCGTGTACTTTAATTAACCTTTCATGTTTGCCTTTAAGGCATCTCAGCATTATCGATTTGGATTTAAACTCTTGCAAAGCCAGTCATAACTGTGTGACGATTGTCTGCTGGTATTTGGAAGTTGTGCTGTTTTATTTACGACGGTGTGTAGTTTTGTGTGGGAATTCCCAGAGCTGTGTCATTTCAGTTCATGCTGAGGGCAACACCAACATTTGCTCTGATCAAATAATCCAACTTGTACTGACTGTGTTTGAGCAGATGCTTTCCCTTTTAACCCTTTTCATTTCAGTTTTATACTTCTCAAGCTAAATAAAATCTAAGGGTGTATTCAGACTGTGACACATTATAGTGAACCAGAGTTCATGTCCCGCGATAATGCGGAACAAAGTTTTCGTCTGAATACGCACATTCCAGGACCCATGAATACGTTCCAGGACCCGTCTTTCGAAATGGTTTGGTTCGTTTCCAATCGGACTGAACTTTGGTTTAGATTCCTCAGTCTGAATACGGTCCGAAATAACTGAATCAAATGGCCACCGTAGCCGACGGTGAACACTTTAGAAATGAGACGATTGCCAAATGTAAAGCAATGATTGTTTTGTTAGCTAAAAGGAAGTAATTATTCTAACGGATTACTTGTTAGAGTCTTAATTTTAACCCCACTAAAAACGTTTATTTCTCGCTTTTCTGTGTCTTGCTATCCCGTGACGTCATAAACATATATTATAGTTCCTTAACAGAATTCTTTTTAAAACAATCCCATTAAACCACTACAATGAGACACAGCAACTCATTAAAATGTGATCGGATGAATTTGGACTCATTAAAACAACTTTTAACGTGATTCTAACTGTTTCCCCGAGAATCTATATGTCACAAACACTTATTAGCATACCTTACGGCCGTAGTGTGTCCAAGAAAACTGTCTTACAGGATTTCTCTGCGGTACCAAATTAGCAGTTTAAAGTAGGGGTCAAAAACCTCACAGTTCGGATCGTGTTTAGAGTCATGGTTTGGATCATTTTTCAGATCAATAAAAAGTAAAAAATAAGAAAAACCGCTAAAAACAACAAAATAAAAGCTAAATGAATTTTTGGAAATGCTTCAAATCATATATTCAACGAGCATATAAAGTATATTCAAACTTTGAACACAAGCAAAATGCTAAAACATGTAGTTTCTGGTGACATTTGCATGTCTTTTGACCAAATCTACAAAAACCAATCTATCTGGAGTACGCCTTACAATAAAAATGTTCTCGTCCCATCCGCCTAATATCCAAACTAAATCATAAATAAAACTTTAAAATTATTTTTTGGTATTAAATGTTAATTGAAACTGTCTGAAATTTAAATATTTAAAATAATAATTGTTATCTGTAAAACGTGGCACTCCCGTGCCCGCTTCTCCTGGTGATTTATGACCTCTTTGGCTTGCCATACAATCGTCCCCTGACGGCACCAGCGATTCTGTTACGGAGCAGCGGCTTTCTCCTGTGCGGGACAGCTTGCTGCCCCTCCTTGGAAGATTCTTTGAATCCAGATGTGGAAACGTGTACAGATGCTTTTATTCAGCTGAAACAACCCATATGAAAAAGTCACTCCAAATACTAAAATTGGGTGGATGTATTCAAATTTTGATAGTATCGATCTCAAGTTGATATCAGATCAATACTGACCCGCAGAGATTGATATTTCCACACTTCTTTGAAATTTTTCTGTATCTGCAAAAAGGACCTTTTAGGAAACTATTCACATTTATCTGAAAATATTGTCCTAATTCTAATGTTATGTTTATCAAGTAATCTTAAAAAAGGGGAAACTCAAAAAAACCACTTTAATTAATATTTTCAGGTTCATATCACACAATCCTGCAAACTGTAGCACCTCCATCTTTCTTTTTTTTGTTTTGACCCACCCCCGTAACTTCTGGCCAATGACTGAAGAGATCTTTAGTCATGTGGTTTTGTTTACAAGAGTTGGACCAAAATCTCCAGTAGACATCAGTCTGAAAACGGACCGAATACAATCTTCAGGACTCGATCCGAACCAAAAGACTTCCCCAGTCTGGATACGCCCTTAAACTAAAAGTTCCACTTGTCCTTATTTTACTGATGAATCTCTCAGGATTCAGACTGGACAGACTGTTTGTTTCCCCAAACAAAGTTTCCATCTGAATACACCTAAGATGACGGCTCTCTAACTTATCTTTTAAGGTGGTCTCGGTTTGTTTCCAATCGGGCTGAACTCCGGTTCGCTCTGAGTTTCCTCAGTCTGAATAGACGTCATGCTCGGAGTGGAACAATTGAACCAATTGATACAGACGTTTCAAATTAATCGCAAAATATAAAGTTAGAATACCTGAACTAAGCCAACATTTCCATTATTATTTCTCTCATTGCTTTGCTCTGCCCTCGTAATTCCTGGCCAATGACTTTTTAGTCACATGGTTTTGTTGACAAGCTTTGGTTCGGCAGATCTCAGTCTGAATACTGACCAAACACCAGGTTCTGAACCCCATTCGGACCAAATAAAGCAGACTCGGTCTGAACCAATAGACTTTTTTAGTCTATTGAACAATACAGTCAGGAAAATAAATGTATTCTTTCCTATAGTGTCATTTAAGTTTAGCAGTGTATCTAAAATTAATAGAGGTTTTTAATAAAAAAAAAAAAAAAACCTGTGAGTTTTTAAAGCGGCTTAATTATCTTTAGCAGCAACTAAGTCTTTCTTGTCAACGTGGGACAATTTTAGCTCACTTATTTACAATCTCTCTTTCTTTTTTAGGTTTGAAGGATTTTTGTTTATGCTCAGCTAGTTTCAAAATGTGCTGAGATTTGGACCACCAAGGCTTTTCCACTTTTTAGCTGTTCTCTTGCAGATTTGCTGGTATTACTTAAATCTTTTTCCCTGCTGAATGATCCAGTTTTGGTCAAACTGGATCTGTTGTGCAGATGGTTTTACATTTGATTTCACTTCTGTTTACAGAGAAGTTAATTGTTCGCTGATGGAAGTTGCCCGATTGTTAAGGCAGCAGAATGAGGACAATATGTTTACCATTTGGTATTATGTGTTTGTTATCTTGTATTTCACTGGATTTTCTCTAAAGGCAGCACTCGGCGCCGTGGCCAAAACTCACTGCTCTGCTGTCAGTGTTCCTGAGGTTTTAGGTTGATTTGTTGCTATTCTTGACATTTTGCTTGAAGGCAGAAAAAGATTGGAAGGATCCACTGTCAGAAAATGTTCTCTCTTTCAAATGCCTTTTCAGGAAAGAACTAACTGTTTTTCCTTGTTTTTTTTAGATTATATATTGCTGGAAATTTCACTTCAAGGAAGTATTTTGTTTTCTAACTGTAAAATCCTTTTTCATTATAGAACAATTGATTTATAATACTTAAAAATTAAATTATAAATCTTTAGAGGCAGACAGGTAAAAGAAAAAACGTTTTTTTTTTCAAATTTTGTTGAAATTTTTCTCTTGTGTTACACTCACACTCCTCTAGGCCAGGGATTTTTAAAAATTATATTAATACCTGTGAATGTAACACGTTTGTCTACTATAGTTTTAGAGCTTTTCAGTAAAACGAGCCTCCAAATGTTGATATTTTCTTATTTTACAATAATGATTTCAGTTTTTATTCAATATTTATGTGGAAAGAATCAAAGTAGATGGAACAACCTGTATGAAAAAGTCACTCCAAATACTAAAGTTGGGTGGATTGATCCAAATACCGATAGTATCGATCTCAAGTTGGTATCGGATCAATACCGGCCCGCAGAGATTGATATTTCTACACTTGTTTGAAACTTTCTGTATCTGCAAAAAGGACCTTTTAAGAAATTATTTTGAAAATATTGTCCTAATTCTAATTTTATGTTCATCAAATAATCTAAGAAAAAGGAGAAACTTACAGAAAAAACTTTATTTGATATTTTCAGGTTCTTGTCACACACCCCCGTATTTACAAAAAAATATCGATATTGGTATTGATATTGACAATATTGACCAGAATTGGATTGGCCTTATGTCCGTGTGGCCAAGAAAAAAGCACTGGTCACACGCATGTAGAAGAATAAGACTGAACAGCCACTTAAAATATTAATAATAATGAAAGCTCAGAAGATATTCTTGCTTGCTTTGTTTGTTTAGAACGGAACTCGCTATTTCTTCTTCTATGGTTGTTTCCGGTATTTTAGACCCTTCAGCTCATGTCAAAATGGTTTAGTCTGACGGATCGTGTGGCGTATAAATGTTTGAAATAAAGTAGACATTTCAATTTTAATCCCATCTTTGATCCAATTAGATATTTTACACATTTAAACACAGCCAATGAGAGCTGCTGGAAGAAGAAAAATGAAATATGAAAAAAATGTTTGGTAGCAGACAGTCATGCTCAGTTGGTGAGATCCACACACACCTGGCAGCTGTCCACGGCGGTGTCCAGACAAAGCTTTCCCCTGTCTGCTTCGTCTCGCTGCTGAGTGGCTCTATTGTGAGAAAGACTTTGCTTCAGGGAAATGTTTTCCAACTTTGAATGAGAGACGACCAATGGGTTGGGAAATCCATCATGGGGGATGAGGAGTATTGTGACATATAGTCAAGATAAAACAAAAACATTTTGCTCATGATTTGATTGTTGTCAGTAGAGCTGCCACAAACGACTAATCACAGATTATTATTTCCGACTAATCGGGTCATGTGCAAACTGGATGTAAAGCTCACATCTTAATCATCATTAGCTTTAAACTAACTAAAAACTAGATGGCATTATCTGCGATAATGTCAGTGTAAATACTGTAAGCTGAATTTTAGTGCTGATAGCTGAAGATGCTGCAATTTATGGCTAAAAATGTTGAATTTGAAAGCTGAAATCGCTGAAGCTAATAGCTGAAAACACAGATGTAGATAACCAGCTAAAATATTAGTTAAATGCCAAACTATCCTAAAAAACTGAAAAAAAGCCTAAGTTATCTACAATAGCAAGCATGCAGCAGAAATATAAGCTAAACTCCAAATTAGTCTAACAAAATCTGAAAAAAATCCTAAATTAGCCTAAACAGCTAGCATGTAGCTGAAACATTAGCTAAACTCCAAAATAGCCTGAAAAACAAAAAAAAGCCTAAATTAGCCAAAATATAGAGCATGCAGCAGAAATATAAGCTAAACTCCAAATTAGTTTAAAAAAAACCTAAAAAATCCAAGACTCGCCTAAACAGCTATGTAGCTGAAATATTAGCTAAACTCCAAAATTACCTAAAAAACAAAAAAGCCTAAATTAGCCAAAATGACAAAACATGCAGCACAAATATGAGCTAAACTCCAAATTGGTCTAAAAATTTTTAAAAAATCCTAAATTAGCCTAAACAACTAACATGTAGCTGAAATATTAGCTAAACTACAAAATAGCCTGAAAAACAAAAAAGCCAAAATATCAAGCATGCAGCAGAAATATAAGCTAAACTCCAAATTAGTCTAAAAAAAACTGAAAAATCATAAATTAGCCTAAACAGCTAGCATGAAGCTGAAATATTAGCTAAACTCCAAAATAACCTAAAAAACCTTAATAAATGCCAAAATAGTCCAAAAAGCTAGTAGAATACCATCATAACTTTTAACTTTACTACACTCTGACTCCATATAATATAAAGTAACTATTAAATTAGTCGTCAACTATTTTAATAGTCGATTAGTCGTGATCGTGGCAGCTCTAGTTCTCAGTTTCAGATGTAAAAACGTGTTTTCCTAAAGCCTCAGTGACAGTCTTCAGATTTGAATGTGTGAAGGATCACATTAATACATGCGTGTGCACGTGAGTGCACGGACGACAGCTGACTGAGTATAATGAATGAAGTGCTGAATGCGTTTCTCTCCAGGGTTTTTCTAATGGAGGCACTGTGGGGAAATAAAAGCCGCACACACACACACACGAACAAATAATACACACTTGTGCACAAATATCCCTCTCATCTAGGCTCCTTTTCCTTCCCCGCTCCCTCCCAAGGCATTCCTCTTCTCCCCAGCGAGGGAATCATTAGTCGGGTAGCTCTTTCTACTCTCTCCCCCAGGCTTTCTCACTTGGCCCCGGCTCACTTAGCGCCTCCCAGATCCAGGCTCTCCTCTCCAGGCCTCTGTGTCGCTTGGTTGTGGGAGGCCAAGAAATTGGAGTCTTTTACCCCCAAACAGAAGGCTTTTGATGGGGGAACAAAACCTCCACCAAGTGTTCTTAGCTTTCAGAGGGGAACTTCCAAAAAAACACTAAACATTTAGGCAGGAAGATTTGATTATGATTCATAAAATGGAGGATTTTGAATTCGTTTTTACATCTTTTGAGTGTCAGAGAAGACTGAAGATGAACATATTTTACTCATTTAATTTCCTGGTTCCATCTCACATGTCCACTCTCCCAAAACCAAAAGTCACTTGAAGACCACAGCACAAAGGGTACTGTTTCCTCTGTGTGTGTGAGTGTGTGTGTCAGCTTTCCTGTAAAGTTGTTAGGACATGACAGGCCTGGCAGATTCCCCTGTTCTTGTTGGATGAACTCTGCATGACTCTGCTGAGTATGTCACTACCAAGTACCACCCAGCTTAAAACAGGTTACAGCCAGGAAGTGGATCTCTTAAATAACACTAAACCACAAAACTAAGGATGCAGTGTGTGCGTGTGTGTGTGTGGGTGTGTGTGTGGGCGGCGAGGGCAAGCTTGAAAGTACAGAACATCATTGTTTGTTTGTGAGCGCGCACTTTTTTCCATCACACACGCCGTCTGCATGGGAAAAGAAAGAGAGCATTGTTCGGCTCGGTGGTTGACACAAGTAGTCAAACTAGTTTGTCTTCAGCAAACTTTCAAGAGTTGCAAATTAATTATGGGGTCAAAAGGACAAGAGAGGGAGGGTGTGTTACTCCAATCAAACCCAATCGTTTCAGTGTTTGACATGCTTTTATTTTGGAGAACCTTTCATAAAAAGGCATCTTTTTAAATGTGGAAGAAAAGGAGAAAACAAATAAAAACTGGTTGTTTTAAACTATTAACTTAGACTTAATGAAAGTGTTTGTATTTGAATCATTATGTCTTGGTACTTTTAAAACCAAGGACAGCTCTGTATATAGTAATGTTTTTGAGAAAAACGTTTTCCAACTCAGCTCGAAAAGCCACGCCCCCTCAGAGGAGATGTTGGAACAGAAGCTTCAGATCAACATGAAAAATGACTTTTTAAGACATTTTGGTTAAAAACTTCATAATCATATTAAAACACTACTAGGAACATTTTTTTATTAAAAAAATGGTCACAGGGGGATTTTAAAAAAACGACTCTTAAACTAAAATATTATTTGACATCAACAATTCATTCGTCTTTGCTGGGATCTCATCAGACATTTTGTCCAGTCATAGAATCGAGCGATCCTATTGGCCAAGCAAACCGTAACACTGTGGCGTTTGGATTGGAGCTGATTTTCAGCCTTGCTGCTATAATAGATAGAAGCTTTATTGTCACTCGCCTTTATACAGATTACTGCAGACTAAGTGAAATTGCATTTCCTGTGACCACGAGAGTGAAAAATTAAAACATACACTGTTAAAGTAATAGTATAAAAGTGTTAGATGAGCACCTAAAACACAAGTAAATCATGTTCTGAAAAATAAATGAATAAGACACGTCTGAGTCAACTTTTTAAATTATTAGAAGTTTAAAAGGAGATTGTAAAACTAAAATAAACATACTCGATGCTTTCTGACAGACGATCACATTAAGGTCGGTTTTCCCTCCAATTCCATTTAACGGCTTCATGCTCAGCTGTTAACACATGCGATCCCGTCAGCTTAAAGCAGTTAATCATTATCAAAACTTGATTAGCATCTCCACAGATGCCCGTCTGCAGCTTATTATGAAAGAACATTTTCCACATTCCAGACGAGTCATCTTAAACTTTCTGTTTAGCGCTCCGCATCCGTCCATCCCGTGTGTTTGTGCGCTCGCACGAGCCGTCAGCGCTCTTCCGGGTTTGAGTGAACGTGTCGAGACCTTTCTCAGTTGTGTATTTGTGTGGCGGATCTCTGGGTTGTGAGTTTCAGACGAAGTGACAGAAGGTTGTGTAATCCAGGTGCTTCTGCTGAGTCTTATGCTAACATTATTACTGAGGCGTGCTAATCTGTTTAAGTATTTTTAGCAACAATTTTGGGAATTTTTTATTTAAATTATGAGGAATGTTTAACCCTTAAACCTCCCAAAAATAGAAAAAAAAAGTTTTTTTTCTCTTGCTATTACCTTGGAATGATAAAATGAAATCAAAGTTTAAAAAAAAAAAAAAAATCAAATTTCTTTTCTAAAAATACTTAGAGGCACCATAAAAAAATTGAAATATTAAAAGCAAGTTCTTTTCTAAAAGTTAAAGTAGTGAAAAAAAAAATCTGGTTAGTAATCAGTCTACTGTTTTATTGTTTATTCTAAAAAGTTAATAAAAAAATTTAATTGATCCTTTACTAGCCAGAATTCTTTATTTATTTATATTATTTCAACTTTTGCACAAAAAAAAAAAAAATGTTTTCACTTCAATTTTTTTTTAATTTCCATTTATGGACTCTATAACTTTTGGAGTAATACACACAATAAATATTATTAAAAACATCTTTCTAAATGTTTCCCACCGTTTGGTTGAGCTGGTAGTTAAAGGATTACTACAGCAACGTTTTAAAAAAAAAAGCCCTTTAGGAGTTAAAAACCAAAGTTTTTAAATATTTCTGACATGACTGGTTACTTAAAAATCCTTCAAAACAAACATTGAGCTCATTTAGCATATTTGTAGCTATCTGCTAAAAAGAAAATAAAAACATACAAATGAAAGCGGCTCCCACATTTACAAGTAAAAACCAAAATATGCAGTTTGTGGTGCAGACTAGAGGAAGTATAGGGTTTCAGATTTAAATTAGCGTCTTCTGTGACTTCTCTTTTTAGTTCAGGACCTTTGAACTCAGCTTTGAGGAAGTGAGCTGCACCTGTCCCAGCAGGGTGAATGAAAAAAGGGAGGAGTTTACTCACCTGAGCTTACCTGCGTGGCTCTCTGGGTGCTGATTATGTGATGGAGATCACACCGAATCACAAGTTCTCATTTGATTTTCATCTTTAAAGCTCTGAATAGTAATTCTTTTAGTTGTAGTTGATGTTTTTATGCAAAGTTTTGTTTTGTTTTTTTGCTAGATTCTGTATGTCGTTGTACAAATGCAATTTCCATTTGCATGACTTCACCTTCACCTGTCTGCAGCAGCAGGTTTCAATGAAAAGTTTATGTAAATGCCGTAAACCCGAGTTACAAGCTCAAGTTTTTAAGCTTTGATTGATCTCGTGCTAGAAATTCAACCATTTCAACTCTGATGTGTGGTATAGCGTCCTTTTAGAAACACAGGAGTTTCAACCATTGTAAACAAATACAATTGATTAAATAAAAGTATTTGTGGTCAGTTGGAATTATATGACAACAAGTCTTTAGTTAGAAAAAACTTGGAGCAAGATTTGTGGGATTTGGACTTTTTGCATGGAGCCTCTACCAATTGTAGGTGGCAGACATAACAGGTGCTGGAAAACCATAGAAGAAGAATTCCCTCCCAGAGTGTTTATGAAAACGTGTAGAGTGCGTTCTTGAACGTGCAATGCATGCCCAACGTGAATTCAGATGTCTTTAATTGGACTTGAATGACAGGAAAACACGTCATTATAAAGAGTGGGCGTATTGATTGATCTGAGTATTGATAGTATCTATACCAGAGAGTCTGTAACCTTTAGCAGTAAAACAGCCAATTGGGTCTTTTTCTAACTTATCAAGACCAAAGTCTTGTTCTTTTGATATTGCTTTGCTTTGTGACTTTTATAATAAATATGATTTTTTTTTTTATTGAATAAAACAAAAATTTAAAGAGAAACAGGAATTTTTCTAAAATTTTCTTTCTTTTTTTTTTTTTTTACTTTTGACAGAAGTTTGCATGGTGTCCTTTCAAAATAAAAGGTGGCATGTGCCGGACAGGATCACCCCTAGTGGAGCTAATGCCCTCCTATGAAACTCAAGGCAACCTTTGCTTGAAATCTATGCATTGTGAACCAAGTATTGAGAATATTTTGAGTTTATTTTACTTCTAGGTGCACCTCAGCCGTAACTTTATAAACTTAGCTAACCATAATGAAATCCATGCTAATTTAGTACTTTTAAATATTCTTCTTCAACCAGTGAGCCACTGTGGTTGGGTAAAAGCGCCACATGCCAGATAAGATCAATACTTTTGTTCATGACAGTTTATCTTTAAATGACTTGAATGACATAAAGACATTGCACTTTTAAGGGTCGGGGGTATCAATCTAAGTATCGCTAGTACCTATAAGAAGGTAAAATATATTACTATTATAATTCTTGTAATACTAGCATCATGAGATCAATTCTTTTGTTCAGTTTGTTGCAGCTTATCTTTAATTTGACCTGAATGACACACAAAACAAAACCCAATGTGCTATTAGGGTTGGGCGTATCAATCTGAGTATCGATAGTATTGGTATCAAGTTAATATATCGATACTGGCGGGATGCGATCAATACTTTTTTCAGGTGAGATTATAATTTTTTTCTGGAAAATGTAATTTTATTTCTAAAGTATGTGTAAATCAATACAAATACTGAGTTATTATGAGCAGGGAGAACCAAAAGTTTCACAGTTCTATTCAAGTCAAATGACGGCACAACAACATTGTATTTGGTGATGATTAAGTATTCTCCTATAGTGCATGTGTCACAATAAAATGAGTTGGAATGTGAGAATGAGATTTTTTTTCATAATAAAAACTTTTTTGGTGCAAAAAAAAATATTCAAAAATATTGCAATTTTTGTTGCAACTTTTCATAAAAGCTGCCACAACATGGAGGCGTTTTAGACCGTCACAGTCATAAAAATCAGCAGCAGAATCCTTGAATGACACAGAAACATTACACTGTACCAAGGTTGCAGCATCTATCTGTGTAAAGTGTTGCCAGATTGGGCAAAAAAACTGCCAAATTTAGGTAAAAACTCGCCCGTATCTCAGCTTTATAACAGTCCAGAGTCATTAAAGACACACATATTTGCAGGATGTCTTGTGTTATGTAATGAGACACAGTGTTACTTTTTTCACTAGTATTTTTTATTTTCTGCTGTAATTAAAAAATATATATTCCTTTATTAATGTTCATGTTCTATATTTAATTAATGATCAGTACAGATTATTGTAGTTATCTAATAATTGTTTTTATTAAAGTCTCAGTCTTGTGTTTCATTATACATTTAATTAACAAAAAAATAACAATTTTAGAACAGTTAAAGGAAATATTGATAGTGATATTTTCCTGTATTATCTGGCATCCCGATGCAGTATTGTTGTAGTCATCCAAACTCGGTCTCAGTTCAGCATCACGATGATGCTCTTCATTTTGCTCCTGCTGGGTTTTTTTTTTTATCATAATTTAATTGTATAAATAAGATTTGCTACCTGATATTTTGTTTGTACAGATTGTGCGACTTGTGTGTTCTGGCACTTCTGTCTTTCCAGTTATCTGAGAGCAGGTGCGGAAAGGTTGCAGCGTGAGCGAGAAAGGTGACGGGGAGGTGAAACGCGGCAGAATGCTGAGAAAAACTCCGGCCTTCAGTGGAAGCTGATGTTCCTTCGCCCCAGGGCGCCGGGCTTCCATCGCCGTGTCTGTGTGCGTTTGGAGGTGTGCGTGCCCAGGGCAGGGTATTAGTAACAGGATATGGCTGCAGTAGAAAGCTGGAAACGTGTACCTCCTTATCTAGAGGGCAAGTGAGTCTGTCTGTGTCTCTTTTCTCATACATACCTGATGATGATGATAACACCCACCCCGTGTGTGTGAGAGCAGTCTCAGCTTTCTGTAAAGTCCCCTGATACACTTCATGGCTCTCAGGCAGGGTGAGCCGCTCAGAATCTGCCCTATAAATCTAGCAATTATTGCAGACGTTAAAAGTGCTTAAATTATGAATTCATACACGATAGATAGATATATACATCCCAAGGGAAATTGGTTTTTATACTCAATTTTATTTATATAGCCCAACATAACAAATAGCTAAACAGACTAAATAAAACTGGTTATACCAGGGGTCTGGAGCCACATGTGGCTCTTTTACCCCTCCCTTGTGGCTCTGCGGTTTAAGAAAAATAATACGTTTACATTTTATAAAGTAAGTGAATCACAAGTTTAACTAATAGGTTTTTAAGAGCCGTTTATCACAAAAAAACAATATAAGGTCTGTAAGCACAACCAGAATCTAGCTGCACATTTTCTATTTTTGAATGGAGCTGCCACGAACGGTTGTTTTAATAGCCAGTTATCCAGTTTCATGCGGAAACTGGATGTAAAGCTCACATCTTAACCATCATTAGCTTTAAACCAGCTAAAAACCACATATATAGCATTGCCTGAGACAATAATAGTGTGAATGCTGTCAGCTGAAATTGATAGCTGAAGATGCTGAAACTGATAGCTAAAATCCCTGTTGCTGAAAGCCAGCTAAAATATTAGTTAAATGCCAAATTAGTCTAAAAAATTAAAAAAAAGCCTAAGCTAGCCAAAACAGCTAGCATGCGCCTGACATATTAGCTAAACTCCAAAATAGCCTGAAAAATCTTAACAAATGCTGAAATAGTCCAAAAAGCTAGCATAATTTCATTATAACTTTCAACTTTATTACAATCTGACTCCATATAATATAAAGTAACGACTAATCAACTATTAAATTAGTCGTCCGCTATTTCAATAGTTGTTTAGTCGTCTAATCGTACCAGCCCTATTTCTGAACAAATTAAAAGTTTGTCAGTGCAACTTATTGCTTGAAAGATTCATACCATTCACTTAATTAGGTCTGATTTAATTTTGGTTAGTTAGATTTACACATTTCTCACTGGAAAACAAGTAAAATAATTAGTTTTTTTATAAACCACTGCTGACATTACTCTACTTTCTACTACATTTGCTGCATTGAGATGATCATTTGTGACCTTAGGTGGCTTTTATTTTGAGAAAAACTTCAAAAATGTCATTAAGGATGATTTAATTTTTTGTTTTTGTTTTATTTATGCAACTAACCCATTGTTTTATTTACATTTATCATTACAACAATACCACAAATACAAATCATTTTCCTATTGAGGCTCCTACTAAGTTGTTGTCTCTTTTTTTCAAAATCTTTGCATGTAAAAAAAAGTACTTTGATACAGATAATAGATTGCGTTGTTAGGCAAATTTTACAGCAAAGAAAACTTTTTAAATATCCTCCGCTTACAAATGCTGGCTTGTGGGGAACTGCTGAATTTGCTGAAAAATTAGCATAATTTTGGTTCCTCGTGGTGGCATTTTGGGACGATAGTCTTAGTTTAATTCCTCAACTAATACACTTTCAAATGTTTGCAACACATATTTGCAATTTTGGATCCTATAAAGGGAAGAAAAACTAATAGAACAAAATGCCAACTTTTCCATAGTGATACTGTCAGGAGTCAGAGCTCTGTCTCCCTCTCTGGTCATCGGCGGGAGCAGTCTCCAGAGTCCTAACGCCGGGGTCACACTGGACGCGGAAGCGCCGCGGAGCGGAGTCCGAGCGGAGTCCGCTCATTTTTAGCGCATTTTTCCGCGGGGGTCCACAGGCGCTTCTGCTAGAGCTTTTTTTTGTTTTTGTCATCACGGGTGATAATTTCATAACCTAAAGACATTAACCCATGTTTCTGCTAAGAAGAACTGCTCTCTGCTGTAGTTTTACACCCAAAACCCCGCCCACCCGCTCTGTCGGCCCACTGTATTGATCTGTATGCGCGCTCATGTGCGTCTGTGCGCACGCGCTCGCATGTTTCGCACCCATGTTTCTGCTAAGAAGAACTGCTCTCTGCCTCTCTGTTGTCGTTTTTTTAACCCCCGAAACTCTTCACCGGAGTCTGCCCACGTTGATCTGCGTGTGTGCATGTCTGTCAAAAAAAAGTGTGCATGCTGTCTGTTTTGTGTGTCTCTGTGCGGACGTGTGTCCGTGCGTGTTGTGATTGTATGTTTATATCCATGTCTACCGTCTGTTTAGACACAAAAACATGATCACATTTATCAATCGCTGCGTTTTATTGTGAAAAACTGGTTATATTTTGAAAAGAAACCAGATTTTCTCATGTAAGTTGATGCAACTTCCTGCCAGAATTGACGCGGAACGCTCGCGGAAAATGGGTCAGACGACGAAACGATCCGCTGCACCGCGCGGACCCTCCACGCCGCTCCTTGTGTGAACGATGCCATAGGATAACAAGGGCGCCGAATGGAAGCTCACTCTGTTCCACGCCGCTTTGCAGCGCTTCCGCGTCCAGTGTAAATGAGGCGTAACTCACCTGACTCCAATCTAACAATCACCCACCTGCATCTTAAGCCGCTCACAGAGCCTCACTCTGTGTTGAGTACTGTTTTGTGCCACCACCCCCCCCCGCCTGCATTACTGAGCGTTTCATTCTCTGTTTGTTTGCTGCCTGTCCTGACCCTCACTACTCCTACTCCTCCTCTACTGTCTTCTTGGATGATCCCATGCTCGTGCTTGACCCCTGCCTGTCTGAATCTGATTTAGCTTTGAGGACTTTTAGCTGTGCTTCGTTCTCGTCTGAACTAATAACCCACATGGAACCAGCTCTGTCAAATCCATGAAAGGATTCACAGACTTGTCTGAATCTGAACTCTCATTTTTCCTTCCGGTAATGAAATAAAACAGCTAAAAACATAGAAACCTGTTTATTCTGTACCTAAACTTCTGTCAAACAAGTGTTTGTTTTTTGTTTTTTTCACTGTCTTCTATGACGCTCTATTATTAAAGTAATTTTTCCTATTTAGTTTGAATAAAGTTTAATTAAAATACAAAATTACATCCTTTTTAGATTTTAAGAGCCAAATTATTAATTTGTATTAATAAAATAAAAAATCAGCTAAGATAATCAACAGAATTGAATTTTTGAAAAAGTTTCTAATGAATAATTGAAAGCCAGTGATATTACTGGTAAAAGTATTTTTTTATTATCATGTCATAATGAATTGGAAACTAACTTTATGTTTTATTTAAAACACATTTAAGTTTGTGGCTGAATTGAAGCTCATCTGGTTTATTAGACTAAATAAATTCAGAAATCTCTTTGGTTTGAGGAAACCATTTTTGAGGTTGGTGGAGTCCAGTTAACAGTGACCTCTACAGGGATCCGGTTTCTCTGACCAAGAACTCTTTAATGAACATTCTCTACAGTTATTTAGCTTTCCAATATTTGTACATTCTAAGGTCTAGAATAGAAATTAAATGTTGCAGAGAACTGAGTGAATATTGGTTCCCTCTTATTTTTTTTAAAGCTGAGCAAACAGACGTAAGCTGAGAGCCTCTTGTAGAGAAGGGGGTAACATCATAAAATAACCAGGTGTAAAAAGGTGAAATGGGCGGGGCCTATCTACACACATTCAGTAATTACAAACATAACTGTTGGCTAAAATAGTCTTCACATCTAAACTAGTCAAAATGTGCACAACACAACTGCAGTTCACACACACTAATGCAGATAAACATAAACACTATTAGTGCAAAGGTGAGAGACACCTGTGCTCAGGTGAGTGTTTATGTTTGTTGATGTGGATGATGATGGAATGTACAAAGAGGGAGAGCAATCACCTCCCCAAGACCCATCGCCGAGGCAGCAGCCAGGACCCCCCCCCAACACCCGCCATGGGGCCATGGAGGAAACCCACCCACCGGGCGATCCCGCCAAGCACCCAGACCAGGTGGAACCGCCGCAGAGGCCCCCCACAGGGGAAGGAACAGGGGTACAGAGAGCGCAGGACCCAGCCCAGCCCCCCCACCGCGCCAGGAGGTATGAATACATACTTTAAATCAATATTTTTTTGGATTAATCAGAAAAAGGTTTATAATGTTTTTATGTATTAAATTATATATGAAAGACTTTAGACATGATCTTTTATTCTTGTGATTTTTTCCTTAATTGTTTGAAATAGAAAAAAATAACCTTAGTGGTGTAGAAGTAAAGCTTGGAAGTCTGTATAAATTAGAAAACTTAATAAAGCCACTTTTTTTGGGTTGTATTTTGATTTTTCACCAGTGTAACAAATTTAAATGAAAATACCTCAAAATGTGGCTCTTCACTGCAATTTTTAGGCTTTTTTTTATAGATTAATTACAGGTCATGATGAATTAATCACACCAAAAAATATTCACATGGCAGCATTTGTCTTCACACCCGTCGTACTTTAGATTCTAAAACAGGAATGACTCGCTCCTGGAATGCAACAAGTCTAATTGGTTTTAACAAGAAAACATTCAAAAAGCATTCAGTGCATACACGATATAGTTTTTGTTATACAGTAAATCAGTAAAGACAAAAAGTTACTCATCAGTTTTATTCATGTGTTTTCGTTAAGTTTTAAACTTTTCTGTGAAGAATGAGAAGCTACATTTAAGTTTAAAGTTCTATTTGCAGACACACAGACTTTTTTTGACCTTTAAAGCAGACCAATATCTTAACATTTCCGTAAGAATAGACACTAAACATGCTCTGATGTCAAAAATACGTCGACTCTGACAAGCCACGCCCCCTGCAGGGCTGCTGCAGCTCCATTCAACAAGACGGGATGACTCATTCAGTAAATAGGATCCCTGGTGTCTGTTATGCTGGAGGGAGTTTAGTGAGTCAAATATATTTAGACAGAAATTTTCACTAATTAAGTTAAACAGTATGAAAATTTGAGTTTGTAGAAAAGTTAAAAACACAAAAGGCCTTTTAGAATTGAATTCAATTGGATTTTGGAATTTATTCAGTGCAATCAAAACACATTTGTCCACTCTTTTAAAGTCCAGCTTGTGTTTTCTGGCCCAAATTAGCTTTTTTTTTTTTTCTCAATATTCTGACATCTCAGCAATGCCTCTCTTGCTCAAACTCGTCCTGTCTTGAAGTCTTCTCGTTTAAAACTGAGACCTGCTAACGGAGCCCACAATAAAACTCTGCTTGAAGCTGTTGACCTGTGAGCCAGTTGTCACGCAGGTGTTCATTCTCAGAAACCTGTCCTCTGATGTCCGGATACAAACATTTCACAATGTCTATTTTTGAATCCAATCAGGTCTAATGATGAAAATGTGGATGGTTTACTTAAAAATATACATTTGAACACATTTTTTTCATAATGCAAATTACATTCGCTTATGTAGTTAGCATTGATGCACGCTAGTTTTTTTGCAAAAACTTGTGGGAAATTTGTTTGAGTTTCTCACAGTTTCATTTCAAATTCCCTTTGAAATTAACTACTATTTTTAGCATTATTAGTGATTTTCCTGGTTACTTTTTTGTTGTTTTATTTCCCCCAAAAATATAAAAACGTATACAATAAATCACTGTTCATCTAAAGCTCACAGGTTTTTTTTTAAATTATTATTATCAAGTATTCCTGCTCGGCTTCTATGCAGACAGAGGAGGTTGTGAGTATTCAAGAAAAGTTGGAACATTCAACGAAGAACCGCCACAGAACTTTACTTCTTAAAACCCTTGACTCATTCATGTAAACGTATCAGTATAGTATGTGTAATACCAATTAGTATAGCTTCTATGTAGTATCTTAAGTGGTTTCTTCTGGTGGTTACTCATTTTCAACCTGAGAAGCTCAGCTTCTCTACCAGAAGACCAGAAGTTTTCGTTGTTCTGTACTGAGATGTCTGAGGTCTTTCTGGGGGTCTGCTGCAGTCACTCCTCCAGTTTGGGGGTTACTGCTCCGAGTTCTCCAGTCGTCATTGGTGCCTGTTCCTGTATGGAGCTACGGTAAATCGGGGCCAATATTATTAGAAGCCAAAATAAAATATTTTGAAAAAAAACATTTGTGTTTGGCTGAAAAAAAATGTAAAATGTCCAAAACTTTTTGCTATTCTAAAATAAACTTAATTATTTTCAGCTTCAGATGTTCTGTTTTTTAAGTTTCAAAGCTCAAAATGTCAATTTCAAAACTTTTTTTTTCAGTTTCAAATCTTTTTTTTTTCAAATCTGAAAGTTTCAATTTCAAAGCTTTTGGCCCTGTTGTTGCGCGTAGGGGGCGGGGCTAACACAAAGGACCAATCACAATCCCACGAGGGTGGTGACTTCAGTCACGGTGCGTTCACTGACTCATAGAACTGTAATCATTACGGTCAGAAAATGGCTGTTTATTTTTTACTATCATAGTCTGAAGTTGTTCCAAGACGGGTGTAAAAGGTTTTAATTCAATTCAATTCAATTTTATTTATATAGCCCAAAATTACAAAGAATTTTGCCTCATTGGGCTGTATTTTACTGCGTACAAACCGCGCAAAGCAGCTAAGTTTATTTTAGAATAGCAAAAAAGTTTTGGACATTTACAGTTTTTTCAGCCAGACACTAATATTTTTTTTCAAAATATTTTATTTCAATTTCAAATAATTTTAGCCCCGATTTAGCTCCATATTAAGCGGATCTGTGCTGTCCTGTAACCCTGTAGCCATTAGTTTTTTTCTTCTAGAGGTGCACTATAGATAAATGTATAGATACTCTTGGTACTTTCCAATTTTTACAGATTTTCCAAATCTTGTGTTGACATTACTTGCATATGTGTAAGATGTTAAAGTCTTCAGATGTTTGTGAGTAATAAATCTCCAATATCATTTTTTTTTTTTTTTTTTATCTAAACCCTCCAAACTTCCCACTTACTCATCTCCACCACTGCTATTTCCTCCTGTTCTCCCTTGTGTTTTTCGGGAGTTTTAGGTTCTGTGTGTTTTTCTCTGCCTTCCTGGGAAGGTAAAATGATCCAGGCTGTGTTTTTCTCTGAACAATGAAGGGGAATCCAGGTCCAGGACAACAACAGAGTGAAACATAGAAAAGAGCAGAGGGGTCTCAGCACTGTGAGAAACCTCATGATTATACTGTAACCGTCGATACGAAGCTTAAATACACAAGTCCTCAATAATAATAATATTTAACCATTTTTCATCTGTGGTCCATTGGACAAAACACAATAATATAAAAAACATTTAGAAGATTAAATGCACATTCATAACATTTTTAAATATATTTTTTGCTGCTTGTAATATTTTTTTTATCAACTCTTGTTTGCGTTGTTTCTCACTGTAACACATCATTTCTATGTTTTTGATATTTTAGTTTGACAAAAATAATGTTTAAAATACTAATTATCAGATCAGTTGGTGATGCAGCAACTAAAACGACAGCTTGAAAAAATATTTTCCAATGATTGATCCTGTCGTAGCACATCGTATTCTATGAGCTATTATACATTAACCAGCTATATATAAAAGATATATAGTTCTGTTTTTCTTGGCAACATTAAACCAGCTGTATTATCTTTTTCAAGTCTGTATAAACTATGTTTTAAAAACAACTTATTTTAATAGTTATCAGGTAACCACACTTTTTAAAAATGAACTCTTAAGAGGTTTGACTTGCATTAAAAGTTATGGTAAAATTTTCTGATCAAATGTCAGTATAGAAGACTTAGAAGTTAGTGAGCTCCGCTGAGCAGTAGCAAACTCCGCTGTATCAAGCTAGCGAGCCCGCTGTAGCAAGCTCCCTGTAGTGAGCTATGATGTATCAAGCTAGCGAGCTCCACTGTGTCAAGCTAGTAAGCTCCATAGCTGTAGCAACTCCGCTGTAGCGAGCTCTGCTGTAGCTAGCTCTGCAGTATTAAGCGAGCGAGTTCCGCTGTATCGAGCTCCACCGTAACGAGCTAGCGAGCTCTGCTGTACCGCCCAGTGGGACATGCCCGGAACACCTCTCCAGGGAGGCGTCCGGGAGGCATCCGGACCAGATGACCAAGCCACCTCAACTGGCTCCTCTGGATGTGAAGGAGAAGCGGCTCTACTCCGAGCTCTCTCCGGGTGACTGAGCTCCTCACCCTATCTCTAAGGGAGCGCCCAGCCACCCTCCGGAGAAAACTCATTTCAGCCGCTTGTAGTCGGGATCTCGTTCTTCCGGTCACGACCCAGAGCTCATGACCATAGGTGAGTACTGGGACGAAGATCGACCGTAAATCGAGAGCTTTGCTTTCTGGCTCAGCTCTCTTTTCACCACAACGCATGAGGAAGATGATAATCAGAAAAAAGAAGATAATTCAGTCCCAGGAAAAAACTTTCTCAGAAAACCTGTCCTCATTACAGAAAGTCTGTAGTCCTTCACTTGCTCTGATACAGTCCTGCTTATCCAATAGGGTGACACACAAAACAAAAAACACATGACCTCATTATGACGTGGATAAAATCCAGTTCAGCACAGCTTGTTAACACGTTGAGAATCATATTCATAAGCGGTACTTAATGGCAACAATTACACCCCCACCCCCCTCCCAGCCAACCCACCGAGTGCCAACTTTCGCCAATGAGGGCAAACACAGGTGGGGCCACCGCGGACAAACCCCTTTGGTTGCCAAATTTTATGCCCAATTTTAAACCATTTGGGGCCATCTGGCCTTTCTGGTTGGGCTAGGGTTATTTAGAATTTTATTAAACTAACATTGCAGATCATTTTAACAATTCAAAAACAGTCTAGTTCCATCTGAAAGTAGGAGGAAAATAACCTTAAGGTAGGAAATCCAGAAACTGGATGGTGTCACAGATGCTGCATGTAATATTCTATTTAAAAGACATATTCCTTGCAAAAATGTTCAGTAAATTTAGTTGGATTACAACTTTATGATGGGAAAAGAAAGAAACACAATCTGTAACAACACTCAACTTCTAAAAGCAGCACAGTTAACATCTGATATACTCATAAAAGTAAAAAATGCTCTAAAAACCAGAAGTTTTTTTTTCATCCTCCAGACTGTCTGGCTTCTCTGAAAATGTTCCAGTTTGTTGTGATCATGTTTAAAAAAAAACTAGACTATCTGGTTGGTGAAAGTCAAAAACTCATCCAATCATATTTGTATTTTTAACCCCTGGAATCTTTCTCTGCAGTTCTCTTCCTTGTTTTGCAGTTTGCAGACGGGGAAAGTTTTTCCTATCCGTTAGGTAAAACTGTCATCCTGCCGTTATGGTCTATCGATCATCACAACTCCTTCGCTTCTCCCCTCCCTCCTACCCCCTGGAGCAATGGCTGCTACCCGATACGGGTGTCAGATCATTGACGGTTGTGTCAGACATGAGTCATGAGTCATGCTTCTATTCTGAAGGCTCGCCTCATAAACTGCCTGTTGTATTGAGTTACTGAACAAACAAACTTTGGGCCACCAGAAAATCCATTAGCCATATCGATAAACACGGACACACGCACGAATGCCGACGCACGCAATGAAACGCAGATGGAGCAGACACACGAAAAGGTTTTTTTTTAATTGTTTTAAAAAGATGCAAAAAGAATTTACAAGAACTACAGTAAGGGTTTTTTTCATGTATGTACTCGCCTATGCTAGTGCTACATCATCAAGTGAAAACTTCATCTTAGTGTAATGAAAAAATAGTGTCTAATATTTCGGACGTGACTTTCGTTCGATGACGTCATCAATAATCGCCGGTCCGCTAGCTTTAGCGCGGAGCTTCCAGTGCTGGAATATACAGAGGTTTTATTACTTTAAAAAGGTAAATCTACAACAAAAAGTTGTTACTTACTTTGTTCAGAGAACACCCACGTGATGAAAAGCGGGTAACTCTCGCGACGGTGGACTTTGGACCCCTCCATTTGGAGGGCGAAACTTCAAAAATAACTAACGATTGATAAGTGCAGTTCACTATTTCGTCAACAGAGGGCGCTAGTGTGCTGTTAATAATTATTTTCGTTTATTTTTGTACGTTTATATATTTATTTTTCTGGTATTTAAAAGACATTTATGGAGTTGTGAGAGCAATAATATTTGATTTTTTTAAGAGTATTTAAGTGTTTAGATTTTCTGAGTTCAGCTAAAGGTCGCCAGAAGTACTTCCGGGTTTTTCCATCCGCAAAGCACGTCTAGCAAAGCACGGCCCGACAGAAAGCTAAAGAAAGAAAAATTAAGAAAATATTTTGTTTGTTTTCATCCACCGGTTAGTTCATTAGCAGGCCAAAGTGGTATGTATGTGCATTATTTTTCATGTAAGTCATTTTGTAGTTGAGAAATATTTTCTGTCTGCTAGTTCTACGGTGTTGATGCGGTGTAAAGCCTGAAGAAAAGAATACCACCTTAAAAATCAGTGAAAAGAACTCTCAAGCCTCTCTCCTGTGTGATAATGAACCATCTGGCATAATAACAATCCAGACACGACTTCAACTTCAACTGCCACTTCAAATCAAAGGGGAAGGGGAGAATTCGGATTGTTGCTGTTGAACAAACAAGTCAACTTCCCTCCTAGAGTTCAGAGGAACAGATAAATCAACATCACATTTAACAAATCCAATCAAAGCAAACCATAACAACTCTGACCTCTCTGAGGCACAGTGGTGAAGAAGTAAGGATTCCCATTTGTTTTGCAGGTGAAGGGCATCACACCTGGATATCACTATGTTGAAAGAGTACTAGTATCAAAGTATCTTGGATTACAGTTTTTCTCATCTGTTAAGATACTTTTCTTGATATCTGTTCCCTTTTCTCTAAACTGTGAACACAAAACCTGATTTTCAAGCTACAGTCAACAAACCTCAGACTCTTCTTGAAAAACCAAACGTTCATCTCAGAACAGGTCAACCTGGGCTCAAAACTGAACTTAGTTTTGAATTTGAGTCGGTCAAAATGAAAAACACTAAAGAAGAAATATCAACAGTTAGGGTCTCATGATGTGTCTGTCGCAGTTCGGACGTCAGCACCCATCTCCAACCACCAGAGGGAGCCCTCGCCAGAGTTCTGACTCCTCATGCTCCTCACTACAACTCCCATCAGCCACTACCTCTTGCTCATCTGTTCATCATCATAGTCATGGTCACACAGCATATAAACCCACTCCAGCCTCCTCTCCAGTGCGAAGTCTTGTATTTCTTACACTCTGAGCAGTTTTCTGGTTCTCTGTACCTTGACCCTTGCCTCCCTGTCGACCTTCTGCCTTGCTTTTGTGTTTTGACCTTTTCCTGGACTCTGACTACGCTCATTTCCTGCCCTTGATCATTAACACCATTGCATAGCGTCTCAGCCTCTTCATCACAGTAGCAGTCTTTCAATTCTTCAAAACCTTCCCTTACAATACTAAAGTACACTATTGGATGTAGTGAAAGATATAGTTACTTACAGAATACTGTGGTAGAGTTTATAGAGCTGGTAAGTCCTGCCCATATTTTCCCACGTTCACTTATGTTTGGCTTTACAGACCAGCTCTATAGAATGTCATACGATAACTACTAACAATATTTACATACTGTACTATAATGTCAGTAAAAGGTATTTACCTGTTTTCTTCTCTAAGTCTTCAGATTTTGGTGGACACAGTGTATCTATTGATGTACATGGTCAATCCCAGTAGCTCTGATGTCATCAGATATTGCTGTTCTTTGTCTTCTCACATCACAAGTGTGACCAGTTTTGAGTCGTGTGCTTGTGTTTTTTTTGTGTTTGAAAGCATTTAAGCAGCACAGGTGAGAAGCGCTTAAGGTTTTGCTGAAGGAGTGATTGATCCAATGGGGTTTAGTGTTTTAGCAATTGAGAAAAACTGTCAAACTGAAGGTTTGACTGGTTAAAGATGAGATAAATTAAGTGAAAAACACAGAAATTATTCTTCTTAAGCATTAGGAATCAATCCAGAGAATCTAACCTTATCTTTGCATCTCATGGACTACAGCACCAGACTTCTTGTTTTGGTCTTACTCTTGGCATCTTTCGCGGTAGCTCCAAACTGCTTTCCCTGGATTTATCTCCAAATCATCCACGAATCTTCAATTTTCCTTTAGAGTTTCAATGTCTGCCATAGCTGTTGCTGGACCTCACACAGCTTTAAACGTTTTAATTATATGTTTAAACAAACATGTACAGACTCTTTAAGAAGCAGAAATCATAGTTTTAAGCATTTGAAATTTAAGAATAACACAAGCAATATTAAAGAAGGAAATGAAGTATTGATTTTTACACATCTAAGGGAAAGTACTTTATTTACCCAGAAGATAAATTGGATTCTTTCATAAGAAATTTCCTAAGACTTTTATAAGTAATAGTGATTAAAGTAACGGACGAGTAAGAACATGAACAGACATAAAAAAGCTTCTGCTTGAAGGCAGATGAGTCATTTTGTTATGACGATGATGCTCAGGATTTTTTTATATTTGGTTTCATCTTGTAAAACATCCAACTTTGGACTATCAGCACTAAAGGCTCCAGATAATCACCTAAAAAAAACCCCACATTTTCTTTATTAATTTGAAATGGTTGAAAGTAGCCTTCAGATCGCTGGGATATAACCTGCAGCTAAACTCCTGTTGTGTCTCCCCACCACTCCTTACTTTTAGATAGATGATGAAGAAGACACTATCAACAACATCAGCAACAAGATCTAAATCAGGACCAATGACTGAGGCAGGTGAAGGACTTGGAAAGATAAAGTAGTCGAGGTGTGATACAGAGAAGCAATGGGTCTAGGAGGTCTCCTGAGGATACTGGGCTTGTTTCTGTACTGAACCAATAGAAGAACCAATGCACTCTCACTTCCAACTCATCATATATGGTTGTATGGTTCGGGCGGCTTTTGGACTTTTTGGGTGTCCTTAACTCGTTGTTTTTTGACTGGCTGGCTGGCTGTTCCCATTATGCCGGGAGTCCCCGACCTCCGGGCCACGAACTGATACCAATCCCCTTTCCACTTGGTACTGGACTTTAGATACTAATCAGGGGACAGGTACAAGGACATGGACCGGACCGATACTGGTATCCTAACTTGGTACTGGTTTCGCATCCCGAGGTTTGGGATTTCTTGGGAACGGGAATATCGGTTACCATTAGATGCCGGTTTCTAAGGCTCAATCCGAATTCTTCCCGTCTCCCTTCCCATTAGCTCTTCCCCTTAATTTGAAGTGGCAGTTTAAGTGAAAATCGTGTTCAGGACTGTTGTTTGAATATCACCCTCCAAACGGAGGGGTCCAAAGACCACTGTCGCGAGTGTAAACCACGTCGTGTTGAGAAGCGCTTTTCTTCACGTGGGTGCGCTCCGAACCCCAGACGTTTACATTTAAATGTAAGTAATGACTTTTTGTTGTAGCGTGACTTTTTTAGAGTAATAAAACCGCTGTTGTTATGTATATTCAAGCACTGGAAGCTCCGCGCTAAAGCTAGTGAACCGGCGATTATTGATGACGTCATCGAACGAAAGTCACGTTCAAATTGTTGGAAGCTATTTTTTCATAACCCTCTGTTTGGAGGGACGAATTCGGATTGGGCCTAATAGTGGCAAGGCTGCTTTAGGATCCGCCCATCTTCCCCGGGTCCCCAGTTATCTGTGGCATTTGTGTTGTGAGCCAATGAAACAATGGCCAAGAAACGCTCGTTTGATTTAGTCTTTACATTTTGTGCGGTGGTATACGTCAAAGAACATTCTGGTGAGGAATCTGCACGACATGTTGGAACGGATCCTGAACGGGTAAAAATGTATTTTTGAAGATAGATGCAAAGGTGCATGTGTCTACAGGAAAATAATTCACATGAAAGCAAAGAGGATTATTGAGATGGATCCAGGAGATTGATGATGCTGAAACTCCAATTCTTTCAAATAAACGTCGGGCCGGCTAACAAATTTTTGGAATAAATGTCGGGGCTAGAAGATATACAATAAACTTTTGCTGCTAACAAATGTAGAAAAATGCATTTGGTTACAACATATTACACTGATCTCATTCTAGATGCAAAAGGGCAGTATGTGGATCTTCAATTCTACTTCTCAAAATCTAGTTTTTTTTTTCTTTTTACTGAAATGTTCAGAACATTTTCCCCCCAATTTATAAACACATCTGCCCCAAACTCTGTGCTGTGGGATCCTTTAGGCAGTATCATCATTACTGCTTAATGGATGCCCTGACAGCATGAAGACTGATGGGACCTCAGGCCACCTAAATAAAGCTGCAGTGTTCCCTCTCTGTCTTTCTGCCACCAGTGGCTGCAATCACTGAGAGTTAGCACCTCGTCACAAGCATTTTCTAGGACATATTAGCAAAGACTTATCCAGTTTCACGTCACAAACACACGTGCGCGTACTCTTATAGGTGCTCACACTGCAAACAAATCCGATCCCACGGCCACCCTAAAACAATTTGCACAGATGGCCTCTCTAACTTTAAAAATATCCTATGGAGCATTTAGGATGGGAGGACGTGATTGGTGGAAAAGCGGAGCACGTGACAAGTGTCCACCAATGGACAGAATTGAGGACGAGGAGATAGAGTTACCTGCATCTCTGCTGCTCTGTGAGAGTTGTGTGTCGTATTTATATCAGCAGTGAAAGTGTCAGTGCAAGAAGGTCAGGACTTTATGCAAACACTTGTGCCTGCAGGATCAATGGCACGCCTTGTTAAACGTACGCTCAGCGGTGCGTGGGAGTCAAGAAACCAGTTTGGATCAAATGTTTGATTTGAACACGGTTTAATTTCCTTTTTTAGTTATTTCCCACGTGTCTGTATAAGTGAAAAATACAGTTTGATTTTCATTTCTGCTCGATTTGGACGTGTGAGGGCCGTGCATTGACATGAGCGGGCGATGCTGCGTACGTCCTCAATGGTAAATGGTTTTGAATTCTCATGATCAATTATTTTAAGAATGTATTTAGGCATTCAATGCACAACATGAACAGGAACTTTTTGTTAATTACCCAAAAAGTCCTGGTATGGAGCCCCTAAAAGGACATAAAAGTTAAAAAAAAAAAAAAAGTTAAAAGAAAATCTGGTTCGCACACTAGAGTGTAACTTTTATTTAACTTTTATTATCTGGTGCACAACAGTTACCATCCAGAATTTTTACTTCTTTAATTTTTACCCCCAAAAAAGTACTGGTTAGTAAACGGTGCACACCAGGTAGTAACTGTTTTTGTTTTTTACTTTTTTTTTTCTAAAAAATTCATTTAAAAAAATGTTCTGGTTACTAATAGATGCGCAGCAGTTACTATCTGGTGGAAATCCGTTATTAACCAGAATTCTTCTTATTCAATTTTTGGGGAAAAAAAAAAAATATATATATATGTATAGAAGGTTTTTTTTTCTTTAATTTGACGTTTGATCTACACGAGTGAGTAGATCAACTAAAAATTCAAGGTTCGATGTGAGGATTTTGGTCACGAACTTCCATTAATTTTCTCAACCCACGGGGGCTGCTAGGTTCCCGGAGGCTGTGCCAGGTAGACACTTGGACGCCCTGGACAGATCGCCAGCCCGTCACTGAGCCCGTTGAGCTGGATCGACAGCTACGCTAGCTAGCCGCCCGGTGGATAGCTTAGCGAGCTAGTGAGCTCAGCTCTCCAGGCTCAGACTGTTGTCCTAGCGAGGTCTACTGTTCCGGGTCTCTGGGGAGCGGAGCCCGCTCTGCCCTCCCGCCAGCGGTTAGCAGCTATCGGTTAGCGGTTAGCAACAGCACCCAGAGGGACAGGTGGACTCACTTTGTACAGTTCTCCAAAACAGATAAAATACTCGCTCAACATCATCCATTATGTGGCAACGAATGAATTCCAGAACTATTTCAGCGACCGCAAATTCTGGCTTTTTTTGTGCTAGCATGTAGCTTACTGGGACCTTAAACTTTTTATTTTTCAAAAGGTGAAATTGAAATTCAGGAAGTATAAATGAACAGACAACACTTTCAATTTCTGCGAGTACTAGTACTATCATACATGGCGTTAACCTCCATGGACTGAGTACTCACCTTGTGTAAAACAATGTGATGGTGACTAATCGACCACTAAAATAATCATTTGTGACAGTAACGCCCCATTTACACTGGACGCGGAACGGAGTCCGCTTCCATTCGGCGCCCTTGTTATCCTATGGCGTCGTTCACATAAGGCGCGGAGCAGAGGGGCGCGGAGGGCCCGCGCGGTGCAGCGGATCGTTTCCGCGTCTGACCTATTTTGTGCGCGAGCCGCAGGAAGTTGCATCAAGATACATGAGAAAATCCGGTTTCTTTTCAAAATATAACCAGTTTTTCACAATAAAATGCCGCGATTGACAAATGTGATCATGTTTTTGTATCTAAACAGGCGGTAGACACGGATATAAACATACAATCACATCACAAACGTGCGCGCGAGCACAGAACACAAAACAGACAGACACTTTTTTTTTCTTTTTTCACAGACACGTACACACGCAGATCAACGTGGATAGACTCCGGTGCGGGGTGAGGAGTTTCGGGAGTTAATAAAACGACAACAGAGAGGCAGAGAGCAGCTCACCTTAGCAGAAACAGGGGATAATATTTATAAAACACACACAACACAGACAGACACGAGCGCGCACAGATCAACGCAGTGAGCTGACTCCGGAGCGAGTGGGCGGGGCTGCGAGATTTTGGGAGAGAAAAAAGAGATGCAGAGAGCTGCTCCTCTTAGCAGAAATATGGGTTAATAATTGTAGTTTATTAATTTACCCATACAGACACCTGCGAGCGCGTGAGCACAGACACACACAAAACAGAGATGCACACGCGCACACACAGATCAGTACAGTGGGCTGACAGAGCGGGTGGACGGGGTTTTGAGAGAGCAGTTTTTCTTAGCAGGAACATGGGTTAATGTCTTTAGGCTGTGAAATTATCAACCATGATGGCAAAAACAAAAAAAGCTCTAGCAGAAGCGCCTGTGGACCGCCACGGAAAAATGCACGTCTGGTGTGAACTAAAGAGCGGAGCGGAAGCGGCGCGGACTCCGCGCCGCTCCACTTCGCGGCGCGGACTCCGCTCCGCTCCACTTCGCGGCGCTTCCGCGTCCAGTGTGACCACGGCGTAAGAACTGTAAAGTGTTGCAGATCAGAACAAAACTGCTTTCCTTCGCGTCAGAAGCTGCAGGAATTAGTCAACGGTTAAAGAGTTAAGTTATTCAAAGGAATGTTAAATGTTATCATTAGTACCTCTTTTTTGTCTTTTTCAATTTAAGTGCAGAAAAGAGCTTGAAAGGGTGGGTAAGAAGATGACTAGATAAACATCCTGTAACTTTTGGGTTAAGTAGACAACATCTGTGATAGAAATGGGGGAAAAAAATAAGAATCTAGAATAGAAAAGAAGTCAGAATAAAGAAAAAAAGCTTAAATTCAATTTCTTAATTAATTTAAATCATCAAAAGTGTTTTAGAAATTCTACAAATCCAGCTCCTTTTGTAACAGAATTCACATTTAAAGGGAAAAAAAAATCCCAATCAGTATAAAATCAACAACATAAGATCCAAAGCTCCATCATCCAACAAAAAAGCCATGAGTGGACATAATCCTGAAACAGACGATTCTGGACCAAAACTGTCTAAAATGTACGAAGAGTAAAAGTGGAAAACAGTTCTGTGGTCAGACAAATTGAAAATTGAAATTATTTTTGGAAAACAGGAGTGTTGAGACCTCCAGACTGAAGAGGAGAGGATCTGTCTAACTTGTCATCATTGTTCAATTGTTGTATATTGAGGGTGCATTAGTTTTTGGACCGCGCTGTGTGCACATCTGGAAAGGCGTTTGTCCCATATATATACGGGCAAGTCGAAGGGCCGACCTCACTCGCCGACACGGCCATGGGTGAAGCGCAACACACTACACAACAAACTAGCTGTCTGAGGATTTTGTATCCAAAACTGCAACTGACATAGCAACAAGTCAAACCTCCTGGTTTTTGTTTTGTTTTATTGAGAGTCCAAAACCGCCGGAGGGAGTGAGGCTTCGCAAAGAAACCTCAGTCACTCGGTGCTGAAAGTTAGAAGCCACCATTCATACAAGAGGAAGTCAGCCTGAGTTAGGTCATCGTTTGCTAAAATCAACAAATCTCCATTATCCACTGACATTATTTATTATATCAAGATACTGCTGGGATGTAGAAGATGCAGTTTGTGAAGAACCTGTGAAAAAAAGGACTGTTTATTTAGCTGTGGGCTCACAGTTAACCACGAAGTAGACAGGCTGCGGCGGTACGATGCTCACAATGTTGGATCACTTAGTGGTCTCTAGCAAAGATACAAACTACCCAGAAGTGTTGGGGAAAAAAGCAGATGAGATGGATGAGTCAAAGATTCCAGTAAAAGGTTGTTTTATATTTTGCAACCAATGTTCCCTGGAACTAGCGTGAAATAAATACAAAATAACTTCATCCAAAAAATGTCAATATCATGGAAAAGTGTTTTCATATCCGTAATTCTGTTCAAATAATTAAACTTTCATTGATTTAAAGTGTTTGGTTTCCACCCCTTAACCCTTTAATTACCCAAAAAGAAAAAAAAAAAAACATCAAAGTTAAAAAAATAAAAATCGAACTAAAATATATATATTTTTTTTTTTCTAAAAATACTTTTTTTTTCTGAAAAAATTGAAGTAATAAGATGAGTTCTAGTAACTAATTCGAACTTGTTTTTTAAATTAAAGTATAAAAAAAATAGAATTCTGGTGCACACCAGATGTAACTTTTTTTTAATTAAATAAATTTTTTTTTAAAAATTCCGGCAACTAATTGATGCGCACCAGATATTACTAACCAGAATTATTTTTGTATTAATATAATTTCAATTAAAAAAAAATAAATAAAAATTGTTTCTTCAATTTACTTTTAGAGAATACATACCAAAAACATGTTTTCTGCATGTTTCTTACCATTTGGTTGAGCAGGCAGTTAAAGGGTTAAGTCACAAAAACAGAATTTCACTACAACTGCTACTCTGGAGAAATCTGTCCACATTTGATCTAGAATGAATGTATTAATCTGAGATGATCTACTGAACTCAAACCACGTTCATTAAATCGGTTCGGTTGAGTCATTTTGGTTCAATATGGGGAAGATTTCTCAGTCTTAACTCCATGAGCCACTGAAGTTCATAACTTAAGAGTCTGGCAGTTCACGGAGCGCCGTGTCCGATGCTCTAGAAAAAGAAACAACCGTTGGCTTCAGCGGATAATCAAACGGATGAGATTCAAGACCCTGCAGACATCTAGAAAGAGTGGAATGAGGTGGAGGAACATCTTCAGAAAACCACCACATTCAATAATAACCAATATAAAATAAAGTTTAGCGTAAACTACAGAAGGGGTTTATACAAATATGCACCTTGTGTGTCAAAAGATCCTGTTTGTAACTAAAATATGTCCAAAATTTGGGATTGAAGGGTGAGGGCCAGAACAGCCAGAGTCAGTCAGTCATCATTTGGGCTTCTTTGCACTTGTTTTGGTAAATTCTGCTTTCTTCAATCCAAAATCACTGCAGCTGTCTATCAGAATAGAGGATTTGATGGTTCCATCCGCTGAGGAACTGGAGGGAGATGCAGATTTCATCTGAAGTATTGATGATACTTTTATTTTGATTGATTTGATCTGCGTTTAACTGAAAAGTAAATGGGAATTTCTCTGCAGTTTTCTATTTTTTTATCTTGTTTTCGTTGGTTTTATGAGCTGGAACCCTAATTTATGTGAACAAAAATAAATGAAATAAATAAAAACTTGACATCAATTAAACAATAGGTTTACAGTAGGTTTTCAAAAGACTAATTTTTATGGAAAAATTGAAATAATTTTAATATTCTTTTTCCGGAAAAGATCTGTATTTATTACTTGAGGTCACTAATATTTCAGTAACTCTGGAGCAACATTTTCTCACTTATCTTAGAATCTTTTTGGCCTCATGCCACTGACACTGGTGATCATGAATGACTTTAATAATAATATTACAATGAACTGAGAAAACAGGAAACAGAAGAGAGAGAACCAGAGGGTGACAGCCATGATATTGTTATTAGAACTTGGACTCTGATAGAGTCATAAAAAAGAGATCAGTTCCACCAGATCGTTTGTATAATTGGGAGCCGTTTGTGCTGGAAGATCAGGTTAAATCTGAATCTTTGACAGTGAGGTCCCACAGGGTTCAATCTTGGGGCCTTTATTTTTCTTACTGGGACAAGAGCTCAACAAGTACATATTTGCTTCTTTTGACTATTTTAAGTACATACTACTGTCTGTTTGTTGTCCTTTATTTAGAATTAAGCAGAACAGAAAAGTATTTTTCTCTAAAAATGATGCCAGTAAAAGGATGAGGGAATAAATTAGTAAAAACAGACAGAAGGAGTGGGAGGATTTCACATAGGAAGAAACAGACAGCCAGTCTGAGAGAAGAGGAGTGGGTGGACAACAGGCTCTCTGAGGAGACTCTCCATTCAGATCTCAGACACGGCTCCTTAACTCGGCATGACCGTAAACAAACTCTCCGAGGATCCCTGAAGACGCACTCAAGCTCTGACCGCAGGGCTACGAGTTCAGGCGCTCGCCCCATCCAGTCCTTTAAAAATCCACAGATGACAATTAAAGGAAATTTGATTAACAGAGCGTGCTCTATGCCTATCAGGAGCCTTTTTTACTTCAATGTTGGGTCAGTGTATCGCGTTTCACTAGCTGTCATTTATATTACCGTGGATAGGACGGGGGAGTCCCTTTATGGGCCTAAAGCAGACTTCAAACAAAGCCCGAAAGAGAGGGAGACAGAAGCTGAAGTAGGAGGAAGGAGGGAAAGACGCAGAGGAAAAAAAGCAACTGTCCAAGTGAATGACCAAGCAGAGAAAATTTTACAAGAGATGTTGGAACATTCACCCAGTCATCCAGCGTTGGGTTTCCTTTTGGCAGCGCGGCGTGAACAGCCATTTCTTTTCCAAGGCCATCACTTTGTACAATTGCTACTATGTTAGAAAGATAAAACCCCAAACCGCCTGCGCCCGGGTATGGAGACCGTCATGAAATCACTGTGACCGTGAAGCAGCCAGACAAATAGTCTGGAAATCATGCTTAGATTTTTTTTTTTTTTTTTTTTAAGCATGGTCAGGAAAAATAGTATAGATGTGGACTGAAAAACAGAAGAAAGAAACAATTCAGTATTTCACAGGAATAAATGTGCATACATTATGAAAGAAGTAAAAAGGACACTATAGATCTACGGCCCGGGGGCCACATGCGGCCCCCTAAACTACTTAATCTGGCCCTCCAAATTAAAATATATTGAATTTTCATTGTATTTCTGGTTCCTTCTCATGAATGGTGTTGTTTCTCTGGCGTTTGTGTGTGTTCTTTTCTGAGTCAGAAGGTGATTTTTCGGATTTCTTTGAGTTCGCATTTTCTTCTGAAGAATATCAACCCATTGGATCACCAAAAAGAGAACAAAAATTTAGAAATGAAAATTCCCAAATTTTCTGTTTTTAAATGAATATATGTGAATTTTAGTCCAAATTAAAGCATGTTTTTATCTAAATTCCATATTATCGTTTTAGTTTATGAGGTTCATTCGTTTTTGACTGAGTTAGTTTATTGAGGAATTTTAGGCTATTTTGGAGTTCGGCTAGTATTTAAGCAACAAGCTAGCTTTTTTTATTTGGCGGATTTGACCTCTAATTAGTTTTTTATGCAAATTTGGAGTTTAGCTAATATTTTAGCAATATGCTAACATTTTTAGCTAATTTGTTATCTACTGGGGGTTTTAGGCTAATTTTGAGTTTAGCTTTTATTTCAGCAACATGCTAACATTTTTGGCTGATTTAATTTACAGAGAAATGTTATGCTAATTTAAAGTCAAGCTAGTAATTAAGGAACAAGCTAGCTTTTTTGCTACTAAAGTTAAAAACATTTTAAAAAATTATCTTTTGAGGAGATGCTAGTTTATTGTAATTTTTTTTTTTTTGCTTTTGTTTGACAAAAGCGGACATTCATATTTATTTAAAAAAAAAAACAAAAAGAAGCTTATGAATGAAAATCCAGATTTCTTAAAGGCTAACGTAAGTCAATGTGGCTCTTTCTAGGTTTTGATCAGTAGAAAACGAGCCCAAATGGCTCTTTTACTCTTAAAGCTTGCCGACCCATGAATTAGGTTCTTTTGAAGTTAATCAAAGTTTGTTTCTTCTGATAATCCAGAACAAATTGAATGCCCCCAAGCGGTTCCTGGTCCAGAACCAGGAACCGCTCTCTGACCCAAATTTGAGGTGGTCTTGGATCCAATGGGACTCAGCTCTTACTGACAAGGCATAGGGTAGCCCACCACCGTGACTTTGTATAGTATATTTAATTCTATTTTTATCTTTTCTATATATCTTCTACTTCTTATCTACTTCTACTTTCTGATCGCCTGTGCTGTTGCATATTGCAATTTTCCCACCGTGGGACTAATAAAGGTTTCTTACTCTGAACTCCGGTTCGCTCTTGCCTCGTTTCCACTGAGCAGTCCCCTCGTGGCCGGTTTAGGTTTCCATTGAGCGTTGGACCATCAAAGCGCATGCGGGGTGCAGACCGATGATGCAACTGTGCGTCCAAACGGTGCGACTACAATAAAATGGAAGCTGCATCAGCTGACTCAGAAACAGACGGAGAAGAAAAAATATAATCGCAGAGGATCATTATAATCCAGAGCAGGTGTTTCATACGCGGAAGAACAGAATATTGTTCTGAATTAAAAAGAAAAAACAAAACTCTTTATGTTGAGCAATACTCCAATGTTCTTCAAGAAATGCACGATCGGAAGTGTTTTTGATGAGTACGGATCGGTAACAGATAATCTTCGGTCGCAGTGGTCGAGTGAGACGGGACGGTCCCTGCAAATAAAGGGGGAATACCATATGTAAAGAATTTACTATTCTTTGCAAGAAGAAGAGGAAGAATCCAGACAAAAAGAGGACAAAACTTTCTGTTTGGATCTTGAGTCGGAAAGGCGCTGGTCAGATGCTTTCCGTTGTCGTAAAACCTTTCCGCCAATCAATGGATTTCATCTTGTGACGACAGAAGCTTTTTTTTTTTTTTCTTTGGACCTATGACCAACGGGGGACCAGAAATTCAATGTTGTAATGGAAACGCTCAAAAGTCCAGTCCTGCCCGGTAGAAACGAGGTTCAAGTTTTCTCAGTCTAAATAGGTTCCATACTCGGAGTGGAACAACTGGGATGTAAAAAGCGTCGGACAAATGTGGAGCTTATTGAAATTTGGTTGGATGAACGTAGACTCATCATTTATACCGTGATACACTTTGCTTCTCACACTGTTTTCCCAACAATCATAAACACTTCAGCGAACCTTCTTAGCCATCACTTCTTCAGTAACCGTCTTACAGCATGCTTCTGCCATATTAAAAAACGTTGTACCTGATAATCAAAATTGCTCCACAAAATATAAAGTTTATTTATTATTTTTTTTATTTTTATTTTTTTAAACTTGTCCTGTCCAACAGAGAGAGCGTCTTGCGTTGGACAGATTTTAATGTCCCAACAGGGGTTTATACTTAATATTATATATATAGTATTTTATACTAAACTTTATTTTTTTTATTTATTTATTTTATATATTATTTTCTTTTTTTTTGGACCGGACGGAAACAAAAAGGGGGGGGTTAAAAGAGTGGGGTTAAGAGAAGAAGAGGTAACACAGAGTAGTAACATCCTAAAACAACCAGGTCTAAATAATCTGGAATGGGCGGGGCCTGTCACAAAATATAAAGTTTAAATAAGTGACAAGGACTTCAAAGCAATGACTGAAGAGATCTTTAGTCACGGGGTTTTGTTTACAAGCTTTGGTTTTGAAACAGAAACGTCCGATTGACGGTTAGACGAATGTAGTCCAAGATTTAGGACTAGATCCGACTAAATTAAGCTGACTTGATCTGACTTTTCCAGTCTGAATAGACCCTAAATCTGTCTCTTCTTTGTTTTTTGTAGTTTGTTTCTAACTTCTGTGAAATAACCCAACTGTGCTATTGATACTATTTAACATTCCTCACGGTTGGAACACACAGCCCCTCTTCAATGTCGATATCTTGTTATCCTATTAGAAGCAAAATAAAGCATGACATTATGCCTGCTTGGACAAGGGCCCTTCTATTGCCCTTAACAAAAAAAAAGCAAGCATGAGGGACAGAGAGAAAGGCTACTTATTTTTCCTGTCACATCACCATTCGGGCGGACCGTGTACTGTGAGTATTATCAGCCTAAACAAATCACCAAACCGTGGCCCTAATGCAGTCCGAGGGAACGCTGGATTTATTTTTCTTTCAGGGATACAAATGGTTTTGCAATAAAATTCCGGCACAGGCTTTTGGGCTTAATGGCTACCTCTTGACAAGTGTAAATGAATGACCAGCAAGGGAGTACGAAAGAAGGGGGAACAAGGAAGGAGGGAAAGGGTGGTAGTGGTAGCAATGAGAAACAAGGTTTGAGATGAAACATGCTGTTCTCGCCTCTGACACACACACACACACACACACAGAGTCTGCAAGCAATTTCGCAGCGAAAGATATTCCTTTCCTTGTACAGTGAGACATTTTCATTAATCTGCACAGCTAATGCACTCAGCTGTGGGTGTGTGTTTTGAAGCGAGCTGTTGTTGGAGTGTGTTGTGGTCTGGCGTTGGCGGTTGATGGAAATGTGCTGAGTTGGAGCTGTGATGAAGTGCAGCTGTTTAGCGAAATGGTCCCACCATTGGCTGTACAGTTGTGTCTGGCGAGGAAGTTTCTCCCCTTTTTCCCTTCTGCCCTCTGCCCGGTTTTCTTGCGGTAAAAAGCGGCCTCTATTCTCAGGCACTTCGCTTTTACAGGTGCATCGTGCATTTTTGAGTGCATGGAGGTGACGAGCATCTAACCTCGGTGAGTTTCATTATAATCAAATCTTTTTATGCCGTTTTTATGCTGATTTTCCTCAAATCCGCCCCATTTAATCTATTATCCTGTCTGTACACAATAAGTAAATAAAGAGATCCAAATTTTCATTTTATTTTTTATCATTGGGATTCATCCCAGGTATCTTTTTTTAAAAAAACTTGTTTGAGAGTTTGTGAGTAATCAAACTAACCTTCTTCTGAAAGGCCTCCATGCTTGTATTATGTCCGATTTGACACATTACAATAGTGTTCAGTCAGTAGGAAAATAACGATTCTGCGAAATATCGCGATACCTTATTGCATCAATTTAAAATGCGGCTAAAAGTAAATATTTATAAACATGAAGTTCAGCATCTTACTTTTGTTTTTCCACGTCAAACCCCCACCTCTAGTTGGCAGCACAGCACGCCAAGCTTTGTTGAGGAGCTCTACACCGCGACCAAAACAACAATAAGATCTCACCGGTTGCTACATAGTGAAATAAGACATCTACAACGTACAACTGACCCAAAGATCTGTTCCAAATTGATGCTGGTACCATAAAAATGCAGATTTTGGTGTTTTGTGGCTGATGGAAGAATGAGTGACGCACTGTGTGGAGAACTTCAGTCAAAATGCTAACAATCTCGTCTTTAGCTTGATAAACTTGCTTAAACTTTAGCAAGTTCTTCTGTACTTAACAGCAAAAGACATGGGTCAGAATTACCTGCATAATGCTCTGAAAAAAGACACAACTACCAAAATAAAAGCCCCATAAATTTGTTTGGTAAAAAGCAACTTTTATATGAGATCCAGTTACTTAATGTTTGTATTTAACCATTTATTAACGTGAAACTTGTATTAAAATTCAGATAAAGGCTTTTTCTACATCATAATCTTAAAAAAAGAACAAAAAATTAATTGCCTGTCTTGTCTTTGCATGTATTGTATTGTGACACGAGTATTGTGAGACTCTCAGTACACACCCCTACTCCGTCTCTCGTCATCTCTGTAGCTTTCCCTCAACGTCTGTCCATTGTTTTTCTTCCCATCTCTCAGCGCCGCTTATTTCTGAAACAAAACTTTTCCACGCTCTCAGTATGTTTCTTCACTTTAACCCCTGACAGCTAGGTGGCAGCACAGCACACCGAGCCTCTACACTGCAGCAAAATAACAACAATCTTGCGATAAATCTGAACTCTTGAGCATCACGGTTGTTGTTATTGGTTGTTACATAGTAAAGTGAGACATGTGCAACTCAGTTTAAGGATGAGGACTGAACCAGTTCTGATACCGTATAAAAATCACAGATTTTGGAGTTTTATGGCTTATGTAAGAACGGGTGGAGCTGCGCAGCCTTGTGGTAGAGAGTCCACCCCGAGACTGGAAGGTCGTGTGTTCAAATCCAGGCCGAGTCATACCAAATACTCTAAAAATGGGAACCAGTGCCCCCATCCTTGACATTAGGGGGTTTCAACCACAAAATGGTTCCTAAGCAGCTGTGTCTGCAGCTCACCGCTCCCCTAGAGCAGGGATCTGCAACCTGAGGCTCTCTTTTATGTCTCTCTGGTTAAAGAAAATTGACATTTCTTTCATTAAACATGAGCCTGTTTTTTGACTATGAGGCACATTCATCAAAACAGTCAAACTTTATTTAACCCATTCACAAACATTTGAGGAATCCTGTATCACTCCACTAGACTCCTGACTACCGTAACCATAGTCCTGCAACAATCCATCAAGCGTTACAGCTTTGTAGTCGTACTAAAACATGTAGACAGAGCGCAGAGTACCACCGAACTCAAGGTCAACCAGGATTCACACACGCCAGATTATAAAGAGGACCGTTTCAAGGGTTTTCATGTGGTCCGAAAAACACAGTAAGGGTCACCAGTTAGCTCTGAATTATTTCTACATTGCTAAGTTTATGAATTTCTACCAAAAACTATAAAATAAACTGTACTTAGTCATCTTTTTTAATTTACTACCGACTGACATTAAACTACCAACTACAACATTTACAGCAGTGAGATGACGCTATGTTTTTATTTTGAAAGGAAGTCGAAACAAGTTGTAACCAATTTCATATGTAGAAAAAATATATTTTTTTCTAGTATGTTTATGTTTTTTTCATGCACAAAAGCTCAATAATTTATTGATATTTATCAAAATAGTAAATATAAAAATAAATAAAAAGAGGGTTTTATTTTTGTAAGACTTTCTGTGGCTCCCGCTGAGTTGTGGTTGGTGAGAAATCGACCTGATTGGGTCTTTAAATGTTGAAGGTTGCAAACCCCTGCCCTAGTGGATGGGTCAAAAGCAGACACATCTATGGCCATCTTTAACTTTAAAGACAAAGCGGGTCAAAGTTCCACTTTTCTTCACATCAATTCTTTTGTGATGTTGGGCTATGCCAGATGTCGGCAACCTTTCACAGTAAAAGAGCCATTTGAGCTCATTTTCTACTGATCAAAACCTAGAAGGAGCCACATAGTTTTTCTTTAACCTTTAAAAAAATTTGATTTGCATTCATTACCTTTTTTTTTTTTAACATTTTTTAATAAATATAAATTATGTCTATTTTTTGGCACAAACAAAAGCAAAAACATAAAAAGAAACTAGCATTTCTCACAATGGGATTTTGCTTTTACCTTTTACCTTTAGTAAAGGCCAAATTAGCGAATTAGCGAGTTGCTTAAGTACTAGCTAAATTCCAAATTAGCATAAACTTCATCAGTAAATTAAAAAATGCTTGCCAAAAATGTTAGCACGTTGCTAAAATAAAAGCTAAACTCTAAAATTTGCCTAAAACCCCCAGTAGGTAACAAATTAGCCAAAAACTCTTAGCTAAACTCCAAACTAGCATAAAATTGTTCAGTAAACTAAATTAGTCAAAACATTAGCCTGTTGCTAAAATAGAAGCTAAACTCTTAATTTGCCTAAAAACCCCCAGTAAATAACAAATTAGCCAAAAACTGTTAGCATGCTGCTAATCTAAACTCCAAACTAGCATAATATTTTTTAGTAAACTAAATTAGTCAAAACATTAGCCTGTTGCTAAAATAGAAGCTAAACTCTAAATTTGCCTAAAAACCCCAATAGATAACAAATTAGCCAAAAACTGTTAGGACACTGCTAAACTCCAAACTAGCATAATATTTTTCAGTAAACTAAATTAGTCAAAACGTTAGCCTGTTGCTTAAATAGAAGCTAAACTCTTAATTTGCCTAAAAACCCCCAGTAAATAACAAATTAGCCAAAAACTGTTAGCATGCTGCTAATCTAAACTCCAAACTAGCAAAATATTTTTCAGTAAACTAAATTAGTCAAAACGTTAGCCTGTTGCTAAAATAGAAGCTAAACTCTAAATTTGCCTAAAAACCCACAGTAGATGACAAATTAGCCAAAAACTGTTAACGTGTTGGTAAAACAATATCTCCAAATTGTTTGAAAATTACTATTATTTTAGTTTTCTTTTACCAGAAAGCCACCATGGGGAGATAAAAGAGCCACATGTGGCTCTGGAGCCGCAGGTTGCAGACCCCTGTACCCTTGTATGGTGATACATATGGTGTCGCCACGCCCCTACTCCATCTGTCCATAATTTTCCTTCTCATCTCTCAGCGGCTCTTCCTTCTGAAACAAACTTTTTCCGCACTCCCAGTTTGTTTCTGCGACCTGAAATGGTCACAATCTAACCTCGTCATATAAACACCCACAGGTCACATCATATTTTAAAATAAACCGCACAAACAGAACTCTAAAGAGAGGACAGATGTGGGTGGAGGGCAGCCTTTCACTTACTATAAAATTTTATTTCATTTGTGGTCAAATTGTTTGCTTTACAATATGATTTTTTTTTTTTTTTTTTGCCTAGAAAAACAAACTGCCTGGCTAATTTAATACTGAGCTGTGCTTTCATGGTGTGTCGTTTGGAAATATCGGGGCCACATTCGTACGTACCGACACACAGGTGTGTTCATGGCTTGTGATTTTGGAGGAACACAAATATACACAAATCCAAATGCTTACTGTCAATGTCAACATTAAGTGTGAGGAGAAATCTGTCAGTATCACGCACACGCGCACAGGAAAACTAGTCTTTTTTGCCGTCTGGCCTTTTCAAGTCCAGCCAAGATACACACTGCAAAACCCGAGGCTGACATTTCCAGTCTAGAGAGAAAGCAAACTAAGCATTATAAATACTGGGATTGACATCACTGGTCCCCTTTGGAGCACTTAGGAAAAAAAAAAAAAAAAGCTAGGAACTTATTCAGGAGAAGTTGAGGGCAGCAAAACATCAAACAGAGGAAGTTTGTTTTCACCCATGGAGTTTTAACTTCATCATAAGTGAAAAACATACAAAAATATTGACGTATTCTTTTTACATTTGCATTTAGGTATTTAGGGGACTCTTTTATCCAAAGCTACCTACAAACGAGGTACTGTACATTAAAGAAAGTGTCGATGATGTACCGACATGTAGACCTCATAGAGCTGAAAGACAAGAAATGAAGCTACAGAGAGACAAATCCTGGGTTCTGTCTGTAATGCAGCTCACTGTCATCATTTGTAATCTGTATGTTGGAAAACAAAGCTGTATTTCTGTTTATAGACCCAAGAGGTCATGAGCACAAATCTACAGACGAAGAACACTTTGAAAAGTTTGGTCATCCTCGCTAGGATTAACGAGAATGTTATTCAGGATGCGTAAAATTGTGAAATCCACAATGAAAAAGCAGTTTGTTTGGGGTATTTTGTTTGAATAATCCCTTCACGTATTGTCGAAACCCGTTTAATCGTTTTTGGGGTAACGTGGTTGCTGGAGCCTATCCCAGCAACTTTTGGACAAAGGCAGAGTACACCCTGGACAGTCTGTTTCAAGGCTATTAGTGTATGATAAGTCATTGTTACTGTTTTTAGTTTTTTCCCGTGAATTTTCCTTTTTGTCCAGCAGCTAAACAGAAGGTTAATAGTTGTTAGTTTCCTGTTTTAGATTGATTTTGTTTTGCAGTTTGAGTTATATTATAAACTACTTGGACAAACTGATTGTATATTTAAACAAACCCACTTTGTGTTTCAAACCAGATGTATTTTCAGGTATTGATTTAGGAAGCGACTAGTCGCTCGTAATCCTGACGGAGTTACGATTACGAGCAAATATCAACACATTTTTATCCCCAAGTTGTCACATATTGCCATTTGGTTAAAGACCCCTCAAGGTCATTTTCTGACTTGCTGGCTGTCTGTAAAATCAAGGGTCCGCGACCCTCAGGACATGGTACCGGACTGGTCCTTGGGACGGGTCCAGTACTGGTACCTTAACCCGATAACGGTTAAGGTGCGTCCGGTTTGCGCCCTGTACCCGTTTGGGTCCAGTATACCAGCACATCTTACTCATCTTTATTGTGAATTTGGATTATTCTGACATTCAGTCTTAATATCTGATAATGCACACCTCGTTGGACATTATCCCATACATGCCACTTTCCTCCACTGATTCCAAACAAGGTCGGTGTAGGCTTTGTATCAAATGTTCATCGAAAAATTATTTCAAGTTAAAAATATAAGAGGATTCAAGCACTAATTATTGGTTCATATTTACTTCTTTTGAAGGGACGGTGGTATATGCAGAATAATGCCCTTCTAGATGTGCATTATCAGAAACTAATTGACTTTGCAGAAGCAACCGTCCTCCGCATTGTAATTTAACTTCTAAATAGTGGTAGATTATAAATGAGTTTACCACCACACAAAAAATAAAATAACACGCTTATATGTCTGTAATTAAATAATCACAATTAATGCAAGGATTTGACACCCCTGAATAAAACATCTTGAATTTGGAAAAGGTTTATTTCAACCAGTCAAAAATAATGCAAAAACAAGACAAGCAACATAAATTTATATCTGTACAAAGATACAGGGTTTTTATTTGTGTTTCTTCATTCGCGGTTTCACGTAATTCCCTGATTTTTTTTCAGTCACGTGACTCTTCCAGATGGTCACAAAAACAACTCAAGATGCTTGTAAGGAGGTGCTGCGCTGCTGAGGTGTATTCTTCACAACATTCCATGTCTGTGGACACTCCTCATTCTGCAATCATGACAGACGCCTGCTTTGCAGCCTTTTTGTTCTGATGGAACCAAAAACAATACATAACTATATTGAAAATACTACAATGTTCTTTAGTAAATGTTTGACAAAGCATGATCAGAAGTCTTTTTGATGAGTATGGATCTGTATGGATCAGTAACCGACAGTCTTCGACCGCGGGGCGTGAGACGGAGAGGTTCTCATATTCCGGGATCCTGCATATTCGCGGATGGTCCCTAAACCCGCAAATAAGAGAGGAATACTGTATATCAAACAGGATAAGTAGTAATATAATTGATTGGAAAATACACAGAATGTACATTCAAATACGTAAATATCTAAATTATTACTCTTGATTATAAATGACAATTAAATTATTGCATACTGATTGAACACAAGCACACACATATGTGTGTGTATATATATATATATATATATATATGCATATACCATATTTTTCGGACAAAAGTCGCACCGGAGTATAAGTCGCAGGGGCAAAAAAAATGCATAATAAAGAAGAAAAAACCATACATAAGTTGCACTGGACTATAAGTCGCATTTTTTTCAAGTAATTTATTTTACAAACTGGTTGAAAAACATTACATAATTCTGGAAGGTAAGTTATAATATTCATGAGAGAATAGAGAACTGGCTGAATATTTGTCAACACATACTCACATATTAGCGTCATGAAAAAAACCGAAAAGGTGTAGCATTTATATAACACACCAGTTGTTAACAGTAACAACAGTTTTAACAACGAAATAATAACAGTAACAATAACAGTAATAATAAAAGTTTTATTTAACTATAGCCGAAAGAACTCATCAATTTTGTACCTTTACTGTAATTAATTGCAGGCAATCTCACTCCATATCACTAAATCCGTTAAACTCTTCGTCCTCGGTGTCACTTCTGAATAACTCCGCCAGAGGAAGACGAAGCGGAGGTTCCACTTCTTCGCGGCTGTCTTCAGTCTCGGAATCAGCTCTAGTTCCAACTATTACAGCCTTTCTGAATCCAGACAGGATGAAGGCACTCTAGACCAGGGGTGGGCAAACTACGGCCCGGGGGCCACATGCGGCCCCTTAGGCTACTTAATCTGGCCCTCCAAATTAAAATACATTGAATCAAAAATCCTAATGATTGTTTTATTTTCATTGTATTTCTGGTTTCTTCCCATGAATGGTGTTGTTTCTCTGACGTTCGTGTGTGTTCCTTTCTGAGTCAGATGGTGATCTTTCGGATTATTCCTACACCACATAAATGCAGCATTTCTTTGACTTCACATTTTCCTCTGAAGAACATCAACCCATTGGATCACCCAAAAGAGAACAAAAATCAAAATTTAGAAATTAAAACTCCCAAATTTTCTGTTTTTAAATGAATATATGTGAATTTGAATCCAAATTAAAGCATGTTTTTCTCTAAATTCCATATTATTTTTTTAGTTTATGAGGTTGATTACCCAATCTCTCCTTCCATCTGCTCCTTGTCCGACCCTTATGCCAATTTTAGAACCCTTTCTGGCCCACGAGTCAAAACAATTGCCCACCCCTGCTCTAGACTTAGCGTCGCATATCTTCATCATTCATTAAAAAAATCTATGAAAAAAAACGCGACTTATAGTCCGGAAAATACGATATATATACGTATAAATATATGTATGTATATATATATATATATATATATATATATATATATATATATATATATATATATATATATATATATATGTATGTATATGTATATATATGTATATGTATAAATATATGTATATGTATATATATATGTATATGTATATGTATATATGTATATGTATATGCATATATATACATATATATATATATATATATATATATATATGTATAGGTGATCTATTAAGATATAATAAAACTGACTGCAAATTTGCTTTGTCTGTAGGTAAAAACCAGCAAGGATTCTCTCTGTATCTTAATGAAGTGAGTAGGTCTTCCCCTAATGTTTGCATTGACACATTACAGGCATCACCTCTCAGATTGCATTGTGCTGTGTGTTAGTTTTCCGTGTGTGTGCGCGGTAGACAAAACAAAAGCATCTGACTAAGAGCAACGGGTCTGTCAGAACAGGAAAAAGCGTTGATAGATTCAAACCAGTCATGTATTTTTGGCCTGATTATGCATATGAGCTGTAACCCGACACTTATCACTGTGGGAATGCCACAAAGCTAATTAGGGTTTAACTACAAGAATAATTAGGCCATAAACACAGCTGTGCTCTCATGCACATGCGCAGTAAAGCTGTCCTTCTCTTGCAAAAGGCTAAAAAACCTGCAATAATTCCTGTCGGTGCATACAGTGGGCTGGCTCGTTTGTAGTTTACAGTTTAAACCTTAGCTGCGGTATTTGGTGTGGTTGTTAATGTTAGATGGTAAAGTTTGTGGCTGCCGTTTAGGTTTGTAAAGACAACTGGGAGCTCCCATTAGCTGCATTAAGTGGACATCTGATACGCCACTGTCTAGACACTTTTTTTTTCCTGAGAAAATCCCCAAATAACTCCTCGTTAAATTACTTCTGAAAGCAATGATGTATTAGACTTGATAATTGTCACTTAAATAAGCCGGATTTTAACTGCTAACAATATATATTATTTTCATCACAAAAATAACAAGATTTCTTAATTAGAGCTCCTGGATGGATCTTCTCGGAATATTGCCGCTCTGGGAGGCGTGCTCCACTTGAGGGTTTTTTGTCCTCTCCGTGTCACAGGATCTTTGCTGCTCCCGTTCCAGACGTGGGTCCGCTGTAAACCAGGCATGACAGACACTCTATACTCTGGTGTACAGTTGCTGGCTCTCATGTCCAAATCACTGATCATAAGCAGGCTGGTGCTTACCTTGATTTCCAACCCCTTCATTGGAGTTGGATCAAAGAGTCCAAATTAACTGAGAACTAGAAAATGTGCATTACCTGCGATAATGACAGTGAGAATGCTTTTTGCTGAAAGAAGTCACTAAGGAGGCTGAAGCTTTTTCCTGAAAATGGGGATGCAATTTACTTTAATTGCTGAAGGGATATAATGAAAATGCAAAAGCTGTTTGCAAAATGTTAAATTTGCTAAAAGACTGTAAATTTTGTTAAAGGACTATGAAGAGCGTTAAAATTGAACTAATTTCTGAAAATTGTTTAATAAAATTGCTTAAAAATCTTTAATACATACCAATTTTACAACAATATTTAGTGTGTTGCTTAAATGTGAGTTACACTCCAAATTAGCCCAAAGATTAAAAAAATTAGCCAAAAAAGCTAGCTTTTTGCTTAAATAGTAGCTAAACTCCAAAATAGCCCAAAATTCCTCTGTAAACTAAATTAGTTAAAAAACGTTAGCCTGTAGCTAAAATACAATCCAAACTCTAAATTACCCAATAAAAACCTCAGTAAACTAATTATCCAACCACATTAGCATGTTGCTATAATATCAGCTAAACTCGAAAATTAGCATAAAAAACCTCAGTAGATGACAAATTAGCCAAAAAGCTAGCACATCGCTTAAATATTAGCTAAACTCCAAAAAAAGCCTAACATTTTTGCTAGTTTTTTATCTGCTAAGGTCTTTATAAGCTAAGTCAAAGTTTAGCTTCTATTTTAGCAGCAGGCTAATGTTTTTTACGAATTCAGTGGGCTACATAACAAATTAGCCAAAATGCTAGCTTATTGCTTAAATACACACCGAAATAGCCTGAAATTCCTCTGTAAACTAAATTAGTCAAAACCTTAGCCTGTTGCTAAAATAGAAGCCAAACTCTAAATTAGCCTAAAAACCTCAGTAGACGACTAATTAGCCAAAAACGTTAGCATGTTGTTATAATATTGGCTAAACTCCAAACTAATATAAAAAACCTCAGTAATTGCCAAATTAGCCAAAAAGCTAGCACATTGTTGAAATACTAGCTAAACTCCAAGATAGCCTAACATTTTTGCTAATTTGTTATTTACTAAGGCTTTTATATGCTAAATCAGAGTTTAGCTTCTTTTTTTAGCATCAGGCTAACATTTTTGACTAATTTAGTAGAAAACAAATTATCTAAGAGCAATAGCATGTTGTTATAATAATAGCTAAACTTGAAATTAGCATAAAAAACCTCAGTAGATGCCAAATTAGCCAAAAAGCTAGCACATTGCATAATTACTCGCTAAACTCCAAAATAGCCTGAAATTCCTTGCTAAACCAAATTAGTCAAAAACGTTAGCCTGTTGCTAAAATTGAAGCTAAACTCTGACTTATTAGCATATAAAAACCTTTGTAGAAAAAAAAAATAGCCATAAATCGATAGCATGTTGCTATAATATTAGCTAAACTTGAAATTAGCATAAAAAAACCTCAGTAGATATCAAATTAGCCATAAAATATGAACAGGTATAAAATATTAGGCAAACTCAAATTTTTTTTAAATTATAAAATATTAAAACATAGCCGATAGTTAAAGGCTTGTTGCTAATCGTCTTAAAAATTGAGTTCTTTTTAATTCATTTCTTATGGGGCATACGTTGCTCATATTTCAAAACCTGAGTTTTTATGTGCCAAAAACTGTACGGAAAGAAGCAGTAAAATCACTATTGTGTGAATGCTTACTAAGCATTCACACAATTAAGCTCACATTGTGTTTGATTGGAGCTCTCAAAGGTGGTCCAGAACGGTTGATCAGCCGCTGAATTCTGTTTTTATACATCTGCGACGCACCGTAACGTGATATAATTGCCGTGCTGAAGGGACTTTTTGGACTGAATTTCCTGTGTTATGAAAGTTTGTTTGCACTTAAACATCAAGATAGAGTCGAGTTTCAGGACAACTGTAAACTTTAATTAAATGTTTACAAAAGGCGGTGGATTCGCTTTGGCGGAAAGCAATTTTTTTTAAACAAATATAATTAATTTGAGTGGATTATCTTCATCAGCTGTTATCCCATCTTAAGACCCAACGCATGTAAAGAAATATAGCACCAGAAGGTTTGCAGAAAGCCAGATTGGGTTAGATTAGAGGCAAGTCATTCGGAAAAGGGCACAAGGTGTGTAACTCTATCCCCGGCCTGGCTCTCGGCTTCAATTTAACTGAAAACGCTGTGGGCAGCGGCGGGCCTTTTGGTGCATAACTCAAAGTTTCTGCGAGAAACGACTTGAGTGAAACACCTTAAGCCTCTTTCAAACAAATTTGCTCAAATCAAAGTGGCACTTATGAATAATTGCGCTGGGTGTTTTTTGGTCGGCGTAAGAAGGAAAACAACAATTAACGGGGAGAGTTTTCGCTCTCCTTCACCCCTCAACCTTCGCCTCGCAGGCAGTTTTGTCAGGCGTGTGTGCCCTGATAGCTTGGGGAAGTATCTATTTACTTAGTGATTACGACAATTTGACTGTCGCGGGCTTGTAAATTCAAACCATTCACTTGGCGAGATTGGCCCAGACAACATCATCAGGCCACAATGTGAAGCATAGCAAGCGGACAAGCCCCTCATCTGGATTTCTGTCTGCCCGTCCGTGCTGCCCTCAAACTTAAATAAACCTTCACATATAATTACAGCCAATTCTGTATATTTTCTCGTCCATTTCCTTGAAGCTCTCCAAAGCAAAGGTCTTTAAGAGCACCTTGATGAGCGAGCACCCCAAAAAAAAAAAAAAAAAAAATGAAAGAGCATCTTATATTAATACAGAGGTAAGAGCTGGTAAGTTGTGTTTGCGCAGAGTGCCGTTCATCTGATCTGGCGTTGCCATGCAGTGATGAAGACATTATCAGAGTCAATATTATGAGTGTGAAAAAGGTCCTCTTACGTAGAACGTGGTATTGTGGTCACGTCTTGATGTCTAACATGCACTAAGTGCCAGAACTGGTGAAAGAGAGACGGTGAAAATTGAAGTTAAACACTCAATCTTGAACCCAGCTTGGCGCCTCCGGTGACCTTCTCACCCAAAAAGCGTGCACACGCAGGCGAATGTGGCTTTAAATCACTTTTCTGTTTGCTTAAGTTTGCTTAAATTTACATTTTTAAGATTTTGTTTCTGTTCCTTCATTACAAGTAAAACGAAACCCTGCGCTGGAGCGTGTCCCAGCTGTCATCGGGAAGGAGGCGGCGCGCACCCCGGACAGGTCGCCAGTCCATCACGGGCCGACAGAAATGGGCAAGACAAACAACCGCGCTCGCTCAGACTCTCACCTTTTTTAATTTGGAGTCACCAATTTTAGCTGAGCAGCAAGAAAAACTCACGTTGGCATAAACAAAACCGTCTCGTGCTTCTGAACAACTTTACTAACGAGACATGACAAGTAGAATTTCAGCTAAACTTAAACTCATCTAAAATGTCCACATGCGTATTTACACCCCCCAAAAAACTGTCTATAGTGTTAATAAAAGTTTGTAAAGGAAATGTCACAATGGGAATATGATAATTTTTAAAAATGTTGGAGACAAAATCTTTTTTACTGCACTGAAAAAAGTAAAACGTTGGATCAAACAAAAGCTCTGTAATTTGTTACATTTAAAATGAATATTTTTCATTAACTTAAAATTTTAATTTGATTAAAACTGATATTTATAAAACAAATTACATTGTTAATCGATTCAACGTTTCACTTTTGACGGTTTGTAAGTCGAATTTTAATTGATTTCGATAGAGATTCTCAACTGGATTCTGACCTTCAGGGTTGTTTGATTTTTAACTTTGAAACTGAAGCCAGAGGAAGTCGATTTTTAAAAATGATTTAAAACAAAACAAACAAACTGCTAGTTATCAAACATTTAAGTGTCTCACTCTTCTCAGTTGAGTTAAATATTTTTATTTCTCAATAAACACATTTTTGTGAATTTAGAGTAACAGCGAAGAACGACCAATAGTGCTGGGTGGGTCGATCCAAAAAAATCGATCTCAAGTTGTGATATCGATATGTTTTTATTTTAATAACCTATTTTCCATTTCATTGAAAATATTGTCCTGATTCTGTTTTTATTATTATCAATTACTTTAAAAAAGAGAAATTTACAAAAAAAACATTCATTTTGATTGAAAACAATTGAGATTTTGAGGTTCGTGCGATCCACCGCCTTTACGAAAAATATCGATATTGGTATCGATATCGGCGATATTGAAAAGTATTGGATCGATACCCAAATGCTCAGTACCACCAGCTCTAACAACCAAACACTAAGCCAATAAAAAAGTAATTTTCAATATTCTCTCAGTTTATGAATTAGTGTCTATTTTGATTGTAGTTTCAATCAAACGGTCACAGACTCTGTTTGAGTGAATGATCTTCTTTCTGCTGCACATACATGAAACCCTCATCTGGTCCGGCTAGCGTGTCTTAGCTCAGGTTCTGGAGAAGAGAAGATGGAAGTTCGGTCCATGAAGATCTTCACTTCCTCATCCGGTCAGAACCATACAGCTGGACGTCACCCACATTGTTTGACATTTTTATGTAGCAGCAGTGAAGATTTACACTAGCGAGACACAGATTTATCATTATCAGTCAGGGGAGATCAGGGGCGGAGCTCCAAAAGCCACGCCCCCTCAGAAGAGATTTTGGAAACAGGCTTCAGATCAACATGAAAAATTGATTGATTGATGGATTGGTTCATTTCAAGCATAGATTGAAAAATAAAGGACAAAACACACAATTAATTCAAACTCATTACAGAAACAATAGGATTCATTGATTAGAAAATTAGAAAACAAACAAAAATAAAATACACTTATGTCACATTTGATTCATTCATTCTTTGTGATTATTAATTAAAGTCAGTAGAGTTTGATTGATTGCTTGAAAAGGAGTGGGAAGATGCGAATTTATATAATCCCACCCCTACTTGATTACTTCATTTAACTGTTTTGCATAATTATGTTTTCCGGTTGTTTTTTTTTTTTTTCAATACATTCCCAATAGCAAAGTAAAGTGCTTGTTAATTATTGATTAATCTCGTAAAACATTATTTCAGTAAACAGTAACATCAATCATACATCATGTATGATGATGTAAAAATGGTTTTTGAAGACGTTTAGGTTGTGGGATTTTGGTTTAAAACGTCATAATCAAAATTAAAACACTACTGGGAATGTTTCTTAAATTAAAACAAATGTTGACTTTAACATTTTATAAAGCCAAAAATTTCAGAATCACAATTCAAGCTGCGATTAATCACATTTTTTTAAGTGTTTGACTCCTTTGTTTTCAATCTAAATAAAAGCTCCATGTTCTTCAGGTAGATTACCAAATCCGCTCCTGGTCTGGCCCTTTTTTTTAAACTTTACAAAGTTTTGCCCACACCTGGTTTAAAGTTTAAATTCAGGTCTTGGATGTAAAATATTGCCAGATCTGTTGAGGTTAAACTACTTTCATGGAGTTTCACAGAGTGGACAGTTTTGGTGAACTGAACTCCGTTTGAGTTATTATATATAAAAACATCGCTAATAAAACATCTCAAATATCTGCCATTATATTGGCTACTGACCAGTTTTGTTGACCCTTCAAAACTAAAAAAAAATCTGCAACGGTTGGAGAGCATTGAAAATCAAACAAAAACACTCAATCTGTTGAAATGACCGACCATTCTTCTAAACCACGCTGTTGACTGAAGATCTGATCTGCAGCCTCTGGACTGAACTTGAGCGCTTGCAGTGTGAAGTTTTCCCGCGTCTGCGTATTAGTGCTGGAGTGAAGCTAAAAAAAAAAAAAGAGGGATCTGGACAGTGTCTCAGTGACCAGAGAGGGATGTAAGTAATTATCAATTCTCCAAACAATACTTTGCACAATTTAAACATATTACATGCCCCTCACAGCCTCTCCAGCCCACTCCTTTTGCATTACAACTTGTGAAACACATTCACAGAGTGAGTGAGACGAAATCTGCACGGCGACTGCAAGCTGCCTGCAATTAAGCAGTCATCAGCATACAAGCGAGAGCTGTGTGTGTGCCGGCCGCACGCTCAGAACCACATCTGAATGTTCACCGGGGTAGTTTTTGTTTAACTACATCTTCATCCTCTTGGGGGTAATCTGTCTCATAAGCTCCCGGAGAACTTTCAGCCGGCTCAAAAACAAATCCTGATGTTTTAATTGGACCTATTTTCATAAAGTGGATCAACTTTTATCGCATTTATAATGCATACTTTATTTTTTGCGTTTTTGTTGTGTACAATTCTGATTTTTCCACGTCATGAAGCGCGTTTGATTTGGGGATTTGGGGAATTAAATGTGTCCAATATGAGTCGCACAACGTATTCCATAAAAATAAGAAGTATAGAAACACAATCCAATGCAGAAATATTTAAGATGCAAGAGGAAGTTAACAGTATGACTGACTCTGACATTCATGTACACGTGTGTGTGTGTATGTGTGCAGGCCCTTAACCCTTGAACTTCCATTAATATAAATATTGATTATATATATATATATATATATAATTACCCCGAAGCAATGAGCAAAAGCAAAACTTTTCTTTTTTTAAATTATTTTGGTTGGGTAGTTAAAGGGCTAAAGAATGAGCAACATCTAAAAATGTAAGTTTAAAATTTTGATTCTCAGGAGAAATATTTGAGTTAAAATAAACTAAAAACTCCATGAACTCTTTTGGTGTCAGAAGCAAAAAACAGGTCCATATTTATTCTTTATGTATATAATATATATATATATATATATATATATATATATATATATATATATATAATATAACTTGATAGATACCTGAATCTCATTATACAGGTTTAATGACAATGTAGATTTTCTATTCTATTTTATTCTATTTGCAAAGTTGCCAAAAATGTCAAATTTGATATTTTTATACTTACATTTACACTTACATTTTTTTAAAATAATGATTTTCCACTTTGTATAGCTTAAACATTGAAACACTGGTGACACTTTGACCCAGTTTAATCTGATTTATAAGCAAAAATATAAAATTAAGATAAAAGATAAAATCTAAGATATATTATTTTAGATTTCCTTTGTGTTTTCTTTTGAATCAGAATCCTTTAGTGAGTGCTAAATATACTTTTGAGTTAAGTTTTTTTACATTGTGAGACAGTAAAAAAAATGCAATATTAGGATTTTTGTATTTGTTTTTGCTTTTTAAAGCCTTTTAAAATCAAATAAAAGCAATCTTTATTTGTAAAGTGCTTTACATAAAAACAAAATCAAATTAAAAAAATATTGCTTGCAGACAAATGTGTAGAACAGCCCCCTCCCTGCACACACCATGGTTGAAAATAAATAAATAAAATAATTTACTAAAATAATGGAATGTAGAAATCTAGTTTTGTATTAAAATAACATTGTTTTTTTTATTTTTTTTATTATTAAAGTCCTGTTTATATTATATATCACATAAAACTACTATAAAACATTTTTATTAAAAACATTACTGTATAATTTCAATAAAGAAAGAAAAAGTTTGTTTTTATTCCAGTTGCACGTAGCAAACTGAGATATAAATCACTTTCAAATCCCAAAATGTTTGCCAGCAAAGCTGATCCGGAGTGTTTTAACTCGCAGCGCTGCATCGTATATCACCACCTCCAGAGCGACGAGCCGCGACAGCTGAGGGCCGGCAATGGGAAAGTGGACCGGCTGACGGGAGGGACGGCGGCCCGCTCGCTAATGTGTTATGCCAGAATGCGTGTCACGCGAGGCGAAGGCCAGAAGGCAGACGCCGCGCTCCGCCGCGCTGTCCTGCCCACGGCCTTGTCAACTGATCTATCTGCAAAGAGAGAGGAAGAGAAACTGATTAGCTTAAGAGGGCCTGAGGGCTTCGCCGCGGGATCACAACAAACAATTATGTCCTAGAAGTGGCGGAGAGGCAACAAAGAGGAAAAAAAATATGTTTTAGTGGCGCAAGAGCAGATTTATTTATCAAAAACAGAACTTTCTTTCCATAAATATATATTTAGCTTCACATACTCATAAAACTTGATCATTGCAAACTAAAAATGTTATTGTAGAGGTCAAAATACTTAATTTAAGAAAATTGAAGAGCAGAAAATCTATAAAAAAATATAAATAAAAAATACTAATAATTGAAATTATTATAGTTCACATGAAACCAAAATAGCTTTTGTGGCTCCCTGGTTAGCAGTGTGTGGTGCGCGGACAAAGCTGCGGTGTTAGGTTGCACTGCAGTGCAATACTCACTATAGAGAGAGACACACACAGCCATTCTCTTCACCAACTTTTAGCTCAGATAAGCAAGCTTGTGTCCGATTAATTAGCAAAGCCAGAATAGCACAAAAATCTGAATGTATTAAGTTATTAGTGTGCTTACTTAATTGATTTTTAGATATTTTTTTTTTTAATTTAAAAGGAAAAAGAAGAAGGAGGATTTCACCAGCTGCCTCTGCACACGCGGGAGTGCGACAAACACTAAAAACAAACTTTCTACTTTCTTTTAGCTCTTTATAGTTGAGTAATGACACATAATCACCAGAATTTATGGGGCGTTTTTTATCATCATCAGTGTACTAATTATCCACCCAGATGTAGTAAAGGTTAGTAACACTCATTACTTGTCAACAATGTCCAGAGCTCTTGTCAGGCTGATGATTAATGACCCTCTCGCTTGGATAATATTGCTTTAACATGATTTCTAATAGTGCTGCTAACAAATCTGGGGATAAAACGCAGAATACGTCTGAGGAATAGCAGAAGCTGTTGTTGGGTTACAATCTAAAACGGTGTCGGTGTGACGGTTTAGCACCTGAGGTCGTGATTGCTGGATGCAGAAACAAAAAAAACACCAATTTCTATGAGTGGATCTATCCAGAATATAAACACTATCTGGGTTTCAGAAATAAAAAAACATTTTTTTTTTTTTACTTTTACATAAATCCTCCTTAGATCTGCAGTTTTTCCAGCTGATGTGCACTTTTCCGTCAATTTATTTGCACTTCGAGTTTCTGTGATTGCACTGGAGAGCGCTGGTGTGTATTTATGTGTGTTTCGGAGCACGCTGCGTGGTGTTAAAGGTGTTGGGGGGTGGGGGAAGCGCCGTGGGGACTGCAGTGGGCGATCTTAATTCAATTTAAAGGTCTGTGTTTTGACAGGAGTTAAGAGTTAGCTGGAGAAGGCTCAACAGCCTGCACCCAAAAAAAAAAAAAATTGGAAGCACACGCTTATAAGCATGTCCCGGTGAACACACAAGCTGAGAGCATTAAAGGGTTTTGTTTGTTTAGAGTTTATCTTTAATGGGGGGGGGGTTTGTTTACCGATACTTCCATCGATTTAAAATTCTGATAAAAAAATGAATTATGTATTAGTAAACGTAGTTCAGCATCAGTTAAAGCGCTTAACATTATGATCGTTAAATAAAATGAATTTTACAATTTTATTACTACGAAGTACAAATATGCGTTCAAGATCCCTGAGTCACATTTTTCTGAATATTTATGAATTTATTGCACTGAAATGCAGAATAATGTTGGATTTTAAATTTAAAAAGCTGAATGCGCAGCACTAATGTCACCAGAAGTGAACACATTTTCAAAATAAAGGCTCAATGAAGCTTCCTGTTTACGGTGTTCAATTCATACTGGTTGATATTGTAATTATAAAACTTTGTTTTTTTTTCCTTTCCAAATTTTCTCTTAGTGCTTACTAAATCAGCTGAATACTTTGTATTTTTCTTTTTATTTTGTTGATTGATTGATTTAATGATTGATTTGTTAAAAGGGGAAGACAAATTTTTCCTCTTTCTGTCCCCGTTTCATCTTTTTCTTTATTTCCATCATGTTTGAGTTTATAACTCAAGTTTATATTGTATGTTTTTCCTATTAATGGATAAAATGAAATAAATTGAAATAAAAAAGTAAAACTAGCGAGTTCTCTTTTTGTTTAAAAAACAAGAGGGAAGTTACGTTTACTGACACAAGTGCTAAAAAAAAAATAAATGACATTCTTTTATGGTAACTCTTCAACAGTCGACGCAATTAGCATAATTCTGAAGCGGAGAAAAGCAGCTTCACGCTGATATGCAGCTCTATGCAGCTGAAAGGTGGATATGATCGATGAAAATCAGCTGATTCACGGAAATAAAAGTGACTTTTAAGGCGAGTAATTCTTAGAATGTAAAGTGATGCAGAACGTTGAGGATGTAAAGTGTTATTTGTGATTTATCTTTGAAAACATAACATTTTTAATAGAACGGGAACATTTCTAACCAAACGTAGGCATGTTGATGAAGCTGAACCTTATTAAACTCCACCCCTTTTACTTGCTAGTTTAACAAAATATTGTCATATATCAGCGTGCCATTAAATGAAATAATATGGATAAATAAATCAATATTTTCTTTCTTAACATTATTGGAAGCCTAACACTTCCACACATAGATCACATGAATTGTCCTTAAATTCCAGACCCAACACACTTTTTTGTAATATCTTATAAAAGTGTTTTAAAAGTGTTTTAAAAGATATAAATGTTTTTAAATTGCTTGTGTTCATTACCGAGACTGTCACATCATTTTACCCCGACAAAGACAAACACAACTTTTTTGAGTAGTTCTTATTAAGGGTAATTTTCAAGTTCTGTTGCCCCTCAGATTGTCTTTTATGGAGAGAAAATAGACTCACTCTGATTTGTGCGTGCGTAATTCTTGATTTGTGCGTAAATCAGGTCCTGTGCGTGCGCATTTTTAAAGGGATAAGTGTTTTAAAAACACTTATTCAGACTTTTTATATTAATTATCAGGAATATATTTTTAAGAAAGTGGGAAAATGTCAAGTTTTACCAGATTTTATTCATGACCAAAGTTTAAAACGTCTGAGAAGAAAACTATGGTGAACGAGCATTCTAGTAGAACTTGAACGCATCCCTCACAGACGAATTTGTGAGACGTGAATTGAGTCTCACGATAGATTTATGCGTAGCTGATGTGTTGTGTGCGTGCGTGGGAGGTGATTCATGCATATATTTTAAAGATTTTTGTGTGTAATTAGTTTCAAGCTGTTGTAATTTTAATTTGTGTAAATTGTATTTGGTATTTTTTTTAATTTTTAATTTTTTTTTTCCTTTACACAAAACGTATTATATGAGTTACAAATCAAGAATGAGTGAGTCTATTTTCTCTCCGTAGACTTTGGTTAAAAATAGGTTTTATATATTAATTCTTTACTGAATGCTTTAAAAAGAATGTGAGCTGTTTGGTGTTGTAGTTTAATAATCTAAAATAACAGTGATGTTTATGCTTTTTATGTTGTTTATTTTCCTGCTGATCTTGACCAGAAGATTGGCAAAATAATATAAAGGGTAAATAGACGAACAGTATTCTCTCCATCTAAACCGGGGTGTCAAACTGAATCGAAAAAAGGCCAAAATCCAAAACACACCTTAGGTCCCGGGCCGGGCAGAATAAACATTTATTGAACACTCTAAAACTAAATTTTTCCAACTTTTTAACATAATTATGAAGTAGACATACAGCATTACCTGTGATAATGCTAGTGTGAATACTGTAAGCTGAACTCGGTAGCTAAAGATGCTAGTGCTGATAGCTGAAGATGCTGAAATTGGTAGCTGAAAATGTTGGGGTTGATAGCTAAAATCACTAAAGCTAATAGTTGAAAAAGCTGAAGCTGGTAGCAGGCTAAAAAATATTAGCTAAACGTCAAAATAGCCTCAAAACTGACAAAAAAGCCTAAGTTAGCCAAAACAGCTAGGATGTAGCTCTAATATTAGCTAAACTTAAAAATAACCTAATAAATACCAAAATAGTCCAAAAAGCTATTATAATGCCGTTATAACTTTCAACTTTACCACACTCCGGCTCCATGTATAAAGTAACAACTAACTGACAATTAAATTAGTTGTAAACTATTTTAATAGTCGATTAGTCGACTAATTGTGGCAACCTAAAACTAAAAAACTAAATTAGCCAAAGCAGCTAGCATGTCCCTGAAATATTTGCTAAACTCCAAAATAACCTAAAAGAAAGCTAGCAGAATACAAATTTTTAAAAATTTAAAACTGTAACTTTTTAACATAATTACATAATATCAACTTAAACATTAAATAACTTTTAATATTTTACTCTCCATGAAAATATATTTTTTCTAAATTATATAATTATTTTATTTTTATAATTTTAATTAATTTTATAATTATTTATTTTATTTATATATTATTATTAATGACATATATATAAATGAGTGCAAGATAACATCGGGTTATTAATTACAATAAAACAAAATAATCTGGAGGGCCGGATAGAATTATCTGGAGGGCCGAATCCGACCCCAGGGCCTCGACTTCGACACATGTGACCTAAATTGTTGTTTTCATCAGTTTTGTTCATTCTGATCTCCTGTTCCAATTAAAAAACACATTATAGTAATTTAAATCATATTTTAATTTTCATACGTCCCATAAAAAGACATCCACACTACAACAAACATCATGTTAAAACGAAAGAATGGTGGTTCTAAGTTACACTTTAAAAATAAAAATGGTTCTGGTTCAGTTTTGGGATATATCGCGATACATATCGTATCGAGATATCGTCAGACTCCTGCCAATACACACCCCTAATCTTTAGGACGTCCTCGCACAAAGAGATATTTTCAATGTCAAATCCACAATCTAATATTAAATAATTTGATATGAGGAAAAAATTTGAATAAATAGCATCTAATTGTTCGGATAAGAAACGCCTTAAGGTGCCGGCGGCGGCGTTGTCCACAATAAAACGCTGGTAATAAAAAAATGCCACAAATGAATGAACTCCCACTAGCACATAGGATGAGATTGTGTCTGTATACGTGCGTTGTGATTGGTCGACTGTAATGTCCCTGGAGACAGAAAGCAATTTGTTAGATAGTCGAGAATGTAAACATTTTTAATATAAGAGGAGCATAAAAATGATGCGACGAGGGTTCAGTCTGACTGTGTTTTGGCGATGCCGGGGTGCGTTGGCGTGTGAACGGGGGCGCGCGTGATTGCGGTGGACCGGTATCGGTGGGTCGGTTGCGAGGCCTATCTGTTTCTCCCCTTCCCATCGTCTGGTTTCCTGCCATTGATCAGAACAGCGCCCCTCCTCCCCCCCTCTTCTCCTCCTCCTCCGCTGATGGACAGAAAGAAACCTGATCACCAAGCAAGGAATGGAGGTGGAGGGGGGGGGGGGGGGCATCAGCAAGGGAGAAGAAAAGGGGTAAAGGCATCAGAGGAGCCTCCTCTGTCAACTGCCTGCAAAGAGCCACATCACAAATGGAGGATCTTTTTCCGACTTAATCTAATTTCTCCATTCCTTTCGGCTTTACTGTAAAATGAAAAGATCGTCTGGAGGACGAGCGAGGAGGCGGGAGAGAGTGTTTTCCCTGGAACAGATGTCGGAGGAGTGTCACTCACTCGCTCGCTCGCTCGCTCGCTCGCACCGGGGCCCTGTTTGCCGTGGCACCCTCAGAGCCAAAACACAACCTCCCACCGTCCTCCGACACATGCGGCGACGCTCACACACATCCACACGCTGCCATTTTGAGTGGCAGTCGCTCAGCTGCAGAGGAGGGGGGGGTCGTCACCCCGTCCATCTGTTCCTGATTGGCCCCCGATGTGGAGGGCCTTCACAAAGTCCAGCAGCTTCGGGGCGCAAAAAAGTTGGGTGGAAATCGGCGTGTTGATCCTTTTCTCATTAAAGTCTATGAATGTAGATGTTGGACATCAGCTCCACTCGGCTTCTTCAACACAAAGAAGAATTCTAATCAGGGCTGTGAAAGTTAATGCTTTAACTCACGCGATTAATTGAACAGAATTAATCGTTAACGTTCTGTGTAGCTGTGAGATCAGCAGAAAGAAACTCCGTCTAAAATAAACTTAATGTTATATTAAAATAAAAACGTAATATAGAGTTTATTAGTAGTTTTTAGAAAAAAATGATCTTTTATTTTTAATAAGCGTCGATCCAACGGCTGAAAGATTCGCTGTGGTGGGCGGAGTCAATCGGAGCTATCTGCAAGTAGAAATCCAACAAAGGAAACCAAGCAGTATTTTATTTTGGGATGGGGACCAACCAAATGTTTTCTACAATAACGAGCTCCGGCATTGTCTAAAAATTGCGAGAAAAAAAATTCCGACAAGTAGTTCAGAGTAGACAGACACGCCCCCACCTGTGAGCAGATTCCAGGTGAGCTGAGCTGAAATCCAACTGGATCAAACTCCATTTTTTTCAACAACACAATAGAGAGAATTTACAAGAAAAAAGGAAAAGCTGGAATGGCAATTAATCGTGATTAATTTTTTCAAGGTTTGTGATTAATAAGTTAAAATGTTTTAATTAATTTCCTATTTATAATTAAAGCTGTGATCATTAACACATGTGATTATCTAACTCGAAATAACGCGTTAATATTAATTAACGCAACTTAAAATGGCCAACTCTACGGAGCCCCTAAAGGGACATCGAACAAAAAAAAAAATAATAATAAAGTTAAAAAAAAATTAAAGTAAAAAAAAAAAAAAAAAATTCTAACTCGTGGCCACGATATACTGGAGCCCTAAAGGGACATCGAAAAAAAAAAAAAAACAATTTCTAACTCGTGGCCATGACTTACTATCTCGTGGCCACGACTTACGGATATGATACGCAGTTGCAGCCCATTCAAAACACAGGAGCGGCTTTTAGGTTAAGTTTTGATCACGTGGTCGGATGTTTAGGTTTCTCCGGATCACGTGACTGATCACGTGACTTTTGAGTTTCTGCCGATTTCTGTCTGACAGCCGGCTAACAATATGGCGGTAGATCCACTACTTTTTTGGTGTAAAATCCCTCTGAATAAAATATTTTGTGGACTAATCTTTATTTTGGTAATATTTCTAGCGACAATTGTACCCGTTACTATCACGACATGCATTTATTTTGGACATACAGTTCGTAGTTTGTCTGTTTTGCTTGACTTTTCGGGCTCAAAAACCGTAAAACAGCAACGTCTGGGATGCACGGAACAATCACAGAACCGGGCGATCAGCAGGATTTGGGACCCGACCCGCATCGGTGCCGGGTCAACGTTAGGGTTAGGGTAGGTTCGGAGAAACCGCCCGGAACCTTTTTAAATCGGCCCCGAATGACTTCTGTAAAGCTAGAATGTGTTCAGTCTGACCACTTCCGGTCCAGGAGACGGTCAAACGTGATCCCGAAACGAAGATGATCAAGCATCAATAATGTTTCTTTAATTTCTGCCTCATAAACAAACACAAATGTCGGTTATTTTAAGTGACAATAACGAGGGATGCTTTCAGACAAAATGAAGAAAGATAAACACATAAAGTCACGTGATCCGGAGAAACCTAAACATCCGACCACGTGATCAAAACGAAACCTAAAAGCCACTACTGTTGTTTTGAATGGGCTGCAACTGCGTATCATATCCGTAAGTCGTGGCCACAAGTTAGAAATTGTTTTTTTTTTTTTTTTTCGATGTCCCTTTAGGGGCTCCAGTATGTCGTGGCCACGAGTTAGAATTTTTTTTTTTTTTTTTTTTTTTTTTTTTTTACTTTAATTTTTTTTTAACTTTATTATTATTATTTTTTTTTTGTTCGATGTCCCTTTAGGGGCTCCGTACAACTCAACCAAATAGTTTATCACTTTTAGAAACTTACTTGATTGTGAGTAGAGCTTCCACAAATTGTAACTTTAATAGTCGACTAATTGGTAATTGATCTCTGCGGACATCACAATACCTCTCCCTGTGGTGTCTTTTATTTTGAAAGGACATCATAAATGTTGAAGGCATTGCCATATTTTGTGGGCACCAATTACATTTTTAGGGCACAAATTATTATTTTGTGGGTACAAATGAAATGTTTTGTATGAATAAATTTGTATTTCAAGGCAAAAATTAGCAGTTTGTGCCAAAAATTACTGTTTTGTGGGCACAAGTTGGCAATTTTTTGGCACAAATTGATCATTTCTATCCACAAATTAGTGTTTTGTGGATAGAAATCTGTATTATGTGGTCAAAAATTTATATTTTGTATAAAATAATCAGTGTTTGGTGGGAATAAAATGAGTATTTTGTGGGCACAAATTGGTATTTTTTTATGCACAAAGTTGTATTTTTTTTTTATCCACAAATTAGTCTTTTGTCGACAAAAATTGTGTTTTTTAGGGAAAAAATAGTATTTTATGAGCAAAATTCTTAATTTTGGGTAATACGGATATTTTGTATTTCTGCAGATCTATGCAATAATCAGAAGAAAAAAACATTTTTAAATTGATTTTGTCTTGATGGATAGTTAAAGTGTTAATTAACACAACTGTGTGTCAACATCTTTGTTTTCTCGGAGTAAACAAAAGGTTTTAGTGTTCTGCTTATCTTACTGTTGATTTGTTTTGTACACTCAAATTACATTTCTCGGTAAACATTTGATAAATTGAAAAATTTCAGACAATAAAATAAAATAAAAAATTCTCTTTTTGTACAAAAGCTGCATATTTTCATAAAATGTACCTAGTAAAACATTGTAATTATTAGTGATCAATCACAACAAAAAAATGTGATTAATCTGAAATATTGATTTCTTTTTTAATTGGTTGACTTTATTAAAATGAAATGTTCTAAAAGTTTTTCATGTGATTTCAGATTGTGATTATTCACAAATACTGCATCAAAAAAAGTTAAATGCAATTAATTTTTTTCCCATTTTGCAATTAATTAGTTAATTTTTTGCTTATAATCCTTTTAATTAAGTGTCATTAAGTAGAATAAATTCAATTACTGACATAGCACGCACAAATTGATTTATAAGTAAAATGTCTAATTTCTAAAGTAATGTTTAATTCTCAAACATCAGATAAATCTGCAGGTTTTCTCCTATTCTCAGCTCTCCGATGACCCGAGCCAGACATCATGTCAATACTGCAATCTGATAGGACCACACAGTCTGCTGCTTAAACCCCTGCAGGCTCCCGCCTCTACTGTCACAGCGGCCTCACTAACAAATTATTAAATCGAGTCTCCGCGCCACAACGCAGGGAGGAGAGAAAGTGGAGGGGCGAGCGGGGGGCGGACATGTTGACGAGGGTAAATTTAAGCGCGGCATCGTTAGTTCCTGCACGATGGAACTTTGAATTGGAGGATTTATGACATTTAGAATTGAACGCTGAGAGTTTAGATTTGATCCAGCAACATCATTAGAAAAAGGTGACAAAAAACTACTTTTATTTGAATATAAAAATTAACTTTTTTCTTTAAGAATTTCATGATTATAGGCATCAAACATAATTTGGTTGTGTTTCCATCAACCCTTTAACATTGGAGCTCCAGTGGTTATGTTCTTTAATTTAATGTAATTTTTTAATTGCTAACAAGATCAACGTAATTCCAGTAGATTTTGTTATCCGCTGGAATTACTTTGATCGCATTAGCAGTTGAAAAGTTACAGTATGTTGAAGATTTTGTGTTTAAGTTTTACCATCCTCAGGTGTTAAAGGGTTAGCGATAAATTCGCCAAATAGAAACACGACAATTTAGAAAAAATGTGAATTTATTGGAAAAAAAAATTGTGTTTTTGATGTGAATCAAAATTGACATATTTCACAAAACATTTTTTTCTAACTAAAAATAACCATCAACCAAACTTGAGTGTAATTGTTGGATCCACAATTCCCCAAAATCACTTCGTTCTTAGTCGCATCATCTATGGTCTGAATAAGACGCAGACGTTACCTTTGATGGATGATGATCAGCGCTAGCTAGTGCCGTAGCAGAAATTTGAATGTGTCTGCTGTAAATCAAAGACGTAATTTCCACTGAGCGGTCCGGTACGGTCCATTTAATTCTGGCGAGCGTTTTTACTCAGTTAAGCCTCGCTCCCAGTGAGCGGTTTATTTTCACGTGTTGTAGACCGCTAGCATGTCATTGTAGTGCGAATACTAGGAAAGCAACAACAATGGAGGTCATGCTTTACTTCTTGCTTTACTTTTTGCACATTGCGTGGAACAGGAATTTAATGTTGTTTGAAAGAAGATTGCAGGCGGCTAAGAAGAACACTGCCTAGCTTAGCGCTATACTGTTGCTATCTAATGTCGTCATGACTTTCTTCCAATCAAAAGGTGGCAACAGCGCGCCCCTTCCCCCCAACCGTCCCGTTGTATTTTTCTGTGGACCTATACCAGAAGGGGTTCCTTAAGAGATGAAATTGTTTACAGCACGGTTCTCAAACTCAATTGACCTCGGGGTCGCTGAAGGCGGAGTCTGGCTGAGGCTGGGCCTCCATTTGTTCCAAAAATAGGTTTTTACGTCCACTGTCCATATCTTTGTTACATTGTCTGTGTCTACTGAACAAGTTTACTGAACATTTCTTTATGTCAATGTACTACTAAGCAATATCTTCTGCGTGTCCTGTGAAACGACAGGATGCTAGCAACTGTTGCCCTGGACTTTACTGATGACCAGTTCCAACAACAATAGAAAATGCAGTTTTAATCATGAAACGATCTGAAAGGTCACAAAGCAAACACAAAGCTATCATCAAAAAAGCAGGGACAAATAGAAGATATTGCATAGCAGATATTAAGCCGGGGCCGCAAATGGCCCGCGGGCCACAAACTTTGTAGGAAAAAATGTATTTGGCGATATATTGTGATATTTCGATTTAAAATGTTGCCATGACGATAATTATTTAATTATTTATGAGCGTCCTTCACTATTGCTTTTGTTTTCCACTTCCACCTCCGGCCACTAGTTGGCACCAGAGCGCAATGAGCCTCTGTGAGACAACAACAAGATCTGTTAAATGTTCTGCCAGCCTCACGGTTTTGGTTGTTATGAGACATACTACTTCGTTTCGACTAAACCGAAACTCCGTACCACGTTTTTGCCAGTATCATAGAAAGACGTGGATTCTGGAGCTTCTTAGTGGCTCAGATGAGAACGAGTGAAGCATGGTGTAATTGCAAAATTGTTTTTTTTTAGACTTTCTATATGGAAGCGTTTGTGATTCAAAAATAAAAGTCAATACTGGAAATGCTATTTCATTTTCAAAATGTAGCTGCATTACTTAAAGCAATTATCAAAACTGCTTTTTCCTTTTCTTCTTCAACATCAGCTCGTTCTGTAACTTCATTAAAATGATTTTTTTAAAAAAGGCCTTTGATGTTTCATTTTCAAAAGGTTTTCAGTTATTTTGTACCAAAATTCAATCAAATTTGAAAATGAAAATGCACAAACAGAAATGCTTTTTTCAAGTATCGCCAAAAGTCAGTGTTGACTTTTATTTTTGAGTCACAGACGCTTCCATATTTCTACACTGAAAATAGTGAAACACCTGATCAATTAACACATATTCTGTTATTTATTACATTTAAAATTTTTGTTTACATCAAATTAAAGAGTTCTTTGACTAAACTTAATTAACTATCTTATTAATGTAACAAACTCCAGAGCTTTTGTTAATTGATCCAATTTTTCACTTTTTACAGTGTAGAGTTTTGATAAAGTTTTCCACTTATTTGTAATGTCCTGAAAGTTTTCATTTTAGCTCTCAAGTACAAACCTGTGAAAATGACTAAAAACAAAAATCTGAAACTGATTAAAAGAAGAAACCTTCAAGAAAACGGAGCGCTCTGTTTGCTGCTAATGATAAAATTATTTGCCTGAAGCTGTTTAAGCTCCCACTCAGTTATTTATTCCCTCTCTGCTCAGCTAATAGAATCAAAAATGAATTTATTCTCCGTCACTGAAGCCGTTTTTAATGAGAGGCACATTCTCCGTTATTGCCAGCAGTGTCTTTCCCACCCAAGAGACCAGCGTTTACCCACTAATGACATCACATCGTCCAGCTAACAGTTATTAAAATTAACTCCGCTCATACAGAATGTGCAGGATTTTTAAATCGCGACATTTTGTTCTGTTTAGTTAGTCTATTGTTTTAGTTGGATCCCAATCTAATTTGTTTTAAATAAAACCTTTAACCCGCGCCTAAAAGCATAAGTGGATTATAGTCTGTTAAGGCGTCAACGCTGTGTTGGTCAGCGGTGGAAAAGCAGGGAATCGCGCTGAGTAAATAAATGATTTAATGCTTTAAAACCTTTCCCTTAATTCAGCTGGAGTCAAAAAAAAAAGAAAAAACTCTCTCAAGGTTATGCGTAGGAAATTAGATGATTTCATTTTCCGCGACCTGAGAAGGAGAGCAAGGGAGAACAGCAGCTGTTGTATTTGCAGGAGTTAATAAATGTCATGGACAGAAATTGAAGTTTATGTCCATGACCGGCGTACACACCCTGGTTGAGGCCGCACAAAACTCACCATGTTCTCGTGTGGGAACCGCAACCGCGAGATACGGCTTTCCTTCAATTCTTCTTTAGTCATTTTACACTTTTAAGTTTTTTATTTTAAGGTTACAAAAAATAGTGGACTACAGTTAGACATCTTTTAAAATTCCTTCATTATCATAAGTTCCTCAATAGATTGAATTTATGATGCTATGTATATTTTTTTTATTAATTTTAATAAGAAAACTCATATATTTTTTATTAATAAATGTATTTTCTTTAGGAGATTTTCTCTCAGACCTGCGGATCGCTGTCATGTTTATCTTCTCTACGCTAATTCGGCTCTAATGCATTGACCGGAGGTGTACCGCTGTTTGGATAATCTCTCCGTTCATCAAAGCCCCTCGCTGACAGCTCCTCCTCATTAGGCTGAAGCCTCAACAGGTGTCCAAACAGCGGCTAATGGAGCCTCAGCGGCGCTTCTTACTTGCAATATTTCTCAAAACCCAAATAATTCAGAACCGGACCAGTCTCGCTCTTTGCTTTATGTGCGTGCACACAGTAGGTCATTATGTAAGAAATATTTTTTTAAATCTGAAATGATGTTCGAATACTCGGCTGCTTGGGGCAAGTTCTCCCCTCTGTGACAGCTGTGTTGCAATCAACACGTGTCAAACACAATACACTTCAACCAGAGTTTTTGAATGAGGCGAATGCAACTAGATATTGTGTCAAAAGTGCATTGCAGGCGTATATTTGACGCAAAAACAACTTTTCTTAAACTTAATTTTGAAATATGGCGGCCACGATTAGACGACTAATCGATTGACGACTAATATTAAAATAGTTGATGACTAATTTAATGGCTTATTAGTCGTTACTTTAAATTATAAGGAGTTGGAGTGAAGTTATAATGACATTCTGCTAGTTTTTTAGACTATTTTGGAATTTATTAAGGTTTTTTAGGCTATTTTGGAGTTTAGCTAACATATCAGCTACATGCTAACTATTTTGGCTAATTTAGGCTTTTTTGTTTTGTTTTTTTGGCTATTTTAAGTTTAGCTAATATTTCAGCAGCATGCTAGCAATTTTGGCTAATTTAGGCTTTTTTATTGTGGTTTTTTTTTTGGCTATTTTGAAGTTTAGCTATCAGCTGCATGCTAACTATTTTGGCTAATTTGAGCTTTTCAGGTTTGTTTCTTTTAGGCTATTTTAGAGATTAGTTAACATTTCAGCTGCATGCTAGCAATTTTAGCTAATTTAGGTTTTTTTTTTAAGGCTATTTTAAGTTTAGCTAACATGTCAGCTGCATGCTAGCAATTTTGGCAAATTTAGGGTTTTTTTGGGGTTTTTTTTAGGCAATTTTAAGTTTAGCTAAAATTTCAGCTGCATGCTAGCAATTTTGGCTAATTTAAGCTTTTTTGTTTTTTAGGCTATTTTAAGTTTAGCTCAAATTTCAGCTGCATGCTAGCAATTTTGGCTAATTTTGGCTTTTTTTTGTGTGTTTTTTTGGGGTATTTTGAAGTTTAGCTATCAGCTGCATGCTAACTATTTTGGCTAATTTAGGCTTTTTTGTTTTGTTTCTTTTAGACTATTTTAAGTTTAGCTCAAATTTCAGCTGCATGCTAGCAATTTTGGCTAATTTAAGCTTTTTTGTTGTGGTTTTTTTTTTTGGCTATTTTGAAGTTTAGCTATCAGCTGCATGCTAACTATTTTGTCTAATTTAAGCTTTTTAGTTTTGTTTCTTTTAGGCTATTTTAGAGTTCAGCTAACATTTCAGCTGCATGCTAGAAATTTTGGCTAATTTAGGCTTTTTTGTTTTGTTTTTTAGGCTATTTTAAGTTTAGCTAAAATTTCAGCTGCATGCTAGCAATTTTGGCTAATTTACGCTTTTTTGTTTGTTTTTATTTGACTATTTAGAATAGAATAGTCTTTATTTTGTCATTGCACATTGTACAATGAAATTTAAAAGCAATCCCCATTCGTTGGTGCAGAAGCAATAACAACATAAGAAGAGAAGTATAAAATTATAAAACAGAGTGCTAGTGCTAGATTAAAAAGATATTACTATTAAAATGCATAAATATAAATACTAAAATACTAAAAAGATAAAACGATAAAAACCATTCTGCACACATCATGCATATTATTGCACACAAACCCTTTAAATTAATTAAAAGAGACTACTACTACTTTTAGAGTTAGCTAATATGTCAGCTGCATGCTAGCTGTTTTGGCTAACTTTGTATTTTTGTTTTTCAGGCTGAATTAGGATTTTCTGAATATGTCTATTAACTTCAACTTCCGCGTTTTTATCTATCAGCGCTAGCATCTTCAGAGGCTAACTTTGGCTTACAGCACTCACACTAGCACTATTGCGGGTAATGCTATATAATTAGTTTTTAGTTAGTTTAAAGCTAATGATGGTAAAGATATGTGTTGCACATGACCCGATTTGTCAGCTTATATAATTAAAAATTAAAATTGTGGCAGGACTAGTTTGGAATGAGACACTTTTGGGTTTTTCCCCAAAAGACGGAAGCAAAACCTTAATGTAAAGGTAAATCTGAAACTATTAAAATAAACCAACTGTCTTTTCAAAATTCTTTTTAATTTAACCAGTAAAGCCCGAGGCAGCAATAATAAAACAAGTCAAAACAGGCGAAAAACAAAACTAGAGAAGTTGCAGAACTAGAAAGGCCAACAGCAGTACGTCAGCCGGCAAACTGCACATGTGACGGTGTGCATGTCGGCCCGCCGGAATCGCTGATCACTTCACACCGAGCGGGCCGAGGTGACGACGGCGCAGGCCCTAATGTAGACAGCCATAAACAAAGCAAGCCCTCTCTAATCCTGAGAGGCTTCTTTGTGTACTTCATGCTGCACAAACTGTTTTGATGAATCTCCCGACCCTTGACCCTCTGACGACGGATGGCGCTCTGAGGGGAAATGTAACCGGGATTGCTCAGCCATCCTGTTGGGGAAAATGTGGCTTTAGCTAAATTATTCTTTTGCAATCACTTATAGTCAAACAGAGCAACGATTAAAAAAAAAAACTATTTTAAATGGACCACTTTAGATTTAAATTCCCACACTTCTTTTTTAAGCATTTAAAGCTGTGCCATTTGATTCCTGCACAGTAACAGCCATTACTGTCTTTCATTAATGGACTGAAAGTCAGCCAGAATCAAAATGGATGTGGTTAAACATCTGTGGCCCAGACACAATCACTTGTCATGAAATGCAAACTACATTTCTACCACATCACACAAACACTCCCGCAGGATTACGGCGAGCATCAATCACAAACTTTATCGTCAGTTTGCAAAATGAGACGTTAAAATCGGAATTTGATACGATTTTTTAATCACTATCTGCTTTACTTAAGATGAAAATTCATTAATTAATCTGCTTTCAGGATGTAGCAGCTTTCTTTTTCTGCTTTTACTAAAATGCAAAACCACCACAAAAGTGACCGCAGAGACACACACTCGGTGCACACGCAGACGCGCACACAGGTCACGTCTCCTCGCACAGAGCTCGCTTGTGAGAGTGCAACCTGACAGCGGAAAATATGAGCTCCTTCTTCAGCCTCTGCTCGGTCTTGGCATTTTGATTTGTTTGACAGGGGAGAAAATTATAACAGCAGGGGGAAAGAAATATAAAAATACGAGTGGTAATACTTTCAAAACAAAGTTGTTTTCCTTGCTGTCTTTGCAGAATCCGTAGCGTGTCTGGGGTTACATGTGCATGTGAGCATGCGTGTGGTTTCGGATGCTCCGCCTTTAACCGTGAATCATCTTTACTGATTGACATGCTAAGTTAGTTACTTGTTTATCAGTGTTTTGATTTTTACTATGATAGATTTTTGTGGTTTTCTCAACGTTTGTCCATACTCCACGTATTTATTTACTGTCGCTTTGATTCTGTGAGTTTGAGGTCAGTTTGTTTTAATGAACTCCTCATACTTTGTTGAAAGCCTCGTTATCCTCTCGTCACTGACGTTTTCAGAGTAAACGTTCCTATTGAGGATGATGGTTGACTTGAGGAAACCAAAGACAAACGGCGCTCTGATTATGCTGCAGTCTGACATACTGACGTGACGGGGAGGAGAAATCGTACCACAAAGATGTAACATTTCCTTTGCTTCATGTTTGCATCCCTATTGCTAAACGAGTTTGAATATTATTTTTATTTCAAACCCACGTTGTCCCGCTTTGACCCTCTCTAACGTTCGCTTGTGCAGTCGGACCAAAAATGCAAGTTTTTCAGCTGATTTGGCCATGTGGGACACTGTGCAGCGACCGCAGAGGTGTTAAGAAGAGGTTAAAATTAAGAATGTTTTGATCCAGATCGTTGATGACTCGATCGGTATCTGTCGTCGTCTCCCGATCAGTATCGTTTTTTTTATGAAAGTGTTTTACATTTCTAGCGTATTATTCCATATAAACACTCAACTCTGCATTTCATTTTATTATTTCTGTAAAGAACACCAGAATAAAGAAGCAGTTTGAGCCGGAGGCTAACAAAAATAGTCCAGTCAAGCTAGCTAGATGTTCAGAGATTTAGACTTTACGTTTTATAATGACAGCATGTGTCTCAGTTATTTTGTCTTAATACAAACAGTGACGAACAAAAGTATTTCAACATAAAGAACACCCTATTCTTGTTTATTTTTAATGTTAAGCTCGCCGTGGTGCCGGTGTAGGTAACATATGTGCTCGGCCTGTCAGAACGACTCGGGGGGCTTGGGATGAGCGATGACGTCAGACTACGGAGACCCCACTTAGAGAAACTACTGCGTTGTTGTTGCTCGGCTTCTGTGCTCGGGCGCAACATGCTCGGGTTTGCGTATTTTTATTTTTTTTTTATTTTACGTTTCTTTCTGCTCGGGTTCAACAAATTTGTATTCATTTTTGCTGATGAAAAAGTTATAGGAATTCATGTTGACCACACGGAATATATATATATTTTTTTTTAAATTGAACAACTTAACTTGACAGAACATGGCTTTAAGTGGCAAGAAAAGAAACAATCAGACAGTGTTAACAGCCATCAAAATAATAAAACATAATAATCATAAGAGAAAGAAAATAACAAAAAAAGTGAACAAATAAAAAAATATTCTGCAAGGTGTCGACCACATGGAATATGTGTAGCTAAAATGCACATTGCTACATGTCCGCACTTTATGAGTCCTTTCTGCTCGGCTTCTATTCATTTCTTTAAATTTTTTTTTTTGTAACCTAAAGTTATTTTCCCTCATAATTATTCCATTTCGAATTTAAAGGCATGCCTGGTGTTTTGTTATACCAAATTTTAATATAATTCAATAAGAAGATATTGATAACGGGGAAACGTATTAGCAATACAAATTTATTCGGTTTACAGCCAATCAAACATTGAGACGTCATCATTCGTCGCAAGCCCCCGAGCCGTTCTGACAGGCCGAGCACTTATGTTACCTACACCGACAGACAAGATGCTAACTGTGCTAAGCTAAGTGCTAGCTTTGTGATTTAACCCTTTAAGAACGAGTTGCTCTTTAATATGCCTGCATTTTTTTTTCCTGACATATAATAAAAGTTTAGATGTTAAAAAATAACCCCATAATCTTAAAGAAAAAAAAGGAATAAATGATTCTAATGACATCAGCTAGTAATATTTATGCTACATCAAAGTCATCATTAATTTTTATAAATTTTATATAAAGATATTAATCTCAATAGTTCTCCAGATTTTAAAACCAAAAACTCACATGACTAATTATCACCTTTATTTTATAACATTTATCTTTTTATATGTAATAGTTGCACTATTTTTACTTATTTGGTAAAGCTACTTCACAAAACTGCACTATTTAAGAGTTAAATGATAAAAGAACGTTAATTAAATAAAAATAGGGAACAACATTATTTTTTCTATTAATTGTGTTCATTTATTAAATATGTTACAAAAGGATCGGATAGCGGCAGATAGTCAAAATCAAATTACTCAAAATCTGGCCACAGCTGGGGGGCCACAGGATGGACCCCAGTGTCCAAAAAAACGGGCCATTGTACATTCATGACCACTCCAACAATTTTCAAAAAAAAATCTTATAATCTTGAAGATTCTGATGATTCCTCCTCATCAGCCACTACAACACATTCAAACCCAAACAATCTGTAAATGAATGTCACACTATAAGAGAATGAAAAAGAAGGAAATCATTTCAGGGGAACATGAGACATTTTTGGACGCTGTTTGTGCGCTGCAGCTCCAGTGCTGGGATGCGGAATCATCAGAGAATCGTGGAAGCTTTTAAACTTGTCTTCAGGCGATGATCGCGAGCTTATCTCCAAATCCAACCGACACTGCGCCGTTTGACGAAGTAAAACTTCTGCTTTCCTTGAAATCCAAGTCGTGTTTTGACACTAAACAGTTTGACGATTTCTTTTTTCACAGAAATATGAGAACATAAATAATAAATGTTTTGTCTTGTCTAAAAAAAAAAAACGAGATGTTATCGCTCCGACGGGACGGCTCACACTCAAGTGGGCGCGCTCTTTATTGGAGGAGGCAGTGCCATCCGTCACGTCAGACAGGCTGTGGTGCAGCGGGCCACGAGGATTAAATGACGGTTCTGTGTTAAAGAACCGATGTTGTCAAAAAAAAAAAAAAAATGAAGCTGTTTTGTGGCCTGATCTGTCGAGTGGACAGTGAAGACGGTGGAAAAGTGAGGCAAAAAGATAATAAAATCATGTTTGGAAGGACACAAAGAATTGAAGATGGACGGAAAATAGGAAGAAAGTGAGTGAATGAGAGTCAGTTTTAGGAGAATCGATGAAGCCCCTTCCTATGGGACGAAGCTATAAGCGGAGCAGACCTGAGATCTCAGGTGTCCAGTCGATGGCTGATGCATTAGGCTGCTGATCGGCCGCTTTGGGTTCAAACACACATTTTCTTAATACAACATGAACCCATTTCCCCCCCCTCATTAATCATGTAACCTGATTACGGCTGGAGGTCTGGCCGGTTCTGAACTCTGCTCCACTCGCCGCCTTTCATTTGTCTGACACACGTGAGAATACACACACGCGTGTAACTATAGAAACTCGCAACGTTTGAGGAGTCAAATGAAGGTTTCTGACAGTTCAGCTTCATAAGTGATCTTATTTTTCAAAATACGGTACTTCAAATTGGTTTTAAAGGTTGACCAAGTCTATGTTTGGATAGAAGTAACAGACAATATGAGCATTTTTTTAGTTATTTGCGGAGGACCTGAAATGTTCATAACATCAACAAATCATTCGGCGCAAAAAAACATTTTAAACACTCCAATTTAAGAAACAAGCAATTATTTAAAAACAGCATTACATATTAGAAAATAAAACAAAATTAAAGAAACCAAAACATTAAAAACAAAATTAAATCTACAATCTCACTTTTTCTTGTCTCTTATTGTGTTTCATTTTATAAACTTTTTTTTCCTGGAAATAATTTTTGTTTAAATCATGTTTTTTTTTTTTTTGAGTTTGTTTTTTACATTTTGGTTTCTATCATCATTTTTCAATAAATGTTTTGCTTTTTAATTCTCATTATGATGTTTAAAGTGTCAATTAATTTGTTGATATGATTTGCACCTCAGGGCCACCGTAGTTATTGTTTATTAGCATGTAACAACAAAAAAAACCCCACAAAACACTAGTGTGTAATTTAGAGTTTAGGAGAAGACTTAGAAATCTTTTTTAAATCCTCTTCTTGTTCAGGTTGTGTTTCATTGCTTTCATTGTTTTATTTTGTTCCTCATAATTAATTTAAGTTGTTGTGTTGTGAGTTCCACATAGAAAACAATGGGAAGCTCCACCCCTCCCCACTTGTGTTGCAAACAGGAAGTACCTGCTGATTCCAAGAAGTCAAATACTTCTACTGAGAATAAGACAGTTACAGTACTACTCAGTAATTCTCAGAATCATCCTTCTTGCCTTCTTAACATTTTTTTTTTAATCTTTTTTCTTTATTACAAATTATTTAAATCGACTAATCAGATGCCTCAGTAAAAGCATGTGATGCCCTCTGGCCCCGCCTTGAATGTTTGATTGACGGCTTCTCCGAGTGGAAGGTGTGTGGACGTGGGACAAGCTCAGTTATCCCGAAAACGGGACTCAGACAGACTCGGACCAATCTCTGCGGGTTCCAAAACAATGGTTCTCACATCAGGAATCAATGGTGACGACTGGATTTAGTAAGACACGAAGGTAAGGCATTTTGGTGATGTCATACCCCACTTTGTCCGTGGTTTCCATGTCTTTGGTCTTACATCCCAATACACTAGGACAGACGTCAGCACCCTTTAAGAGTAAAAGAGCCATTTGGGTTCGTTTTCTACTGATCAAAACCTAAAAGGAGCCGCATTGACTTATGTTAGCCTTTAAAAAAATTTGAATTTGCATTCATAACCTTCTTTTGTTTTTTTTTGTTTTTTTTAAATAAATGTGAATAATGTCTGTTTTTGTGAAGAAGAAAAGCAAAAAAATATATAAAAAGAAACTAGCATCTCTCAAAAAGGTATTTTTTAAATGTTTTTTAACTTTAGTAGCAAAAAAGCTAGCTTGTCGCTTAATTACTAGCTGAACTTTAAATTAGCATAACATTTCTCTGTAAATTAAATCAGCCAAAAATATTAGCATGTTGCTGAAATAAAAGCTGAACTCAAAATTAGCCTAAAACCCCCAGAAGATGACAAATTAGCTAAAAAAGTTAGCATATTGCGAAAATATTAGCTAAACTCAAATTAGGGGCCTGAACTGCCAAAAAAAGCTAGCTTGTTGTTTGATTACTAGCTGAACTCCAAAATAGCCTAAGATTCCTCAGAAAACCAACTTAGTCAAAACGTTAGCATGTTGCTAAATAGAAGCTGAATTCTGAATTTTCCAAAAAATTTCAGTAGATAACAAATTAGCTGAAAACATTAGCATTTTACTAAAATATTAGCCAAACTTCAAATTAGCATAAAATGTCTCAGAAAACTTAGCCAAAAACGTTAGCATGTTACTAAAATAGAAGCTAAAATTCTAAATTGTCCTAAAAACTCCAGTAAGTCACACATTAGCCAAAAACGTTAGTATGTTGCTAAAATAATTGCTAATCTCTGCCACCACATGACAGGGAGGTGTGGGTGGGATCTTCAAGATTAGCTGCCGCCGCCGATTTTTAAAAAGTTCTTCATGTGCCACTACTAAAGGTTCTACGACCATTTTTGGGCTCTCAGTCTTTCATTTATCGGAATAGAGCTGTGAAAAATAAAATCTTCAAGCAAAATTTGTTCCGCTTTGACATTTTCGCGGTTAATTTTCTAGAATTAAGTTTAACTGAAGCAGTTATTCCTTTGATAATTGTTAAAGCAAATATTCATCAAAATGACCTTAATGACTTGAAAGCAAAAACACGGATTGGGATTTTGTTTTTTCATAGCTGGAAATAAATTCAAAGATTGAGAAAAAAACTGGAAAAACTGTTATTGAATTAATTCTGTGTTTTACTCCATTTTCTGATCACTTGAAGTTTTAACGTTTGGTACGGGTGCTGTTTTGGTCCAAACTCAGATAAAAAAAATGAACATTTCCTAAGTTCAAATAGTTTCACTGACAAAGCAGCAGAAAGTTTCCACCTTTATCCGATAAACATACACATAAGCATATAGTTTCTATGCATGTGTGTCGGTGCTCGGAGGGCATCATTGGATCAGTTTAGGTTGGACTTACACGCCTGACAAAATGTCACGGATACCCCCGCTGCGCCGGTCACTCAGCACACACGCATACACGCAACTCATCCGCACAACACACACTCCTGTGTGTGCACTTAACCAGAAACATGTTTGGAATATTTCAAAACATTTTGTACATTTTAACTTGTTTGTTGAACTATTCTGGTGCAAAAGGTAAACAAATTCTTCACATAAATAATCGGACTTGGACTGATTTAATTAATTTGCTGGTTATTGTAGATAATGCACTTTATTTACAAACTCAATGTGTCATGTATCTTATTAAGTCCCAATATGTTTATCTATGGTCAAGTCAGCTTATACATATACTGCTCACCAAAATTAAAAGAACACTTTTTTTTAATTGGGCGTGGCATGAATTGAATGAAACCTGTCTGATCATTTTCTTGTTGGTTAATCAGCTGAGGGCCTCGTTCATCAATTTAATCCATATTGGTGTTCATGAATTAACAACAGGTGCACTTCAGTGGCAACTATTAGAAAACCCTCAAACAGGACTGGTGTTCCATGTGGAGGTCATTTCAAGTTTCTCCTCTTCATCTTTTTTGGCTGGTTTTCCACTCGTGCTGATTTTGTCTTGTGTAATTCTCTCTACTGGCAGAATGAGGACATTCCTTAACCCTACAGAAGTTGCACAGGTTGTCCAACTTCTCCAGGATGGAACATCCACACGTGCTGCAGCAAGAAGGTTTAATGTGTCTCCCAGCACAATCTCCAGAACATGGAGGAGATTTCAGGAGACTGCTGGTTATTCTGGGAGAGGGCCGTAGAAGGTCCTCAACCCCTCAGCAGGACCCATACCTGCTCTTTTGTGCAAGGAGGAACAGGCTGAGCACTGCTTGTGCCCTACAGAATGACCTCCAGAGGGCCACTGGTGTGAATGTCTCTACCCAAGGAATCAGGAACAGACTTCATGAAGGTGTCCTGAGGGCCCCACGTCCTGTAGTGGGGCCCTGTGCTCACTGCCCAGCACCGTGGAGCTCCACTGGCATTTGCTCAAGAAACACCAGAATTGGCAATCCTCCACTGGCGCCCTGTACTTTTCACAGACGAGAGCAGGTTCACCCTGAGCACCTGTGATAGACGTGAAGAGTCTGGAGAAGACAAGGAGAACGTTCTGCTGCCTGCAACGTGGTTCAACATGACAGGTTTGGTGGTGGGTCAGTGATGGTCTGGGGAGGCATATCCATGGAGGGACACACAGACCTCTACTGTCTAGGAAATGGTGCTCTGACTGCCATAAGGTATCCAGATGAAAATCCTTCAAGCCATTGTCAGACCCTACGCTGGTGCAGTAGGTCCTGGTTTCCTCCTAATGCACCACAATGCCCGGCCTCTCACGTGGAAAAGAGTCTGCAGCAATACCTGGACGATGAAGGAATTGAAACAATTGAATGGCCTTCACCATCCCCTGACTAAACCCAATAGAACATCTCTGGGACATTCATGTTTGGGTCCATTAGGCGCCGCCAGGTGTGCTCCTCAGACTGTACAACAGCTCAGGGATGCCCTCACACAGATCTGGGAGGAAATGCCACAAGACACCACGTTGTCAAGCATGCATACAAGCTCGTGGGGGGCACACGAGATACTGAAAAGTATTTAGAGTTGCAGAAATTAAGTTTTGGAGAAAATGGACTAGCCTGCCCACATCTTCATTTAACTCTGATTTGATGGTGTCTACACAATTGAGCCTCTGTAGACTAAAAACTTTTATTTACATTAAAAGACTTGGCATCCTTTAGTTCCTAAGACACTGTCCTGTTGTTATTTGTATAGATATCCAACTTCATATTGAGATCTGATGGATATAATGTGTTTCTTTAAAGTTCTCCTTTCATTTTTGTGAGCAGTGTATATATGAATAAAAAGTTTGGCTTCACTTTTCTTTGTTTTAGTTTGTTTTGATTGCTTGAAATAACCAATTCAAACCCAAACTTCAACTTTAAAATTTTACTCGTTTTACCTCACAGTAAACACCTGTAGCGTCTTTTGCGTTTGGTGAGCCGATTGGTTCACGTAAGTTTCAAATGAGGCCGGCAGACTCCATGGTCATGGCGAGCCTTCAGTTATGGACTAATGAGCCCTAGTGGTCTTCAAATCAATAGTGTTAAGTGGCCCTCAGAAAACAACACCATAGTGTTAAGTTGGTTTGTCAAGCATTCAGTCCAGAAGCCCTTCAGCTTAAGAGCTGCCACCTTGTTAACATAGATTTACTGATTCCCACATTCAGATGAGGACTTTTAACAAACAAATACTCAGAGGGGATTCAGATTTTGAGCATATTTGGCCTAAAACACCATGAAAAATGAAATCAAATAATTTCAAAATAAAAGTCTCCCTGTTTCACCGCCTGACTTGGACCTCCTCCCACCTTCACCACATCCAACTCCATCCTTCCAGAGTCACCAACCAACAGCCTGTGCGCGCACACACACACACAAACCTAACTTTGAGGGCGAGTGAGCAAATTCCTGAGGGCTATCGGGTTTCGGGTTGCCTTGGCGACCAAGCATGGAGGCAGATCCATTAATCATTGAGAGCAGTTCACTGCAGAGTGGAGGTCAGACTGATTGCTGTGGATAAGGTATCATCCTGAAGCACACATGCATCGATGTACGCTCTCATAGACTTTTGATTTGAACCTAAAGATTCTTTTCAGCGTAAACAATCCTTAATAAAAAGGTGAACGCCGTACGGAGGCGCAAACGCACCGTGTAAACCGTTAAATCCACATTGGAACACGTCACGGTCACTTTTTACCCGTCCGCCCGTCTTCGCCTGAGCGACACATGCGCGCATAAAACAATCACTCCTCCCACTGTTGTCTAGGCATCACGACGACCACGGCGGTGTCATGTGGCGTGGCCGCGTGGAGCCGAGTGGATTAAAAGATTGGAGCGCCGCATTTATTTTTCAGGGACACGGCTGTAACACTAGACCTACAAAGGTGTCTAGGAAAACTGAGAGTACAAGAGAAGGAAAGGGCGGCGGGGAGGTAAAGGGAAGAGAAAGACGGCCGTGGGGGGGGCAGACAGACGCAGAGAGACAGCTCGCCAATCGCTGCAATAAACGCGCGGTACAGTGATACTGTAATTAGTATTCAAAGAACGACAAAAGACTCAACAAAAACACTTGATTTCCCATTGTTGTGGCGCCTTCAATGGCAGATAGAAAATGAACTCATCACTCTTTCCTTTTACTTAACTAAAAAGAAGAAGAATGTTGGTTTGTTTTCCTCTTTTGGGGGATTAAAGATGCTTTTAAATCGACCCTTAAACACATAAAAGAGCCGATGATTTTCTCAAACTAGTGATTTAACTAAAGTTAAAGTTCAGTTCAGCACTTTTTTTCTTTTCACCTCTTTATTATCTAACTAATCCAATGGAAGTAGCCAATTGTTGAGTTTAAGTGTCATTCAGATTCTGACAATTATCCTTTAATTCTTGGGTTTTTAAGTCTAACTCCAACTATTATTTTCTCTGTACTAGAAGCGCTTCCAGTGATCTTTTATTTATTATTTTTTGGTTTTTAGCGAACATCTCAAAGCCGCTGCAGCTCGAAGCGCCCTTTTCTAGAAATATTCTTATTTTTAAAGGGATAAGTGTTTTAAAAACATTTATTTAGACTTTTTATATCAGTTATTGGGAACATATTTTTAAGAAAGTGGGAAAATGTCTAGTTTTACCGGATGTTATTCACAATCGAAGTTTGACAAGAAAACTATGGTGAACGAGCATTCTGGTAGTACTTGAACGCATCCCTCACGGACGGATTTGTGAGACGTGAAAAGAGTCTCACGGTAGATTTGTGCGTAACTTAGGCTGTATGCGTGCGTAAGAGGTGATCCGTGCGTATTTTTAAAATATTTTTTGTGTAATTAGTTTTAGGCTGTTGTAATTTTAATTTGTGCATGTGTAAATTGCATTTTGTATTTTTAAAATTTTTGAAATTTTTTCACTAATGCAAAAAATGTACTATATGAGTTACAAATCAAGAATTATGCACGCACAAATCCTAATTTTAATTTGTGCATGTGTAAATTGCATTTTGTATTTTTTACATTTTTGAATTTTTTTACTTTAGCAAAAAAATTTATTATATGAGTTACAAATCAAGAATCACGCGCGCAGTAATCCTAATTTACGCACAAATCAAGAATTACGCACGCACAAATCAGAGTGAGTCTATTTTCTCTCCATATCCCAGCATTCTTTGGTTCTCACTGTCCCAAGCTAACATTAACGTACACTGGAAAAAGTGAAACATTGGATCAGGAAAATCTTTCGTTCTCATCTATATAAACTTTTGGATTGATGATCCCTCAACTCAAAAATGTATTTGAAGGAGCATTTGTAGTGGAAGTGCCGCCCAAAATGTATTTTTAAGATCCCTCCCTCCAAGTGGAGGAACACAAAGTACTTCCGTTGCCAGGGTAACCCGTGTGGCGCTGTGCCGCGGAGGATGGGCACTTTTCTTCACGTGGGTGCGCTCTGAACTTCAGTTTACATTTAAATGTAAGTAATAACTTTAAATTGTAGCATGACCTTTTTAACGTTATGAAACGGCTGTTATGTATATTTGGAAGCTCCCCGTGAACGCTAGCGAACCATTGGTGATAAAAGTGACGTGAGATACTATTTTTTCATAAATCTCCATTTATAGGACTAAATGTAAGGGTAGGGATAAGGGAAATTAATCTTAAATTATTTTATACATTTCCATCATGAGTAAATGCTACAAGAACATAAAGAACACTCGAGTGGGTCTTTAAGTCCTCTTTATCTCCACCAGCATTCCCCGTCTCCAACATGTTTCATGCAGTCGACTTTAGAAGGTTTGCAGGTTCAATTCCTGCTCTGAACTGAAACCTTCGTTGCTCCAGTAGCCAGACTAGAAAAGGTGGAAAACCTTTGTTTGATTTGATGTATTGACTTGAATTTGTTCCAAACAGACGTTGGTGAACAGATTTTTGGGAGTTCTACCTTCATTTGGACCATGTTTGACATTTATTCGGAGCATAGAGCAGCACTGTGGAGTTATATCAACCAACCAAATGTCAGATCTGGACTCTGGATATTCAGTGAGGGCTAAAGGGTAACCAAACCAGGGAGTTGGAGGCTGACTCCGCCCACAGCTGAAATTTAAAAATCCAGTAAGAGGGGCGGGGCTTGGACTGTTATCATTACGGGAGCAGCAGATCATGACATCAGACTTCTGAAACTTACACGGTTTGACCAATCAATCACAAAATCCAACTGTAATACCTCATTTCAACCTGTAGGGGGCAGCACACTGACCGTTTTGACGATATTTTTAAAAAAAAAGAAAAAGTTTTATTTCCATTTGTCAAAAATTTGGCTATGACCAACAGAAATCACTTTTGCAGCCTCATTTATAGATATCAACACTAAAGAAAAGTTAATTTAGGGTTTGGTTTCCCTTTAAACACATAAGCATTTGAGTTACTATTTCATATAAAGCAGCGGTGTCAAACTCAATCGCACAAAGGGCCAAAATCCAAAACACACCTTAGGTTGCGGGCCAGAGAAGACAATTTTTAAAAATGTAACTTTTTAACATAATTATGAACTAGATGTATAGCATTACCTGTGATAATGCTAGTGTGAATGCTGTAAGCGGAATGTGGCTGCTGAAGATGCTAGTGCTGATTGCTGAAAATGCTGAAATTGATAGCTGAAAAAGCTGAAGCTGATAGCTGAAAAAAGGGGAAGCTGATAGCAATTGAAATATATTTTAAAAAACTTAAATAAAAAAATGAGTTAGCCAAAACAGCTAGCATGTAGGTAAAAAAATAACTAAAAAAATAACTAAACTTCAAAATAGCCTAAAAATTTTTTAAAAGCCTAAATTAGCCGAAGCAACTAGCATGTAAATATTAGCCTTACTCCAAAATAGCCTAAAAAACTTTTTAATAGAGCCTAAATTAGCCAAAGCAGTTAGCATGTAGCCTGAATGTTAGCTAAACTCCAAAACAGCCTAAAAAAATGCCTAAATTAGCCAAAACAGCTAGCATGTTGCTAAAAATATTAGCTAAACTCCAAATATGACTAAAAAGATCTTAGATAATGCCTAAATAGTCCAAAAAGCTAGCAGAATGTCAATTCTTTCAACTTAAAAACTGTAACTTTTAACACAATTATGAATAGTAAAAGGCAGGAATATTATTCTTGAATTAATCAACTTAAATCTTGAATAACTTTCAATATTTTATTCTCCATAAAAATATGTGAAGTTTAAGTTAAAAATGAGCTCAATATAACATGGGGCCATCAATAACAACAAAATAGAGTGATCTTGAGGGCCGGATACAATTACCTGGAGGGCCAAATCCGGCCCCCGGGCCTTGACTTTGAAAGGTGAGACATAAAGGCTAATTTTGGTTTATTTATTTAAATTATTAAAATTCTGCAAAGTTGTTATTTTACATAAAAGAAATCTTCAAAAACAAGAAGAAGCTGATCAAATTTTTCGTTTTGATCCTCTTGCATGAGATAAAATGCATAAACAAGCAGCCTGTTTGGGTTACAGATGGTCAAAGATGACCAGTACATGACCGCACACTGCACAGACCTCATGCTATTTTATTCACACACATGCACGGCTATCTCTAATGCAGTTTGTCGACTGAGATTTATGGTGTCCTGGGAAACTTGATGTAGACGACCACAAATCAGCATGACTTTGGAACGGGGAGCAATGTGAGCATTCATGCACACACACTCGTGCACATTCACACAACAAATCTAAGACCTTTTGTGTCACACACAGAAAACAGCCGGGAATTAACGCTAGCACGCGCAAACGCACACAAAGCGAGGCGTGCACGCATGAAATATAAGCGCAGCCACTGCGCCACTGAACCAGCTCCCAAAGGTGCCCACTAAATTTACTGGCTCCTCCAGCCACTTCAAACGCGCTCCATAACTTAGAGGCCAGACGATTTTATTGTTTCATGGAAGAAAGGGGGGGGTGAAAAAAGAAGCAGAGGAGGGCAAAAGAGTAAAAGATAGATGTGCTCTGGAAAAAAATTAAAACCCCCTTTGTCTCAAGCAATTAAAATTCCTCCGGATGGAGGCGAGCGCGCACGCACGGATACACCAGAAGTGTACACACACCCATGGATGCACGTGAGCAAACAGTTAAAATGTCATCAGTCTAGTTTCAATCTTTCGTATGTAGGAGAACAAAAGTTCAAGAACTCCTGAATAACTCTTGTTAATGGAGTCCATAATGTAGGCCCAACAGAATCATAGATCTCTCAAGCTGGTGATCTCGCTGAGATCATATTTGTCAGTTTTTCTGGATGTGTGAGACATTACTGTAACCAGTAAAGCTGATAATGAAGACGTCCCATCTGTCCCTGGTTAACATCCGTATAACCCATACACTGAACAGACTGTCTTCAGCTACCTGTATTTTACCTGGCGGTTTTTGCGGTTGGAGAAGATGGTTTTGACATATTTCGCGAAACTGTAATGGAAATACTTTTTTTTAAGTACATGAGTCACTTGACCAACAGCTGGGCGCCACAAGAGGTCTCACACTATCACACCGCCAATCAACAGTTGAGTGTTTCATGCAGAGTTGTTGGATCCAGATATGCATCCCCACTCCCAACTCATCATGTATGGACGAATGGTTCTGGACCCGTCAGGATCTTGGGTCTCTCAAACTCATCGTTTTTGACGTACTGGTTGTTCGTTTTTTTGAAGTGCTGTCTGTTTCCATTAAATCACGGGTCCTCAACACTTGGGGTGCTGTACTGCACATAGTACTAGATGCGGAACCAGTACCAGGTTAGACTATCACTACCGGGTTAGAGTACTGGGTTAGGATGCCAGTGACGGTGGCTCAGGTGGTAGAGCAGGTTGGCCAATGATTGAAGGATAGGCAGTTCGATTCTCGTTCCCACCAGCAAATAGTCGAGTCGGGCAAGACACTTAACCCTACTTGCCTCCAGTGTGGCTCCACTGGCGTGTGAATGTGTATGAATGTCCCGGTGATGGTCAGAGGGGCCGTAGGCGCAAACTGGCAGCCACGCCTCTGTCAGCCTGCCCCAGGGCAGCTGTGGCTACAGTAGTAGCTTACCATCACCAAGAATGAGGTGTGAATGAATAATGGGTATTCATTGTAAGCGCTTTGAGCGCAGATAAATCTAATCCATTATTACCAGTTGCGCATCCATTAACGCTTCCGGTTGTCATGGGGTGAGTAGACAGATCCCACTGCAGACTGCCAGACGAGATGGGTAGTAGTGAAGGTTTTAATCGCCCAGAACAACAAAACAAACAGAAGGAAGCAGACTGGCGGTGGAGGCAGGGAGCTAGGCTGACGGGAGCTTCACCGGAACCAGGAAGCGTCAGAATGGGATGAACAATAACCTGGCAGATTGGAAGAGCCAGGGAGAGGACTTTCAAGGCTCATAAATTAAGACGGGATGCAGGTGTGCATGGCCATCAGGTAGGGAAGGCCACGCCTCCTCCCCCACGGCAACTCTGGAAGCACAAACAGACAGAAACATAAGCACAAAAAACAACAATACTAAAACCAATAAAGGAAAGCCCCAAACCACAACACCGGTACCATGTCCAGTATCGCTTCCCGAGGGATGGGACCCGTGATTTAATGGGTACCGGTCCACGTCCCAAGGGATGGGACCCCTGACTAGTGTAAGCATTTTTTCCCTATCTGTGGCCCAGTACTAAGCAGCCCATGGACCAGTACTGGTTCGTGCCCCAGAGGTTGGGGACACCTAAAACCTCACAAAGTGGCGCAGAGGGGGCCTGAGCCATACGTCCATATATACGACAAGCTGGGAGTGAGAATGTGTTGTTGGATCCACAGCTCCTCTGTAAAACCACAATTTCCCAAAATCTCTTCATCTGTAGCCACTCCCACATAGCTTGCTGCTCCATGGCCTGAATAAAACGCCGATGTCTACTGATGGATGACGATGGCTGTGGCAGAAATTTGAATTATCTGCTGCAAATCAAAGTATTGTTTACATCCATCACCAGGTTTTTGAAAGAATTATCAGGTGAATTTGTTGGTGTTTATTCTCATAATAATAACAACAGTGTTGTTGCAAAATTGTATTTTCCACATTTCTAGAATTCTGATAAAGTTTTGCACGTATGCATGATAGAAACATAACTTCTGACATAAACTTTAACTCTTGGGTTCTGACTGAAACCAGTAAGTATGACCACATCCGTTCTGTCCTCAGAGATTTGTACTAGCTCTTGCTGCTCACAGAGTTGACTTTAAACCATCTCTGGTTCTGTTAACGCCATTCTGATCGTCTTTTGATCTATTTTAAAAGCCTTCCCAGTGATCTTTGAAATATAATGATGTCGTTTTTATCCAAAATCAAAACATCTGTTATTTTACTGGACATAATTTCTTCAAAGCAGCGGTAGTCCATCAGAAATTCACCTTTGAGTTGTGGGTGGGACTTTAGGCCAAGAGTAAGCCCGCCCCCACAACCCATCGTGACCAGGAGGTCATTGTATCTTATTGCATTTTTTGTACGTTGTGTAACGTATCACATTGTATCGTATCTTATCGTATCGCACTGTATTGTATCTTAATGTATCGCAATGTATCATATTGCATTGTATCATTTTGTATCGTATTGTATCGCTTTTTATTGTATCGTATTGGATCTAACTGTATTACATTGTACATTACATTTTGTATCATATTGTGTGTTATCATATCGCAATGTATCGTATCTTATTGTATTGTATTGTATCTTATTGTAACTTAAATTAACATACATCTCTTTACATCCCCTCCTGCTAGCTTACAGCCCCTCACTCCCCAATTCTAACATTACCAAAAAAAAAAAGGAACAAACTGGTTATCAATAGTGGAGCTATCCAGCTGTGCAGTTCTGAGCCAGATGCCATCTCAGAAGAGAAAAGTGAAAACTCACATGGATCTAGTCGCCTTTGAGCTGTTTCCAATGGCGGAGGATACACTTTTGAATAAGCAAACTCTTTGAAATGAAATTTTAAGCACAACTTTTCTCATCCATCATCAAAACATGACTAAAGCAGTGGGTCATCTCTATGTGGGTCCCATATGAAAAACGCTGACTTGAAGCGTCTTGGGGACCGGTGTTCTGCTGGTGCCAGCGTCAGGACTAATTCTGCTGATATCTGGAGCCGCCTCCTGATGACGTTAGACGAGATATTTTGACAAAATTCAAATTCAGACTAAAACCATACTTAATCAGTTCACTGTCTTAGCTAATGTTTAGCTTCTAATCATTTGTCCATTATATCTTCTCATTATTTTTCCCTCCGCCTTAAAGTCAAACATTGGGATGCATGAGAGCGTTTGCGTCTTATTTAGGTTCTACTCTTCATTCACCCAAAGAAGAAGTCCTGGTTTGTATGTATTTCCTCCTCACATGGCTTTTGTCCTGCAGCTTTATCAGTAATCAAATACCTGTGCACCTCAACCATTCAGGTAAACGGTAAACCACCTCCACGCGCACACACAGACTGCAGCGCGATAGATGAGACCGCGCACCAAGCAAACCGAGCTTCTCGACAGGTGGCCTTGCAAATGTTATCTTATTGACCTGTGTTCTTGTACATCCACATGCGACAAACACACAAACCAACTCAGCAAGTGTACAGGAAAGGTCTTGATGTGATAAGACGGCCTCTGGTTGCAGGTTAAAGATCGACTGTTTGGGTCATCTTGAAGGAAAACAAGATTCTCAACATGAGGATGCGTTTTTCTGCTTAAAATAAGCAGTAATTGTGTGTAAAATGACATTTATAACCAGATTGTGGGCTTTTATTTCTGTTTTTCTTTTAGTTCTCCACTATGTTTTTGCTATATTTTTTAGTTCTCAGGATAAAGTTTGTGTCCTCTAACCCCAAAACAGTTTAAAATATCTGCATCTCTATGTTCTCAGTCTCACATTTGTGGAGTTTTGTGTAAAAGCTGCAGCCCACCGGTTTTGTAGAACTCCCAGATGGGACCAGGGATCAAATTCTTGATTAAAAACGATGGAGCGGGAGCAGCATTCCTGTGTGCGCGTGTGCTCACACACACTCTTCCATATGCTGTTTGTCTTCTTTACCTTCTTTCATTTAGAGGTAAACAAGAACTATCTCTCATTTATTGATGAAATTGTTATAAATTCCCCATTTTGCCCATCAAATTGCTATATTTAGTGGATGGAAACATCTGAGTCGCATACTTGTTCTGTGCAATTAACCTTTAATTAAACAGGAGGCAGCACAGATGAGGCTGAGAGAGCTGCAGCAGAACAATGCAAAGTCTGTTTGTGCAAAGTGTTAAAGCTCCGGTGCCTCCATTTCTGATGCTTGATAGACAAGTCTGTCTGGAACCAACTTTATATTAATCAGTGCTTCCTGTCCAGAATAAGAAACAATTAAAATTCAAACTCATTAACAGATTCAATCAATTTTATCATTACTAAAGATGGCAACACATCCATGCTGAAATGTGTTTCTTACAGAGGTTACATTTTCTTTAAGTAATGCAGATAACCAGAAATTAACCCTTCCGTTCTCCTTAGCTTGTTTACATTAAAAGTGGGGTCATCTGGACACCACAGGACAGTGCGCTGAACTTTTTTTTTTTCACTGATTTCGGAGTTTCACTAATGTCCATGGCAGACAGAAAATCCTGTCCCCCTTCGTCCACATTTGTCATGGAAGAAATGGCATAACAATATGTGGTTGGAGCCATCTGGACCCCAAGGAGAGCGGAAGGGTTAAAACTGATTTAAACTTTTGAGGTCAAATGCAGCAAAAGAAAAACTATTTTCTTGGCTCCATTTCCATCTTTTTCAAAGGACCCAATTTGCAGGAGACCAGGTTTGGTGACATAAACTAAAACATTTAATAAATAAACTCAAGTTAATAAAACCAGGGGGACAACGGAGGAGTGACAGAGCAAAGCAGAGGACCTGAAGAGGTCAAAAGTGAAAATCAGAAGCTGAAATAGGCTGAAGGACAATTAACAGAAATGAAGAGGATCAACATGAACCTGTGGTGGCTTGAAAGGGACAACATGATCACAGACAAGAACACAACAGGAAAACCAAACTGAGGACTGTGTCATAATTTCCACTGTTACACCCTGCTGCTACTGTGGGACCTTTTCCCATCCGTTCCTTCTGCTCACCTGGTAGGTGTGGCCAATGTCTCTTATTGGCACCTGCTGGCGATTTAACACAGAGGAGGCCAAACCAAGGCAGCAGGCAGGGAGTAGAGCAGCAGCCTGAGGAGCAGGCTGAGGAGCGGGCTGAGGAGCAGGCTGAGGAGCAGGCTGAGGTACAGGCTGTGGAGCAGGCTGAGGTGCAGGCTGAGGAGAGGCTGAGGTAGAGGCTGTGGAGCAGGCTGAGGAAAAGGCTGAGGAGTAGGCTGAGGTGCAGACTGACGTGCAGGCTGAGGAGCAGGCTGAGAAGCAGCCTGAGGTACAGGCTGAGGAGCAGGCTGAGGAGCAGGCTGAGGAGCGTGCTGAGGAGCAGGCTGAGGTACAGGCTGAGGTGCAGGCTGAGGAGCAGGCTGAGGAGCGTGCTGAGGAGCAGGCTGACCCCTCAAGAACTTTTTTTTTTTTTCTCAATGATTGTCGATCTTTACTGGTGTCTCAATGACAGACATGAAGAGGCTGAGGTGCAGACTGAGGTGCAGGCTGAGGTGCAGGCTGAGGTGCAGGCTGAGGAGCGGGCTGAGGAGCAAGCTGAGGTGCAGGCTGAGGAACAGGCTGAGGAGCAGGCTGAGTTGCAGGCTGAGGTGCAGGCTGAGGAGCAGGATGAGGTTTACGGTGAGTTGTTCTGGTAGGTTTTGTTGTTTTCTTCCTCAGTTGTCTTGAACTGCTGGGTTTTGTTATTTTAGTTTGGGGTTGGACCTTGGTAGTCTTCATTTGCTCGCTTTGTTTGTTTGTTTTCTTTGGATAGATTTTGGTAAGGCAGCCATTAGCAAGGAGCTGCAGACTCAGACGGTCCACGTGGCTGGGTCAGCAGTCTCCATGACTTATTTTATGTTTGGCCAAGGTTTCTAATTCTCTTTTGACGATGGAGCATTAGGGCCACTTTAAAAAAAAGACATTTTCATTCAAAAAATACATAAATAAATTACATTTACGAGTAAAAAACTGCTAAATTGCAAGAATAAAGTCGTATATTTACAAGAGTTAAACTCGTAAATCTATGAGATTAAAACTCCGAGCCAGGTATGGGACATAGTATCCAAGATATGTGATTTTGGTCTTTTATAATATACGTGTAATTCACAAGTGTTTCTTGCATTCAGAAATGTGCACAGATCTCCGTCTAGGCAGACGGGTCTTTACGTGAATTCGGTATTGAGCTGTTCAAAATTTTAGATTGGAGAATTATGCAGCTTTGACATATTTTGCAGAGTCATGCTCAGTTATTATGGAAATGTTTTATGAGACGCATGCTGAAATTTCCACATATGTCCGGACTATTCATGCATGTACCATAGATGTATATCTTTTATTATAGCATGTGACTCTTGATGTGCGTTCTTGCGGATCTCAGGCGCCTAGCAGCTGACTTAGAACTTGTGTGGACCGGTGGAATCCAACTGTTTAGTTCATAATTACTATATTTAATGAATCAAATGTGATTGTTTTTTCTAATCGATGGATTACATTATTTCTGAAATGAGTTTGAATAATGTATGTGTTTTGTTATGTATTTTCCACAATATATGCTTGAAATAAACCAGATCAATCAAAAACAAAGATGTGATTTCTGCCCATTGGTCTGAATGTCAAAGTGAAGAAATTCAATGAAGCACAGGTTTACGTGTTCTTTGCGTTGTTATTTTGTACTTTTTCCGTAGTTTTAACATGATTCCTCTGTGGTATATATGTAAAAGACTACAACTTTTCTCACTTATTCCACATATATTCACGTGACAGATTTTCATACACGCAAATCGTATGTAGCGGCAGTGTGACACGACCTGGCACCGTGTGACTCTAAAAGACTTTTTGACAGATCTATATGGAGAGAAAATAGTCTCGCTCCAATTTGTGGATGTGTAATTGTTAATTTGTAACTCATATAATACGCATGTGTATAACTTTAAAAAAATTAAAAAATACAATGTAATACAATACATGCAATGCATTTGACTGCATATTATACTATGTATGTGACAAGTAAAATTTGAATTTACACATGCACTTTTACACACATGCTCTCCTGGGCTTGTTTACATTAAAAGAGGGGTCATCTGGACCCCACAAGAACTTTTTTTTTTTTTTTTCTCAATAATTGTCGATCTTTGCTGGTGTCCAATGACAGATATGAAGTCTTGTCCACCTTTGTCATGGAAGGGCGGACGTCTAAATGTAAAGGTGGGGTCATCTGGACCCCATAAGAGAGCACGGGGGTTAAAAACACTTATTTAAACTTATTTAATATTAATTATGGCGCATATCTGTTTAAGAAAGTCAAGTTTCACCAGATATTATTCACAATCTAGATTCAAAACAACTGATAAGAAAACTCTGATGACCCAGCATTCTAGTTGTATTTAAATGCATCACTCACGGACGAATCAGTGAGATGTGAAATAAGAACCATTGATCTGTGCGTAACTGAGGTTTTGTGTGTGCGTAAGAGGTGATTTATATTGGTTTCAAGCTGTTGTAATTTTAATTTGTGCATGTGTAAATTGTATTTTTTTTTTTTTACACAAATCAAGAAAGCTAATTTACGCACAAATTAAGACTCACAAATCGGAGTGAGTCTATTTTCTCTCCATAGATCTGAACTAAAATAAATATTTAGACAAATTGATTTCCATATTATGTGTTGTCTATTGTACTGCTAAACTAATGAGAGATCACAAACACAAAATCTGTCTTAATTCAATCGATTTTCTCATTGAGATTTGGTAAATGACGATGTCACACATTCACAGAATTATTTGCTTTTATTTATGATTTTTAACTTACATTTAGACCCAAGACAAAAATAGAATAGATTTTATTCTAAAATGTTGTTTTCTATCTAAAGATTTACACAGCATCAATCAAAGTGTCAATGACTTCTAATTATTCTTATGTGTTTTTAATGTGACAATGGGACTTTTTAAAATGGATCAGAGAAAGTAAATAATCCAACATTAAATATTTTTATATTTCAATTTCATAAAATCCAATTTTTATAATGACACAAACTAAAAAGTCTTCACTTTGTGTTTTAGCTGAATATCTTTAGGCTTCGAAATGAACATCTAATGTGCTACATTTTCTACACATTTCTGAGAATATACCTCCACGGGTTTTTACATGCAGAATTTCATTTGGATATTTATTTTAGCGATAAAATCAACTGCTATTGAGATAATGCTGGTCAGTAGAGTTATATAAAGAAAGGAAGTGTTGTAGAGGGATTCAGATGAGTCTAAAGTGTAGGCTTTAGGTCTGAATGGGAAGCAACGCTAATTTGAAGATGTGAAAGACAAAAGAAATAACTAGATTTTTTTTATAACATATCAACAAAGACTAACTTAGAGGGAATTAATTGTCCAGATTTTCTTTAGAGACAATGTTGCCCTTTGATCTCAATGAACTCTTATTTCTTAAAATCTAAATCTTTCTTTTCTGCCTTATAGCTTAAGTTCTATTACTTCTTTCCTTTCTCAGAACCATTGGATCTGGTCTCCACAGCTCTGAAATGTGAAGTTTCACAGCAGGTTGCATGAAGAGAAGATATGTGGCTTTTCCTGCCAGATGCATCAGCGCGATGCGCTGCCCTGCAGCTCACGGCGAACACTTTATCCACTATTTATGGCAGCAGTTAACTCCTGAAGTTCTGGTAAAGAGCTCCAGCAGCAGCAGGTGGACTCTGGGATGCGGCGAGAGACGAGAATCCCGGTCCTGGCACGACTCTGAAACGCATAAACCCGCAGAGATGAAAAACAACACACTTATTCAATCAAACCTGTATGTTTCTGGGTGTCTCAGAGCCAACGCTGTGATATCAGATTGATTCCAGATTGGTGTTTTCAGGAGGGGAATGTTTCCTGCTTTTTTTCTTTTTTCTAGTTTTGTCCATTTGGCTGATGGATGTCACACATGAGGCCCACAACCTGTAAGGTCAGGAGAGTGGAGGGGACAACGGAAAAGAAGATAACAAAAGGAACTGTTTCATTAAACTGCATCTTTTGTCTGCTGCACACATGAACACGTCTGCGTTGTCTTACTCGTGTCATCCCTCAAGCAACACGCATATTATAACAGTTTCTTTTGATTACAAGAATATGTCATTTGACTGGGTGTCAAAGTACAAAATATGTAAAAGATGTCACCACACACTACATGTTAGGTTCCATGCTCTAATTTTAAATATTTTTATTTTCCTATGTATAAAGGATTTTTTTATTTCCCTCTAGATAATTAACTCCTATTTTGGAGTTAAGCTAATATTTCAGCTACACTCTAGCCGTTTTGGCAAATCGAGGCTTTTATTTAGGCAGTTTTGGAGTTTAGCTAATATTTAGCCTACATGCTAGCTGTTTTGGCTAATTTAGGCTTTTTTTTTTTTTTAGATTTATGATATTTTGGAGTTTAGCTAATATTTCAACTACATGCTAGCTGTTTTGGCTAACCGAGGCTTTTTTTTTTTGGCGGTTTTGGAGTTTAGCTAATATTTAGCCTACATGCTTGGTATTTTGGCTAATTTAGGCTTTTTTAAGTTTTTTTTGGCTGTTTTGGAGTTAGGCTAATATATACACAATAGCTGTTTTGGCTAATTTAGGCTTTTTTTTAAGTTTTTATGATATTTTGGAGTTAAGCTAATATTTCAGCTACATGCTAGCTGTCTTGGCAAATCGAGGCTTTTTATTTTAGGCGGTTTTGGAGTTTAGCTAATATTTAGGCTACATGCTTGCTGTTTTGGCTAATTTAGGCTTTTTTAAGTTTTTCTGGCTGTTTTGGAGTTAGGCTAATATATACGCAATAGCTGTTTTGGCTAATTTTTGTTTTTTTCTATTTTTTTTAAGTTATTTTGAAGTTGGGATATTTTTTCAGCTGCATGCTAGCTGTTTTGGCTAACCGAGGCTTTTTTTTAGGCAGTTTTGGAGTTTAGCTAATATTCAGGCAACATGCTAGCTGTTTTGGCTAATTTAGGCTGTTTTTTTTTAGATTTATGATCTTTTGGAGATTAGCTAATACTTCAGCTACATGCTAGCTGTTTTGGCTAACCAAGGCTTTTTTTTGGGCGGTTTTGGAGTTTAGCTAATATTTAGCCTACATGCTTGGTATTTTGACTAATTTAGGCTTTTTTACGTTTTTTTTTTTTTTTTTGTGGCTGTTTTGGAGTTAGGCTAATATATACACAAAAGCTGTTTTGGCTAATTTAGGCTTTTTTTTTTTTTTTTTTTGATATTTTAGAGTTAAGCTAATATTTCAGCTACACGCTAGCTGTTTTGGCAAATTAGGCTTTTTTTTAGTCGGTATTAGAGTTTAGGTAATATTTAGCCTACAAAAAAACTCCCTGATCTAAAGGAAGAGGCTTCCGATGTTCACGGAAAAGACGGACATACCGTTCATAACCGCTTCCAAATGCATATTACAACCGCGGTCGGAGTAAAAATCTGTGAATAGAGTTGCACGATGTTCAATAAATTGAATCTGACTGGCCAATAAAAGCTGGCCGTCTGCTGTGAAGGGATCACTCCAGGGTCACGGGCCTCATCCCCGACACCTCCGTTCCATGTTTTTTTATTTTTTTTTTTGCAATGGGTGAAATTCATACTTTAGCTATGTCAACTTCCCTCTGCAGCGCTGTCACTTAAAGATGAGCCTCACAGAGGACAGTGAGGGGAGAGCAGATATATCCGGTATCATTTCCTGTTCTGCCAGCCGATGTCTTTCTGACCTTGTTCATGATATGCCTCCGTGCTTCTCAGTATCCAAACACCGCCTGTCTGAGCCTCTCGACCTTACCTGTGTCCATCGTTCTCCTTCCGTCTCCTACTCTCCTGCAGCTGGCAGCAGAGAGGGCGTGGATATTTTTTTACATTTCAAGGCCCGTTGCCAGATGTGGCCTCTCCCTCCGTACCCATTTTTTGCCCACACGGCCAACAGGGAGCATTTTCTGTTGCTTTTGGACGCGGTTTAAAAAAAAAAAAAAAAAACCTTTCCTTCACCCCGTCCGTCTGAGCTACACGAAAACTCCATATTTCCAACCAGAAGTGGCGGTTCTGGCGTCTCAAACGTGCTTTGTGGAACGCCACCTCCACAAACACACAGACAACCCAACCACACCTCACACCCCGCCCCTCTAAAACACCAAATATTTCATTTTTCAAGAGGGGCGGAAAAAAGATATAGTGTATTTATGAAAACAAACTGCTTTAACAAGTAGAGTTTACTGTGGATTTATACCAACAGGAAAGGTGAGAGGCAGGTAAATGTAAACGTTCATCACATTACCATTGACTGCTGTGCCTCTGATGTGCGTTCCCCGGTTTCTTAAAAGCTCTCCTCTGACCAAAGTCTGGCTGCTTCTAATTCCACACCGAGCCCTGGGAATTTATTAAATTACCTAAAATGATCACATAAGAAAAAGAGCTTCAGAATGTGCTGAGGTGAACAGGATAAGCTTTCAGAGCTATCTACAGAACCGTGTTAATTCACCAAAAGTGTGTGTGTTTTAAAACGCCAAAGTGCCTCAGAACAGCTTTTTTTTTGCTGAGGCGGCAAAAATTCCCAGCATCCTTTTGGTAAACAGGAAAATCGTTGGACGAGTGTGCGTGGAGCGAGCGTGCCAACACTCAACGAATCCTCGGATCACATTTTCACATTGAATTTTCTGACAAGTTATCAGATTACTTTTCATCATTTTATACAAATTCCATTTTATTTACACAGACAGGCATAAAAAACTGAGTTACAACAAGAAAAAAACTTTATCATATGAAGTTTTAATGAAACAATAAACTGCAGAAAATATATATTTTTTAAATTAACAAAAAATAAATGTTGGCAATCACAGAATAAATTCAGATATTGGAAAGAAATAAAAACAAATAGTTATTTATAATAGTTTTTTATTATATTTTATTTATGCAGCACATTAACATAACCTAAATCAAACAAAGCACCATACATTATAATCTACAAATAAACAAAAAAAAAACAATTAAAGCATTAAAACAATTTAAAATTAAAGTAAAAAATAAATGCAACAGTTAAACAAACAAAAAATAAATAAAAATAACCACCAGCAGAGCAGTTTGTCCTACTGTGTCAACAGCTTCGGAATAAAAATGGTCTTTTTTGTATTTTATAACTTCAGAAATCAGAGAGTAATTCTAATAAATATTTCAATACTATTGCCAGAAATCGATTTAAAAAAATAAACTAATTAATCGCAAATCTGGGGAAAAAAATAATCGCAATTCATCACGACTAATTGCGATTATTTTTTTGATACAGTATTTACCGACCACTTATCTGCGAATAATGAAATTTTATTATTATTATTTTATTATTTTTAATTATTGGCACCTGCCTGACGTGTAAACATTGTGAAATGTTGGGATCTGTGACTGTAGTCTAAGGATAAATCCGAATTCTTCTCCCTATCTCTATACAGTCATCCAAACAGAGAGAGATGGAAAAATAGTGTCTTCAAATCTGAACTCTTGATGACATCATCAATAGTTGCTGGTCAACTACCATAGCGCCAGTACTCGAAAAATAAACAAAAACATTGTTTTTTTTTACTTTAAAAAGTCCTTTAATAGTAAACTTCATTACTTTAGAGAACACCTACGTGAATGAATGCATTTTTCCTCCATGACACGGATACCACTACCCCTCCAAATACCCCAACAATTCGAGGGGTGAGAAACGCATTTAGATTCGGCCCAACCGTATCTGTACAGGCCGCGGAACTGCTGCTCAAACTAGCAATGTCCCGAAAGAAACCATTGGAAGAACACTCCTTTAATGCACAGTTAATGACCCATTACAACACATGTGTCAAAGTCAAGGCCCGGGGGCCGGATCCGGCCCTCCAGATCATTTTATTTAAGTTTATTAACGGCCAAATGTTATATTATGCTCATTTTTAATTTGTAAAATTTTTACAAAATGCATTTTTATATTGAAAGTTATTTAAGGATTAGGTTGATTTATTCTGGAATAAAATCCCCTTCTTTTTAATATTCATAATTATGTTAAAAATGTACGGTTTTAAAGTTTTAAAAATTGGCATTCTGTTCACTTTTTAAACTATTTTGACATCTACTACAAGTTTAGCTAATATTTTAGCTACATGCTAGCTATTTTTGGCTAATTTAGGCTTTTTTCAGTTTTTTTTTTTTTGTCCATTTTGGAGTTTACATGCTGACTGTTTTGGCCAATTTTGTTTTTTTTTTCACTTTTAGTCTAATTTGAAGTTTAGCCATTGTTTTCAGCTACATGCTAGCTATTATGACTAACTTATGGTTTTTTTTTGTCAGTTCTTCAGGCTTATTTGGCACTTAGCTAATATTTTAGCTAGCTGTTAGCTTCAGCGTTTTAGCTATCAATTTCAGCATAATCAGCTATCAGCTTTAGCATCTTTATTGGCCAAATTCAACTTAAAACATTCACGCTTGCATTATCAAATGTAATTCTATATATCTAGTTCATAATTATGTTAAAGAGTTATTGTTTAAAGTTTTAAAAATGTAGTTTTAGAGTGTTCAATAAATCCTGTTCGGCCCGCCCCCTATAAGGTGTATTGTGGATTTTGGCCCCTTTTCGGCGACTGAGTTTGACACCCCTGCATTACAGCGTTATTTCTTTCTGCTGAAAAAGGCTGTTACCTTTAGAGGGGGAGGAGAATTACCAGCCGGGACAAGACACTAACTTCCAAATGGGTGAGGAGGGAGTGTTAAAACGAGGAAGGAAATGCCCTGTAAATTCTGTTGTTGCTCCGTTCTCTTTCCCAAGATGGTTCCTGGTGTGTTTGATCCCTGCTTTTGTTTAGGTGTGTCTTCATTTGGTTATTACCTTTACGTGAACACATGCTCCCGAATGTCTTTTTCATTTAAAAGTAGCAGAGAAAACTTCAAAGTTGTGCTCAGTGTTTTTATTTGCAGGCCTGGGATCTCTCCCAAAAGAACTCTGGGCTTATAAAAGCCATGTTAGGGTTATTACATACATGCTATCTCCCGTGAGCATGCGTGTGGTCATTAGCCCGAGCTACAGTGGAATCTCTCAATAATTTCGCTGTTCGGTTTTTGCGAGCCTGAGAGGAGGAACGAACATCCAGAGTTTATTGGCCATTAGAGGGCTGGAGATGTGCGTGCACGTGTGTGTGCGCACGTCAGCAGACTCAGTTTGTTTGGCTAAGTGTGGCAATTTTCGGTCTTTAAGTATCTCATGTCACTTCCCCTCAAATGGGGGCCGAGTGATACAAGCACCCCATTCTTAGCAACACACGTGTGTTTGTCCTAAACACTAATTCATAAATCAAACTATATGTAATTGTTGGACTCAGAGGGAAATTATCAGATGATGCCGAACGTAAAAACTGATTTGATTGTTTCCTTACATTTTTTTGCATACACGCTCAGGAAGCCTAAACGACCAATGATTGATGCGAGTGAAATCAAAGCGCTGGATCCTCTTAAACAGATTCACTTACATGCACACCGCCGCAGGAAAAGCCCGCAGTATCTCATCTAAAGCTGCATAATTCTTTTAAGGCCAGTAAAAATGTCACATGATTGGCTCTTCGGGGTGGTCCTCCGCTGAACTTGACCGGGCGGAAAGGCGGACGCTTTGATCTGTGATTGGTGAGGTCAGCCCGCGTCCGCACTGAAACCAACAAGACGGGCGGTGAAGTCTTTGCAGAGCATTGTTCCAAAATGAGACGGGATGCTTGATTTACCAAGGGTTGGGGTGGGGGGGGTCAGGTCTACGTTATTGGTCTGTGCAAATGTTTCTTTTCAGAATATGAAATGGAGGAGATGGCTATAGTGTTGCTACCTGCTAAGAAAACAGTTTAAGCTAATTTAGCTTGAATAAAAGACAGTTATAGTCGATATTTCAATTAATAATTTTCTGAAAAAGGAAATATTACACTGTAATGTAGGATTTTACATTAACTCACTGGCAGCTGGATGCCATGATTATTCTAAATCACTTTACAGCTTTATTACTGTAAAATGATGTACTGGCGTCCAGCTACCAGTAGTATCCGTGTATTTTGCTGCAGTAATTGTTCCTTTCACGATAATACTACTGTATTTTCATTTCCATTTTTTCTTACTGTAAGAAATTATGGTAAATAAAAAAATATTCTGGTTCATTTGTGGTACATGTGTAAAAGTCGAGGCCCGGGGGCCGAGTCCGGCCCTCCAGATCATTTTATTTTATTGTTCTTAATGGCCCGATGTTATCTTGCACTTTTTTCTATCTCATCTAATTTTGACAAAATATATATTTATAGTGAATAAAATATTGAAAGTTATTTAAAGTTTAAGTAGATTATTCTGGAATAAAATTCCTGCCTCTTTATTATTCATAATTATGTTAAAAAGTTACAGTTTAAAAAATTTGCATTCTGCTAGCTTTTTGGACTATTTTGGCATTTACTGATTTTTTTGGCTGTTTTGGAGTTATCCTAATATTTACACACTAGTTATCAAGGCTAATTTTGACTTTTTTTTCTGTTTTTTAGGTTATGCTGAAGTTTTTTCAGCTGCATGGTAGCGGTTTTGGCTAACTTAAGGTTTTTTTTTTGTGTTTCAGCCTAATTTAGCTGATTTTTTATCTGGCTTTCAGCTTCATTGTTTTTATCTATTAGCTTCCGTGTTTTCAGTTATCAGCTTCAGCATTTTTAACCTATCAATTTCAGCATCTTTAGCTAACAGCACTAGCATCTTCATCAGCCAAATTAGCTGAAGATGAGGTCAATGTGGCTATGTAGCTTCAGGTTGGAGACCCCTGAAGCATTACCTGTGATAATGCTAGTATGAATAAGGAAGTTGAATTTGGCAGCTGAAAATGCCAGTCCTGATAGCTGCAGATGCTGAAATTGATAGCTAAAAACGTTGGAGCTGATAGCCAGAATCACTGAAGCTGATAGCAAGCTAAAATATTATCTAAACGGCAAATTAGCCAAAAAAAACTGAAACAAAAGTTAGTGAAAACAGCTAGCGTGTGGCTAAAATATTAGCTAAACTCCAAAATGTCCTAAAAAACTGATAAAAGCCTTAATTAGCTAAAACAGCTGACATGTCGCTAAAATATTAGCTAAACTTGTTGTAGAAGTCAAATTAGTCCAAAAAAGCTGGCACATTGCCAATTTTTAAAACTTTAAAACCTTAAATTTTTAACATAATTATGAATCACAAAAATGCAGGAATATTATTCCAGAATAGATAAACCTTTAATAACTTTCAATATTTTACTCTCTATAAAAATATATTTTGTCAAAATTATACAATTTAGAGATGAGCGCAAGATACCATCGGGTCATTAATATCAATAAAATAAAATGATGTGGAGGGCCGGATAGAATGACCCAGAGGGCCGGATCCGGCCCCCGGGCCTTAAGTTTGACACGAACTATAAACAATACATAAATGTGTAATAAATCAACAGAAATAGTCAAGAAAGAAGACATTTGCATCATACTATCTGTCCTTCATTTATTTTTTCATCTTTTTGTCTCAAACTGTTCTTAAATGTGCTTCATATAAGGTTGTAAAACGTCTTTTTGTGTCTGTCCTCAGTGGAGGTTCTAGTCTGAGCAGCTGTTCCCCGCCTGCTGTAAGTTATGCTGAGCTGCTGTCTCCCTGCGGCTTTTATTGACAATATTACACCGATGTAAATATGGAAGTACACAGGTTGTTGAAGTCAGTGAGTCACTCTTTGTCTGTGTTTGTGTGGCGTTCACTTCTCAGCGGGACGACGCGTCTTCCCAAGACGGAAACAAAACATTCGGCTTCATGCAGTTTTCAGGAAACTGAGAGCGGCGTGATAAACAACACGGCGTGTAAAGTTGGCTAAAAAGAAGATCCTGCTTTCATGCGTCTATATATTTCTGCGCTTTGACTTCCAGTTGGGCCATAAATCGCGCTCGTCCAAAAGCTGATGTGCAGACGCTGCTGAGCTGAAGTAAAGGCTTTGCATTCCCACTTTCCTTTTAGCTTCTATCAAATGTTTTTCTATATATAAACGGAAACATTTCCAGCCATCCGCACACTTTCGCCGCCCTGACCCTGAAGGTGCAAATTCTGCATTAAAGCCTCGTCTATTAACCAGAATGAACTCTAATTCTCTGACAGGTTAGAAGCCCAAGCATGCTCGCACAGAGGAGGAGCTGTGCAGAGCGCCGCAGCTGCTGTCCACGCCGCCCGGCACCCCCACACACAAACCCTTCTATCCCACATTCGCCGCATTCTGCCGTTCGCCTGACACACTCGGCCGGGAAACAAATGTGTCATTTATTAGAGCCTGCTTCCAATCTGCTCTGATGATGAATATCTCCAATCTCCCCCATGCTGCTCCTGAATATTCTGGGACAAAGGCCTCTTATGAAATTATGCTGTCATTAGAATGACTGCTTTGATTATACAGTGGGACTGGATTAGCCATCTGCTTGGCTCTTTGGCAGAGGAATGATCACAGCTAATTACCGTGAATTCCTGAGTGAGCCGAAGACTTGAGTTTCAAATTAGGATATTCATTTGAAACTGATAACCAGGTTTCTGTACCAAAAGACTCTCAAGAATATTTACTTCTGCTCACGTTTATAAGATAAAAGCTCTGAGAATGTTCACTAAAGCTCCTCTGGCACATCGAAATATACATTTTGAACAAGTTTTATTGAAAAGTTGCATTACATACGAAAATGCTAGTGTGAATGATTTTTGCTTAAAATGCAAAAGCTATTTGCAAAATGTTAAATTTGCTAAAAGACTGGAAATTTTGCAAATAAAGCTATGAAAGAACGCTAAAGCGAACCTGAAAAATTTGTAGTAAAGTTGCTTAAAAATCCCTAATACATGCGTTGCCTAAATATGAGCTAAACTCCAAATTAGCCCAAGAAACCTTTGTAGATGCCAAATTAGCCAAAAAAAGCTAGCTTGTTTCTTAAATACTAGTAAAACTTTAAAATAGCATAAAATTCCTCAGTAAACCAAATTAGTCAAAACGTTAGCCAGTTGCTAAAATAGAAGCTAAACTCTAAATTAAAAACTTCAGTATTTTATAAATTAGCCCAAAGCGTTATGTTGCTAAATAATTAGCTAAACTCCAAATTAGGATAAAAAAACCACAGAAGATATGCCAAATTAGCCGAAAAAGCTAGCTTGTTGCTTAAATTCTAGCTAAACTCTAAAATAGCCTAAAAGTCCTCTGTAAAACAAATTAGCCAAAAACCTTAGCATGTTGCTAAAATAGAAGCTAAACTCTAAAGTGACCCATAAAAACCTCAGTATACAAGAAATTAAAAAAAAAATGCTAGCTCATTGCTAAAATGCTAGCTAAACTCTGAAATAGTCTAAATTTCCTCAGTAAAACAAATTAGTCATAACATTAGCCTGTTGCTAAAAGAGAAGCTAAACTCTAAATTGGCCCACAAAACCTTAGTCGATAACAAATTAGCCAAAAGCGTTATCATGTTGCTAAATAATTAGGTAAGCTCCAAATTAGCATAAAAAAACACAGTATATGCCAAATTAGCCAAAAAAGCTAGCTTGTTGCTTAAATTCTAGCTAAACTCTAAAATAGCCTAAAAGTCCTCTGTAAAACAAATTAGCCAAAAACGTTAGCATGTTACTAAAATAGAAGCTAAGCTCTAAAGTAACCCATAAAAACCTCAGTATACAAGAAATTTAAAAAACATAGCCTAAAATTTCTCAGCAGAGCAAATTATTAAAAACGTTAGCGTCTTGCTAGAAAAACGAAACGCTAAAGTGACCCATTAAAAACTTCAGTAAATAAGAAATGAGCAAAAAAAAACAAACAACCAGTTGGCTCATTGCTAAAATACTAGCTAAACTCTAAAATAGTCTAAAATTCCTCAGTAAAACAAATTAATCAAAACATTAGCCTGTTGCTAAAAGAGAAGCTAAACTCTAAATTGGCCCACAAAACCTTAGTCGATAACAAATTAGCCAAAAACGTTATCATGTTGCTAAAATAGAAGCTAAACTCTAAAGTAACCCATGAAAACCTCAGTATACAAGAAATTAGCAAGAAAAAAAATGCTAGCTCATTGCTAAAATTCTAGCTAAACTCTAGCCTAAAATTTCTCAGCAGAGCAAATTATTAAAAAACATTAGCGTCTTGCTATGAAAGCTAAACTCTAAAGTAACCCATAAAAACCTCAGTATATAAGAAATTGGTAAAAAAGAAAAAACAGCTAGCTCATTGCTAAAATACTAGCTAAACTCTAAAATTGTGTAAAATTCCTCAGTAAAACAAATGAGTCAAAAACATTACCCTGTTGCTAAAAGAGAAGCTAAACTCTAAATTGGCCCACAAAACCTTAGTCGATAACAAATTAGCCAAAAACGTTAGCATGTTGCTAAAATATTAGGTAAACTTCAAATCTTTTGAAAACTACTGGAAAAAATTCAAGACATGAATTTATTTAAAGGCTTGTTGCTAATCTATTTAAAACTTTCTCATTCATTTCCTATATGGGGAATATTTTGCCCAATAAATAAAAAACTATAAAGTTTCTGAAAACTAAAAATACAAGCAAAAATGTTCGGAACAAGCTGAACATTTTGATACCAAGAAGGAGGAAGAGAATCACTATAGAGTGTATGCTTAAAGTTAATTATGTTAATTTGACATATGTTAGATCTGGAGGAATTTTTATGCAACGCTTTAGCCTCCGGAGTGTTAAAGCTCCTCTGACAACTGTTAGGAGCTGCGCCGGACATATGCAGCAATTTATCACTTGTCTCTCGTCACATGCGTGTGTGGCCCCCGGGAGGGTACTATTGCAATTTGGGAGCAATTGACGGTAATCCCCTCTCGCTCGTGTGAAAGCTCATCATCCCTCGGCCCACCGAGAGGCACGTCCTCGATGGAGATAACACCCAGATCTGGCACAGCGTCCATGAACCATTCTCAGCTCGGATCAGACTTTGTTTCATTGAGGAAAAGAGGAACACAGAAGAGTTACAATGATTTATTGAAACTTTTGGATCATTAAATACGTTTAATTAAATTAAATCAATTATAAAGCTTTAAAAGTACCAAAAGGTTCACAAAACTGTTAAATATAGAATTCAATTTTTAGCGTTCAAATTGTATATCTGTTTAAATTTCTGATTACTAAAATGATCCAATAAAAGATATTCTGTTTCTTTTGATAAAACATTTCGACTGATGCTGGTCGGTGATAATTCAGGGGGCAGAATTTTCCAACTCATTTTGCTCAAATAGTTAAAACCAGTTCAAAATCATAAAGTTTTAATGTGATCAAGCAGATTCGTTTTAACCCTTATTTTGAATTGTATTCACTTTAAAATGGATCAGTTTCGACCCGAGCGCTATATGAAGGTTAAATAGAGAGGCGTGGTGGAGGGTTCATGGTTTGGGCTTGTTTGGCACAGACAGTGATGGTTTAGTTTAACTTTAAACATTTAAAAATAGACAGTGCAGTCGCAGGTTTTAGCTATTTGAATCTATTCTGATTCTAAAACACCGAACCTGACTTTAATTTTGCTCTCACATCATAATAAACAATTTAAAATAAAATTTTCACATAATTACATGAATATTTGTTTTAGATTTTTTTCTATTTCCACTTGGCAGATCTCTTGGGTTTGGTTTTTGCCAGTTGACGTAAAACAGCAGCTCAAAATCCTTGTTTACATTTTTATTATATATACATATGTACATTTATTTTATTCTTTTTAAGTCTTTTATCTGTTGCGTCTTTGTGGTAAATGGACCTTGAGTCTGTAATAAAGTATCTATCTTGTAGAACAAAAATATCAATTTCACTATTTCTCTGCTCAAGATGGAGTTCTGTAAAATGCCAAAAATAGAGCTCAGATTCCTTACAAAGACAGTAAACATTTGAATATTTTTTATCTGTTATTAATCAAAAAGTCTTCATTAAACAAATACCCAAAACACTTGCAGAGGAGGATTGAAGACTGGATTTTTTGTTTTGATTCAGTACCTTAATACGGAAAGAAATCAGTGACGAAATGTGAAGTGAGTGTTGGGCCCAATCAGGATTCTTACCCTGCCCCTCAGGCTTTTCCCTTCCCTTACATTTAGACTCCGAACGAAGAGTTAAAAAGAAATAGTGGCTAAGTCTGAATTTCTTCCCTAATTCCTACAAAAAAAACTACATAGTGCAGAAGTATTTAGATTTTAAAAGCAATTTGGACAAGAATGATCGATTTCACAAAGTGAAAATCTAATCAATACAAGCATTTTAAGACCTTTTATTTGTGAATCCAGTGTGTTCTGATGATGAAAACATTTACGGTTTACTTAAGAAATCTTTTTTTTTTTTGGCAGTTTTGTCTCCCCCTCTGGTCACCAGCCATCTCCAGAGTGTTAAACTCACTACACCTCCCAGCAGCCCCAGTGCACATTCCCAGGATCCCACTCACCTGACTCCAATCTGACAATCACCCACCTGTTACTTAAGCAGCGTACAGAGCCTCACTCTGTGCGAAGTATTGTTTGTGTCACCCTGCCTGCATTACTGAGCATTTCTATCTGAGCCTGAACTCCTGGTTTCTGACCCGGCTTCTGATTGCTTGCCGCCTGCCCTGACCCTCGCCCTCGCCTCTCTTTGGATGATCCCATGATTGACCTCTGCATATCTGACCCTGATTTAGCTTTGTGGTCTTTTAGCTGAGTTCCTGTCTGAACTAATAAACCTGCTGCATGCCTGTATATGACAGCATTCTGGTCTATTTTCCCCAATCTCGTGAACATTGATGCACACTAGCTTATCCCAGTTAATTCTGGGTCATTTCTATGACACTGACATTTGGAATTGTAGATTCGGATAGCACTACAAAATGGCAAACGCACTATATAACAGAGTAGTGGGTAGTGAAGGAATTCGAACATAGTCAGTGTCTTCACATTTGAATGTTACTAACCCCTGATGACATCATCAGTAGTCGCTGAAATGTGTTTCTCCTCACCCGGATCACCCTACCTGCGGAGGGATAGCTAGCTCTAAGTCCCTTAAAAAAGCCACTACAGCTTCAAATGCCCCTACGATTGAAGGAGTGGAGGGAAGCCAGAGGGGTAAAGGAAGAATTCGAGTAGAATGCGAGCGTTGTCGTCAGAAATCATTTTCTCAAAACGGACTGTAAAGTTTCGTTCAGTCAGCACTAGAAATCAGTCAGGATTGAGCTTCTAACGGCATGTCTGCACTTTTGGTTGCCGCTTAAAACAAAAGACAACGTAGTGTCTAAAATTTCTATCTTCTAAAAACTAAGAAATTTGGGAATGTATAAAATTATATAATTGTATTTTTTGTCCATTTTAAAATAGTTCTAGATAAAGGCAAAAATACAAACCCGCTGGGTGTTTTTGGAACTTCCAGTAGCTACTTTTTATGTATTTCTAAACCATTTTTTACAATATGTTGTATGAGTGCATAAAAACAAAATAAAGAAAAAAAAGAGTAAAAGAAAGCGTCAGAAATAATCAGTATTTCCATGAACTGTGATTTGCCACGATATTATGATTTAATTTAATTTAATTTAATTTAATTTAATTTAATTTGATTTGATTTAATTTAATTTAATTTATTTGAACTTATTTATTTATTTATTTTAATTTATTTTAATATTGTGATTTCAACTTGAACACTGTAAATAGAAACCTTTATCCAGAATCACACTTCCTGAAGGGCTGATTTTAAAATAATCAGACAAATATAGATCAAATTTAAGACAAAAACAAAAGCGTAATCCCATTTGACACAATTTGGCCACTTGTTGGTCAGTCAAAAATACAGTCAAAAAACAGAGCAAACAAGCTCTTTTTTTATTTATTTATTTATTTTTATCTGCTCCAGATTCACAATGATTTCAATAAAGAAAGACCTTTTCTTTATAAATGTCTTCCATCATCAGGAAAATCCAACAAAAATATATTTTAAAAACACATCAGAGTGGATCTTTAATTATTGAAATTTAAGTTTTTCTTTGCAAAAAAGTGCAAACGAATTCCATGGTCATGTTCTCCATATTTTCTTCAGATGGTCCAGAAGTTGAAAGCATTAGAAAATCAAATCTTGTTTGGAGGCCCAACAGTCACTTCCTGTAATCTAAATATCAGTTGCTCTTTAACTGAAATTGAAGTTTTTTACAAAAAAAAAAAAAAAAAGAGTTGGAGAAATCTGTTTTTAGTACTGAGCCATGCAAATGTGTTGATTTTCATCATAAAATAAATTAAATATAGACATAAAAAAAATAATAATAAAAAACCTGGTCATGTCAGTTGCATAGAAAGTAGATCTGGTGGAGAAAGAACTTTTATTGCGTCTAATTAAGCAGTTTAACGGTCTGACTTTCGTTTGATCGATCCTTTAACAAAATTCCTTCAAACTACACAATGAATGCAACTCTGGTGGATTCTGAAGCCGAGAAAAGGGAATTTCATTCAAATTTCCACATGTTCAGTGGACGCGTTTTGTAAGTAGAGCCCAAATTGTGTCTTAAAAATGTGCGTATGGACAAACATGAGTTTTGAACGCATTTCTGTAGACGTTTCATTGGAAATAGTCACTTAGATGCGAGTTTCTGATTGATCGTAGCTTCAGAGCTAGCCTTCAATTAGCCCTACAACACAGGAGATCCAGAATTTATGTTCTTTGATTTGTTGTAACTCTTCAGTCACTAGCTTGATCGTGTTAGCAGTTCAAAGATTACAGTAGGTTAAAGATTTTGTGTTTAAGCGTCACCGGTGACTCTTCAGGTGTTACTCTGCAGGCATAAGAAGTTTGCAGTAGTTAACCATTTTAGCTCCAAAATTACTTTAACTTATCATCTAATTGAAAGCAAAAACACAAGTGCTTCTTTTTTTCTTAGCTGGAAATAAGTGCTTCTCATCACTGCACCCAAATCCAAAAAAAATCATTAAATCTGAATTCCAAACTGGTGAGAAACTTAAACATTAGCATTTAAGCTAGCATTAGCTTCAAATGCAAAAATAGTTGCCTTAATTGTAGAATTATGGACTATTTCAAACCGTTTGGAAACTGAAAATGCTTTGAATTCCCAAAGAACAACTCCAGTTCTTCTCCTGTAGTTTGATATATTGCGCGGCTCACTCTTTTACAGTATCAGGACAACCACTGACTCTATGGTGGAAGTATTTACTGCCCATATGGCCGGTGACACAGGGTCAATCCTCGTGTTTCAAGTGGAACCGTAAAGTGCTGTAAAAACCCGGCGTACAGGGATGGATACAAATTCAAGCATTAGCACATCGCTAATTACTGCAGTCGCTTTAGATAAATTCTTTCCTGACATACGAGTTCCAGCGCTGTAAAAAAAAAAAAAAAAAAAAAAAAAGAATGCTGCATGCGGAAAAAAGATTAAGGAATGAGGCCGAGTTTTACCAAACTCACATATTTAACTTAAACATTTAGAGAAAGAAACACTTTTTAATCCAAATGACAGAAATTTCATCTCCAAAATATGTTTTTACAATAAGAACAATGATAAAAAAATTGTGTTTTTTTGGGGGTAAGTTGGCTCTTCTTTCGTCCACAGGAAGCACTTTCCAACATGACATGATCAGAAGCTTTTGGTTATCGTGATCTCATTATCCATCCCAGCCGCCGGACTCCTTTGATGCGGAGCAGGTTGAGGTTTATCTGATCCTACATATTGCTCCCATGGTGGTTTCTTAGTTGCACTCTGTAATAAAATAGCCCATTAGAGCCGGTTGATCTCTGACTCTGGGAGCTGAACGTGTGAAAATATGAAATGAAATGGAGCCACTTCTGAACTAGTTTTCTGTAAAAAAAAAAAAGGAAAAGTACCAGATAAAAGTATCGTTTGCATGTTTCAGCACTAGATTGATTCAAACGTAGATTCAGACGATGATTTAACTGAAACGTGTGAAGCTGCACGTTTGATGGGAGACGGGCCCGAGGGGATTTCACCGTGAAGGTGAGGGGGCCGTGAAATATTTGAGAAGTGCTGGAGCCAGTCTCCTGTCCAAATTCTGGCCGAACGCTTTTGCTATCCCGGCCTCGGCGGCGCATAAAGGGCTCAGTGTGCAGCTGAAACGACCGTCCGACTCCTGAAAATAAACAAGAATCAAATGGAGTGATTGATTGAATAGATTAAGCTCAGCGGCGCACTCCTCTTTTTCTGCTTTTCCACACGCTCGCTTCATCAAAACACGACCTGGAGGAGGAACACTTGTTACTGTTTACTCCAGTTTGAGTGTTTGTTCCAGCGCGGCGGTGTTGGTGGGTGGGCGGCCTGCACGCAGCCCACCGCTGGTTTTTAGCCAACCGGCAATTAACTGCAACCTGGCAAAGACTTTTAGCTTTGATTTTTTTTTTTTTTTTTTTTTTTTTTTTTTTACAAAACATTTGAATTAAATTATTTGTGAAAGCATCAAAACATTTTTGGTGAGTCAAAAACTGGAAGAAACGTCGCTAATTTTTAACTTGTGCAAAACTACGGGGGTCCTGAAGTGTCAAAAAAAAAAAAAATCACTCGACGCTAAAATATTTTAAAAATTATAACAATTAAAAGAAAAAAACCAGAATTGTATCTTAGAAAAGAATATTTTTTTAAAAAAGTAAGTATTTTCCAGAAAATTAAATAAAAACAATGAAAAATTGGGACATCACTGATTGGATGATGACGATTCATGAAAAAAAAATTAAACTTTCTGAAAGTAATTTACAAAAATCTAAACAAAACGTTAAAAAAACAAGAAACAGTTTTTTGTATTTTTTAACTTTTATATAAAAGTACTTGAACTCCAAATATTCTTTAAATTTGCAGGTTTATCTTTTTTAATTTATGTTTATTTCTATTTTAAATGTTATTTTCAAGCATTTAAAGCAGGAATAAAGCATGTGCAATACAATCACTGGAGGTTTACATCCATACAATCAAATGATAGATCGCTTGAAAGAGAGTAGGAGGAAACGAACTTATATAACCCCACCCCTGGTCGACCTTAACATTTTCCTAACATAAATTATCAATATCCAATTCGTAACTTTAAACCAGATTTTTATAAAAACAGATTCCAGTTCAAATCCTTCAAAATAAAGCTAACGGATCCATCATCACAGCAAGTTAGGCCACAGATCGCCGTCTGTTTGGCGTCCCGTTAGACATCAGGCCACACAGTAATGCAGATTCTTTACACTGTAAAAAGTGAAATTTTGAATTAATTCGCAAAAAAATTGTTATTTATTGCAAAAATTTAAGTTGCTGCTTTATTCAGCTTGAAAAAATGAAATGAAGCAAATTAAAGAATTTTTCCTAATTGATTCAATGTTTCACTTTTTACAGTGTAATGAAGAAGAATCATCAGAACGTTTCAGGCTGAGCTGGAGCTGATTTTATGCTTCACTTTACATCATTAAATTGATTTATAAACCTGCATTTTCCTGGTGTTTATAGCAACGGAAAGCTCAAATGTGCAGCGTAGGGCAGTGGGCTCCAACATGTTTTAAATTTGGGCAATATTTTCACAGACCAGTCCAAACCGGCATTTTTTAAACTTCCGGTTTCTAAAACTTAATTTTCAAAATAAAATGCTACTACAAGAAATTTAGTTTAAAAATGTCAGATTTTTTTTAACAAGTGATAAAGATTAAATGAAACAAAATCTGCAAAAGTTGTTTCTGATTTGAAAAAAATCTACAAAGAAAACATTTCATGATTTTTAACTTTTCATTATCTTTCAGGGTTAAAAAAATTGATCATATTTTGTCTTTACGTGAATCCTCGTTCATCAACACAAAGGAACATTTTTTGACTTTCTGAATCTAATTCCGCCTTTCAGTAGGAAAATTCTTAAATGTTCCTTTTTCAAGGTTCCACAAATCAGCAACTTTATTTGATTGAATCTTCATTCTCCGTAAACGTTTGAAGTTTGTGAAGATTTTTCCCTTTAAACGTCAAAGCGGAGGCTAACGAGCCGACGCTAGCTTCAGCTACGTCGGATTTTTAAGGTGTGATGGATAAATAAAGCAAAATTAAATGGAATTTTCTAAACATATTATAAAGCTGAATCCACCATGTTTCCAACTTTTATGTCTGTATGTGTGAAACAGTCGAGAATTTGCCGCCGCGTGTTAGCTAGGCTACATGAGAACAACTGACTTAATAACTTTGCATGTGGAGGAAAACTCCCAGGTTTGTCTTTATTGATGATTGAAGACAAAAGTTCTTCTTTACGGAGAGAAAATAGTCTCAACGCGATCTGTGTGTGCATAACTCTTGATCCTAATATATGTAACTTTGTACTTGGTGTACATAATTCTTGATTTGTGCATTTGTAATTCTTTAAGTATGACTTGGATTGGTGATTTTTGAAGATTTGTTTATGCAGTCAGTTTCAAGCTGTTATAATTTTAAGTTGTGCATGTGTAAACTGTTTTTTTTTAATAATTTTTTATTTGTAATGTTTATACATGTGATAACACAATTGCACAATAACACAAAGTTATGCTCAAGACCTGCTGTATGAGTTACAAGAATTATGCACACATTTATCCAAAGTTACGCACAAATGGAGGTGAGTCTATTTTCTCTCCATACTTCTTCGATTTTGTTCCTAAACTTTCCAAATATGTTTTATTTTTTTTTACTTTTGTTAGCTTTTTAGCTAGCAATCCATGTAGCCAAGCAGGTAAGTCACGTGACCAGGACGGATGTCATGAACAGAATCCAAAATAAAACTCCCTTCAGGATCAGAACATAAACTAAATGGAAATAATCTAATTTATTGTTCCTGTCTGACTGTTTTTCGGTACCAAGTGACCCATGGACCGGTACCGGGAGCTTTATTATCTTCTAGGTATGTAGAACTTGTTGGGAACAGAATAAAATATCAGTTGTGTGATTTCATTCACACTTTTTTGTGTGTCTTTGAGAAGCTGATCAGCTCATATTTATGTTTTATCACCTTTTTTCTTTTTGTTTTAAAGGAATAACCATGTACCTGAAACTTAAACCCCCAAAATCAGATGAACCTGTGAAAAAAAAGTGCTCACACTCACCCCAGTGCCCTGTCCTCCCCCCAAACTTCCCCCCTCCGTGTTGTTTGGAACTGCGGTTTAGTGAAATGTGCAGCCATAGGACAGCCCCGCTCTCCGGGGAAACAAGAGAGATGTAAACAGCCAATTATTGGATAGGCCCTCTTTCATATCCCCTTAACCAGTATCGACACAGAGGTTCTGGTTTTAATAATTTCGTTCTCCACACTGAAGTCAATCCAAAAAAAAAAAAAAAAAGGATGCTAATCAATGGTGTGCAGCAGAATCCGAGTGTCGGGGACGCAGGCCCACCTCCACGCAGATTCTCTCTCTGCAACATCTTGCAGTAATCAGCTCAATTAGTGGAGGTCGGGATGGAGAGTGGCTGAGGTGAGCGGTGGGAGGTTGTGAAAATAGGGGCTCGACTATTAGGAGAAACGTGATCTTCATTCATCAGAGGCTGTAATAATTCCTGAGTCCTCAGATCAAACTGATCTGTGGAAACGAGAAGTTTACAAACACTGTCGGGGGACGGAAGTCCTCACACTTCCTGATTAAAGCATCTTTTCTGGTTGTCTCTTGTTTTTAGATTCTGTAGAATCCCTCAAACACAATTTACATGTTTGTTATTTATATTCATTCGCCTGCATGGTTGTTGTGGGACTTGACTTTTCCATTATTTCAGTCTTTAAATTTTATGATATTTATATAATTTTTTTTAAATAATTTATTTAATTTCAATTTTATGATAATAATTAATTTTAACAGTTTTTTGTGAAGCATCATCTTAAAAATCAATTAATTAACCACACATTATTTCGTTATATATATATAAATATATATTCTTTTTTTTTGCTTGTTTTGGTAAAAATCTAATTAACTTCCCCCCTTTCTCCATCTCAGGTGACACAACCCCTCCCCCCCACCTCCCCCTTACGACTGCCATCCGTGCGTAAAAATCACCAGATCTCCTTATTACGCAGTGAGGAGACGCGCGCTCCAGAGCGCGAGCTCTCCCTGCACATCTCTCCATTCACACGTGAATCAGAGTCTAATAACTTAAACGGAACTTTCTCCGGAACAGCCGCGCCATCAGGCCGAGAATGACTCCGAATGTTCACCTGATCCATGCATTGAGGATCAATCCAGGCAGATTGTTATAGAACTTCTTCCACACAATAAAACTAAGACAACATCAGATTTTTTACAAAAATAATTTAAAAGGTTTATTCTTTAAAAAATATATTTTTTTGGTTTAATTTAGCCTTTTTATAATGTTACACGTGACTTTTTTTTTTTTTTTTTGCTTGTTTCGGGTAAAGTAAATAAAACAAAAAACAAGACTGTCAACATTTATTTTCTCCATCACTTTCTAACTAATTTAACTTAATTTAATCATTTTAAAATTATTTTTCTCTATTCCAACTATTCAATATTTTATTCAAATTATCATAATCTGTCTTTCTTTAAATTAAAATCCTCCCTTTGAGATAAAAGATCATTTTTTGACTAATCTGTTGGAATATCAGAGAGTTCAAAGTGATGAATTGGTCTCACCGGTGTGCCGGCGCGCGCCTCCGCTCCTCCGTCCCGCTTCTCTTCTCTTCTCCTCTCTGCTCTGCAGCTGCAAAGTTCGCAGCAAACACACTTTCTCCTCCTGCGCTCCTGCACCTTCAGTCCTCCGGATGCGCACTCCTGCACTCCAGTTGTCACTCAAACTATCTTTAAAGAAAACTCTTTTTAAATAAATTATCTTCTTAACTAAAAAACAAAAATATAAATAGAAATTATTTTTATTTTTGTGTAAACTCTAAAATCCATCCTCCATGTGAAATATTTGTATTTGTTTTAGTTGGAGCGCAATTGTCTCCGCTTTTTATTTATTTATTTGGTTTTTGGTGTTAAACTCCACCTGGATCTCCACTTTATCAAGTTTAATAAAAACATGAATTTAGATGCATTTATAACTTTATTTTTCTTCAACGCTTCCAGTTGTTTCGCTTCAGAAATCCTGTTCGACTTGTAAAAAGTTGCCAGAAAACTTCCCGACGCACCGCGGGCTCGACGCGCTCTGGCGCCATCCTCCCTCCAGCTGCGGGATCAGCCGCTCTGCGCTGTGCGCGGCTCTGCGCTCTTTGGCTGCCGGGGGTGTCAGTCAGGAGAGAAGGGGGGGGGGGAGAAAAAAAACAGTTTTAGGGGAAGAATCTGGGAAGTATTTCTATTGGTAGGCGGGCTGCGCGTGAAGAGAACAATCGGGTCGACTTTGTCAGGGAGCCACCTCAACGCGTATCGGGTTGCCTTGAGTGACAGCGTAACCATGGCAAATAATTTGACTAAGGCTATTGTCTTATCCTCGCCATCCACGGGTCAGATAACCGACCAATCAGAGTTCATATGATCGCTTGTCTTGCCAGCTTAGAATAATATTATTAAAACGAGCCAGCAAGCCTGGTCTGCGGGAGTAGTTTATGTTGAAAAGCTGGAGGAGGACGCTGAAGGAGAAGCAACTTTCTCTCTTTCGCAGCAACTTTATGAGGAATTGTCGCCTGGGGTTTTCATGGCTGCAGAGGCTTGAGCGCCTTCCGTTGCGCGCAGTCGGATATTTCCAGATTGTTCTCCAAGGGGGTCAGCCTGCTCTTTTGGGGACTTTTTTCCACTCTTATGGACTTCATGTGCCTTGACTTAAGAGGACAGACGTGGGAGTGAGGCACGATCTGCTCTGTCTTTACGCTGTCGCCATGTCAATGCTTCCGACCTTTGGTTTTACGCAGGAGCAAGTGGCGTGTGTCTGCGAAGTCCTCCAACAAGGGGGCAACATCGAGCGGCTGGGACGCTTCCTCTGGTCCCTGCCGGCGTGCGAGCACCTCCACAAAAACGAGAGCGTCCTCAAGGCGAAAGCCGTGGTCGCGTTCCACCGGGGCAACTTCCGAGAGCTGTACAAGATCCTGGAGAGCCACCAGTTCTCCCCGCACAACCACCCCAAGCTGCAGCAGCTGTGGCTCAAAGCGCACTACATCGAGGCGGAGAAGCTGCGGGGCCGCCCGCTGGGCGCCGTGGGGAAGTACCGCGTCCGGAGAAAGTTCCCCCTGCCCCGCTCCATCTGGGACGGAGAGGAGACCAGCTACTGCTTCAAGGAGAAGAGCAGGAGCGTTCTGCGGGAGTGGTACACCCACAACCCCTATCCATCCCCGCGGGAGAAAAGAGAGCTGGCCGAGGCCACGGGACTCACGACCACGCAGGTCAGCAACTGGTTCAAAAACCGACGGCAGCGGGATCGAGCCGCCGAGGCGAAGGAAAGGTGAGGATGCTCACTTTGATCAAATAACGAACTTTTTCTGCATTTTACGCAGCAAATTACGCACAACTATTACACTCGTTCACTCTTTATTTACTTTTGAAAACTTAAAAAAAATAAAAAGCAGGAAATCACAGACTTGTTGACAGATGAAAACATGAATACTTTTGCTCCACTTTCAGTTCGATAAACCCCTGAAGAAGTTTTACTTTCAACATTATGCTGGATAGTTTTCTTTTTTCTAAAAAAGTCACCAAGGTGCGTCTCCCCGGCCTCCAAAAAGCTCCTTTAGTCGTTCGCAGTCAGGTGCTCGTTCAGCTGGTGTCTTCTTTCACCCTCTGGCCACTAATTTGGGCTGAAAGCTTCACCTAAATCATGTCGTCCCGTTTAGAGAAAAAAAAAAAAACCAGCGCACGCGTGATCCGTCGTGCCACAAACGCAGCTCCAAACGCTTTGTGGAACGATTAGTCAAATCATTTGTTTGTGAATGCAGACACTTTGGAGGGAAAGATTTATTGTCCCGCGTGGCACAAAAGAACTAAATGTGCGCATCTCTCCATTAATAAATAATCAGAATTAATGAAATAGGTGACAAACATTAAATGTATTTATTACTATTTGAACAAAAGGCTTGTTTTGATTTTCGGTTTTTGTGTTCACAGAGAAAACAACGAAAACTCCAACAGCAACAGTCACAACCCACTGACTTCTTCTATGAATGGAAATAAAACTCTTTTGGGGAGCTCGGATGACGAGAAAACCCCGTCCGGGACTCCGGATCACACGTCCCAGAGCCCGGCTCTGCTGCTGGGCTCCAACGCCGGTTTACCGTCCTTACACGGCCTCGCGCCTCCGCCGGGACCCAGCGCCATCCCGGTGCCCGGCGGCGCGGACTCGGTGCACCACCACCACTCGTTGCACCACGAAACCATACTGAACCCTATGTCTTCAAATCTAGTGGACCTCGGCTCTTAAAAATATCATAAAAATGATTCAAACAAGGACAAAAAAAATCATTTTTCTTTCTTTTTTAAATGGGAGTAATTTACGAGGTGGCGCGCGTGCGTAAAGCTGCGAGGCAGAGACTGGAACGCAGCAACAACAGCCACCGTAACAAATCATTTAGTCTCATATTCAACCTTTAAAAACTGTTTTCCAACAAGTGAAGAGGAAAAAACAATCTGCCACAAACAAACAGACTTTTATTCTAAATGAACAAAAGCTCTCCATGACGTCATCAGAAGAAATGAAAAACTTCAACAAAGAAATAACCTGAATGTAATAACATGATAGATTGTTTAAAAACAATAAAGTGTCTTACTTCTTCTTATCTATCGTGACTCTAGGAATGTGCGGAAAGGCCGCGAGACTTTTAGCTCCGCCTTTATGTTTACACGGATTTTTATTTTCTTTATCAAGAGAGCCATTCATTTTTGTTTTTATCATTTTTCTAAAGCGCTTGTTGCAAAGGATGTTGGGATTTCCGGGCTGGCATTGAGGGTCTTTTTTTTTTTTTTTTTTCTTTCCTTTTATTTTGGACATTTTCAAGAGTCTCGCGAGAGCCTTGAAGAAGTGAAGAACATTATCTTCTTCTGATTATTATTATGATTAATATTATTATTATTATTATTATTCGTATGTACAATTTTTCCTTTGGAAAGAGATGGCATGTAAGTCTCATAAAAAACCATAAAGCGACTCATATAGTTTGATATTACTTTACAATAAAATAACTAAAATATGTGAATTCTTATGGATGATTTCTTTATTTATTTGCTGTGTTTTTATGGCGGTTCAAACACATTTTTGCAGATACTTTTTTTGGATAAATTGACTTTTTGGTGAGTTTTTTTTTTTGGCGTGTGTGTGTGTGTGTGCATCATGGCAGCAACTTTTTAAAATAACTTTTTAAAGCGAAAAATATTCAAACTTGTCATAAATTGTGCGCTGGAATAATCTTTAAGAGGAAAAAAAATACACTTCAAGACTTTTTAAAGTAAAGAAAAATATGTTTTTTTTTAAACAAACATACGCAACATTTTTTGCGCCATCCGTGATTTATTTGCGCTAATCTAACCAATGATTGCCCGAGGTTAAAGTTCTTTTCGGTAATTATGGTGCGTGTTAAAATGAAAAGAAAAGAAAAGCTTCACTTATGCGGCACTTTGTAAAAACAACACACGTCAAGAGGCTGAGTGAAACCTGTGGCATGTGGCCATTAGCGCAGGGGTGCGCTTCAGCCGCACTTTTCCAGGCGGGGGGAGCCTTGATGTTGGAGTGATGACACCTTATCTTTCCGCGCTCGGTTGAGGAGAACAAAACTCTCTGCTTGGTTTTGTCGGGAGGAAAACAGAACTGGAAACTGGCGTTGAAAGAGGACACTTTGTTTGAACAGGTCCGGCACCTTCAGCCTCTCTCAGGGAACACAGCCGCTTTTATCTGCCTCTTAAAATGATTGTTGTCTTCTCAAGGAATAGATTACTGACAAAAATGCATTTTCAAAAAAGTGTTTATCCACTTTCCGTTCGTCGCTGGAGCCGCGCGTAAAACGGGGTTTCTTGTGCGTAACGGAGGATCCCGTCCGCGGGGATGAGGCGAAGCAGCGCCGCCTAATTAACACGATTTTCTGAACATGTGGATTTGTTAAAAACAAGCTCATAACGGCGGCCCGCGAGGGGAGAGAACACCAAATATTTGGCCTTAAACCAAACCAACCCAGCAACCCTTCATTTTTCGCTTGAAGGAGGAACTGGCACGCCGCGTGCGCGCCCAGAAGAGAGGCTGTTAAACTGAAGAAAAAGTACAGAAGAAAGAGAAAAAAAAAAACGTGGTTCCTGGCGCTGATTTGATGTAAAGTTGTTTGATTAATGGGCCTCCAAACGCTGCAGGATCACAGCTGTACAGATGTTCCTCTTGTCTTTACATTTGTGGTGGCAGAGTCAACATAAATCGCTTTTTGAGGTTTCTGGGACAACAAGTTTGCTTTAAAAAATAGTTTGACGCAAGAGTAAAAAGAAACACTTTAAAAAGCAGCGATTTTTAAATTAATTAGTACTTTTTGTGTTTAATATTTGAATTTAAACATTTAATTGATTTATCATTATCTTTGCCCTTATTAAGAACAAATGTAATATGTCAAATAGACAAACTTGATGGGTTTAAGTAAATTAATTTTAGTTTAGGACGATAAAACTATCATTTCGTAGCTGACTTTTGTGAAAAAATACTTTCATCTGAGTTCGTAAGACTTGAAATTTAGTCTGAAAATCATTTAACGTTCGTTCTGGAAACGTCAGGTACAGTGATGCTGATTATAACGTGACACATTATTGGCCCCAGTGGGGAAATTCTCCTTTCACTTAAACCCCCTTCAGGGGGGTCAGAGGTCAGACGTTTATAGCTGCAGCCTTTAGAGCGGGAAGGGATTGGCCTCAGCAGAACAGGGAAGGCTTCATCAGCAACTCTTCGGGTCCGAAGACGTTTTTGATTCAATTTAAAGATGCAGACGCCACAGATTGAAGCAAAATCAGAAAACGAACGGCAAGAATGCAGATTTTACAGAAATTTGACTGGAAAATGGAGGAAGGTCAAATGTTTCTGAGGTTGAAAAACTCCTAAGTTTGGGGATTTATCAATTCCCGTCCCGGGTCGTCTGTAGCGGTCAGCGGCTGAGCCCTTAAGTGAGTGGGACAGCTGGGATTTACGCTGCAGGAACAAGTGCAAAGCCCGAGTCGGATGACACGGGAGGAACTTGAACCGGTGGCTTCGTGGCGACTCGGTAACGCTGTAAGGTGTGCGGCGCTTTCATTTCATGTGTTTTGAAGGAAACTGAGAAAACAATATTATTTTATGCTGGAATTACATCAAGAAGCTCTTATTTTGAAGGTCCAAGCAAACAGAAACAAATAACATTTCTTAAAAGTGCATTAATAGTGTTTAGGTTTTTGTCAACACAAGTTAGTATATATCAAACCAGAAAAAATATAATATTTTTTGTTTGATAATTTAAAAAAACTCCAGTTTTTCCATTAAAAGTTAATAAATGACTAAAAAACTAAATTTAAATCAATTAGGATGTCATTGTGTGGATGAATAAACATAAGTTTGGAAGTAAGAAGTTCACTTAATTTTATTCTCTTATATATTTGGGTAAACCGGGATCAAGTCTGGAGGAATAAATAAAAAACTGGACACCAATCAGAATAAAAAGGAACAAAGTTTGTCAAATTAAAATGAAATTATTAGTTGAAACTAAAATACAAACTTAAAAACTTGAGTCAGTGAGGCTTCCGGACCGTTGGAGTCAGGCGCTCCCCGCTAACGGCTAAAGAAAACAAATAAACAAAGCCCACAAATCAAGACTACCAACCCCAAACTAAAATAACAAAACCCAGTAGTATAAGACTGCTGAGGTCAAAGAGGCGGAAAACTGCCAAACCAAAACAACGGCCTGCTCTGCCTTCAGGACCTGCAGGTGAAAAAGGTGTTTACCGTGTTTTCCTCCTCATTGTTTTAAAGGCACGGAGGGAAAGCGAGACTCAAGTTGGATCCTCGGACGACTCGAACCGTTGATTTCATTTCACAGGAGGTCAGAAGCGGTTCCTCCTCCCACCGTCTCCTCGGCCTTTGTGCGTTTTTGCCGGATCAGGTGTGTCCCGTGAACTGTTGGGGGGTCTGGGGGAGGAGGAGGAGTAGGGTTACAGTCTGGATGGAGATCGGGGTGAAAGGAAAAAACAACGACCCGTCATCATCAGTCAATCAAACCTGTTGTATTTGCAGAGTGTTCACTCGTTCCATTGACTAGAGCTGCCACCAAACAGTGCAAACAGTGTCTCGTTATGTCCGACTATTGACTTTGTCGTGTTTGCACAATAAAAAGGAACATGAAGCGTTTCCATGAGGCTGTTATCAAAGATCTGCCAGCAAACAGCTGCAGATTTCACACGAACGTCTCCTGCAAAAACGTCTGAAGATTCCGTCAGACGTCACAGGTTTGAGCATCGAAGATTACTGAAACACAAATCGGTTAAATCATAAAAGAAAATGAATAAAAAACGGTTGATGAAACAGAGAAGCGGAGGAAAATGTTTGTTCTGTAATTTAGCATCTTCTGTTTAGAGGAAGTAACGGAGGAAGGGAGGAGCTTTTATTTTCTCAGGTTCAGGAGTAAAGTTTCACTGCAAACAAGAACTAGTCTCATTTTCACGACACTAGTCGGAATTTTTATTTAACAATTTCTCACTCGTTTATCAATTATTCCCATTTTCTCGCTACTTTTGAAGTATTTTCATTTATAAATTATAAATCCACTTTTTTTTCATTATTTTTTTTTTTTCATTTCCTTAGTAAAAACATAAACATAATACGTTTAAAAAAAAGCACAAAGCATCTTTTGCTTATGAAATGAAAGAGAGCAGCAGGAAAAAAAAACATACTTTTCTGCCTCTTTTAGGTGCAAAAAACAAAAATAAACATAAAAAAGGTAAATCTACAACCACTCCCACATGTGGATGTGCATATAATATTTACAGGTGAAATTTACAGAAGATTAGGAAGTCTTCATCTTCTATTTGTATTGTATTTTTCTAGTTTTTCTTTTTAAACAATTGTTTTCTATTGTTCTTGGTTGTTCAAATCACCCGGTTTTATTCAAAGTGAGCAAATATCAAACTGAAACACTTTTATTTATGCTTAGTTTTTTACTTTTTTGTGTGTTGAAACATCTGGAGTTTTAAAAATGTTTTTTCTGGGAAAATTCTTCCAGAAATTTCTGGATCTGAAGGATTTTAGGAGAGAATTTTTCCTCTTTAAGTCAAGCTAAAAAACCATACTATTCATAAGATATAAATAGAAAATATATAAATTCCAGCAAAGTTGCGTTTCAGGTTTAAGAACTTTTATATAAATAAAAAGCTAAATTTAAAAAATATTTAATTAGATGTTTCTCTTCTACACTCTTAAAACACTTGGGATGTTGGGATATATTTTTGGGTTACCTTTTGGAGTAAGACTAATTTTTGGGGTCAAAGTGGTTTAATCTAAACTCAATTTGTGTTTTTTTTTTTTTTTTTTCCCTAAATTAAACACTGGAAAAATATAACTTTAGGACCAGGAAGACACATCTCATCCTATATCCTGCTTTGGATTTTTTTGCTTGTTCTTAGTAAATTTCTTAATTTCCATCTAATTTCATTAAACACTTCAGAACCTGAAACTGATCAACCAGTGTGAGTGTTGGTACAGCCCGCCTGTAAAAGTGTGAACACTTCCGGTTTGTCTGTTTCCTCCTAAACACACAAACGAGTCCAACCTGCCAGACGGTTGAATCAGCTCGCTGCACACAAATTTGACAAATGTGCCGCCATTAACCCGGGTCACTTCTACAACCAGAACCCCAACTTTCTGTCCTTGTGTTTACATGTATTTAAATTACAATAATGATAAATAAATAGAACATTTAACGCAGTATTAATCAGAAGAAACTGTTTGTTTTGAGCCATTTTCCTTCAAAAAGCGATGGAGTGAAAAGGTTGAACACTGCTGCCATCTAGTGGTCATTAGAGGTTACTGCAGGACTTTTTATTTTATTTTTTTTTTTGAAATTGTAAACAAACTTACTGTAAATTGCAATTGCAAATTGTGCATTTATGAGGTAATGTTAAATATAATATAATTAATTGAATAACATTGTTAACATATATCATTTTTACAGGTTTGTTACTTTCTTCTAAACGAAATTAAATATTTTTTTTCTAATTCCTCCTTTTTCCTCCATCATCTTGATAACTCACACTCGACTGGTTTTCAAGCTTCAGACTCACCTTTTTGTCGTTCTCTTACCTGCAGCAATAGCAGCTGCTCCCAGTCTCTGTTGCTGCTTGATTAATTCCTCCACTGCACATCGAACGCTTCCAGGTTTGTGGATTTTGTCTTAAAAAGTGCAGATATCACGCCACGAGTTTATCCCCATCACATGGAACATAAAGGAAGGGGTGAATTTTAAAACAGCAACCTTAAAATGTTAGTCCACTCCATTTATAATTTGTTGCACACTTGACTTGATCCAGACGCAACTTTGGAACGTATCTGGAAGGCATGAGAGTCTGAGGATGCAGCAGGATGTTCTGCATGCTGACAACATTATTTTAAACAGATATCTGGCTTTAGTTTGTGGATTAACCCTTAAACACTGGAGCTCTAGTGTTTATATTCTTTGATTTTTTTCAAATGGCAATTTTTTTAGCCCTTTTTTTGTGCACTGAAAATTTACAAAAATAAATTAGTCAATTATTTGCTTGAAAATTAATATTTATTCGATGGTAAATAAGGCTTTCACGATTATTCGACTAATCAATCGACTATTAAAATAGTCGACGACTAACTTAACAGTCGATTAGTTGTTGCTTTTATAATATATGAAGTCAGAGTGTAATAAAGTTAAACGTTATAATGACATTCTAAAAGCTTTTTAGAGTATTTTGGCATTTATTAAGGTTTTTTAGGCTATTTTAGAGTTTAGCTAATATTGCAGCTACATGCTAGCTATTTTGGCTAATTTAGGCCTTTCTTATTTTTTTTGGCTATTTTGGAGCTAGGCTAATATTTACATGATAGCTCTTTTGGCTGATTTTGTTTTTTTTAAAAAGGTTTTTAGACTTTTTTTATTAGCTAATATTTACACTATATAGCTGTTTTGGCTAATTTAGCCTTTTTTCATTTTTTAGACTATTTTGAAGCTTGGCTATATTTTTCAGCTACATGCTAGCTGTTTTGGCTAATTAAGGTCTTTCTTTTTTTTTTTTTTTTAGCTATTTTGGAGTTTAGCTAATATTTTAGCTGCATGCTCGTTACTTTGGCTAATTTTGTATTTTTTTTAGTTTTTTAGGCTATGTTGGAGTTAGGCGAATATTTACATGCTAGCTGTTTTGGCTAATTTCGTTTTTGTTTTTTTTTTGTTTTTTTTTTTAGCTATTTTGAAGTTTAGCTATTTTTTTTCAGCTACATGCTAGCTATTTTGGCTAATTAAGGTCTTTCTTATTTTTTTTTTTGGCTATTTTGGAGTTAAGCTAATATCTTAGCTGCGTGCTAGCTCCTTTGGCTAATTTAGTATTTTTTCAGTTTTTAGGCTATGTTGGAGTTAGGCGAATATTTACATGCTAGCTGTTTTGGATATTTTTTTTTTTTTTTAGTTTTAGATTGTTTCGGATTTAGGCTAATATTTAAATGTTTTGTTTAATTTCGTATTTTTTCAGTTTTTTTAACCTATTTTGGAGTTTAGCTAAAACTTCAGCTACATGCTAGCTATTTATGCTAATTTAGGCTTTTTTTTGTTTTTAGACTATTTTGAAGTTTAGCTAATCTCTCAGTTGCATCCCAGATGTTCTTTGTTATCAGACTTTTTCAGTTTTTTAGGCTAATTTGGCATTTAACTAAAATATTTTAGCTGGCTTTCAGCTTCAGCGGTTGTAGCTATCAATTTTAGCATCTTCAGCTAACGGTACATTATAGCAGCACTAATGGTGAGGAGCTGTGATGTGGATGAGTTGGAAAAAGGTGAAGAGGTGAGGGCTTCCATCCTGGTCCACCACGTTGCCACGGTGACACCAGTGTAAGATGAATCCTGCTTATTTAGGCTCAAACAGGGTCAGGAAAAAGTCGTTCCTCGACATCATCCTTATTATGAAAATCCATTTGCAAATGCAGGTTAATGTGAAACATGCACTAGAATAATTGAACCTTACAATAAAGAGAAACTAATAACTGTTGCGTTATTTTCAGACGTAGCTCCCCTTTTCTGTCGCTTAACTGTGTCTGATCCCTGCTGGATAATAAAGGTAAACAAGGATTAAAAATCATTTGTAACCGTCAAAAAGAATTCCTATTAAAAGCATTTCTATTTTTATAATTACCCTGTAAAATACCCCAAAAAACAACAAATACCTCCTTTCCAACAACTACATTCATCCAGTTAAAACAACAGTTTGGCTGCAACATGAATTTCCATCAGTTTTTGTGCTCAATCGCACTTAAAACCCGTGTGAATAACATCTGCCCAACCGAAAGGTCAATATTTTCAACAGAACCTGCAATATAGAAGGATTATTCAGATTTGTATTAAGATTCATGAACGATCTGATGAAAACACAGTTCAGCAGGACATGTTTTATTTTTCTGTTGAATTTGGTCTTATTATTTACAGCTTTGCAGTTTCAAACCCCTAAACCGGAAGTTACTTTTTGGCTCAATTGTGACCTAATAAATTAATTTTTCAAGGAAAAAAAAGTTTTAAAACGCATAAATTGTGATTTTGATGATGTTGTAGATAAGTTCTAATTAAGAAAAAAGTGAATACTTTCTTCAGGTGGAACCAGAAAAACATTGGATGTATCACTAGAGGGCGCTGTAACATAATTACTGTCCACACTTTGCTGGTACTTGTGTTCTGTGCTGCACATTTGTCCACAGAGTGACTGTGAGGAGGCTCTATCTTAATCCCAGAACAAACGCGGCGCGGCGTCTCACTCATCCGCGCTCCTCGGGGCTTTACGGCCGACCAGCAGAGGATTACATCAGGGAAATCAAAAGAGTGCACATTTGCACATTGCCCACTGACACCGCCGCAGCAAGAACAGACACCACAGAGTTAAGCCAATTGACCGTTTCCACCGCTCTCAACCTCTGCCTTTGCCCTCCTCGCATCCGTTTGGATGGAAGGAGGACGCTCAGCATCGTTCTCAATATGTGATGCTCCTCTCTCATCCGTCCACGAGTCGTTCAACCCTCCACCGTGTCTTCGTTCTCCTTGTGGGAGTTCTGCTGAACTGGGCAGAGTGAAGGGAGTGTTAATAATGCATGTGTTTAAGGGGGGGGCCACCTCGGGACAGAGGCCGTTTTTTTAAATAGGCGATGCTCCAAGGCCCGACTCATGTACAAGAGCCGATTAAAAATAGAAGAAGTGGTCGAACAAAAACATCCGTCTTCGGCTGAGGGCCTCCGGAGCCCCGAGCCCGTTATGAACAGGCCGGCTCCATGTACGACATTCAACTTCCTGTTTTCCAGATGATCAAGCTGCATATGAGAAGTTAGGACAAGTAAAACCTTTCAGCAGAAAACTTCTTTTTACACGTTTTAATATTAAAATCCACTCAAATAAAAGTTTATTTTCTCAAAATGGAGGTCGTATATACTAGAAAATGAAGGTGAAAACGGCATTTCTGAGCTTAAATTCAAATTATTGAGAATAGTCACGAGCGGCCTGCTCTGCTCCATTCCGATGCATCCACTTGGTTTGAGCCGGTATCTGGATCTAAACTGTACGGATGGATGGCTCAGATGATTTTTGTTGCACCACAAATGTTAGATTGGTGAGGGGCTGTAAGCTAGCTGGAAACCGTGTAAACAAAGGGACAACGGGAAATGAGTGCAGGCTTACCAAGCAATTTTTTTTTTTTAATAAACCACTGCAGAAAATATGTCTTAGAAAACTTTATTTTTTTTATAAATACAGCATAATCATAAATAAAAACAACAACACAGGAACGCTTTTATAATTATTAAACCTTTAAGTTATTAAGAACAAGTTTTTATTTACAATAACGATGATAATGGATCAGAAAACGACCTTAATGGGAGTTCACATTGTTTAATCAACTCATGTGACTCATGTGAAACAGGAAAAATAAACTGATTTCGTGAAATATCGCGATACTTCATTTGGCGATGTTTGAATCGATTTAGAATACTATCAATATATTTATACTTAAACACTTTTATTTTCCACTTAAAGGATTATCAAACTCTAGATCTACTTTTTCTTAAGCTGCTGTCTGTTGGTCATTGCCAAATTTATGATCAATTAAAATAAAAAAGTGCTTAATTATTGAAAATATATATTTTTTAAAAGTCTGTGCTGCCCTCTAAAGGCTGAATTGAGGTATTACAGGTGAATTTTCTGATTGGTCCAACCATTTAAGCTTCACTAGTCCCGCCTCGTGATCTCCAGTAATAGCAGCACAGCCCCCAAGCTCCACCCCTCTGACTGCATTTTCAAATTTCGGCTGTGGGTGGAGTCAACCTCCAACTTCCCTGTTTGGTGACCCTTTAAACTCCCATCCGCTAGTTTGCAGCACGCCACACCGAACGCCGTTGAGCATCTCTACAGCAAAACAACAACAAGATCTCTCCACTTTCATCTCACGTTCGTTGTTTTGTCGTTGTTGCTCCATAATCTGTAACGACCACGAGCTCAATAGGACGTGTGCAGACCAGTAGCGCCGCATTGTTCACACTACTTCCACTCTGCTTGTTGTTAGTTACCGTTCACCTGCGTTACTTTTCAACATGCCCCGCCCCTCTGCTCACCTGCCAGGTGGGGCAAATGACTTGAATTAGCATCTGCTAGGCCTCACCAAAACAGATAAGGAGCATTTAGTTTGGGATTTAGACCTTGGTAGTCTTGATTTGCTGACTTTTTTTTTTGGTAGATTTTGGTTAAAGCAGCCATTAGCAGGGAGCTGCTGGCTGCGTGGGCGGTCTCCATGACTTATTTTATGTTTTTCTTTTGATTTTTGTCTCTCATTTCAGGACACAAGATTTTCTTTAATTAATACTTTAATTAATAAACTGTGTTCCTTTAAATCTCATTGGTGTCCAGTTTTTGTTATAGGGGACATAAAAGCTGTTTTTATTGTTCAGTTTAAAGGCTAATAAGTCACAAATTATTTATTTTTATTCCACTTTTTTTTAAATTGTTAAATATTTTGATTTTGTTGTTGTTGACTGTTTTCTTCCATTTTTATTTAATTTCAAGAATTTTTTTATCAATAAATGATTTTCCATTCAATTGAAATTTAATTAAACTCAATTTAAAAAATTAAAAAAAAGACAAACTTACAACAACAAAAAATGCATTCACGGCGATTAAATGGTTCGTTTCACATCCACCATATTTACAATAGTATTGGTATCGGCGATATTGTCAAGTATCGGATCGCTGTCCAAATGCTCAGTATGCAGAGTTTTAACTGAAACTCTGTGGCAAGTTGCCAGATAATGTTGAACGTTCCCTTTAAGAACAAATATTTCTTAATTTGCTCTAAATCAAGTGAAATATTGCATCAGGTGCTGTTTTAGGAGATGTATCGTGTGTATCGTGATACATATCGTATATACAATCCAATAAATTCAGTAAAAATGCACTTTATTTCACATTAAGTAGTTTTATTCATATTTGTACAATAATAATACTATAGATGGTTGACCTACATGAATGAAACTTACAAGTTGGACGGAACGTCTTCAATATTTACAGCTTTAAAATGTTTTCAGCAATCAGACACAATTTCTTTGACGAATTGCAAATCTACACTGTAAAAAGTGAAATATAATTTAACAAAATCTCTGTAATTTGTTACAATTACAAATATTAAGTACTTAAAATAATTTTTTTAAGTTAAATTAACTATTAACTCAAAATTATTAATCATTTTAAATGTAACAAATTATTGATCCAATGTTTTACGTTTTACAGTGTCGACCCCATAAATGATCAACTCTTTTGATCCTGGTATCAGAGCTGAATCACCGTGAGGCGTTTAAGGGACGTTAAAACAGGAAAAGGAAAATATCTGGTGGCGTTCCCTCTCCTCCTGCAATCATTTAATGATCCGTGGCAAATTCCCGTGAGCGTTCCGCTTTGCATTTACAGTAAAAATCATTGCCGTCGCGGCTGTTTTCCATTTTGGCTCGACTATAAAGAGGCGGAGCTTTAGTAGAATCCATGCATCTCTCACATCCGGGATCAGATGGAAACGTGTAACCAGAGGTTTCCGCTGATCTGCTTCTACGCAGAGAAGTTGCACCAACATTTGACTTTAGTGTCATAAAATTGTCATAAATTTGTTCTCTTTTACCCGTTTTGTCCGCAGCTATCTTAGATTGCTGGGTTTTGTTATGTTAGTTCAAGGTGATTTGATTTTCGGGGTTTTTTTTTTGGTCAGGCAGCCGTTAGCATGGAGCTGCCGAGTCAGCAGTCACTTAGTTTAAGGTTCCAATTCCCTTTTGGTTTGTCTTTTTTTAACCAGCTCACTTATTATAATTAGTTCTCTAATTTCAGGACAAAGATTTTCCTTTATTTCACAAACTTTGTTCCTTTTATTTATTGGTGTCCCCTTTTGACCCCACTCGACCTGAGCCAGGTTTGTCCCAGGGAACGTAACATGAATTGCTCATTTTTAAGTTGCATTTTGTCTAAAATGGAACCAAAGGTTTTTATTTTTTTTATTTTTTATTATCCATCTCAGATCTTCAAACCAGCAGATTGGAAACTTTCCTCCTCTTATTCCACTTTCGTCCTCTAGGTGGCGGTCAAGGAGCACGTTGGGCCCGTCCCGCCGCTGTCTCCTCTCAGAGGGGCTTTCCTTCCCTCTGGAGCTGGTTGTGAGAGGGGGGGGGGGGGGGGGGGCATCCAGGGTAAACCATCCCATCGGTTTATAAATGGAGGTTAAATTGATAAGGACACTGGGGCCTCAGTCAATTCCCGACCTTTTGTTCAGTGCATTGGCCTCAAAAAGGAGGCGTGGCTTTGCGGGAGCAGGGTGTGTCATTTATTGTTGAACCCTTGGGCCTATTTTTTTTTAATTTCCCTGCAGAATATTTGATTTCAGTTGTTGTTTTCTGTCAATCCAATCTGGTTTCAGTATTGGAGCAGTTTTTTTTTTCTTTCCCTGAAATGTGTTCGGCTGCAGGAGCTGCAGATCACAGATAAAAGCGCTCATCCAAATTCATGGAAGGAAAAGCAAAAAAAAACCAAAAAGTTCATTTTCATGCGTATTCTTGGACTGAATTCAAGTTTATGCAAATGTTTCTGTATATTCTGGAGGTTTAAAAGCTGTTTACTTCGTGGGATATATATATATATTTTTCCCTGTTGTTTGTTTTTGCTCCATGCGTGCGTAAAATCCGCCTTTCTTTGCGCGCATCCGTGCCGTGCGCAGGAAGCCTGAGAACGGCTGCAGAAATCACAGGTGCCGGGGCTCTGTTTAAGCTGCTCAGCCCTCTGTCCGCTCGGTGTGCACAAGGCGAAAGATCACAGCGCTGCAACGCAGCGTCCACCCCCCACCCCCCTACACAACACACACGAGCTTGTGCGCGCGCTTGAGAGTGTTATGGGGGTGCGTGATAATCACATTCGCTCGAGTAAGCTAGATTTGGGTTGCTTTCATGTCCTGCTTGTTTTAAACAGATGAAGCTCGCGCGCTGGCAGCGCACACCGGACCGCGTCTTGGCCACACGTATGCGCGCGCGCGCGCACGAGAAAGCGGGGAGTGACCTCCACAAATTACTCTTTGTTGTTTCCAACTTTGCCCCCTGAATGCTGACGTCGTCTTGCAGGGGAGGACGTGCGCGCGCCATGAATGGCGTGCGTGTGAGACGGCGCTGAGGGAGGTCGATCAGCTGTCATCAAGCAGCAGGTGCACAACGGCGCGCATTAGGAAAATTGCGCACAATTCAGGCAACCACAAAGTAAAAAAAAACGCCTCAACATCAACTATTGTTCTCTTTTATTTAACTTTAAAAATAATTTATCCATTTTAGATGGAATAAAGGCGATTAAATAGATATATATTAAATATATAATTGTTAATTGATTGTAAATAAGTGACGTTTTGACTCAGGATTATTGTAATTCATCAGTTTATTCTGGAGGGCCTCTGACAGTCAAACAAACACACAAGTCGTTTCCAGGTATTGAAATCACAGAGATGGGGGGCAAAAACAGGATTTACCCCCACCCCAAACTACCCCACTTTGGTTGAATTGGGAGTTTAAGTAAAAAAAAAAAAAAAAAAAAAAAAAAAGAAGAGGAATGATTTGTGGTATGGAGCGGATCATCCATGAAACATCCTCAAATGTGATGTCAAAATAAAAGCCCAAGTGTAAAATAAAAATATCTATTTATTTTCTTTATTTGAGAGTTAAAGTGGAAGTTTTAAGGTCTGTGAACGTCAGAACTTAAGGAAACATTCTGTATTTCTTTGGATATTTCTCTGCGTGAGTCCAAAAACTGCACTCGTTTTCTCTTTTTTAACAGTTTTAGAGACTTTATTGTGGATCAGCGGCTGTTACACACTTCAGATGAGGTTTTTTTTTCAGGACTTAAAGACACAAAAGTCTTCAACTGGATGCTGCGCCAACGAGGAAAACAAAAAAAAAAGAGGAAGTGAGTGAGGGTCTCCATCTTTGCTGCACTTGTCTCACACTCCTGTTTGCTCTCATGTAAGTATCACACACAGAGATTACTCTTCGCTAAGTTCCTTTGTCCTGTGATCCATATTTGAGCTGACAGATCACGAACAAGAGCCCCCCCCCCTCACTGTTAATGACCCCAGCCAGCGACACACGGGTTCACACTTCCAGCGCTTTTGGCCTGCGTAAAGTTTCCAGTCGGGACAACATGAGAACCTGTTCCCGCGCGCATCTCACATCATCCCTGTTGACTTTTGGTGCGTCTCCTTTTGACCTTCACTTCACATCATGCACCAAACATCCTCTTTTGCTGTTTGCCTTTAAACACAATATATCAAAGATCATTTTACATCCTATAATCTGCTCGATTCGTTTCATCTCCATCGGGTCAGGAATGTGTCGTGGCCAATAAAGTGGTGAGGATCGGGGGGGTTGAATGTCGACTGACCCTCGCAGCTCGTCGAGGTCTGCCTCTCACAATATATATATGAAAAAAACGGGTTTGCAGCAGAAAAGAGGAGAATTTGCGCTGCGCACACCTGCTCTGTGATCTCTGATTGGCTCATGGGGAAACGAAACGAGGAGAAGCTTTGTAGGCATCTTCTTCCTCCATTCAAGAGAAAACACGCAGAAAAAAATTGGGTCACATCTTACAAAGTTTATCATCTATTCCCGCGTTTCCACATTTTCTCTCTCTCATGGCCTCTTTAACTTAAAGCCTTTATAACAGATAAAACTAATTACACGGTTTGTTGAAGGAAAATTGGTTTCCAATCTAAATTCCAAATGTTAAATACCTCCTTTCAGCCTGTAATGCGTGCGCATTTGCGCGCACATGCACGGCGCTCTGGCTGGGTAATTTATTTTTCAAGCTTTCACTCTTGTGCGCAAAAAGGAAACATTCTGGAAAATCATGTCACGCTTTTGTTCTCCTTTGAAGCAGCAGTATTTTTTTTTCTTTTTAACTCGCTCCAAGAAAGTTTCAACCAGGTTTCTGCGGAGTTTGCGCCTGTCCCACTTGCCGCAAACGCAGCCGGCGCGCGTGTTTTACAAGAGGGAGATCCGAAACAAATCTTTTGCGGAAAGTGTTTCCACTAAAGCTGCGGCTGTTCGCGCAACAGTGTCCTCGAGCAGGTATGGCCGAGGCTGCAGCATAATTGCTTGGGGATTTGGATGTGAAGAGACTGCAGGAGTGAAAGCCCCCACTTTTTTTTTTTTTTTCAGAGGGGGAAATGGTTCTTGTCCGAACGAAGAAAAGCTCTTTTCAGGAGCTACAATAGGAGATTGAGACAGGGGAGGAGTCCCATCGTGATTAGCCCATTTAATGGTGCGTTTACTTAATTTCTGTATTCACCAGCAACGGTAAACAAAAGGGGAAATACCACTCCGATTTTTTAAGTGCTGCATGACATCAGCAGTCAGATTAAATTAATAATAATAATATTTTTAAAAAAATCACATCAGAAATGGAAGAAACCAAACTTTGGAGTAAGTTCTACCAGCTTTGACTTCGTGCGTAACCTCCGCCGGGAACGCGCAAACCACGCTGCGCATTAATGCGCCAACAATCCAATAATGAACCAATATAAACATGTGTTCAGCCACTTATACCACCGTCCTTATCCGTAATCGGATGGAATAATGCAAAGAGGAATATCCAACGGAAATGGCGAATTTTTACGCACAAAAAAAAAAAAAAATCGAATAAATATCTTCCGCATGTATGTGTGTTCAAATATGACAAAAACGCCTGCAGCACTTCAGTTGTAAGTTTTGACAAATATTTTATGTAGGAACACCAAGTCAAGAAAAGTGAGGAAGGGATAGAAAAGAGGATGAGGAGGAGGAGGAGGAGGAGGAGGACGGGATCAGGAGTGAGGAGGAGCAATAATTATGTACAAGCATATTTCTACACGTATATTACAGACCGGGAGAATGAGCGCATTATTTGAAGATATACATAATTCAATATAAAATTTTGAAAATAAAAATAAAAATCTGATACAGCCAGAAACGGTTCTGACTTTTTTTTTGTTTTTTTTTTTTTTGTTTTTCTTCCTCCACACAGGCAGTGACTGTTTGAAAAAAAGGTGCTTACGACATAAAATGATTGTCTGATGAACACAAAGTTTAAAACAGGATTGCATCTTGTCTGCGCGGCGGCTTCCTCACCATCATCATCATCATCATCACTGAGAAACCAAGGGGGGGGGGGTTAAAAATGTGACGATCTGTTTTTATTTCCTCTGGTTCTTGATGGAAAATCTTGCATTACAAAATAAAAAAAAAAAAAAGAAGAAGAAGAAGAAGAAGAAGCTTCATGCAAGTATTAGTGTTGGGGGATGAAGAGGAGGGGGTCCTTTGAAGCGCTTTAAAAAAACCGACGTGCTTTTATCTCTTTTATTTTAATATTTATATCAATCGGTCCTTTTTTTCCCTCCATATTTCATAAGTCTTTTTTTTTTTCTTCCTCTCAGGTCCATTTTTCCTGTAAATATTTCTCTTTTTGTTTGTTCTTGTGTGTGTGTTTTTTCCTCCCTCTCCCCGTCTGCGTATCATACGTCGCACTCGGAGTCGCTGGATGTGACGGACAGGATGGACGTCCCGGTGTCGACTCGCTCTGTCAGACTGGAAACGCTGGTGGTGGGGCTGGCCGCGGTGGAGGGCGACTCCGCCGAGCTGTGAGGGGTGAGCCCGGCCTCTGAGAGGGACCTCATACCGGTCGGTCCTATTGCTTGGTGCTGAAGCCTATAAGGAAAAGAAGCGAGGAAGGGGGGGTGGGGGGAGAAAAAAAATGGCAATTAGACCTGAGAATGTGCACCCCCCCCCGCTCCCTTCCTCCTCCTCCTCCTCCTCCTGGTGCAAAATAGGGGTTCAAACTCGCCTTTCTTTTCCCCTGCCGGCCCCAGCCATGCATGCATGCTTTTATCAAACAGCTTTCAGGGGATTCGACACCAGCAAACGTGGAATGTAGTTCAAGCACGTCGAACATTTCAAGATGTGACTCCTAAAATCTCCATTTCAATCCAAAATTCAACTTTTTTGTTTTGTTTTGTTTTGTTTGTATGCGTGATTCTGATGGAGAGGTTCCTCCAATCCTCCTGAATGTTTATCTCCTGTCCACTCACGATAATAACTCCATCACGACGGGATAATGTCAGCGCAGAAATAGATCTATTCATTTATCAAAAAGATTAGAATAGCGTTCATATGGCTTAGTGCTCGCGGAGGCATTTTGCAAATCAGTTACAGCATTTCAGCGGAATGATACAAACCACAATATCAACAACGCAGCCGCGGAGACGCGTTTGGAAACGTAGAAAATCAACATTTAGTTTTATTGTTATTATTACTATTATTATAATCGTGCGTTTTGGAGCACAATATTTATTTACTAATGACAAAAACATCACAAAAATAAATAATAATTAGTTTATGCCTAAAAAATACTAAAATAGTTTAAGGTTATAAACAAAAACATTATTTTTAAAATCTAAATATTTCAACTAAAATATTTTGACCTTTTATTAAATTTTTTTACAAACTGCAATTATTGAAAAAATAACTTTTTTAGCTTTTATTTTGTTTAAATTCTTCATTATTAATTAATTAAAGTTAATATTTTTCCCTTATTGTTACTAACTTTTGATTATTTTAATTCATCAAAAATGAAAGGAAAAAAACACAATTTAATTTATTTTTGTTCTAGTTTGTGTTTTGACATAATTTAATATTTTTAAGGTTGCTAAAATTTGAAAAAAAAAATTTAAAAAATGTGTTTTACAACTATTTTTTATGTTAAAAGTAAAACTGAAATTATTGGAATTATTTTTAGGGAAAATGGTGAATTTCAACCGCCGTAAAAGTGCAGCTTTTATCCGGATTTGGCTTCATGACAACAATGTCGGCGCAGCTGCTGCCTCCGCCTGAGACTCACTATTTTCCAGGATAAGCTTCTAAAAACCTCGCAGCACATTCAAACGTATATTTTTTCCTCCGGAAAACGGATTTCTCCGTCCAGAAAAGCGAGCTGTCGTGTTTTAATCCCCGTGCGTAAAAATACCACCGACCTGTTTTTGGCTGCCGCCGCTCTGTCTCGTTGCCTCCGGTTTTTAAACCAGTTCCCGACTTGTGTGGGAGTGAGTCCTGTGGCTTGAGCCAGTTCCCTTTTCTTGCTGGGGTTCGGATACGGGTCCTGAAGGTACCACTCCCTCAGCAGACTCCGTGTCCGCTCTTTAAAACAGTGCGTCTTCTGCTCCCCGTCCCAGATGGTCCGAGGCAGCGGAAACTTCTTCCGCACCCGGTACTTATCGACCGGTCCGAGCGGACGCCCGCGAAGTTTCTCGGCCTCCTGATAGTGCGCTTCCAGCCACATGGCCTGCAGCTTGCCGTGCGAGTCCTTGGTGAACTTGTGGTTTTCCAGGATGTGGTAGAGGTCTCTGAAATTCCCCGTGTGGAAAGCCACGACGGCCCGCGCGCGCAGGATGGACTCGTGCTTGTTGATCGCCTCGCATGCTCCCGGAGCCACCGGCAGGGACCAGAGGAAGCGGCCCAGTCGCTCGATGTCCCCGGTCTCCTCCAGCGTCTCGCAGACGCTTGCCACCTGCTCCGGGGAGAAGTTGAGGGTCGGTAGCTGAAACATGGACAAGTCTTCTGGAGACCTGGTGGCGGGAGCGCTGTTCGCCAGGAGCAGAGGGCGATCAGCGAAGTTAGGCAGGAAGAAATGGGAGGGATAAAGCTCTAAAGGCGATCTGAAAACCATGGAAATGACCTGAGAGAGAAAGAAAATTATCGAGAAAAAGAAAAACCGAAAAATACGGTAAGTAAAAAAGATTCAATGATTCAATGGCTATCGCCTAATGACACCAGCCTCATAATATCTCCCCCCTAAATCCGCCGTTGAGTGTAGCATTGAAACATTTTGTTTCCCTTTTCTATTGGTCTTCTTGGTGTCGTTGTAGCGTTGTCATGGCAGCCCTGCCAATCACTGTCAAGCGTGCCAATCATTAGCCAGTACGTAGCGCGAGGCTTTCACCACTTGTGCAGCACGCACGGGGGGTTATCAGAGTCTCGGATCTCCACAGCAACCCTCCCACCGCACCGCGCGCATCAGGCGCAAGCCAATGCTCGCCTATCTGCTGAATGGAATGAGCAATTAGAGGGTGGAATATTATTGCGATCTTAACGAGCCTCGTTAAAGCTAAAGAAGATATGTAGACTGGAGATGCTTAGCAGAGACGGGGCGGGAGTGAGGGAGAGGGAGCTTTAAACGGGGGGACAAATGGACAACCAATGACTGCAACTCGGGAATCCACGTTCTGAATGGAAGCGAGTCAATCTGCACCTTATTTCCATGCAGATTTTCCGACTTTTTATCGATTTTATTATCAAATAATTCCCTTTTGCGCCAAACTAAAGAGGTTTAGAGGAGTTCCAATTTAAGATATTGAATTATGACTCTTTTTTTTGTTTTTATCTTTAAGCGTTTTTGCTCAGCTGGGATGTTGGGTGTTTGCTGTGCTCCCCCTCCTGTTGTGCGGCCCTGCTTTTAGGTCTCCAACCAAAAAAACATTTAAAAATAATGTTCTAGTGCGTTTCGTTGATTTAAAACAAAAACTATGGCAATAATTAAAAGAATTAGCCTGGTATTAGTATCACAATCAACATAAAAGCCACATGAAAGCAGTTTGCTGCGTTTGATCTGGGGGTCGAAGGACACGATCCGTGTCCCCATCCAGTCACAGGACTCGGCTTAGAGCGGCGGTGTGATTTTCATGTTTATGGCTGAAACTGCTTCATATTTAGACAGGGTTTACAAGGTGTTAAAATAGTGTGGGTTCGCTCTGAAACGAACAGTGATCACATTGTGAGGGGACGAGGCGTAGAGCATCGAGACTCCTAATCCGACCTCCATAAAGCTGACATAATGATCCTAAGCGCCTTTCTCCAAATTCATTCAGGAATTCAAAACTTTCTCTGGACATTTTCTCTGGAAATGTAGACCACAGGCCCTCACTTTTGGACGGACAGTGAGTAGCTCCACGCGCACGCATGGCACAAGTGTTTGTCCCCACTGCCGTGGAACATTTTGCGCACCTTTTACGCACTTTTACGCACGGGCGTACTCCAGCTTCCACGTGTTTTGTGGACAGTCTCTGTATCTGGTGATGATATTAGCAGGGTTACCTTTAAGGCTGGTGCTTGTGTGTGGGGGGGTGGGGCAGTGTATGGAGAGGAGGGGGGGGGGGGGGGGGATCAAACCTGTCCACTGCGCTGCCGCACGAAATTCAGGAGGACTAATTCTAAGTGGCACTTGATTTGGTCCCATTGGAAAGCTCGTTGGACTGGAAGTAAAGGCTGGTATTTTCATGCTGGTGTTAAAACTAACCTCCCAGCCTACAACCTCTCTCTCACACTAACCCCGACCCCAAAGTGGAGAGTGCAGGCTTAGCACTCCGAATATGCAAAGCCCGCATGGGCGCACCAATTTATGTGATCACTATTCAAGCCAAGGCTGCAGGTATTATCCAGAACTGTCCTCGCGGGCAATTCGGAAATCACTTGACTGGAGGTGAAATGTAAAACTTGAATGGGGGATTGAGGGAGGAAAGCCACAGCTAATTCACATTCTTTTACATGGCTTTTGTTTACGTCAAGCACGTAATTAACACTCCCCAAACAAGTTTATTCACCTGCCGTAATTGTGTGTTTATCCGGAGCTTTCTGAATGTTCCGAGCAGCGGGGGACGGGGGCTCTGAATGCGCGCGGAGCATTTAGCGTCTTCTTCGTTTACTCACAGCCTAAACCCCCAGACGCAACAACAACACACACACACACACACACACACACAGCTCAACACACTTTTCGCTTAATTTGCAGCCAAACTTCTTGATAGAAAATAATTAAATAAATAAATAAATAAATAAATAAAAGGTAGAACTTTGAAAGTTTTCCGCGCGTTCTAACCCATCATTTCCTGCAGGCGCGAACCTTAAACTGATTCTGTGAGTTCGCTCCCCTTATCAGTCCGTTCTAATGAGGGGAGCAAATAAACAAAGCCGATGTTACGTCATTTACGAGAGCGAGAGAGAGAGAAGGGGAGCGCGCGAGGGGAAGAAAGAAAAGGTGTCGACTGGAAAAGGTAAGAGGGAAAGAGAAAGAAAATATTTCTTGTTTTTTTTTTTTGCTCCCTCGTTGACCTCGGTTTGGCAGAAAAGGCAGCCCACCCCTCTCTGGCAAACAGAGCGGAGGCTCGTGCGCTGCTGCTCCATCCTGGATTCAAGCGAACAGCGCGCAGGATGACACAGTGGACTTATGACGGTGCGTAAAAACCCCACTCATTTCCTATTTTTGACGCTTATATGTCTAACATTTCCAACATACCTTTTCTTGTTTTCCATCTTTTGCCTTCTTCGCTCCATACAGATGCGCGCACAGGATCCAGTCCGCAAACCGTCTCCATCCGTTCCACTTTGCCCCAAGATCTAGTGGTGTAATTCCGCTGCGTTCTGCTGTAAGTTGTGACCCCCCTCCCGCAAGCTGACTCGTTTTCCTCCAAGTTCTTTACAAAAGGGGGGTTATAGACCTCCTTCTCCAGAACACAAACGTCCCTTTCACTCCGTTGCTTTTAATATAGTTTGTTGTTTTATTCACCCTCTGTGGATGTTTGCCTCTGCAGAGCAGATGTGTGTGATGCTTTCGGGACGGGCGGCGCAATCCCTCCATCCCATGCTGACCATAGCGCGCGGAGGCTCCACACTGCTTTCACACTGTAAAAAGTGTCAATCTAAAAAAGTCAGTGCTTTAAAAAAATTGACAGATATTTATTTTAGATTTAAAAGTGCAAAAAATGAACAAAAATATTTGACAGAGAAGATTTTTTGAGTATTTTCTTCACATATTTTTGTCATTCATTATTTAAAATAAAGCTAAAATTACTATAATAACTGGCTAAATGTGTCATTAATGTCTAAATTTATGATATTCCTTCTTAAAATATGTTACTTTTTTACCTTAAAAAGTGGCGCCAATTTTTTACCAGCAGAGCCTGAAAAGTTTCAACCATGTCCTTTCCTCTCCCTCCCTCCTTTCTTTTATTGTTTTTTATTGTGTGGTCTCATTAGGGGGACTTCCTGGCAGGGCTCGGAGCTTGTATCGGAGCTGTCCAATCAGTGTATTTACACGGGTTGTTAGCGACAGTTAATGAGGGCTCCTCCCCGGGCTGGTAGAGAAAGGCGCCTCAACATTAAGATTTACCTTGTGTCAACTCGTTACTTCTAATGACACCCCCTCCTCCTCCTCCTCCTCCTCCTCTTTCCCCCAAATGCAAAAAAAGCCTCCTTCGTCCTCAATGGAGCAGTGCGCCCGGATCTTGTGTGGGAGACTCTGGAAGAGTGGAGCTGCCCCACCACCACCACCACCACCCCTCCCATCCCCTTTTCTTCCGCTCACTCAGGGAGAGTCTATGATGCACGCATGCATGCTTTGTGCATGTGTGTCCTTAAATGGATCAAATTTGGGAGAGACTTCACATTTTCTGTCCTCTCCATCAAGTGAATGAAACAAAAAAATCACTTTATTTTATCATCAGTTCGTGCGTCCTCCCATCAGTGCAGGTAAAATCCCAAAAAAACCTGAAACTTATGAGTTCCTTCCATCATAATTTTCAAGTTTATAAAATAAAAACCTATTATAAGGTCATATTTCATGACCTTTTCGGTTCTCCTGTCATGCGTAATCGTTTGGATTATCGAATTAACTGATCGTTTTTTGTTTTTTATCTGCATCTGTCAGCAGACTCCAGGTGAAGTAGATGATCCTCCTTAACTGACGTGATGTTAGAGAACATTTTGCCTCCTCTTCTCCTCTGTGTGACGCGCCCGGAGGAGGCCCGCGCGCTGCTCACTCTTCCAGGTAGCTGGGTTGATTCGGAGACACAGAAATACAATGGGTGAATATCAGATGCGTTGCCCCGAGCTCCACATATGATGCACACCCCACCCAGGTGGGGGAGAAACCCAAAAGAGTGAAGACAAACTCATGCAATTACAACTTTAGACCCTCGAAGATGATTGGATCAATTATAAAAGCCAAAAACAATGAAAGTCTGTTTTTGGGGAGTGCGCGTCCTGATCACGCGCGCGACTCTTCCCGGAACCGTCACACCGGCCCTTTAGCCCGGTGTCACAGAGGCTGACAGGCTGCAATTACAGCGGCTGACATTTCCCTCTCAGAGCTCACTAATGTGGGAGACGTGGACAGCAGGCGGCGGCTCTCTGGCCACGAGGCCATCTGCGGGACGGCCACGCGCTCCCGCGCTGACCTCCTAACATTTCAGCAGAGAAATACCCTCTTATTTATTAGGAGTTACTGATCTGAAGGCGGGAATCCGACCACTCTGTAAACAGAAGCATCAACCTAAATTATTCATGGGTTCATATTTACAGGAGTCGTTTAATTCCGATGGAAATTTCCAGAAAACAGCTTTAATTCATTAGATTAACATTTAAACCTAAAGCAGTTATGATTGATGTGAACCAGGATGCAGGTTTTCCAAAAAAGCACAAATTATTGACCGTTTTATAACATTTTTATTATTAGATTAAAAAAAAAAAAGTTTAGTTCATATTTTTGCTATTTGAGCATAAATTTCCTAAATTAAATAATAAATAATAGATGTTAAATCACATATTCTTGATTTTTTTTTCAAGTTAAAGTTGACGTCATCATTGTTATTGAGATGAATCTGTTGTTTGGTGATGGCATCTGCCTGTCACATTCACTCCAAGTTGAGCCTCCGTGACGTTTTCATGAAAGTTTCAGCGTCCAATCAGCGGCCGCGAGCGATCCGTGGCTGCAGCGTGCCCCCCCCCCCCCCCCCCCCCCCGTTCCGCGTGTTTGTGTCATCGGGGGCTGCAGTCACGGTGTCACCCACGATCAAGCTATTATCTCACGTTTTGATTGTTGTGCATGGCATACACGCGCGCGCGCGTGAGATCACGTTCGTCCGTCCAGAGCGCGCGGGACTCTGAAAGGAGAACACAGTTCCTGCTTAGAGGCCAGAGGAAGACTGCGGGTCCCAGTTTTGTTTACTTTGTTTTCTTTCAAATATTTATTTAAAAAATGCATAATTAATTAATAAAAACAATCTATAACTCCAATCAGAAAGGTTTCAGAAGGCGGGAAGCAATTTAGTCATCATAAAGGAGTTCAATCAATTATTAAACTTCCCAAACAAAAATATTTTAAAAGCAAACAAACAAAAAAATCACACCAGAATGAGGTTTTATTTGACCTCTTTTGATCAATTAACAAACATTTACTGCCCAAATTTAATTGGATTTAAAATAAAGTAGAACTGGACTCAATTTTAGGTCAATAGAGGTCATTTTTTCTTAAAGTTCGGTCCGTAAACCTTTCAGAAAACTTTATGTTGACAGAAAAGAGAAAAGGTTTTTATTCTTACAGCGAAAAAAGTTCATTTAAAGACGGTTGCCATAGCAACAGATTCATATTTTAGCTAAATTAGACAAAAACTTCAAACTTGAAAAAGCTACTTTTTCTCCAGAACACTTGGAAACTGTTACCATATTATTAATAGTCATTTTAATGGACTGTATTTTGGCGCGTGGATGTTTTTCTAAACTTTTTTTTTTTTTATAAAATGTGAAGCTAACAAAAAAGTCTCTAATTTCAGTCAAAATATAAAGATAATTTGATTGTCTCAAGATTTTATTAAACTGAACTGTATTTGCAAGTTAAATGTTAACTTTTACGCACACACGTGCGTAATTACGCACCGATACATCCAACGTGACACTAAAACGAATCAAAAGTCTGAAAAAACTTTTGCATAAGCTTCACTGACCTACATTTCTGAACTTAATTGAACTCTTAATGAATGATTCCGGCTCAGATCATTGGTTTTGGGCGGCAGATGTCAGAGCGCGATGGAGATGTTTATTGGACTCATTTGAGGCGCCATTATCCCGCCCGCTCATCAAACATTCATGCGTGTCAGCTGCAGTTGTGGGTCTGGCCTCACGAGGACCAACCTTTCCCCTCAGCCTCATCTCCAAACACACGAATCCTACAAAACAAGTGAGTCAACACTTCGGAAAACACCGAGTCTGCGTCAAAACGTCCAGAGAAAATACGCGTAAAGAGATCCAAGTGGTTATGTTTTATGTTGGTTCACGTTTTCTTTACGCATCAAAAATACATTACAGTATCTAGATCCAAAATATAAGAATTGTGTTTTAAATATACATTTATTGTAATATAATAAATAAATTTAATATTTTAAAGTGTTTGTTTTATTTAAAAAATACATTTTTTATGTCCTGATTGTTCCAAACGCCTCAAATATTCAACATTATTTATCAAATGTGACGCAAACATCAGCATGGATGTCTCCAGGAAAGGTGCGCCATCCTAACAGTGGTGCGCGCGCGCGCCCCTGCGCTCTGCGTGTCGCGCGGGGCTAAATGGGAAGTCGTCGGAAGGTAAGGTCGCGAGTTCACGGCGGGGTTAAAGAGAGCCGTCCGCGGCTCCTGTTTGCTCCTCTCTCCCCGCATCCTGTGTCCGCAGCGCCGCCGTCCTCACCCCGTCACCGCACTCATGTTTGTTTTTCTGCGTTTATTAAATCTCCCCCCCCCGACAGGAAAGCGACCCCCCCCCCCCCCCCCAATCACCACGTCACGAGTTTGGCACTTTGCATCACTTCTCAACTCCCTGAGAAAACCTTTTGTGTTTGGACTCGTCGAGGTCTATTTATATCCCCGGAGGAGCAGCTGTTCCAGCATTTAGAGGCTTTTCTGTCGAGGATTTATTGTCCAAACGACATATTCTTACATCCATGTTTTCGTACGTTTATAATGGAGCAAATGTATTATTTATACTTTTTTTTGTGCACAAAATACTGTTTTCTAAGGATTCCTTTGAACAAATTACCTTCACGTTTCTGGTATTTTTAAAAATATGTGAAAAAAATCACACAAATGGAATTAAAGCATGAATAAAAGTTGCTTTTACACTAATTTTTAAATAAAAATATCTTCTAAAATGTGAAAGTCCTGCTTTAAATCACAGTATTTCACATATTTTTATTTTATTTTTTATCAGGTGTTTTCCAAGGATTTCTTTTAACAATTTACCTTCACGTTTGTGAATTTTAATGGGATTTTTAAACATATATGTGCAAATAATCACACAAATGTAATTAAAACATGAATAAAACTTGCTTTTACACTAATTTTGACTTGTTTTTTTAAATAAAAATATCTTCTAAAATGTGAAAGTCCTGCTTTAAATCACAGTATTTCACATATTTTTATTTTATTTTAATTATTTTTTTTACCAGGTGTTTTCCAAGGATTTCTTTTAACAATTTACCTTCACGTTTGTGCATTTTAATGGGATTATTAAACATATATGTGTAAATAATCACACAAATGTAATTAAAACATGAATAAAACTTACTTTTACACTAATTTTGTCTTGTCTTTTTTACAAAAGCGTTTTCTAAAATGCCAAATATTTGCTTGAAATGATATTATCTGTCATTTCAAAAAATCTTCTGCCTCATTTGGATTATTTTCATCTGAACTTTGATCGCTGATGCAGCAGAGAACCAACACTGAGAAGTCAAAAGCTCATATTTGTTTACAACTTCAGGTTCAATGAAGGTTTAATGGTTTGTTTACAGTTTGGCTGCACAGAAGTGGAATGACAAAAATGAAGAAAAGGAGAGTTTTTCTTTTGTTTTATTCACCGAGGATAATCCGTCGGAGAATGGAACAAACGCTGAAGTCATTTCAGGAGGGAAGAGAATGGAAGAAAGGGGAATGGCTAAAGGAATATGAAATAGAGAAATCTGAAGACGTCAAATATCCTCAAAGCTGCTGTTTGAGGTTCATGTGGCAAAAAAAAAGGAGAACAGAGGCTTTTGGTTGGCACTTGGTGATGTCTGTTTATTGTTCTGTGACTCTCATCCTCTCCCTTTCATACGGGCCGCCGTACTGGAGCTAGATTTTGGTCGCCGGCCTATCTCCTGTTCACCATGGCGCCCCTGAGACCAGGCAGGCGAGGAGAGTTCACACACAGACACTTTAAGGCGCCACAGAGGACGGCAGCTTGGCTCTGCGTTCCACCCAAAACCCCACTCCCCCCCCCAATCAGACAGACAGGTAGACAGCTGGGTGTTACACGGAATCCCTTCCCCCATGTGTTGTTCCTGACAAACGCTCGGCTCTTCCTGTCACTTCTCTTTGTCCAGACCAGAGAAAAGAGTTCTGAAAATTTAGAATCATGATATGATGGAGACAAATAAATGAAACGACATTAAAACAAGAAAGAAGTCTCAAGTTCCCTCCTTTCAAGCACCACTTCACCCTCAGATCCTCAGAGGATGATGGTCAGACTCACAGCGCTCACGCCGTCCATCAGCCTCCTCAAGATCTCACCACCATCCACGGTACAAAGCCTCCGTTTCTCCAATAAGCTGTCAGCCAAAAAACTTCTAAAGTCCCACTTGTGTTTGAATGTTACAGTTAGTTATAAAAGGGAAACATTGGATCAATTAACAAATGTCATTGGTTACACTTAAAATGATTCGTTTTCATCAAATTCCTCATCTTAAAAGATGTAAATTGATAAAAATGAAGAATTTAGGGCTGGGTATCAATAATAACTTCCAGAAATGATTCGATTTGATTCACCAGAGTCTGGATTGATTCAATTCTGATTTTTTTTTTGATCCTCTAAATTCGATTTAATTTTTAGTTTACAGATTTAGACGGATTTGTTTAGAAATACAAAATATATAATTTGGATATATTTATATTAATCTGATACAGTTCACTTACTGTAAAATGTGTCAGTGAAATAATTAAATTGTTAATATCATGCAGTTACATGGATTCTCAACTAAAATGTTCAAATCATTAACATTAACATTGTTCTGCTTCTCCTGGTGGGCGTTTCAGTTTGGCCACTAGGTGGCGATCACATTATAGCAGCACATTTTTTTCAAGAAGAAGAAAAAATTAGCAAAAAATTGTGTTTAAGACCACAAATAGTTACCTTAAGAATGTTTTCTTTGACAGAGTTTATAAAGATGTTTATCTAGCATTAGCCGTCCTATGGTAAATTCCATTCAATGTTAGCATCAAGCTAGCGGACTTTATCTTCATGTGCTAAATCGATTTATATTTTTATGATTGATCTACTAAGTTAAAATCCATTTCATTAACCCAACCCTAAAATAATTTGTTTATTGATCCCATGTTTCACTTTTTACAGTGTACAGAACTGGGATAAATTATATTAAAATGTTTTATTTTCCATTCAATTCTGGCGTGTCTCCATAGAACCGGTTGTGTCAAACTCAATCACACAGTGGACAAAAATCCAAAACACTCAGCGGGTCACAAGCCGAACAGGAGAAACTTTTATTAAACACATAAAAAAACCTAAATTGTTAAAACTTTCAAAACATAATTTTTTTTGGCATAAATATGAATACAAATAGACAGGATTATTATTACACAATAAATAAATTTAAACCTTAAATGGTCACAACTCTACAAGATAAAATCAGACAGTTAATAATTATAATAACATAAAATGATCTGGAGGGCCGGATATAATTACCCCGAGAGCCGGATCCGGCCCCTGGGCCGTAACTTTAACACATGTTGGTGAAGTACAAATAAATGGACCTTTTAGGTCCAGAAAGTTCTTTTGTATTTCATGTGATGTTGGAAGATTTCTTGTTTTTCCAAAGTTTTTGTGATTTTTCCGAGTCCGACATTCCTTTTTCCGGTCGTTCCGTGAACGCAACATTTGCAATTTTCTCTAAGAAACATCAAACTATTGGTGCAGTCGCCTCTACAATGAGAAAAAAAGTTACAATTTGAAAATAAAAACTCAGAAATTTTTGGTTTTGAAATACAAATTTCCATTTTCAATCAAAATTAAGCATTTTGCAAATTTCCCGATTCTATTTTTCCATTTATGACTTCCCAAAACACTCCACAGATCTGTTGCTGATCTGGTCAAATTTTAGAAAGTTTGCCCACCCCTGCACGAAAAAAGTTAAAGTTTCTACAACTAAACATGAGAATGTATCCAAGCAGATGTGTGTGTCTTTAATATCATTCCAAATCATCCCAAATCCATTACTCTGTGTAAAAATGTAATTATTTACGTGTATTTAAGCCTCAGAAATTCTGAAAGCTATCTGAACGTGTTGCCGGGTGTTTATTATTTGACATTTAAGGCGTTTAAACCTGCTCTCTTTGTGTCAGAAGTGTTTCTGCCGGGCTTCTGGCACATTGTCTTCTTGCAGGCAAATTAGTGCTTTGTTATTTCTGCAGCCGATGAGTAAGTCATTTTCACATTTTTTCACCTTTTGTGTAAATCAAATCCCGGCACTTCTGAAGGATTGAAGCGGCACAAGATTAACTTCTTAGGGTTTCAAACAAAACAGTCGGTCTGTTAGCAACCAGCTTATAAAGTCATAAGCGTGAGTCATTTTCAACTTACATTTAAGACAAAAAAAAAAAAAAGTTTCTTCTAAATTTTGTGCTCCTTTCGGAGAGATTAAAAGAGTTTGCTGGCATGTGTGAGAAAGGACTAAACACAGCGAGAAAAGAGAATAATACAGTCGTATTGATTGTTTACCAGATAATAGCCTTGTTGTTACTTATCTAACAGTGATTGAGTTTCACTTCCCTCTGGCTTTCCCACCATTTAACTTAGAGAAAAGGAAGAAAAAAAAAAAGCGGATTTATTAATTTATTTTTGTTATTTCAAATGAAGTCGGAGTTGATATGCGAGTGGTGCGCCTGATGAGCACGAACAACACACCGAGCTGGAGTTGAAATGGTCCAAGAACAACTGTATCCCTTGTTGTGCTAATCCTAAATGAAATATGTATTCAGTAAAAGGATTAGGGCGTCCAGTGTCATAAAAGAAACCACTTACCAGCTCCAAAGGTAATTTGTAACCTTAGCAACTGCTTGTGGAAACGAATGGGGGATTAGGATTGGCTGCAGCCAGCGTTGTCCTCGTACAGTCAAAACAACACACACTCACACACACATTTGTGTACATTCGTTCATAGTGGGGGCACATGCACACAAAAACCAACACAGAGTTACACTAAAGCACAAAGCTGTGTTTCAAATACAAGGATTTAAAAAAGTAAAAGAGAAAAAAACAGGATTAACGGTTTTTCAAATTAAAGTTTAGCATTAAAAGAGAAACATTTATAAAAAATTATTTGTTTTTGATTTTTTTTTTTAATAAAAAGCCTCTAATAAGGATTTAAAGGGCAATACTTTTCTAAAACCTTTCAGAGTAAACTATATCCATGATCATATATTACCTTTGGAACACTAAACAACAAATTATTTATGAAATTTTAGTTATTTTATTTTCGACTTGATCTCTGAGGCTCCGCCTTTCACTCCTTGAGGGTGCCGCCCATTTCATGAACCTCGAACCGGTCTCGGCAGCGTTTCTGTGTGACGCCAATGGGGTCATTTTGCGGTGAAATTTGGTCAAAAAATGTAAATGAACATTTCAGTATCTAGTGAAACAATGAGAACTTTGTTCTGAACGCTTCTTTGAAACATCATTAATCTCCGTATCAAAAATCCTCTTTGCATAGGAATTATTTCTGGAGACAAACCAGTTCTTCACTTTTTCCCGCAGAAAACCATATGCTGTTTTCTGTCTGATCTGATCTGCTTGCGGCTTTCACAGACGCGTTCAGGATCCTGCAGATTCCTCACCAGAACGTTCTTTGGCGTGTGCCACCGCCCCAAGTTCAAACGCTGAATCAAATGAGTGTTTTTAGGGATCACGTCTGCTCGTCTATGCACGAGCCGGGAAGCCCGCTATGCTAACGGATCATCGTTAGCTTGATCTGCTAGCTGCGTGGAGAAAGTGGGCGTGTTTTGTGTCAGCTTGGGGGCTGTGCTGGCAGTGCAGACGTCAACTCGTCAGGTTTTTGTGGGTTGGGAGGGGCTCCTGAGAGCGCCGGTTTTTTAGAGGAATACTCAGAAATAAGTCCATGGATCAAAATACTACGGGCGTGATACGACACATATACACCGATACGGGTCTAACAATACAATACATATCGCGATATTTTTAAAGATGCACTATAACAATTTTTTACCTTTTTTTTCAAAATTATAACTTTACACAAATATTAATACGCCTCTTATTGTAATAAAATGGTAAAATTAGATGATTTAATGATCACTAAGCATTTTTACTGTATACTAATACTGGCAGCATTGTGACGCAGAGTTTCCGTTCGTACTAATGCCAAATCAAAGCTGAGTTTCATAAAAACAAAAACCGCGAGGCTGACTGAAGGTTTGACACAAGCTGGTTCTCCTGAGATCTTGCTGTTGTTTTGGTTGCGGTGTAGAGGCTCAGAGTGCTGCCAACTAGTGGTCGGAGGTTCAGGTGGAAAACAAAAGAAAGAAGCTGAAGGACACTTATGAATAATTAATTAAATAAATCGGTATTTTAAATATAATCGCCAAATGAAATATCGCAATATATTGACAAATCGATTTTTTCCTACACACCTCCAAAATACTGTTTTATAGTTGTTTATAGTTACGATGAACATTTTAATGCACTTAAAAGCTAAAAAAAATGTATTTTTCATGTAGTAGACCAGGGTTCTGCAGCCTTTTATGCTAAAAGAGCCATTTTGTCCAGTTTCTTACTGACCAAAACCCAGCGAGAGTTCCGTTTTACCATTAAAAATATACAAATTTAGTTTTTGTGACAATTAGGTCACTTTGTTCCACTATTTTCTAAATTTAACTTGTAAATATATGTAAAAAAAATTGAGAACAGCAATGTCATATATTTCTACATATATGTTACAAGTTTAACTTCTTTTACTTTGGACAGCAGAACATCCAAGTTCCTTTAAAAAATAAAAGAAGATGCTCCCGCTGCAGCTGATTTACATGAATAAAAAGGTAAGAAAGTCAAACATGAAAATGTTTTAACTATAATAACTTTGGTGCACTCTTTTTCTCTTTTACAATCAAACAATGAGATTATGGTATTCTAAGAATAAACCAATTTGACAGTGGAAAAAACATTTACCCAAAATTTTACTCAGTTTCCTCACTTCAAAAATCAAAAATAAAACAAACAACTAAGAGCCACAACGGAGGTTATGAAAGGCGGAGCTTCAGGTTGCAGAAAGGCCCTCTAAAGCAAAGGTAAAAGCAAGTTCAACGTTCAGGAAATAATTCTGCTTTTGCCCTTTATTTGTCTTGTTTGCATAAAGGTGTTGCCGTGCCCGAGCGTATGTGTGAGCGCGTCCTGAACCGCGGCCTGGTTTGACAGCTCTCAGGAAGCAGAGGCCTCAAGTGTTCCTGCCAGTTCTCACATTTCACTTAATGATGTCAGCTCTCGCTTGAGCAGACACAGGTTAGCGCGTTTGTGTGTGTTGTGTATGCTTGTGTGTACACAGAGAGTAGGCAAACAGACAGACAGACAGACAGACAAGAGAGCTGCTGTAAATAAATTCATAGATTGACAGGAGAGCAGGTGGAGAAGCTCCTCTACGGAGATCCGTTCGACACGGTGAGTAAAAACAAGCAGAGGAAGAGGGAGATTTCGTTCTGAATTGGCACTTGTTGCACCATCTTGCTGGAGACATCTCAAATAGCTAATTGCTTAATCATGTGGAAGTGACAATAGCCCAACTGTTCTCATTTGTTCTCCTGGTCTCTGCCTTAATCCCTCTGTTGTTGGGTGAGCTTTTGCCGTATATTGTGAGCATTTGTGGGTCTGTCAGCTTCTGAGTCCATGTGACTCATCATACCGTCTTACTTTCCGTCACTCCCTCCTCGAGTCTGCGGAAGCTATTAAAACGGTGGCAAATGGCTTCTCGGGTGACATTTGCTGACATTCAAGGAAGTGCATTTATCAGAGTACTACAGTTCACCTTGGTGAATGAAATCCATTTGTGCTGCTGTGATGGTCTGCTGGCCCCTCTCTCTAACTCCTTCTCTCTCCATCCATGTCCCTAAATGGATGCCCAATGTAGGGGGAAATGGCAAGGTGGCGCGCGGCTTCACAGCTGCTCTCAAATGTCACGCTGAAGAAAAAATCTTTAATGGGCTAAGTGTAGCCTTTCCAGCCCTAACTTGTCAGGTAATCAGAAATCTCTCTCTTACTCACTGTCTCCCTCCTCACTCACCTTTTTCTCATTGCTCAGCTCCCTCAGGCCACGACACACCACTAATTACCTGTTATATCAATCGGAGAGTGGGGTGGCGTGGAAGAGGAAGACTGCTTTTAGGATGGGAGGATATCACATCCTCCTTCTTATTGCCTTCTGTCAGACAGGCTGCATATTTCAGGCTTGGTTATGTTTTCTTTTTATGAAGCACAGGCACAACCCTTTGGCCCCACAGTCACCCGGAACATGACACCTGTTTTTATGAGTAGGTGATTCCCATGCAACTGCATGGGATTCATTTCAACATATGTACCTGCGGGAAAGACAGTCAATCATTTGCTAAAGATCACTGTTTATCTTAGTGCATGTCAATAGGGGTGTAGGGAAAAAAAATATTTGGCCATATATCACGATATTTCATTTGGCAACACTTGAATCGATTTAAAATGTTGACAAGATATTTATAAAATATTTAACTAACTATTTATGAGCGTCTTTCAGCGTCTTAGTTTTATTTTCCACTTAAACCGAAGCAAAACTATTCGACATGTATTGCAATGTGAGACGTGTGTCACAATTTGCATCGTGAGAGTTGGATCACAATTTGTATAACCGGACGCTTATCACAATTCATATCATGAGACATGTATTGCAATTTGTATCGTGAGACGTGTATCGTAAATGGTATCACAAGACGTGTATCACGATTCGTATCGGGAGACATGTATCACAATTCATACCGCTCGACGTATATCATGATTTGTTCCATGAGACGTGTTACACGTGTTTAACAATTTGTATTGTAAGACATGTGTCATGATTCGTATCATGAGACGTGAATCACAATTCATATTGCTAGATGTCTCTCACGATTCATATCGTGAGACGTGTATCACGATTCGTATTGTAAAACGTGTATCACAATTTGTTCTATGAGATGTGTATCACAATTTGTATTGTGAGACGTGTATGATGTTTCATATCGTGATACGTGTATCACAATTTGTATCGTGAGATGTGTATCACGATTCATATAGTGAGATGTGTATCACAATTCATACTGCTAGATGTATATCACGATTTGTTACATGAGATGTGTATCACAATTTGTATTGTGAGACGTGTATGATGTTTCATATCGTGAGACGTGTATCACGATTTGTTCCATGAGATGTGTATCACAATTTGTATGGTGAGACATGTGTCACGATTCATATTGCTAGATGTCTATCACGATTCATATCGTGAGACGTGTATCACAATTTGTATCGTGAGATGTGTATCACAATTCATATGGTGAGATGTGTATCACGATTCATACCGCTAGACATATATCACGATTTGTTCCACGAGATGTGTATCACAATTCGTATGGTGAGACATGTGTCACGATTCATATTGCTAGATGTCTATCACGATTCATATCGTGAGACGTGTATCACGATTTGTTCTATGAGATGTGTATCACAATTTGTATGTTGAGACATGAGTCATGATTCATATCATGAGATGTGAATCACAATTCATATCGCGAAACATGTATCACGATTCATATTGCTAGACGTTTATCACAATTCGTATCGTGGGACGTGTATCACGATTTGTATCGTGAAACATGTCTCACAATTTTTTCCATGAGACGTGTATCACAACTCATATCTTGACACGTATTACAATACGTATCATGAGATGTGTATAATCAAGTTTCCTATTGTGAGATGTCTATCACAATTCGTATCGCAAGACGTTCATCACAATTCGTATTGTAAGATGTTCATCGCAATTTTCATCACGAAGTGTGTGTCACAATTTGTATCGTATCGCCAGACTCCTGCCAGTACACACTCCTACATCTCAACAGATGCACAAACTTGGGTCTATGATCAGCATCAAGAAATATCCTTACATATCATAGACATTGTGATATGTTTTATAAAGCTTCTTGAATCCCAACCTTTAAAGTGAGAGTGAATTTATTTCAGTAGATTGTTTATAATTTCAAGGTTTATCTGTTACATGCATACATTTGATAATTACCATTTTTCCCTTTCAGGAAATGGAGGTGTGGTGACAACTGACAGGGTCAGGAGGTGAGATTCCATGTAGAATTCAGTCAAGCTGAAGTTATCTGTTTGCCCTTAAATCACGCTGCTGTCCTTGTGCCAAGTTCAGGAGAGAAATCTATTTATTGATCAAAGTACATACAGTTCTACTGCTATAGGTAAGAATGTCCCCTGTGTCAGAAGTCTGGATGTTTTCCATGTGACCTATAGGACCTGACTTCAAATCAACTGACAGACTTGTTGAGAAATTGAGTAGACAGTTTAAAGTTTCTATGTACTCTTTCAATAAATATAATTAAACCAATTCTACTGACTTATTGTCTTTTGTTTCTGTTTAAATTATTTATAAATTAGTGAAGTAAACCCTTAGTGGTTTCTCAGAGAGTTGGCCAATCACATCAATAGTTGCTTTCCATTGACTATGAAATTGCACAAGTTGCATTTGCGATAGTAAATTCCTAATGGAAAAACATTAATTAAAAAAAACTCTCATTTATCAAAAAAAAGTTTTAGTACTTGGAGGAGGTGGTTTCTGAGGCGTATCAAAATTGACAGATTTTGCAAAATCCCAGCAAGACGCCGACGTCTCCTTTGATAGATGATGTAGAAATTTGTAAATCAAATTATTGTTCATCCTTTTTGTGGAACGATTTATTGTGTGAGTTGTTTTGTGTTTATTTGCATAATTAGGATTTATTGTAAACTGTATTATAGTGAAATTGTGTTTTTTGGACAATTAAAAAAAAAACGTAATAAAGTTTTACTCATGTGTTTAATGGAAAAAACAGTTATAAATACAGGAATTAAAAGTATTTTTTTTTCATTCAAAATTTACAGTGAACAATTCCAAAAGTTATTATCTTTAAAGTTTTTGGTTTAAAACAAATATAATAAGATTTAAGAAACACAACAGTGATTCCCCCTTGGAATAAATCCTTGGAACTTAATAGTTCAGTCAAATATTGCTGACTTTTTCAGACATTTTCCACATTGTAATGACCTTAACTTTTCTTTGTTTGTGGATTTATACATTTTTATTTTGTTTCTACTAGTTTGCTCAAAAAAATTTGATCTAATTCTAAATTTTTACAATTTTTGCATTTAAAAAATGACAACATTTTCCATTCGGAATTAAATTTTTTGGACCTTTTCCAGTTCCTTGTGGAATTTTTGTGTAAAAAAAAACTTAGGTTGTACTAAATCTTTTAAAGATAAATTAATCAAACAAACAAATTGGAAAGCAGAAAAACAAATAGAAAAGGGTACTACAAGTCAAATGCAAGAGCTGGACAAACATATAATACCTTAATGGATTCTGATGGCTCAAATGATGTCTTGAGATTAATAGAAGACAGTTAATTTAATAAAAACAAACAGGTAGGATCGTGCACACTGTCAGTTTCAGTTTAAAAAGGGAACTTTGAAAAGCAGAAGAAAGAGGTGATAAAAAGTGACAAAAAAGGGATATTTTAAAAGACAAGTGAGAGATGAGCAAGAGCGACTCATTGATGGATTTGACCTTTTGTTTTCCATCCTAAAGATTGGGAAATTACATGTGATGCAAGGAGTTTTTTCTCTGTACATTTACAAATGTCAGCTAAGTACATTTTTGGAAATGAAGTAAAACATTTCTATAAGAAAAGCTTAAGAACTATTTCACGACCGAATGTTTTAGTTTTTAAAACCTTGGATAATTTCAACCCCTTAAACCAACTTGCTTTAAGGGATGTTTATATCATTGAAAATCCTTCACACTGATTGTCAAAAATAATTATCATGAAAATATCAAACCAAATATTAGCAAAATTGGTTAAATAGTTCTGAGGGTTTATCTCATTTTCCGACTTGGAAGAAAGACGTCTCGATCTCTGAGGCTCCGCCTTTCACTCCTTGTGGGTGCTGCCCATTTCATGACATCATCCTAGAGTAGCATGTAATGAAAAAAACACAACATCCCAACTTTTGAAAAAAATTGATGTGCATTTCGTGCATATAAAAGGAAATTGTTTTGATGATCACAGCAAGATCTGTGGAGAAATTGCTTGTTGGTATTAGGGGCGGAGCTTGCAGCGCAGACTCTTTCTGGAAGGGGCTGTTCCCCACTTTGTGATGTCACAATGTGAGGAACTCAACTATGTCCAAATTCCCATCCTACTCCCTAACTACTAAAAAAACGACAGTGCGGGACTATCTAGTGCCCTGGATTTTACATCAAGTATGATGTCACCGATTTCACAAAATGAAAATCTAATCAATACAAGCATAATACGACTATTTATGACTCCTTTGTGTTCTGATGAGGAAAACGTTGACTGTTTGATAAAAAAAATTAATTAAAACACATTTTTTTTTCAAAAAAGTTTCGACCGCAATGCATTGTGGTCTATATGAGAATCGATGCAGGTTTTCCACAAAGATTTCTGGGAAATTTCTAGTGCCCTCGATTTTGGAATCGTAGATTCAGACAGCACTAAAAAATGGCAAACATTATAGTGAGTAGTGAAGGAATTCAGACATAACCCATTCGTTTTTGTGGATTGGAAGGGGCTGGTGCTCGGAGAGCAGGGATTAAGGTAATTCCTCAGAAGTGAGTGAATGGATCCAAATACAATTTTGGGGATGTTTTTCATGAGGAAATAAAATTATAATACACTTAAAAGCTCAAAAAAGTTATTTTTTTTTATTATACTGGCCCTTTAATGTCCCACTCCAACTACATTTTTTCTATTATAAAATCATTCCCAATAGTCTTTTAACCATGATTATCCTTTTTTTATCCAACATCAAAAGCAAGTTTTGTTTTTTAAGACATATTTTCAGCAGGAGATGATTAGAATTTACCTAAGAGTACCTTCTGCAATGTTTAACTTTTGAACAAATTAAATACTCAATACAGGGTTATAATTCCAGATTTTATAACTCCTGGCTTAGCTGTTTAGTACGTCTCTATTGTCCCGAGATTATTACTATTCTTATTTATCTAATTTTATTTTATTTATTTTTTGTGCTTTTTCTCCATATGGATTTTTATTTAGCCATCTATTTTTCTAAACTGTATATGAATATGGGGACGTTTGTGTACCTGTCAAACCGTTACTGTACAATTGTGAACTTTATGGAGGTCCTTTTTTTTTACTTTTTTTATTTTTACTTACACTATTTGATATAATTTGCTCTTTGTTGTAATATTTTGGTGCAGTTACAGTGGGGGGCGGGGGGTTAAGTGGTTGTTGTTGTTGTTCATCATATGTTAAAATCAATAAAAAAGAATATTAAAAAAAAAGAATTTACCAAAGAGTTATGGATTGGACTGTTGGCGCTTTAGCCTCGGTTAATTTCCCATCAGGCCTTTGGTTACTCTCTCCCGCTAGCTGAAAGCACCTCATAGACCAAGCTAACCTTAGCGCAGCAAAAAAGACGAGCAATATTGGAGTTACAGTTTGGAGCACATCCAAACAATTTGAATAAAGAAATGATCTTAAATCGTATTATATATTTTATATGTCCTCCATCATTAGAACAAATCCCGAAGAACATGTTAAAAATACAAAAAAAAACGAATTTCATTAGAGTGAGTCATCAAGAGGTTAAATATTAGGAAAATGTTGCTCAAGTTCATTTTGTCAAAACAGCAACCCAAAGCTGATCAAATAATTTAAAGAAAGTATCAAGTGAACTTTTTACAAATATCTGATTAATTTCCTCATTCTGACGTGCTAACCAAAGATGAAACTGATTGCAGCTGCAGCGGACACACATGGCAAATACACACATTTATGGACCAAACTCAGCCTTTCTGGGTGTTTTCCGCTTCACACTAAACAAGTTTCACATTTATTCCGGCAGCATTGACGGGTTTGCAGAGGAGCAAACCTCTGAAGAGTCGCCCTGCCTTCCGTTCCACGTTCTGGCCTTTCACAGCGCCTGCTCTTTTTATTGATAAGCAGGTTTTCCATTCAGGAAGCACGGGCCGCTGTGCACAGACTTTAGAAGAGGAAATGACTTTTGAGGTCATGCATTATTTGAGAGCAATAATTTAATTTTTTACAGCTTGGCACAAAGAGGCCCCGCCGCCTCACTCGCCCGTGGAAAGATGAGGCGAAAGTACAAAGACAACTTTATCTTTTCTGTGTCTTCGCTCACTGTGGAGTCTGTCTGTCCTGCCCTCTCTCATGTCAGCAGAAATGGGGGTCTCTTACCGCCTGACACAGATGATGAGGGATTCATTCACATGTCAGACCGGCTTCTCACGTGAAGTGGGTCTTTCCTTATGTACATTTTTCATTTTAGCTTCGGAAATTTGAATTTGGTTTCGTCAAGTTTAAAGTTGCCAGTTTAGACTGCACATATTTAATGTTAACGTCCCTAAAGCAAAAAAATTTAAAGCAGGGGTGTCAAATTCAATCGCACAACGGGCCAAAATCCAAAATGCACTTTAGGTCGCGGCTGAACAGGATAAACATTTATTGAAAACTGAAACTAAATTTTAAAAACTTTTTTAAAACATAATTATGAGCTAAATATATAGCATTACCTGCGATAATGCTAGCATGAATGCTATAAGCTAAATTTGGCAGCTAAAGATGCTAGTGCTGATAGCTGCAGATGCTGAAATTGATAATGAAAACACTGAAGCTAATAGCTAAAAAAGCTAAAGCTGCTAGCTGAAAACACTAAAGCAAATGGCTAAAAAAATCTGAGCTGATAGCGGAAAACACTGAAACTAATAGCTAAAATAAAGGTGAAGCTGATAGCTGAAAACACTGAAGCTAATAGCTAAAAAAGCTGAAGCTGATAGCGGAAAACACTGAAACTAATAGCTAAAAAAGCTGAAGCTCATAGCTGAAAACACTGAAGCTAATAGCTAAAAAAAAGCTGAAGCTGCTAGCTGAACACACTAAAGCAAATGGCTAAAAAATCTGAGCTGATAGCTGAAAACATTGAAGCTAATAGCTAAAAAAGCTGAAGCTGCTAGCTGAAAACACTAAAGCAAATGGCTAAAAAATCTGAGCTGATAGCTGAAAACACTGAATCTAACAGCTAAAAAAAAAGCTAAAGCTAATAGCCTGCTAAAATATTAGCTAAATGCCAAATAAAACTAAAAAACTTTTAAAAAAATGAAATGAAACCCTTTTTTTTCAATTAAATGAGTCACGTGACCAACAACCAGATAGCGGGCGCCACAAGAGGTCTTACAGCATCACACAGCTCATCAAAAGTTGAAGGTGTCATGCAGAATTGTTGGATCCACAGCTTTCCTGTAAAAACCCCTTTTCCCATAATCTCTTCATCTGTATTTGCTCCACGTAACTCGTCGCTCCATCACCTGAATAAGATGCCGACGTCTCCTTTGATAGATGATGATAAATTAAACTAAAAAACTAAAAAAAAAAAAAAAAAAAACTTTGGTTAGCCAAAAAGCTAGCAAGTAGCTGAAAAAATAGCTAAACTTCAAAATAGCCCAAAAAAAAAAACGGAAGAAAACTAAAATTAGCCAAATTTGCTTGCGCATAAATATTAGCCTGATTCCAAAACAGCGTAAAAAATTTAAAAAAGTCAAAATGAACCAAAATATTAGGTCAACTCAAGAACAGCCTAAATAAAATGCTTAAATTAGCAAAAACAGCTAGCATTAGCTAAATTCCAAAATAGCCTAAACAAATTTTAGTAAATGCCAAAATAGTCCAAAAAGCTAGCAGAATGCTAATTTTTAAAATGTTAAAACTACATTTTTAACCTACTTATGAGTAATTGTCAAAATAATACAAGTTAGAAATAAGAAAACATTGAGCCGTTAATAACAATTAAACAAAATAATCTGAGGGCGGGACATAATTACCCGGAGTGCCGGATCCGGCCCCCGGGCCTTGACTTTGACACATGCGCTCTAAAGTGTGCGCTTGTGTTAGTATTAGTCTATTCCAGCAGCTCAAAGGAAGAAAAACCAGTAAAAACCACAGAGTTTCTTGTTCGCACCTTTCCCCAGACAGACAACCCATGAAGTGCTTTTCTGTGTCAGAATGTTGGAAGTGTGTGCGTCTGCATAAACGTGCGTGCATGTCAGCATGCCCCATGCAGCCGGCGCCACGCCACCGACAGTGAGTTGACGTGAACACGACTGAGTGAGCGTCTCAGTTATGATACGGAGAACCAGATAAAAACCACAACTGCCAATCCTTTCCTCCACAACAATCAGCTCAGAAGCAGATTTCTGTTCTTTCCTTTAGAAACTGTGTATCCCAGGAATGCAAAAGATTAAAAAAAGTTAAGATCATAATTCATATTGTTAACTGTTCATAGATAAATTACAACAATTTATGTGTGAAATGTGACAATATAAATAGGAATGTGAACCCACTCAAAAAATATTTTTTTCTTTTGTAAAATCATTCTCAGTGGTTTTTTTATTATGTTTATGCAGTTTTTTGGCAAATTCTGAAATCATGTGTTGTTTTTTCTGCACATCAGCTCATCATAAACACGCCTCTGAGTTGCTGGTATGAATGTTGTTGTGTTCCAAATAGGAAGTCCTCGATGTTTTTTGTTCATTCCGTGCTATTCAAGTTATAAACTGGAACCCTCGGCCTGGTGGTCTTGTCTCTCAGGTGCCGGTCTCTTGGGCTCGGCGGCCTCCTCACCACGCTGGGAGAGGGATCCCTGAGATTTAAGATCTAGAACAGGGGATCAAACTACATCGGAGCCGTGGGGTGTCCGGGTCTCGGTGGTTCGGGTTCCGGCCCTCGCTCTCGAGAATTGGGCCTCTCCAAAATTCCATCAGTGGGTGTGCCTGGTCGGGCCTTGTTAACATCATTCCTTTGGGACCCTCGTTCCTCTTGGGTGTCTCTCTGCTGGGCGGGGGTGGGCGGCCCCTTCCTGGCTCCCCCCTGGACCTCCCATGGCGGGTGCGGGCGTTTTTGGTGCGTTTTTCACTAAACCCCCCTCTTTAACCCCCCCTTTTAGTTTTTGTCCGGTCCAACAAAAAAAGTAAAATGATACAACATAATCAATATAAATAAAGTTTAGTATAAATTACAACAAGGGTTTATACTTAATAAACCCCTGTTGGGACATTAAAATCTGTCCAACACAAGAGGCTCTCAGCCCGGATCTGTTTGCTCAGCTGTTGGACAGGACAAGTTTAAAAAAAAAAAAAAAATTATAAACTGACCAATCAGTAAAAGCATGTGGTACCCGCCGGCCCCGCCTCTAACATTTAATCGACAGTTTCTCTCAAGCTGCTTTCAGTGGAAGGGGCGTGGACTTCCAACAAGCTCGCTCCTGATTGGCGACAGTAGTTCCAAAAAACTTGACTCAGACCGACTAGTTTCAAAATGGCGGCAACATGTCAGGCGATGGCTTTAGCCTGGGCATTTTCTATGGATGGCATCAACACCTGTAGTAAAATAATATAATGGTCACAACTGAAAGCTTTTTCAAATGAATTCTCATCTGCTCCTGATGCATCACAGTTTGAATAAAATAAATATAAAGAAATCCAGACAGTTTCAATTTTAAATTATTATTTGGATCAAAATGTATTTTTTCTCAGATAAAACGTTTGACGTTTCTGAACTCTTAGGCTACGTACACAGTAGACAAGTGTGGGTAAATGGCGAGTACTTGTACAGCGTTTTACTACCTTCCTTAAAGACCCAAAGCGCTTCACAGCTTCACATTCACACACGTGTTTCCCTCCAAGATCTGATCATTTTCTAGCATTAAGTCAGAGTGATTGATCAACTGGTTTAACTCACGTTCAATCGCCGCGCCAAAACTGACTTCCGTAGCGACACGTAAATGTGAGTTTTGAATGCAAAAGCCCAAAACAGACATTGACATAAACTTTTCATTAATAGTGGATGTTGAGTCAAGTGTGAATGTATGATTATGCAGACAAACCAAAACAACCGGATCTATCAAAATACTGGCTCTTGTTTTATTTGCAATGAAACACAATTTACTGCATTGTGGATTCACGAATTCATGGACCAGGACTAGTAAAGTAGAATGACCTTATCTAACTTTCCAACCACATGTTTGAATAGAGTAGCAGACGGGCGAATTGGGGGACAGCTGGAGGTTTGAGACGAGCCAGAGGCGAGGTCCACTGTCCAGAACAGGAATCTCTCCCTCTCCCCCGGAGGGGAGTGGGGAGGAGAAACAACACATGAATCGCACTGCACCAAACAGAAAATGAGAAGTTATTTATTCATCATAAAAAATGCTTTTAAGGTAGAAACTCTGAGACAAGATTCAAGCTTTTGTAGATTATAATGGGATGCTTGTACTTTGTTTTATTCTTTTGTGTATTTTGTGATCATGAATGTGTTACAGTTTCCACCAAGCAGGCCGTCAAACTCACATGTGGAGGTCAACAACGAGCCAGGACAGTTCAAGTTGAACCCACGAGTCACAGCTGTCTCCACATGTTCATAATTTCTCATACTGGGATGTTCAGTTCAGTTTAGTTTCATAGAACACAAGAGGACTTTCATAATACTCTTGTCCTTAGTGAATATAAAAAGGGACAGAAAGAAGAAAACCTATTGTCTCTGCCCCCTTCAATCAATCAATCAATCAATCAATCAAATCAATCAACCAATCAATCAATCAATCAATTAATCAATCAGATCTATCTCTTTGTCTTTTACAATATTATGTCAACTGGTTGGCAAAGAGCAACAAAAGTAGACAAGTAAAGAAAAATAAACAAAAAAGAAACAAACAGTAAAAACAACATAAACAATAATAATATATGAATAAGTAACATACAACAAACCAAATTAAGCAAGTACCTCAGACTTTTTTATTTATTTACCCATTCTCAATGGCCTAATGATTCATGTAACGTAGACATTTGTTTTTTCATAATTTTTTTTTTAAACGTAGTAACTGAACTAGACTCTTTTATTGATTTTTCAAGATTATTCCATAATTTAATTCTCTGCACCGAAACACTTTTCTCCTTCATTTTTGTTTTAAATTTGTTTGTTTTTAAATGTCCTTTTATGTTATACTTGTTCTTTCTTTTTTCAAACTTATTTTGTATGTTATGTGGTAGACTTTTGTTATGTGCTCCATGTTTTAGTATGGAATGATTCACTAAGTCTTTAAATTTGAATATTTTCAGCTTTATAAACAGTAGATGGATCCAATAATTACTCCAGTGATGATTTTTATTGCTCGTTTCTGTAACACAAATGTGGAATTTATCCATTTCTTGTTTGCGTTTCCCCAGATTTCTATGTAATATGTCAGATATGGAACAATCAATGAGTTATATATCATGATTTTTTTGTCTAATGAGCATTTAACCTTCTATCACAGTGCTATTGTTTTTACTATCTTTGTTTTTATGTAGTTGATTTGTGATTTCCAGTTTGTTTTATCATCACAGATGAACTCAGTTTTTCTTTCACTTGTTAAATTAGAGAACCTGCTATTTCAAATGAGATATTACTATTCATCTTTTGGTTGCTAAAAATCATGAAATTTGTTTTCTCACAGTTAATTGATAGTTTATTTATATCAAAAACAATTTTTTTTAATTTTTCCAACTCCGTTTTTATTAGTTCTTTCATTGGTTTTATGTCATCACCCACATGGTAAAACGTAGTATCATCTGCAAATAAAACGCATTTTAAAAATTTGGATAAATTGCTGATATCATTTATCCCTTTCGCTCTTCTTGGCTTGTTTATGTTTTGAGTTTCACTAATGTCCGTGGCAGACATAAAGTCCTGAATCACACATCAATATACGGTTGGAGTCATCTGGACCCCAAAGATAGTGGAAGGGTTACATTGATGGTAAAAAGTTTGGGGCCCAAGACTGAACCCTGGGGTACCCCACATGTTATGGAACTCAATGTGGATTTTGTGTTGTTTATTTCCACAAACTGTTTTCCGTTTTATAGATCGCTGGTAATCCATTGCAGGGTGATTCTCCATATTAAATTATTTTTTTCCAATAATACTTATTATACTTAATAATTAGAATCCAAGATTAAAGATGCGACCAGCTTCATCCGAACAGCGCTGTATGTCACCGCAGGTACGATTTTTACCTAGATAACTAAAGAAAAAGTGATCAAGTGCGGCTCTATGATTAGGTAAAAGCCTATTTGCAGTTTGATTCAGTAATTAACGATTACTCAAAGGCAGTGGGCCTCATCGTTCTCGTACAGCTGATGGCGATAAGATGCAGTGACTCATTAATAGCGCCGCCGTCCTCCAACACAACACTTCAAAAGACGCTGGGAGTGGCGGTCCTTCCACTCTGAGCTTCTGCCGACGAGGCTGTGCTGTAATTGTTTCTAGATCAAGAAGTCCGTAATTAATTTGCCTATCTGGGAGTTCAGCAAAGACGAATGACGGCTGGTGAAGAGGAGTGAGTAAGCTTCCAGTACGAGTGTGTGGAACTCGAGAGAGAAAACATCTCGCGGTCCTTCACACACGCCTGCGTGGTGTGTGTGTGTCAACGCGGCCCCATCGCGATGGAATTGAAATGCCATAACAGCGACAGGTTGTCCGGCTGCTTCTCTCCACTTAATAGTTCCACCGCGGTGGTATTTAATGCAATGCCCCGGCTTTTTAAAAACTACTTAAAAGAACGCACATAAATCACAGTGTGCAGAAAATGACCGTCTTAATGAAAACGGTGTTCCTTCAACACGGCCCCGCGGGGGGTTCGGGACCTAAGGGAGTACTTGGGAATGCGGGGACCACAGGGTGCGGAATAATGACCACAGAACCTGGACTGCTGAGCACTTGTTATGCAAAAAAGGCTGGACTGGTAGCCTAAGGGCTGAGATGGGAGGGCAGAAACATACATACATAAACATGGGGAGGGGACAGCTGGTCCCTAATAACCTCTCCATAAATGGTGCCCGAAGCAATTAAGGTGCCCAGCAGGAACGAGAAAAAGACTTTGAGCCAGCTTAGGTTTGTTGAAAGTCGATTTCTTAAATGAATTTGGACACTCAAAACAAACAAAAAACATTATTTCTTGAGTTATTTGTTTGTTTGTTTAAAATGTTTAAGTCTTCCCGACAAAATCACAAAATATACTTAAATTTGATCAGCTAACTTTACATAAATGCTATTATGGGATTCCCTCAAAGTCTCCGTCTGATGAAAATCCTGTTTTTTGAGTTTTTATCATGTTCGTGTGGCATTTTTCCTATGAAAAAGAACAAATTTCATAAGAAATCATTTCGTTTTTGGATTTCTGAGTATTTCTCCTTTAAAATCAATCAAATTGTCTTGGACAGACTCTGGTTTTCATGAATGATCTTCTCTCTTCTGCACATGCTCTAAACCAGGGGTGGGCAAACTACGGCCCGGGGGCCGCATGCGGCCCCTTGGCTACTTAATCTGGCCCTCCAAATGAAAATACATTTAATCAAAATCCTAATTATTGGTTTATTTTCATTGTATTTCTGGTTTCTTCTCATGAATGGTGTTGTTTCTCTGGCGTTCGTGTGTTTTTTTCTGAGTCAGTAGGTGATTTTTCTGATTTCTTGGAGTTAGCATTTTCCTCTGAAGAACATCAACCCATTGGATCACCAAAAAGAGAACAAAAATCAAAATTTAGAAATTTAAATTCTCAAATTTTCTGTTTTTAAATGAATATATGTGAATTTTACTCCACATTAAAACATGTTTTTATCTAAATTCCATATTATCTTTTTAGTTTCTGAGGTTCATTACCAAATCACTCCTTCCATCTACTCCTTGTCTGGCCCTTATGCCAAAATTTAGAACCCTTTCTGGCCCACAAATCAAAAAGTTTGCCCACCCTTGCTCTAAACCCTCATCTGGAACCTCGTCTGCAACCTGCGGCTCCATGGTGGCTCTCTGGCTGAAGATTAGCTATTATTTTAGCGACATACATTTTTGGCTAATTTGTTTTCTAGTGGCGTTTTTAGGATAATTTAGAGTTAAGCTAATATTTTAGTAAAATGCTGATGTTTTCAGCCATTTTTTTAATCTAATTTTTTCTTCTTTTGGATAATTTAGAATTTAGCTTCCATTTTAGCAACATGCTAACGTTTTTGACAAAGTTAGTTTACTGAGGAATTTAAGGCTGTTTTAGAGTTCAGCTAGTAATTAAGCAACAAGCTAGGTTTTTTTTTTTTTTTTTGGTGGATTTGGCCTCTATTTAGTTTTTTATGCTAATTTGGAGTTTAGCTAATATTTTAGCAACATGCTAACATTTTTAGCTAATGTGTTATCTACTGAAGGTTTTAGGCTAATTTTGAGTTTAGCTTTTATTTCAGCAACATGCTAAAATTTTTGGCTGATTTAATTTACAGAGACATGTTATGCTAATTTGAAGTTCAGCTAGTATTTAAGCTACGAGCTAGCTTTTTTGCTGCTAAAGTTAAAATATAAAAAAATATATCTTTTTAAGAGATGCTAGCTTATTTTTGTTTATTTTTTTGCTTTTGTTTGTGACAAATTTAGATATTCATACTTATTAAAAAAAAACAAAAAGAAGGTTATGAATGAAAATTCAAATTTCTTAAAGGCTAACGTAAGTCAATGCGGCTCCTTCTTCGTTTTGATTAGTAGAAAACAAGACCAAATGGCTCTTTTACTGTTAAAGGTTGCCGACCCCTGGGCTAGCGTGTCTAGTTCAGGTTCTGGAGAAGAGAAGATGGTATCTTCACATTGACTGCAGTCAAATGAGCCGCCGTTCACATTTCTGTAGTCAAATCAGCATCACTGGATTTTTGGTGTGAGTTTCATCCAATACTTACAGTAGCAGGGCTGAGAACGCTGGAAAATCTCCACCAGACTCCACGGAGCTTCTTGGTGTGACCACGGAAATGTGAAGATCTTCACTTCCTGGTCCGAGCTGACATCCGGATCAGAACCATATGCTTTTATGTAGGAGCGGTGAAGGTTTATGCTAGTGAGACACAAAGCTATCATAATCAGATGGGAGGTGATCAGGGGTGTGGCTGCTCAAAAGCCACGCCCCCTCAGAGGAAGCTTCAGATCCACATGAAAAAAGACTTTTGAAGACATTTAGGTTGTAGACTTTCATAATCATCATTGAAACACTACTGGGAAAGTGTTTTTAAACAAAAAAAATGTCACTTTAACATCTACGTGAACACGAATATTACAAAATAGTTAATTGTGTGTGTTGGCATGCACATTAGAAAGGATTATACTTTACCATCTCTGCAAAAAAAAAGTCATAAACAAAGATTGCTGCCAACATCATGCAATGATAAATATGATGATGATAGTGATGATGCTGACAGATTTGATGATAAGACAGCAGCCGTCGCCGATGATGGCCATGGTGACAGTGATGCTTCCTTTGTGTGTTGTGTGTGTGTGTGTGTGTTCACAGCTTATTTTCTTCATTCTCAGATTGGATTCCAGTGCAGAGAGGTGTGTTGATAATCTTTGCAAGAATGTCAGGTGTGTGCGCTTCTGTGCGCGCCCGTGAGCGTTGATTACACCCTCCTCGCCAACATTAAGAGCCGACATTTCTGAAGTGTGTGTAATTATAGTGAGCACACCGCCTCCTAAGCATCCTGTCAATCTGAATCAGAATAAATCCACACAAGAACACATTTGTGCATGCGGAAAAATAACACTATTGTATTAGGAGTGTGTTGTTTCTGTGAGCGCGCGCGTTGGATATTAGCGCTAACATATCTGAGAATTTGGCTGGAGAAACATGTCTGCGCAGATCCCTTTTCATGAAAACGTGACGCTTCTGCGCACACTCGCTCAGCGCACCCACAAGCACAAACTGACAGTTAGGTGTTAAACAAAGGGTATACCTGTTACCCCTTTGGCTTAAAGCTCAATTATGGTCTCAGTAAGTTTTGAGGCCCGAGGCCACAGCTGTCAAAATGTCCCGTCGTCTGAGAATCTGAAGTCATGCAAAGGGGAGGAGCGTCCAAAAAGTACCTGGCAACGACAGAGGTCTGAAGGACCTTTTTAAATCCGGGATTAGGTTCAATGACAGTACTTTTAAAAGTTCATTGTCGACTTGTTTTGAATGTAGTTAAAAAAGAAGAAAGAAAGCACTCTGAGCGGTCTCCTCCAGATTAGAGAACCGCTCTCGTCCTGCTGGTTCCAGAACTGGTTTCTTCAAACTTTTCGGCTTCAACCCAAAGACACTTTCACAAGATGTTTCGGCTGTCACTCATTACATGAAATGCCAAACAATTTTAAACCTGCATGAAGTTCAGATAAAAAAAAAATAAAAGGATCCAAATGTTTGTTGTTGACCATTTGGATGAAAGTCTCTGACCGTTCCTGTCATTAAAAAGACCATCGTCCTATTCTGGTGCACAATAATTGTGACTATACATGGACAAGAAGGCGGAGCTTTAGAAAAATGCTTATGTGATGCACTTGTATCACAAAGTCATTACTAATGATCACAATGCAGGAGAAAAAGTTTTCTCAATTGGGAGTGTCATTAATAAATAAGTTTGTCACTGAAGCCATTATAAAAATATTTATATTACTAATTTATTTTGATTATTTCAAATGATTGACTCATTTTGTTCCTCAAACGTTCCATTTTCTACTTAATCTGAGATGTAAAAATAAGCAAACTACTATTTAGAGACTTTTTCTACGGTGGCCCTGAAGTACAAACCACACCAGGTATGTTAAGGATCAATTAAAAAAGCAAAACAAATAATAAAAAACATGATTATAACTTAGGAAGTTAAATTAAAATTAAAATATACACAATTCCCCAAAAACAAACAATCATTTTTCCCTTTTTTAACAATTACTTTTATTTCAAATTACTTTTATTTTCCAAATTTTTTTTTTTTTCTTATTCAGGAAAACAATAAAAGGTAGATACTGCAGAACATTGGATGATGACATTCAACTGAAAGTTATTTGGGATGAAGCTCCTGGATATATTTCTACCACAATAAAAGAAATCTGTTGAACTAAAATAATCTGTACATCAACTCCACATAATATAATGATTGTCTAGTTAGATATACTTGATTAAGTTTCGTTTATCTAACATAACATGTTTATGTAAGCAAATTAAACTTAATGTTTGATAATAATAAATGACTTTAATATGTTCTTTAAACTAAATTTTACCAAACTCACATAATTTAGGTAAATACTATTTATTAACCCAAAATGATGTCATTAATGAAAATCTTTCTATAATTAAAATGTAAATTTCTAATAAGAATATGAACGTTAAGAAAAGAAGTTAAAGAATTAACGCAAATAAATTAGCAGTCGTTAAAACACTTTGTCATGCATTATCTGGTTACTGACAAAAGAAATAAATATTTAATTAGTTTTTAGTGCCTTAATCTTGTTATTTTTTTCAGTTTAGATCGCTTTTTGTCCGTGGTTCGACGCGTTGTCACAACAACACAACGCCAAAGGAAAGATATATATATATATATATATATATATATATATATATATATATATGCTGATCGATATAGATTAAATAAAGCATCAGTTCAGAGAGAAAGTTCACCTTTACTGCTTGTTTGTGTCTAAAAGATGAAGGAAAGATTGTTTCAGAGAAGCCTGCACATTTATACATGCTGCATTTATCATTAGATATACCTAGTAGAACAATGTGATTAACTGTAATTTATCACAAATCGAAAGTGGAATTAATCTGATTTTTTTTTTTTTAATTAAAAAAAGATTTTCTAAATGTAAAGTTTTGATTTCATGTTGTTATTAGTCACACATTAAAGAGGTCGGCAAATTCTGTAACAAAAGAAAGTTAATTGCGATTAATCGCAATTAGTAATTTTTTTAATCGATTCCTAAATTCTACTTTGCAAAAGTAACAAAACACTTTATGAAAATTCATTTGAAAAAAGTGAAACATAAAAAAAAAAATCATACAATAAACTAATCAGAGTCCGGTTTCTTCTTTTTGAACATTTTCTTTTATTTTCTGTAAATTCGTTTTGTTCACTGAAATGTTTTATTTTAATCTGTTTATTTTTTAGGATTGTACTTTAAATTTCTTAATTTCAACATGTTGTTTTCGATTTATTTGTTCAGTTTTGTCGTGATCTATATCAGGTTTTTGCTGAAGTGATTCGTTGGTGTGATTTGCACCTACAGGCCACCGTACTTTTCCGAGTCTTAACGTGAAACCTCAAAAAACTGAATTTCATTATGATTTTAAATCTAATAAGAAAAACTTTTTGCCAGTTTGTTTTTTTTTTTAAAGTCAGGGTGTTTCTTAAAATATGCTTTATGAAAAAAAATGTTTTTACACTGGTACAAATAGTTTTTTTTCCACTTTATCCCATTTATTTACAACTTGAATTGTGAAAAAACAATGAATCTACTCAGCTTGTCTGATACTAAAAGTGAACTTTTTCCTTTTTATCTTAACATTTTCTGTTTTTCTTTCTTTTTCACAGCATTAAGCTGTTTCCCTTCTATAGGTTGCAAATCTTTCTGTCAGAAACTCGAGTTCTAAATTGTTGTTTGAAAATAGGTTATCTGCCCCTTGGACAGGCTTTTAATAATATTTTTGTGCGAGACGACAAAAGCTGTTTGTTCAATCTGCACACCTTCTCTGTAGGATGTAGCGCGTGTTAAACATATTCATGATGGAAAGCCCGGCAGCTGCTTGAGCTCCGTCACCTCACTTTCTCCCTCTCGCTATAAATTAAACAGGGAGATAGCGGGAAGAGGGTGGCGGAGACAGATAGAGAGGCGGAGAGTTAGCGGAGTGAAGTGTGAGCAATGTGCTAAATTACATTGTCAATTCAAATCCTGCCACTAATGCATCTCATTGTGTCTGTGTCGCTGTCATCGCGGTCGCTCAGTTATCTGTGTCAGTGCAGCCAGCAGAGGAAGGCGGCCGTGTTAACAGCCCCGCAGAAACGCGGCGCAAAGTTTAGCCCGCCAACATGCTCCAAGCCAGGCCGAGAGAGAGAGAGGGGGCCGGCGCAGATGAAGCGGACGTGCTCGCAATGAAAAATTCAGCTTTCCTGCATGAGTTCATGCTGTATCGGCTTAATTACAGCGAGCCTTCTTTCCCGCGTCACCCTCCGTACGCCCATGCGGTACGCGCAGCGCCCTGGTGGGGCTTCCACCCACTTACCCCGCCTCCTCCTCATTTCCCCTGACCAGTTCTCATTCCTGGTTTCCTCCAAAATATTTGAAAATCAATTATCTCAACAAACCAGCTGTAAGGAGTGGGTGCCAGCCACTTACTCCTGAAGTGAATAACTTATTTGAAATTCATTATTGTGTCGAGCGCGGCGGCGGGGCCCTCCAACACTCTCTCTCATTTTCTTTCTTTACATAAACTAACTACCGTGAAAGACAGATCTGTTTTCTCCCTCCTCCTCCTCCTCCTCCTCCTCACGGGCCTTCCTCCTTTTCCTCTTGTCATGCAATTTTAACCAGCTGAGCTCCACGGACAGAAGCAGACAGAGATTCACGCAAACACACACGGACCCCCCCTCTGATTGGTTCACCTCATTTATTTATCACATGCAATCATGGGATGCCTGGAGATGTCTTTACTTTTTTTTTTCCTCCGACCTGCATTTCATGGGCATTATTATGGATGTGGAGGTTTTCTGTTGTTTCTTATTTCATTAATATTGTGTAAAAGTATCAAAAAAAGAACAACAAATTGCTATTCTGTTATTAAAACCTATAAGATGGTGTGTCACCGATAAAAAGAAGCCAAATTAATTATGAAAAGCTCAATATTTCAAAAGTTGGGTAAACTACTGCCTCTAAAGCTAATTAATCTGGAAAATAAATGTTCTTGAATGCTGCATATTTCCTTTAATTCTGGTGTCTACCTATAGATGGCGCACCATAAATACATTGACGTTTGTATAAGTCTCCAACCTGCGGCTCCAATCCACATGTGGCTCTTTTATCTCTCCACGGTGGCTCTTTTGCCAAACATAAATGGAGATTGCTGACTCGGCCACGTCGACCATCGGGTCAGCAGCTTCCTGCTAATTCAATTCAATTTTATTTATGTAGAATTTTGCCTCATTGAGCTTCATGCAGGTAATTTTACAGATGCAGAAAATAGTCATGAAACATGAAGAAAAAAAATATCTGAAGACTAAACAGACTAAATAAACTGGATATCCCTGCCCTCTCAGTAAGAAAAACTCCTAAAAAAAATATGGATGCATGACCAAAACTACCGAAAGAAAACAAACAAACAAACAAAGCCAGCAAAATAAGACTACCAACCCCAAACTAAAATAACAAAACCCAGTAGTGTAGGACGGCTGAGGACAAAACAAAAAATAAATAAATAAAAAAAAATAACATTTTTTAAAAGTAAGGATTACTTAAATAGCATTTATTTAATTTTAATTAGTTAAATTTATTTTAAAAAATGATATCTGAGGTGCACATAGATGATAAACTATGTAGGTTTTTAACGTATCGTTAGCTCAACGCTACAACCAGAATGAACAGAGTTTATATGCAAAGCAAAACTTTGCTAAAAAGTTTGATCTTTTATGAATTTAAACCGCATATTATCTCTGCACAACATCGGTTACTAGCTTCAAGAGAGGATCCTGTTTTGCATTTTTTTTTTTAAATACGTTATTTGAGCTTCTGTCAAACTTTAAAAAAAAAATCTAATTTTGAGAGATGTTAGGCTTTTTAAAAATATCTTTGTCAACAAACAGACATAATTTACATTTATTATTAAAAAAGAAGGTCATGAAGGTAAATCTAAATTTCTTAAAGGCTAAGTAAAACTATGTGGCTCCTTTAGGTTTTAAACAGAAAATGAGCCCAAATGGCTCTTTTAATGTCAAAGGTTGCCGTTAAAAGTTATTATACATTCATGTGGTGTAGGAAGATTTAGTTGATTTTCTCCGTTCACGAGTGTTTTCGAGTTGGAAGATCATAGTCAGATTTTTTCAACACCACGTGAACGGAGCATTTCTTTAAGTTTGTATTTTTACCTGAAGGGATGTTAATTATAAGTAGAACAAAAGCTACAACATTCTGTTTTAAAGTATATCAATAATTTTCAATCAAAATTAAAGAATGTTTTCGTCTAAATTCCATAATATTTTTTTTCTCTTATTTGGTAAGATTATAAAAAAAAAAAAAGCGCGTCTGCTCCAGGTCCGCCCCTTGTCATATTTTTGAACTTATGGCCTTCGAGTCAAAAAGTTTTCCCACTCTTGGCCTATATTATGCAAAATCAACTTTTCGAGCTTTCAAGTGTTTTAGAATCTTGTGAAAAACACTCCCAAAGCTATATTTTGATCCAATCACATCACCAGCCCCACCCACATCCACGAAAACGAGTGGGTCCTCACATGGTGACATCACAAAGTTGACTGTGTAAACAAAGGGATGTCGGGAAGTGAGGGCAGGCTTACGGTACCTCCCACAACTCAGGGACAAATTTTTTTACTTTTTTTTTTTTATTTGGTTAAAATGGCATAATTAAAAGACCAGTGGGATGATGGGAGTGGGATTTTAAAGATGTGATCAAAACAAATAAATAGTGTTTGGAGATGAGGATGATTGAACTAAAAAAGTATATTTATTTTGTTAGAATTGGAACTAAACTTTCTTAAGGATTCTTTAGAGTTCTGCAGCTTTTGGTACTTTCTAAGTTTGCATCGCTGTTTAAAGTTTTAGAGTTAGTTTTTAATGAAAACAAGTTTTTGCTGTTTGGTTCAACACTTTCCAATAGTTAGAAATAAAAGTTCTCAGATAAAAAGCCAACACATCTTTGATTCTCTGTGCAGTGTGAGGTTTGCAGATATCCTTTCTTTGTCTGTGCATCTCTTTCTTTTTTTTCCCATACATCCTGTGATGGGGGGGGGGGGGGGGGGTGGAGAGTAAACGAGTGTGACAAGGGCTGTCATGTGTGTTCCTGCCAAGGCCAACAAGGGCCGGCGCAGAGACAGGAGGTGTCATATCCTTACATCACTCTCTGTTTCTGCCACCAGCTGGACTCCCCTTCTCTCTCCTTTTATGTCACACTCTATCTCTCTGCTATCCTTTTCTGTCGCCTATGTCTTTCCTTACTCTGTTTTTAGCTTCCAGTGTCCCATTTCTTAATATTTCATCCCTGCAGATCTAATTTAAGTGTTTTTGTAAGATTATTTTAAGTATTGTTTTGTATTTAAATATTTTTAAAAAGTTATCGCTTCTGTACTTAATTTTCAAATAGTCACACAACTGTCAACAAATGTCAACAAAAATGAAAACCACTCAGAGGACACACCTTGTCTCTAGGGTGTGTGAGGTGACTTTCTGTTTCTCCTTTAAACTTTCTTCTGTAACTGCCACTGTCCAACGTGAATCTCACTGTCTGACATCACAAAAGAACATCTTAAAACTGTAGTGCTGCCACAAATGATTACTTTAATAGTCGATTAATCACCTATTATTTTTCAGATTAATCGACTCATCAGGTAATGCACAAACACGTCTGAACCATCATTAGCTTTAAAACTAAAAACTAGATTTATAGCATTACCTGTGATAATGCTAGTGTGAATGCTGTAAGATGAATTTGTCCATGGAGATGCTAGTGCTGAAGATGCTGAAATAGATAGCTGAAACAGCCGAAGCTGATAGCCAACCAAAATATTAGCTAAATGCCAAATTAGCCTAAAAAACTAAAAAAAAATCCTTAATTAGCAAAAATAGCTAGCATGTAGCTGAAATATTAGCAAAACTCCAAAATAGTAAAAAATAATAATAATAAACCTAAAAAAATCCTAAATTTTCCAAACGGCGAGCTGTTTTGGCTGAAATATTAACTAAACTCCAAAATAACCAAAAAAAATTAAAGAAGTCTAAATTATCCAAAACAGCTAGCATGTAGCTAAAATATTAGTTAATTGCCAAAAATGCCTAAAAAAAACTGAAAAAATCCTAAATTAACCAAAATAGCTAGCATTTATCTGAAATATCAGCTCAACTCCAAAATTGAAAAAAAATAAATAAATAAATCCTAAATTTGCAAAACAGTTCGTTGTTTTGGTTGAAATATTAGCTAAACTCCGAAATTAGCCTAAAAACTGCAAAAATCATAAATTAACCAAAATAGCTAGCATGTATCTGAAATATTAGCTAAACTACAAAATTGAAAAAGAAAAAAAAATCCTTAATTTTTAAATTAGCTAGTTGTTTTGGCTGAAATATTAGCTAAACTCTGAAATAGCCTAAAAAATGAAAGAATCCTAAATTAGCCAAAACAGCTAGCATGTAGCTGAAATATTAGCTAAACTACAAAATTGAAAAAAAAAAAACTGAAAAAATCATAAAATTAATTACCAAAAATAGCCTAAAAACTGAAAAAAATCCTATAGTAACCAAAATATCTTGCATTTATCTGAAATATCAGCTAAAATCCAAAATAAAAAAAAAACTGAAAAAATCCTGAAATAAAAACAGCTGAAATATTGGCTGAAATATTAGCCAAACTCCAAAATAGCCTAAAAACTGCAAAAATCATAAATTAGCCCAAATAGCTAGCATGTAGCTGAAATATGAACTAAACTCCAAAACAGACAAAAATCCTTAACAAATGTCACTAAACTAAAGTAATTTTGAGAGAAAGGAAGACTCAACCACAAAGATGAATACTGGATGCTCCCACTACTCATCAGGCTGTCATGAATTAAGTACCTGAAGTTCCTCACTACACTTTATCCGTCTTTGAAATATTCCCCGAATATTTAGCGATCTGTGTTTTTATGTTTCTTCCCCTTTCAGTCTGTGAAAAGTACATCTGCATTATTCAGAGAGGGCCTCCACAGTTCATTAAAAGTGATCACAGTTCCCTGTTCCAAACTGGACCAGCCAGGGTTCACTTGTTTGGTCCACAACCAAAGTTTAAATTACCTTTTACGTTTGCCAAATGAAGCAGACCAAGAAAACAGACTCTGCAGCTTAAACAGCTGGGAACGGGCGCAATGTCAATGTTTACCCCATGATTTTGGTTTCTTTTCTCATTTTCAATAAATTCTAATTTGTTAGTGGAGTTTTTCTAGAAATATCTAGGCTAAGGCTTACTTCTTAATAGTTTTACAAAATGAACTTTATCAATACTTAATTATAAAAAATTACACCTTCACTAATTTTTACCTGATATAAATTATCCAATAAATAAGTATTTCTCATAAAAAAAAAAAACTGTTTGAAATATGAGTGATGATTGTTGAAGACTAAAAATTATCTTTTTTAATACATTTTATTTTTTAATACATTTTAGTTATATAGCGCTTTTAAAAGATACTCAAAGACGCTTACCGACAAGTTACATTAAAAACAGTAGTAAGAAGAATAAAAATACAAATAGTAATAACAATAACAATAATAGTAACTAAATAAATAAAATACAAAGTAAGCAGTAAAATTAAAAATTAAAAGTTTTTTGTATTTTTAAACATGTTCTTGTGGCATTTTTCTCATCAAGTTGAGCTTAAAATGTATGTTTTTTAAACTAGTTTTATTTTATTTTTAACTGCGGTTTATGTAACAAAGTGGAAAACAAAAAATGTAAGAAGATCCTAAAAACAGGTTTGAAAATGGCTGAAAAATTTGGAATTTTTAGAAGAAAATAATCCTAAAAAAACAGATAACGATACTGGAGACTTGATCTTTGGTTCAACCATTCCTGAGACGTAAAATAGTGCTCTAGGGTTAAAGTGTGAAAATTTTAGGAACGAGGTCTGAAAAGAACAATGAAAAACGGCTTTAAATGGGCAACTTCCATTCTTTTATGAAGCTAAATGTACCTTGAGGACACAAAACTGTAGAAAAATGTGATGAAAAAAACCCAGAAAATAACATAAATGTCATGTTTTGACAGTTATAACAAGCTCTCATGGGGTTTTTTTTGCAGTATAAATCTTAGATTTTTCAAGACCTGCATCCATAAATACACTCAGCTGCTCCAGGTGATTGGCAAATTAGACATTTGGATCCAGAGGCGGTTCAGCAGGTGTGGTGGTCCTTTCGCTGTGAAGCTCCTGAATGAACTCTGCTATTGGACGGTCCACGCGTACGCCACTCCAGCCTCTGGGCACAGCGGCAGATCAGCCAGCTGAGCCATCAGAGCAAAAATGAGGTCAAATTGGCCTTTCGACTGCTCGTAATCTTCCACTTCTGCACAAAACCCACTCGCCACTCGCGGCAAATGGCACTTTTCAACTTTTGATGAACTCACAAGTATCTGAGGAGCGGCCCTTGAAGAATATTCCTGATTTGTTTCAGTGCGCGCCTGTTGCTTCTGCCTAAATGTGTGCAAATGTTGCTTTTCCCGCTCCAGTCGGGGTTTGTTTGCATTGGAAGTGAGTGAAGGGGGGGGCCGAGATCAATGCCAAAACCATTACGCGGTGCACTTTAAGTAGAGCAGTCCCATTTTAGCAATTTGGCAGTAGCCGAGACCCACATGTGGAATTATTGGATCAATAGCCTGGTAGCTTGATAGAGAGTAGTAAATTATATGATCAATGTTGTGTACACTGTCTCTACCTGCTAACTTTGAACATTTCCACGTCCGTGTTTCTTTCATAGCGGCGCTTGTATGGATGTGTTTTCTCTCGTAAAGGCCTCATTTCCGAAGCCGCTTTGAGTTTTTCTCCTTTGATTTTCGGACACAATGTGCGAGAGGGAAAACCGGAGGACATCAAACAGCGGAGTTGAAGATAGAAAGAACGGGAAAAAGGATAAACCGTGCACAATCGTCTCAGCTTTTTGACTCAAAACGTCTTTATGCACGCGCTCATCTCTTGGAGAAGGACGGAATTCTGTTCGAGTGCGGCCCGACCTCTCGTTTCCATGTCTGTCTCCCCGGTCCCGTCAGTCTGCAGCGATACCTCTCCTCACCGCGGGTTCATGGTCGTGTACGTGTCAGAGAGACACGGAGAGACAGCCCGATCGGCCGGCGGAGAGGCCTCGCTTTTGAGCTTGATTTGTTTTTGTTTTTTCCATCTCCCTCTCTCCTGTCACATGGCAAAGGCTGAACCATCGGGGGGAACGGTAAGCAAATGACACTGACTAGGAGGTTGAGGCAGGGAAGGAGGTGGGTGGACGGATGAAGGGGGGCGCGCACACACACAAAGGAGAGCCTGTCACACTCACTTAGATGCTGAAATATTAAAGTGAGCAGTCGGGTTGTAATTTTCCTGAGAAAGCCGAGGGAAGAGGGGGATAAGTGAAGCGAGAGGAGGGCAGAGGAAGGGCCACGAGTGATGGAAATACAAGGAGAGGCAAGGTATCACAGATGATCTCCCCTTCCTCTGTTCTCACTACTCGCATTTAATATTGCTCCTTTAATTAGCTTGGCTTTCTACAGTCTGTCTATTTTTGCTCCTTTTCTCCGCCAGATGTGAATAATTCAGCAGGAACTGTGTCCTGCTGCTTAAAAAGACAGCCGGTTCACCGATCTGCCATGTATCCGTGGAAAGGAAACGGAGAGAAGTCGTGAGGAATCTTTTAAAAATCCGACTCTTCACTTTTCTTTGATTTAGAATTTGCAACAAACCTGGCAAAATTAAGGATTTTATCATAGGTTTTTTTTTTTTTTTTTTAATTAAGCTTAAATGTACGATGGAGTATTGGGGTCACCGAAAAAAAAAAAGTAATATTACTAGTTTTTTTCTCGTAGATATACGACTTTAAATCTCATAAATTTACGAGAAAAAAGTTGTAACTGCTAAATTATGAGAATAAAGTCGTATATTTATGACTTTAAAAGTCATAAGTTAAATTTACAACTTTTAAAGTCGTAAATTTATGAGAAAAAAACATTTAAATCTACGGGATTTAAAGTCGTATATCTACAAGATTAAAGTCGTAATTTAATGAGAAAAGAACCAAAGTTGTCTGTTTATCAGAGCCGTGCTTGAAGATGAAAGACGTGGAGAATCTGGTGTAGATTATGTCCAGATCTGTGTTAAAAACAAAGAAATTCTGAACGTTTTGGCGATTCAAAATCAAATTATTTCCGGGTTCGGTAGTGCGTGTGTTGTCTTGCTTATCTTCAAGTAAGCAAAAGAGGCGCTATTATTGTGTTAAACAGACTTTTTATTAACAGTCTCTTCATACTGCTGCACTGTGCATGACTAGCGCTCATCTGCTGCTTACCACTTGCCGTGCATCGAACATGTGACCAGTCGCTTGGCCTTCTGGGTAATGCAGTTCGTAAACAGCTAACTTCAATACACAACAGTGCGGAGTTTCATATGTAATATAAAGATCTCAGAGATACACGTTCATCAGGATCGTCACTTTATTACATCTTTCATTTCCTTTCCCCACCTTACGTCATGTCTCTGTCATGCTCAGAAACCAAAAGAGAATGTAAACAGAGCTCCGGACGCCTCCTTCCCCAAATGAAACGTCCCGTCTCGACACAAAACAACATTGAGAAATGACAACAGTCTGTCACGTTAGCACAAGAACATTGAAAATTCCAAAAACTCGTCCTCTTCAGACGGAAGCATCACAGAGTTGGAGGAGATCTGGTCTGTCGTAGAGGAAGAAATGACGTGAAGTGGACAGCTGGAGGATATGGACCGCTTCATAAACGGGATCTGCAGAGATCCTGCAAGCACCATCAACGAATAAAACATTATTAAACTGTAAATCAAATAAAGGAACTTCCAAATATTTGAAATATTTGAAACATTCAGTTTACCTGATGAAATCCCAGACGCTTTTCACAGTTTGGTTGGTCTGCTTCAGTTCACGGCATAAATTCGCTGGAATGTAGACTCCCCTCGATTTTAATAAAGTTATGAGAAAAAAGTCGTAAATCTACGAGATTAAAACTCATACATTTACGAGATTTAAAGTCGTATATCGTATAAAAAAGTCGTATAAAACTTGTAATATTACTTTTTTTTTTTTTTCGGTGACCCTAATACTCCGTCGTATAAATGAATATTCCTTTATTTAAATTGTTGTGAATTGTTGGCAGATGAAGGTCGAAAAAGCTTGTAGGTGTAAAGTAGAGCCTCCAATCCTGCCTTGCTGATCACCTGGATCAGTTTAGCCAATAAGGAGCTTCAATGACATGTTGGTTAGCAAATACGTGGAGATCGGGCCTCGAGGCCTGGATTTGGGCACCCCTGTACGACGACTTGATCCATGCAGGTCTTCATTGTTGTCGTCTGAACGACAACAATGCACCAGTACTGTCAGGACGGGACTGTAAGCTAGCATGTCTCAGAAACAACACAGGTGTTTAGATTTCGGATGAAAACTTGAAAGGATGAATGCTTTTTAAATAAATCAAAGAATGATTGTATCACGTCTTAAAATAGAGGTCATCTCTTTTATTTCATCGTTTTCTCATCTCTCTCGTCATTTTTTTTCTTTCACGACAACATTGTTTAGAAATATTAGCTTAAGTTCATGTCATTCCAAAATCAAAAACAACAATTTTATTTTATTTAATTTTTTTTAACAAGTTCTGAAGTAGATTGCAGACAAAAAATAGAATTAATTAAAAATAATAATAAAAAAGCACAATTCCAAATTATTTAAAAGTAAAACTTGTTCTGAACTAAGGCCAGGAATCAATCTAAAAAAAAATAACTTATTAATACCAATTCTGGAAAAAATTAATCATAATTATTGTTTTTTTTGTAACAGTATTGGTCGACCACTTATTATTTGGAAATCATCATCAATGAATGTGGTCAATCGATTAATGTGATAATGAGACTGCTGCCGTGCGGCCACCTGCCAAAATCACTGAAAAAAATAGCATTTAGATCACTACGCAGAGGCATTATGGGATATGTGACTGTAGTCTTATGGGGTCCAGATGACCCAAGCCTTACGTTGAGGAGCGATCCATCCCATGGCAAACGTGGATGAAGGTGGATTTGATAAAAATCATTGAAAAAAAAAGTTCAGCGCTCTGTCCTGTCCAGATGACCCCACCGCTAACGTCAACAACCCAGGATAGCACAAGAGTTAACTTGTTTTAAACCTTTTAATATTTATATTAGTTCTGTGAATCGATTAAAAGAAAATCAGATTAATCACACTTTTGGATAGTGATTAATTGCGATTAATCACAATGTTTTACAAGGTGAACTTTCTCCCTGAACTGACGCGTAATTAAACCTATCGTAACGATCAGTATTTATATTGCTTTCTGCAGCTGAGGCTCAGCGACGTGTTGTCGTGTTACCGTGACAACGCACCAGACCAAATGGTCAAATAGTCTGTTTTTTTATGTATTAAGCAATCCAAAAACAAAAAAATAACAACATTAAGTAATAAAAAGTAATTGAGTATTTATTTATTTGTAAGTGACCATGAGATTATAACGTGTTTTAACGCACGCAGTGGAAGTCTGACCCGTCTGAGGCAAAGCAGAAGACTGTTTCTTTGCTAGATCTAATTAATCTTTTGGTTTGGGCAATCAGGAGACGTCCTGTCAAGGCCTTACTCCCCAATTTTAGCTGCACCCTTTGGTACACACACCTCTAACACCTCAAAATACACACTCTAACAAACATGCATACATCACACAAGGAAGGTGGAACCTTCGACCTTCTGTCCCCTACCCCATCCCTGGTGGGGGGGCCCTTGGCCTGGTGGTCTTGTCTCTTGGGTGCCGGTCTCAGCGGCCTCCTCTCCACACCGGGAGAGGGATCCCCAGAATTTAAGATGTAGAGCAGGATATCAAACTATATCCGAGCCAGGGGGTGTCCAGGTCTCGGTGGTGCGGGTTCCGGTCCTTGCTCTCGAAAACTGGGCCTCTCCAAAACCTCCATCAGTGGGTGTGCCTGGTCGGGCCTTGTTAACATCACTCTTCTAGGACCCACATTTCTCTTGGGTGTCTCTCTACTGGGTGGGGGTGGACGGCCCCTGCCCAGCTCCCCCTTGTACCTTCCGCGGCGGGGATGGCGGGCGTTTGGAGCATGGAAGCCGGTCACTATTGGGGGACCCTGGCTCGTACCTGGGTTTGACGGGGGGGATGCCCGGCGCTGCATGGTGGTGGTGGGCTGCTCCTCTAGGGTTGGGGGGCTCTCCGGGGGTGGGGCCTCGCATCGGCCTTCCTGGCGTGGTGGGGGGGTTTCTGTTCCGGCTGGGCTGGGGCTTGCACTGTGTGCTCCTGTGCTTTCCGGCTTTGGGGTGTGGGAGGCCTCTGCGGCGGTCCCGTATGCCCTGGCTGGATGTTTGACGGGCGGATTCTCTCCGCAGCCCCATGGCGGGTGTTGGGGGTTCCGGGCTACTGCTGCTGGTGTGTGAGCTCCAGTGGAGAAAAAATAAATAGATAAATAAATAATCTTTTGGTTTAATCGCATAAAGTGTTAAGGCGGTAACTTTCTCAGCCCTAATAAAACCCTAAACTTGTGCGTCAGTCTCCTCTCAGCATCTACAGAGTCTGTGCATCCAGTTGGAAGCAGACCCGTCTGCTTTAGCTCGTCTTTGTGTAAGTGACCCCGAGTCTGTCTGAAAGTGGTTGCGCTGGGATGTTTGACTGAGTGTGTTCAGGTGTGTCAGACTCTGCTTAGCTCACCAGTTTGGGTCGGTGAGGATGATTTGTCAGGACACTGCAGGTTGGAGCTGGTGGGTAGGGAAAGACAGGGTAATGGGCGAAGTGGTGATGCAGTTTCTCCCACTTATCATCATATTGATATTGTGCTCTCCGCCAGTGTGTTTGTGTGCGCATTTGCCCTGACAGTCTGTCAACCTGCACTTTAACTCCCAAAACCACTTCTGTCTCAGGCTCCCCAGTTACACAGCATCACTGTCTGGATGAGTACTATTGGTGACTGAGGGGGAGGCTGAGTGCTCGAGGTGGGCTGTCCCGCGTGTCAGCTCCGGAGGCTTCACTGTCACCGCTCAAGAGGACATGAGACAGGACTGAGATCTGCACACACGAGGATCTAAACGCCGCTCTGCCTCGCCTCATCTTTCAGCTCTCTAAGAAGTTTTAATGAGCTGAGAATAAAACGGGGTTCCTTCATCTGTCACCGCGTCTCCATTCCAGTCATAGCTCACTCCGGCCATTCCCGGGTCACGTCCGAAAAACAATCGGCGCGGCAGCCTGACTCAGCCAGGACAGCGAGCCGAGCGCAGATGAGTCATCCTGGAGAGGTGCTTTTTGTCCGGGGGACGATGACAGATCCATGAAGAGACGGGACGGTGATGCGCTAAGGGTGTCTAACTGTCTCAACTTGGATTAAAGATACTCCTGAGTGTGTGTGACCACGACTGTGTGTGTGTGCTAAAAAAAGGAACGACTCTACAGCTCAATCTCAAAACTACAGACTTCTGTTTTCTGTGGCGTTCCTACATGACAGAACTTTGCTTACTTTTGTTTGTGTGTGCTTCAAACCGCTCAACAACTTGCTCCCCGGCTGTGGAGCTTCCCAATCAAACATGATCCGCTGTCACTAATCCTGTTTGGGACTAGATCGCTCACCGTAATCCTTTTCAGGACAAATAGGCTTCCCCAGAACCCAGAGAGACCCCGACCGACTCTCACACCGGCATTCACCGAAGATCTGTCAAGAGGAACAGTCACATGTGTTTCACTAAAACATGTTTTTGCCTAAAAAAATTTTAATGCAGTAATATTGACTGAAAACTCATTTATATTTGACTTCAATGAAAATCCTGTTTTTTGTTCCTTTTACATGTTCTTGTGCCATTTTTCTCATAATACATGAAGAAATTGAGCTTAAAATCACATTTCTGTCAAGAGTAGGCAAAGAATTTAGTGGAATAGCTTATGTAGAAAAAACAAACCAGAACTACATTCTCCCTGCTCTGCTCCATTCTGATGCAGGAATAGACTATATCCTGGTGGAGAACAGGAGCAGACTATTTCTTGATGGTGAAAGGGAACAGAATATTTCATCGCGGATAAAGGGAGCACACTATTTCTTGGTGGAGAATGGAAGCAGACAACATCCTGGTAGTGAAAGGGAAAATAATATTTCCTGGTGGAGAAAGGAACAGACTATTTCTTGGTGGAGAAATGGAACAGAATATTTTGTCGTGGAGAAAGGGAGCAGACTATTTCTTGGTGGAGAATGGGAGCAGACTATTTCTTGGTGGACAAAGGGAGCAGACAATATCCTGGTGGAGAAAGGGAACAGACTATTTCTTGGTGGAGAAATGGAACAGAATATTTTGTCGTGGAGAAAGGGAGCAGACTATTTCTTGGTGGAGAATGGGAGCAGACAATATCCTCGTGGTGAAAGGGAAAATAATTTATCAAGGTCGAGAAAGGGAACAGACTATTTCTTGGTAGATAAAGGGAACAGACTATTTCTTGGTAGAGAAAGGGAACAGACTATTTCTTGGTGAAGAAAGGGAGCAGACAATATCTTGGTGGAGAAAGGGAAAATAATTTATCAAGGTCGAGAAAGGGAACAGACTATTTCCTGGTGGAGAAAAGGAGTAGACTTTATCCTGGTGGAGAAAGGGAGCAGATTATTTTCCGGTGGAGAAAGGGAACAGAATATATCTTGGTGTAAAAAGCAAGCAACAAGTTAGATGGTTTGAAGGTGGATTACTGAGCAAGAACAGAAAAGTGTGCATGTCTCCAGGAAAATGATTCACATGAAAGCGAAAAAAATTTTAATACAGAGATTGATTAATAGTTAACTGGCAGGGATGATCAAAACAAAATGTTCTCTTCATTTCAATAAATCCTGAAATGTTCATATGGCCGTCTACATTTTTTGACCGAATTTCATCTCAAAATGAACCCATTAGCATTTGTGCCAAATTTTGTGGATAAACACCCGGGCTACACAGTATATCAACATTTTTTATGGATTTTTTTGTGGGTGACACGCTGACGAGGACAGCATGACATCATAAAACGGGCGGCACCATGAAAGGAGCGAAAGGCGGAGCCTCAGAGATCGAGGTGTTTTCCTTGCGGGTACGAAAGGAGTTCAAAAAATAACTTGCATTTCATAAATACTCGTTTGTTTTTAGTGTTCCAAAGTAAAATATGATCATACATATGGATATACTGAAGAAAAGCATGGTATGGCCCCTTTAACAAAGTTGCTACAAATTTAACAATTTCCTTAAAATACCAAGTATTAATCAGGTATCCAAAAAAGATGACAGTTGTTCATTAACTGACATCGCAAGCTTTCATAATTCAAGTCTCAAGACCAAACTTTAAAAAATAAAAAAAAGTTTAACTTTATTTTATTTATTTAATACATTTATTTAATGTTAATTATTATTTTAATAAATAATACTAAACATGTTTTTACCAGACTTGAAGGCCTGCATGTGTTCTGTATTTTAATCTTGAACTTTTTTGCATCAAATCTCTACAGTGCACTTCAATTAAGAAAAAAATATATGTATATATTTAAAAAGAACTACATAAGACTGATTTTAAAGAATGAACTTGCTCATTTTGAATGCAGCTCATCAACACTATTTCTTGCGTTAATGTGGAGCAGAAGAAACAACATGTTTATGTGAATAAGCAGGTTGTAAAGCTGCTTGTTGGACGCTTTCCCATAGAAAACAGATGGCCTCAGCACTGCTGTTAGTGTTGACAAAAGAAAGGCTCCCGGTTGGTTTAGGGACAGAGCTGCTGTGTTTTGATGACACATAGTCACACACACAAAGTTGCCCCGGTATAACCTGGACCAATGAGGTGTCTGACTGATTAAATCAACTTTCACCCCCCCCCCCCGCCGCCGCCCAGGGCTATTCCACAAAGATGATGCTTGGAGGGAAGACAGGGAGTGAGGTGACAGAATGACGGGATCAGGGGGGAAAGTTAGCCGCGAAGACTGGAAGCAGCTTTTGTTGCTTATCTGGGGTAAAAATAACAAGGTACAAAGTATCAGACACTAAAAAGAGGAGCAGGAGAGGGAGGTTTGACAGAGGTTTCCTCAATCCCCTGTCAAGAGCTCACACTGCTTAAATCTGTGCTCTTTTGTTTGTGGCTTCAGGGGAGAAAGCTGTCTCATAAATCTAAATATATACATAAATCTTGATGCGTTGTTAGTTTGTTTTCCTCTGCCGCTCACTTAAAAGCTGCTGAGCTCAGGTCACTTTGGTCCTATGGACATTTAGGTCAGTTCAAACTCTTTAAATGCCAAGACACTCCAGAGGATCCAGTGTTTCAAACCGAGGTCACTAAAAGCAGACAATAGTGTTTCCACAACACTAAAAAGCTTGTTTAGAGGGATGCCAGTCAGAGCTGCTGCCAGTGAGCTCACATCAACTGTAAGACACGGATATTCCTGAGTTTACAGACTTGTATGCCACGATCCTGCATAGTGCACACTCTGAAAACTAACACTGGAAAATAATTATTTCTGGAAATCTTAAAGTTTTCATTTTAAAGGGAATATAGACTTTTGTATCAAACATTGCTACATTTGTGTTGAAACGCAAATGTGGGATTTTAGAACCATTTTGTTTAAAATAAAATGTTACTATTGACAGCAACTGGTGGTATAAGACTTAATTAATTAAAGAGGACCAGGTTTAGTGACGGAAACTTCAAAGAACTGTAGCATTATCTGTGATAATGCTAGTGTGAATGCTTTTTGCTGAAAGTAGTCGCTAAAGATGCTGAAACTTTTTGCTGAAAATGGCAACACAATTTATTTTAATTAATGAGGGGATTTTCTGAAAATTAAAAAGCAATTTGCAAAATGCTAAATTTGCTTAAAGACTGGAAATTTCATTAAAGAATTAGGAAAGAGCACAGACTTTGATCTAAATTTCTAAAAAAAGAAAAAAAAATCCCTAATACATGCCAAATTTGTCAAAAAAAATTAGTGTGTTGCTTAAATATAAGCTAAACTCCAAATTAGTCCAATAAACCTTAATAGACACCAAATTAACCTAAAAATAAGCTAGCTCCTAGGTTAAATAATAGCTAAAATTCAAAATAGCCTAAAATCCCTTAGTAAACTCAATTAGTACCAAACAGCTGGATTTTAAAATAGAGGCTAAACTCAAAATTAGCCTACAAAAGCCTCAGTGAATAAGAAATTAGTCAAAAACGTTAGCATATTGCTAAAATAGAAGCTAAACTCCAAATAAGCCTATAAAACCTTATAATAAATTAGTCAAAAATGTTAGCATATTGCTAAAATAGAAGCTAAACTCAAAATAAGCCAATAAACCCTCATAATAAATTAGTCAAAAACGTTAGCATATTGCTAAAATAGAAGCTAAACTCCCAATAAACCTAAAAAAACCTTATAATAAATTAGTCAAAAATGTTAGCATAATGCTAAAATAGAAGCTAAACTCCAAATAAACCTATAAAACCTTATAATAAATTAGTCAAAATGTTAGCATATTGCTAAAATAGAAGCTAAACTCCAAAATACCATAATAAAAACCTCAAGTTACCCAAATGAGCTAGCATATTGCTAATATAACAGCTCAATGCCAAATCTTTCTGAAAACGACCATAAAAGATGAAAAATAGTCCATAAATATATATAAAGACTTTCTGCTAATCTACTTAAAATCCTAAATTTGAGGACTTTCTCACATATTTCCTTTGATACCAAAAATACGAGCAGTAATGTCCTGAACAAGCGGAACGTTTTGATCCCAAGATTGCTGAAATTGGGAGGAAGATAGTGAAATATCTGGATTGATTATGCAGAAGTTTGGGCTGAAGGCGGTTGTTTGGACTTGATTTCGATAAGATTAGTGCTGGTTAAGTGTGTGCAGAAGAATGCAGCAACTGTAGATCAGGCACACCTAACCTCTGAGTTGTCCACTGCTTTTGTATTTCATGAAAAATACAGAAGTTTGAACATAAAGAGAGTTAAAGAAGACTTACACACACATCTGTGATATCTTAATGCTGCCGACTTACTGACCTGTGGTAAGTCTAACATGTTAGTCACTGTTCTAATGCTCAGCTCCACATGACTCATCTCCATCTTTGTCTTTCAATCTCATTTTTTTTTCTTCTTTTTCCACTCATCTATTGCTCTCCACCATAATTATTAAGCAAGATGAGAATGTCAGATGCAGTCAGTCAGGATGCAGCGTAAGGCGGAAAAACAGTTTACTATTTGTGAAACTGGATAGAAGTTCATTGAGTGTGTTTGAAAATGTTCTTTGGTGAAGTTGCGATAAATGTGGAAACATTTTCAAACTACAAAACTTTCACGTTTCCCTTAAATACATTTGCTACTAAAGATGTATTGTAAAAACTTGTTAACAGCTGATGATCGAACACACCTGTAAATGTGGACATTTTTACAATTTTTCTGCAAATAATTGTCTCTTTTTTGTGTTTTTAATTGTACAGCAGTTTGAGCTGCGATGCATGAAAACATTTTTTATAAATATATCTTCTTCTTTATTCTTTGCAGACCTCCTGCATCATCTTCAGATGCTTGCCTTGTTTCTTTAAATGTCCAATCAAGAATAATGTTGGCTGATTGTCAGCCGCAATAAAGGCCGTAGAATTTATTTTAACACTCATACGTTCTTTAGATTATGATTACAAATGTTATCCTCAGCATCTTTTGTTTACTTTTCATACATTTTTAATTCACCTTAATGATGATTTCTGCTTCGTTTACTTGACTTTAAAAGTTTTGTCAACATAATTTAACTTTTTGTGATCTCTTCTGGACCAGCTGGAAAACTGCTGAAGGCTTTAAGTTTAGATACTTTATTTAAACAATAAATTGACTTGTTTGACTTTCAAGTCACTAAGTCTATTTGTTCCTTTCATTAGACAAATATTCTATTGTGTGTTTCCGTTGCTGGCTTTTATTCTCCCCCACTTTTAGCTGTTTGTGAAGTAAATAACACTTTATATTTATCATCTTGATGTGATGAAAGTGTAATTGAGAGCAAAAACAGTTAACAGCATAACAAGTAAAATATTATATAAAGTGATATTCAAAATTATAATTATTCAAGGATTTGAGAAAATGGAAAAAAAGCATACATTGTGATGTTGTTCTATGTCTTTACCGTCACACAATGAGCTGAGAAGCCTGTAGCGGCTGATCTTTAATATTCCTATCAGACGTGTCGCTGTTATTTACCGACACTCACCAGTGTTCATCTCATTTACTTCTGCTTAAAGAAATGTTATGCAACTGAAGGATCTAAAGCTTCAGTTTTGTTTTTCTTACACCAAGCGATCCATCAGGGATTTTGTCAGATTTTACTAAATGATAGAATCGCAGAAAATGAATGACTCCTCTGAATTAATTCACTGTCAGTTTGATTTCTTCATTGCTCAGCTTGCTTTGGAGCTGCAGTCTGAAGTAAACTAACGTCACGTTATCAGGACTCTCTCTGTGAAGTCTGTTTAGAGAAAAACAAAAAATAAAACAGAATAGAACAGAGCATAATAGAATATAAAATGACAGAATAGAATAGCATAAAACAGAACAGTTCAGAACAAAATAGAATAGAATAGAATAGAACAGAACAGAACAGAAAAGAACAGAAAATAATAGAATGGAATAAAATAGAACAGAACATAACAGAACAGAATAGAACAGAAAAGAGCAGATTAGAACAGAAAACAACAGAATAGTATAGAATAGAACAGAATAGAACAGAACATAAAAAAACAGAACCGAAAATAATAGAGTAGAATAGGATAGAATAAAACAGAAAATAATAGAATGAAATAGAATAGAACAGGACACAACAGAATAGAACAGAATAGAACAGAACAGAATAGAATAGAACAGAAAAGAGCAGATTAGAACAGAAAACAATAGAATAGAACCGAATAGAATAGAATCGAAAGAACAAAACAGAACAGATAGAATAGAACAGAATCGTATAGAATAGAATAGAAAAGAGCAGATTAGATCAGAAAACAGAATAGAATAGAATAGAATAGAATAAAAATAACCACACTAGCACGTCCAAAATAAAAAACAATAAATAAACATTAAAAACATAAAAACAGTCAAAGATTACAATTTATCAACAAAAAATAATCATAAAGTAAAATACTTAAACACTAAGTATTTAATTACTTAAACTTAAGAAAGCTTTTACTGTCTTCAAGCTGGATTTAACATCTGAACAGCCTCTATTCTTTAAATGAGAATTAGGCTTGATTATTACTTGAAAGAAAATTAAAAATGAACAAAATTGTAAGCCGCTTGAATTCCCAAGAGGATCTGGCGGCAGCAGGCAAGATGGCGGCTGAAAAGCTTTAGTCGTAAACGGAAAATTCCACAAGATTTCAGAGTTAGCCACTTTAATTTAAAACAGTTTGGATATTCAGGATTATATAAAAATGTGTTAAAAGAGATAAACGCTTCATTAAAATGTATTAACAAAAGCATTCAGATTGATAAAACTGTTGAGACCAGAGTTTACGTTTGAGCGCGGTTAGCATACGCTAACCCCTTTACGCAATCAACATGACTCCGCTCTGTTGCAGAGAAAAGCGGCTTTGCACCGATATAAAACCACTTTATATTAGTAATGTGCTGCCGTATCTATCAAAAGCCACTTTAAAGTGTTGCTACCAGCGCTAAACGCTTTTCTCTGCATGTCCGCTAATTGATCGAGTCTGTCAGAGAGCATTTTAGGTTTTGACAGAAACATCTCAGGTTGTAAAGGTTCAAAGCTTAGAAAAATATAAACATCTTTTTTTTTCTACCAAAATGTGCCAGCGGGGGGAGGGGCCAAACAGCTAATGCTGTTTAGCTCCCATCTTTTCCTCCGCCAGATGCCCCTCCTCAAAGCTTGTTCTCACCTTTGCAAGCATCCATGTTCTAGAAGTGAACTGTAATTAGAAAATATTATTACACGCATGATTTAATCTCCAAAAACCGTCTGAAAGAAAATGAAAACACTCGACGAAGATAATGCCTCAAATATGGTTTCAATGAGAGAGTGAGATGTCAAGGTTGGAAAGTTCTGTGCAGTTAAAAAAAACTGTCTCTGCAAACAGAGCGGGGGAGCTTTTCTTTTCATTGGATTATGTGACATTATTATCGTAAAGTGCTGCTTCTCAGACACTTTGATGTCACTGCAGGAATGTCATCATTTCCTCACCCTCAGAGGCACATCCCTGCCTTTGTGACCATTTAATAGAAAGAAGTGGAGGTCCGCATTCTTGTTAAGAACTGATAATATTTTGCAAAGAAGTGGAAAATGACAATTATTGTGCGCTGGCTGTCGGTGAATAGAGTGTTGTTCAGTGAAAGACGTCGTCTGTTGTTTGTGCGTTTTAGAAAAAGAAGCTCAGTCAAGCAGTTTTCCTGATTCCATTTTCCAAAAAAAAAAGAATCCATTTTGGGATATTAACATCACAAATGTTGGAGGAAAAAAAAGATCACTTGACAGGAAGAGCAAGTGAAGGAGGGAGGAGATTACACAGAGGGCATAGAGGTAGATAAACAAGAAAAGTAGGTAGAAACCGAAGATAATTGCACACGACAGACCGCCACTTCTTTTTTCACTTTCCATCAAGACTGTTAAGGCATGAACAAGAAAACTAATTTAGAGTGAACTGTTACATTTATGCCTGCCCAAACTTCAGTTCAAAGGGGATCATCTCTTTTTTTACAAAGCTGTTTCCTATTTTAAAGACTTTGTTTTCCTCTATTGATTTTCATTTGATAAATACCTTAAAAGAAACTGTCAAAAGAATAGTTTCACTGAATTTACTGAGAGAGCAGGAGGAATTCATCAGAAACTCACCACTGAGTTGTAGGCGTGAAGTAAGCCTCCCCTGATATCCCATCATCCCTTCGCTTACACTCTCTTCCTTTAGCTTCCAGCCCCTAAAACCCTGGAGTGCAACAATGGAAAGAATCATCGGCCGTACAGATTTGATCCAGATACAAGCTTAGAACATTGACTCTAAATGGAAAACTGGACAAAACGCATGTGACATCAACCATCACCACCCGCTCAAATGACGCCAATCACCACGGAAGTCACCATGTTGGAGCCAGATGACAGTGATTGGTCTAAGTCGACGTTTCTATGAAAACTACTGTTGTCAATCATGACTGAGCTCGTTTCGAAGTCCACGCCCCTTCCACTAAAGGCGGGCTCGATCAAACATTCGAGGTGGGGCCAGCGAGCACCACATGCTCGAGACATCTGATTGGTCAGTTTATAACTTGAATAACTTGTGGAAAAAAAAATATCATGCAAACTATTCGGATTAGCAAGAAAGTACCAAAAAAAAGACAAAGTAAGAATAAAACAAATACAATGACTGAGTAACAGCTGTTTATTTCTCTATAGAAGTCTATGAGGTTTTGGCTTCTTGGAGCCAGCAGGTATTTCCTATTTGGAACACAAGAAGGGAGGAGTCACTCAGTCCATTTATCTATATAAAGTCAATAGCTCAGACAGGACAATTAGGATCTATTAATATGTTAGTGGATGGAATGCATTCTGGGACTCCACCGCGTCCCTTTTTGACGTTTTAGGTGTCCCCAAGTCGACTTTTTTTGACGTGCTGGCTGTTCCCATAAAAACAGGGGTCACTAACATCAATGCCGTGAACTGGTATTGGTCTGAGGGCCGCTTGGTACCAGGGACGGGGGAAAAAAATGAATGCACTATTCAGAAGTCCCCAACACTCCCTTTAAACCCTTCCGCTCTCCTTGGGGTCCAGATGGCTCCAACCACATATTGTTATGCGATTTCTTCCATGACAAATGTGGACGAAGGGGGACAGGATTTTATGTCTGCCATGGACATTAGTGAAACTCCGAAATCAGTGAAAAAAAAAAGTTCAGCGCACTATCCTGTGGTGTCCAGATGACCCCACTTTTAATGTAAACAAGCTAAGGAGAACGGAAGGGTTACACTGGACCGTAACCCTAGACATTGCGTCCCGAGGGTTGTGTCCCCAACTTGTCAAAAAGTGAGGTAGAGAGAATCGGCCATACATCCATCTATGATGAGTTGGGAGTGAGAACGTGTTGGTGGATCCCATCAGAACCGAGCAGAGCAGAGAGACTAACCCCTCGCTTACACCGCTAGCCTCAAGGCTCCGTTGCGTGCGCCGCAGTCTTTTCGTAACATTAAAAGTGCGATAGAAACTTCCACTGCAGGCGTTCACGTCCTGCATCTGCGGACTGGCCTCTGTGTCCTTGCGAATCCATTTCGTTCGGGTCAAATTTTGATGGACGACGCAGCTGATTTGCAGCATTTTTTTGTGAAGTTGGAGCTATTCACAACTTAAACCGGAAACCACGCGAGCAAATGTAAAGTGCATATTTTCAAAATGAAACAAAATTTCCGCTGAACTCGCCGGTTTCAGCGTGTCGTAAACATTATGTAATAATTCCGTGCTTTACCCATTATATATTGAGGAGTCCCACGCAGACAGAGAAGGGTACTGAAATGACTGGAGAACGAGGGGTTTGGCTTCCTGTATCAACAGAGCCTGTGGCTGGAGCAGCAGCCAGTGGAAGCCATCGGCTGTAGCTAGTCTGCTCCCGCAACGCAACAGAGCCGTGATGCTAGCGGTGTAAGCCCGGGGTAAGTCAGCGTCAAAGTAAATCTATAAATTAGAAGGGAATGTTGTTAAAATTCATGTTTTTTTTTCAATTGTTTTAAGTTTTTTATTATTTGTGACTATTAATTCCTCTTGTTTTTACTCTCTACTACAGTCTAACGTTGACACATAGCGTTCAAATATAATTTTTGCGAGTTACTCCGCTTCATTTACAGGCTCTGTTCATTTCCTCTTTTCTCTCTTTCAGTTCACACTCTCCAACACGTTTTCCCCCCGCAGGTCTTCTCTCTCTGCAGTGACTTTGAGTAAAACAAACAAGGTGAGTGAACTGGAGATAGACTATTGACGCTCCCAAAGGCAGCTGCTTATTTGACACTCACCCAATCAGTTTTTTGCTTCTGCATGACTGACAGAGGTGGTGTCTAATTACAAAGGAATGTTTGGAAGCACCCAGATAATCCTCTAAATGCCTGTCCAAAAGTACCGACAAACCTCCCGTTGGATAAACGGCAGGAACCAGTCGTTTTGTTTGCAGCGGTTTGGGGAACAGTTTGGGGAAGTTGTCCAGGCTTGTTTTAGAAAACATGGGAAAAGTTTAATTTACACCGCTGACGACTGTTCATCCAGGAAGGGAAAGAGAGGGAAATAGAGACTGACCTAATGGGCTTCTTTAAGAGTTTTTCTGGCTTTAATCCTCTTTCGATCTATTGTAAAATCCTTTCCTTTTGGTTTTTTATTCATGGTTACACCGTTTTTGGCGCAATCCAAAAATCCACTGTTTTCTTGGACATAGTTTCTGCAGAGTGGCGGTAGTTTATCATAAAATTAGCCTCTGAGTTGCGAGCACGGAGAAAGCCCGCCCACTTCCCATCATCCATCTGTTTACATGTTCAAAACCCAAACCTAACGTTACCAGAGCAACAAAAATGGCAAGTAATGTTGGAGCCATCCAGATTGGAGGAGGAAAACAGACGTACCAGACGACTGGACACCACTGCTACAAGCTTTTTTATACAGCATTTTACCCAAAAAATGATTATTAGCTGCATCGATAACAGTTCTGAATCATTTTATGAACTTTAAATAATTGATAATCAAAAAAATAAAATATAATTTAAAGTAGAAGTAACGATCAGACCAAAATGTGGGGCGTTGACCTTGCAGATCACATCCCGACGACCAGTTGACTTTGGATAAAAGTCATGCCGTGTGTCAGTTCTGTTAAACCAACATCAAATCTGTCAAGAACACAACAGGTTTGCAAAATCCCATCGAACGCTTTCATCCACAGCAGGAAGAAACTGTTGAGATTCCACTAGCGCGAGTGTGACTTCACTAACTTCTTCTACGATCATTTCCACTGGACAAAAAAAACATACCGGATATCCTAAAGAAACTTCTACTGTCGTCGGAAAAGGTGAACAACGAAGTAAATCAGTAAAAGGATCTGAGACCAAATTCTGTGGCGGAGAGTGAGGACTTCCAATAGCATACATTTAAATGTAAGTAATGATTTTTTGTTGCTGCATGACCTTTTTAGACAAAAAACCGCTGTCGTTGTGTATATTCAAGCGCAGGAAGCTTTGCACAAACGCTAGCGAACCGGCGATTATTGATGACGTCATCAAACAAAAGTGACGTTCGAAATACGAGACACTATTTTTTCATAACTCTGTTTGGAAGGAAATAAGTGAAGAATTCAGATTGGGCCTTAGACTTCAATAACCACAGACTCAGATTACAGTAACCCCTTATTTAGGAACCGAAGACTGACAGCTAAAATCCCGTGTCGTCTAAACTCAGAAAACAACTTAAAGCTGTACCCATACTCGTTTCAGAATCGAATCGTTGCCTCCAACTGTAATCGAATCGCGAGGTGCCTCAAGATTCTCACCTCTGATTTTTTCATTTGTTCCTGATTCACAACCAATTTGGATAAAGAAATACTTAGAAACACAGTTTCTAACACAGCATAAAGCAATTGAACTAAATTTCCTTTGTATGCACTGTAATTTATATTCTGGTTCTTACTTTCATTTGAGAAGGTCTTTAAATAATGGTCAATCTAGACATTTTTATCAGACTATTCTGCTACTGCCAACGAATGAAGGATTTCTTTTTAGAGTCTGCTTCATATCTCCGTTTATAAGCTCTACTCAAATGAGTACAATACTTTAAGTAAACATATATACACAAATACAAAAAGTTAGCTGCACAGCGCGAGCCTTCCGCGTCTGGTGTGAACCACATCATAGGTAAACAGGGCCGCCGAATGGAAGCAGCCACCGTTCCGCGCTCTTTCGCGGTATTTCTGCGTTCAATGTGAAGCAGGGGTTAGGTTAAATCATACATTCTGCTTGAGTCACACAAAAGTATTGCAAGAGTTTTCCTGCCTAAAGTAGCAAAGTGTACATGTATATATACTGCTCACAAAAATTGAAGGAACACTTTTTTATTGGGCCTGGCATGAATTGAATTAAACCTGTCTGATAATTTTCTTGTTGGTTAAGCAGCTGAGGGTCTCGTTAATCCATTTCAGCTGTATTGGAGTTCACACAAGATACTGAAAAGAATTTTGAGTTGCAGAAATGAAGTTTTGGAGAAAATGGACTAGCCTGCCACATCTTCATTTCACTCATTTCACAATTTGATGGTGTCTACACAATTGAGCCTCTGTAGACTGAAAACTTTTTTTTTCATCAAAAGACTTGGCATCCTTTTGTTCCTAAGACACTGTACTGTCGTTATTTGTATAAACATCCAACTTATATTTATATATATATATATATATATATTTATAAATTTAAATACATATATATACATATAAACATATACATATATAAATTTACATACAATATATACACACACACATATATACATATACATATATATATATATATATATACATATACATATATATATATATATTTATAGATTTACATACATATATATACACACACAAATATATATATATATATATATATATATATTATATACATGTATAAATTCACATACATATATATATATAGACACACGCATATATATATATATATATATATATATATATATATATATATATATATATATATATATATATATATATATATATATATGTGTGTGTGTATATATATTTATATATATATAAAACCAACTAAAATGTATTTTGGTGCATCTTACAAAAACTCTGCCAGACATCTTTATGACATCTGTTGGGACTTTGAGGTTCCCAGAAATGGGACCAGCACTTTTTCTAGTTTATATGTCAACTATAAAACAATCACACTCCAAATGCATCACTTTCTACTGTGTCTAATATGGACTGAAATCTTCTGGAATATTATTTTGTGACTGATCTGAGCTGCACGGCAGACATGCAGTATCTGGAACCAGTGAAGTCTTTTAAGACTGCAGCGACTTCTTGCTGCTCTCTGGGTTTACATGCCAGCTAATGGGTTGCTTACATCCCCTTTTCATGGTCTGACCGTGTATTATTGGATCCTAGATTAAATAAACAGTCTCTGGAGTGCAGCCACTGTCATCACTTTATGGCAGGCAGCGAAGACCGTGAGGGAGCAGAGTAGTGAGTTGTGTAGTTTTAGAGCTAAAATGCCTCGTGTGGATTGTGTACTTGTCAACCCAGAGCTGAGCTGGATGCGAGCTGATGTTAATATCATATGGCATTTCAAAATTAGCAAGGTAGACGAGGGAGATTTCAGTAATTATTGGGCTTAATGGCATCGCATTTATGAACCTTTATGTGCAGCTAAACATGTTCTCGCTCTTATTTTCCTCAGAAACGCAGTTTATCCGCTCAAGTTACACACCACACTGCTAGCTCTCCGTAAAACTCACAACATGAAGAAACGTCGACGAGGTGAATGAAAGACGAAATCAGGGTTGGAGGGAAAGGAGACACCAGCCGCCGACAGACAGACAGCAGTGTTGGTGGTGTATCGTGAGTTTGTTGCTCCAGCTTTAATGGAGGATTCATAAGCGAGCAATGAGGTCTACCATTGGAAATGCATTACCTCCTCTCCTCGCGAAAATAGGGCCGCCGCTTTCACCGTCACTTCCTGAAACGGCTATCGCCATTTTGCAAAACAATCGCCAGCGATTGGAAATCCGAGTTCTCTGAGTCATAGCTGAGTCATGGAATCTATAGAAGTACGATCACCAATCTTAATTTATTAGGTTAATTTTACATTGTATAAAATTCTTTCACATTTGTTTATTGTATTTATGTTTGCAATTTAATGAGATTTTTTTAAACGATGATTTGATTCACATCATAATTTTGGGGGTTTTTTTGTTAAATTTTAGTCATTTTGAACAATCCGTTTAACTGACTAGAATTTGATCAAAGACGTCTTTAGTCAAAAATATACCCAGAGTGACTCTGAGATGAATACCTGGTACTGAACACTGCAGGTGAAGTTTTCCTGATTCCTTGTATTTCTTCCAATTTAGTCTAAATTAAATATGTGAACAAAGATTGAAACAAACCTTAATGGTAAATTATTCACATTTTTGTTTGTTTTTCCAATAAAAACCTATGTTGTCTGCAGCAATGGTCGTTTGTCGTTTTTGTTATAGTAAAATAAACCTAATGGTTTTCACTTTTAATCAACCTCGTTTCCGACCAGTTAAGAATGGACCGGTCAATTCAGGTGACTGTTTCCACTTAAAGTTGGACCATCACAGCTCATGCACGGTGAAGCTAACAACAACAACAATAATAGAGGTCATCCAGCAGCTCATGTTGTCTGCTTGGCCTTAAGTTCTTTGTAGGTACAAAACATTTAATTTAATCTTGTTTCAGAGAAGATTGTGGACGATAAAGAGACTTTCTTTAGTGACCAATTTGAATGTTAGCTCTGCGCTAATTTTTCTATGGATCTATGGATCTACAACCAACAGGGGATCCAAAAATGGTACTGTTCGGTCTGGGTCCGTTATATAGCTCTGGACTGGACAGGACAGTACCGGACCATACCTGTCATGAATCGGCTGCCTGTGTCCCCCTCTGGCCATCAGAGTACTAGTGCTTCCTGGGTCTCCACGTTACTCTTCCCATCAGCCTCTGCTTCCGCTCCCAGAAGCCCCACAGTTGTTTTCCATCTGCTATCACTTCCAGCAGCATTAGCAAAGTCTTGCTTGTGCCTCTCTGCCTGCATCACTGAGCGTTTTCCTCCTGACCTGATCTTCTGTTTCATCTGACCCTGCTTCTTCCTATACTCTGTTTGCCGCCTGCACCAACCCTCATCTGAAGTCCTCAAGATAATTTACAACAGTTTTGCTAATCTCTCTTATCTTGTGAAGTTGCCATCAACTGTGGGCATTTTGTGTAATGACTATTGACTGTATATGAGGACTGGACTGAGTGACTCCTCCCCCTCACGTTTCACATAGGAAAATCTCATTGACTTTTGTTGCGACAAAAACAGCTATCCCCCAGTCATTAAATTTCTCAGAATAACCATTCCGGCTCGACCAACAGTTTTGAAATGTTCTTGCTAACGCTACGGTCACACCGCGCGATGGGGAGGCATCGGCTGAACCTTCAAGATTTCATACTCAATCTAATTTCTTTTTTTTTTTAATCATTGACATGGTCATGATTGAAGATGGAGGCAGTCAGGCCGATTTCAGGCTCGTAGAATGGCTGGCTATTTAGAAACCCCCAGGCTGCTGGGCGGCTGGCAGTGGTACTTAAAGGGTCACCAAACAGGGGAGTTGGAGGCTGACTCCACCCACAGCTGAAATTTGAAAATCCAATCAGAGGGGTGGGGGCTGGGAACTTAAATGGTTTGACAAATCACGAAATGCAACTGTAATACCTCGATTCAACCTGTAGGGGGAAGCACACGGGTGGTTTTTTTACTATATTTATACCATCTTTATTTTTATTTGTCAAAAATTTGGCAAAGACCAACAGACAGTACTTTTAAAAGCCCCGTTTACAGAGGTCAACAGACAAAAAAACCTTTATTTTGAATGGCTGCCGTCCGGGGACATTTCCACATCGTCCAGTCAGAGCTCCTATCAGCCGGGAATCCGTCCTGTGGCCGCCCACCTGCCACTAGACTGCCACCACGTGACCTCAAAATGTTCCCGGGCGGCCACTGATTGATGTCGACTGTTAGAGAAAAATCATCTGATTGGTCACTCTGTGGCCACCAACTGGCGTTACCCAATTATAAATGCAGCTGAACGGCCACCTGCAGAAATTTGGCAATGCATTTTGGGACACGTGACAGTCACCTAACACCAACCTTTTTTCATGGTAGTTTTCCTTTCATTGGAAGGGGGCGTGTACTTCAAACAAGCTGACTTCTAATTGGCTGCCGTAGCAAAGTTGACTCAGACTGACCAATGACTTCTTACTGGTTCTGCAATATGGCAACTGACCTGGAACCAGAAACAAGTCGTTTCCTATGGGTGATGTCACACTCACTCGGTCCAGTTCTCTAATACTGTTCCATACTTACATTTGTTCCCATATGTATCAACAAAGATTAAATAAAAACAATCCTAAGCATTTATTATGTGTGTTGTGGTTACTTTTTTCGGTATATAAAGGGAAGGTGAACATATTTAACTCCTGTTTACACAAAACAGAAACTTCAACAGATCTTTTGTCAGTCAGATTTGCTTATTCGTAGCTGGTGAATGACACACACATGGCAACACGCAGCTATGCTTGCAGCAGCTTCCTCATCATTAAACGCTCGGTTGGGTCAAGAGAAAGTCTGTGTGTGTTTGTTGGAGGTGGGGGGGGGGGGGGGGTCCGTATTATGGCACGAGAGCTTATCTAAGTGAGATCTAAAACATAGCATGTCCACTCTGTTGCTGGTGTGTAAATGTGTGTTTTATTTGCACTTGACTAACCATCTAGATGAAACACAGCGCACGCTCCACTGAGATGCGAGTCGGTGTGTGTGTGTGTTTGGAGGGGTGGGGGGGGCCCTAACAAGTCTTGCCCTGGGACAGTAGGGCTTGTGTACACTGGTGAGTGAGCCGGAGGAAGTGTGAGAACGCAAAAAAGGCCGGAGAGCGGCGCTTGCACCATTGGAGTCTTTTCTGGGTCAGTCTGTTATTTTCCTTCTCTCCATCTTCCCCCCCTTTTTCTGCCGTTCCCTCCTCTACCGCCACTCGTTGGCTTGCACCTGCCTGCTCCGCCCCGGCATTGTGCCGCTGTGAAAACGTTTAACCGATGCTGAATGAAGCAGTCAGGCCCAGTCCCCTCCCTCGCCTCCCCTGGTAAATTCCCCCCAGTGTTAGAGAACTCGCGGGGGTGGGAGGCAGGACACGGAGAGATAGAGAGAAAAGGGCAGTAGGGGGGGGGGCAACAAAGGCCAAACTCCCCCCTACCCCTTGCATACTTTGCCCCACTTCATCTGGCCCAACCCAGAGCAGAGGGCTTTGTTTCTGGGACATGGCAGAAACATGGCTGATGGCTCCCCTCTTCTAAAGTGAGCATCACAATATAGAGGGAGGGGGCGGAGGGAGGGAGGGCCGGGGAGGAGCTGGAATCCGGAGTGAGGTTGAAAGCTACGATCACAACGCTTCCTGTCTGACAGGTCGCACAACCCCGAGAACCCACGGGTCCAACTTACGTCCGGATCATTAAGCTCCTCCCATTAAATCCCTCAGATTATTATTGATGTTTATTGATTTATTTCTAACGCAGAACAGATTCTGAAAAGCTTTTGCTTCACTTTGAAACAAAATCAAATGAAGTTGAATTTAAAGTCTACACATGAATACGGTGGCCCTGAAGTCCAAATCAAGACGTCATTCTAGGCAAAAATACATTAAAGATCACAACGACACATAAAAAAGAAAAACAAATAATAAAAAAAAAAACAATGCACTGTAGAAATCAAAATAAAATTCCAAAAAAACATGAAACAAAGCAAAATATTATGGGTTTCAGAAAATAAAGGTAATTTACAGAAGTCAAAATGAAATGTTAAAAAAGAAACAAAACCATAACAATAAACCGCAAAAGGTTTATTGTTATAAGTCCCCTGAAGTCCAAATCAAGACGTCATTCTAGGCAAAAATACATTAAAGATCACAACGACACGTAAAAAAGCAAAACAAATATTAAAAAAAAACCCAATGCACTGTAGAAATCAAAATAAAGTTTAATAAAAAACATGAAACAAAGCAAAATATTATGGGTTTCAGAAAATGAAGGTAATTTCCAGAAGTCAAAATGAAATGTTAAAAAAAAAACATAATAATAAACCGTGAAAGGTTTGTAACAAAAACTAATTTTAAAGTATGTACGGTGGCCCCAAAACACAAATCACACCAACTTATCTCTGAATGTAAAAAAAAAATTAAAATTCCAGTTTCTTTTTTGTTTCATTTTTTAACATTTCCTTTTTGATTTCTGGAAATTATTATTATTATTGTTACAGAAACTAGTAAAGGTAGGTTCTATGGGACATCTTTGATTGGATTTATTTATTCATTTTTATTTAAAGATCCCCGTTAGTCTCAACCAGAGGTAAGACTCTGGTTAAGAGGTAAGACGAAAAATCATAAAAAATACACGTCATTAAAACCAATACATTGAAAATATATACATTTAACATAAACCTCAAAACAGGAGAAATCATTTTACTAAAATAAACGGCTCAGTTGTGCAGTGAAATTACATTATGAATGGATAATAAGGTTTAAGTGTTCTTTTTTTATGTGCCATCAATGTATGCATACTAATAAAGGTTTCAGGATTTCAGGATCGCTTGTGCCAAATAACTTCCAGCTGAAATAATAAACAAGCAGTGATGTCCCGTAATACCTGTCTTTACTAGTTTCTGTAAAAAAAAAAAAAAATTGACATAAAAAAGTAATTTCAGAAAATCAGATTGAAATTTAGAAAAATTAAACAAAATACAGTCCATTTATTTTACATTGAGTGATTTGTTGGTATTATTTGTACTTCAGGCCCACCGTACACACTCTATAATAATGTGTTTTCACTGAGTAATGACAAATATAAGTAAAAATTTTAATCTGATAAGATAAGATACTTGGAAAACCAGCAAATCTGTCTACAAAAACCAAGTTAAAGAATATTGCAACTCATATAATTGAAGTACGTTAGAATAATACATACTGATTAGTCAATGAAGAAGAAATCATCTGGACGACCAACTAAAAGAAACATGGAGAATCAAAGTGGTTTGAATTCAGAGTTAATGTAGATGTTTCCTCACATTTTCCTCCTAAACAAATGTCCACCACACATCTTTTTGGTATCAGTCAATTTTTTTATAGTTGATGTCCCAACAAGCAGTGCGCGGCCGGCCATTTCACACCTAGGCCTTCAGTAGCATCCTCGAATCAACCAACCCTCACAGCTGCGACACACTTCTGCCTATTTCTACCGAGTGGTCCAGAGCGGACTGGATCGGGCGGACCGACTTTATAGCCTTTATGCTACAAAATGGACCCGGCAAGCAGGTCCAACTAAGGCCAAATTCAACCCGGTCTCATTGGAAAACGGAATGGACCCGAAGGGCGGAGCCTCTGTCGTCACACGATGTAACCCATTGATTTTACGAAAACAGGAAGCGTCCGACCAGAGCTTTTCCCAACTCAAGATCAAAATCGAAAGTTCTTTTCTCTTTCGGCTGGATTTTCTTTGCCGGTGTTTACTTTCTGCTTTGATTCCCGACCGTTTCGGACGCAGGGGAGATTTTCTCTGTCCGAAGAGAACTGCTCTTCCTCTGGGATTCTCCTCCATATTCTGAGTTTCAGAACATGTGACGTTTGAAGCCAAATAATCAGTCTCAGATCTAGAAGAAAACTTTATTGTTACTTTTCCTTGCACTGCAATTGACAACAACAGTCGGCACGCTAACGCGCTGCCTTATTTTCTTCTCTTCTCCAGCGCACGCTGCGTCCCTCATGCACGCGCGCATGCACTCTTTCCCCGCCCTCTCCTTCACCAAGGAGATAAAACATACAGCGTTGAAGCACGCGCACTCATTTCACAACACCTGCGCTCTTCTTGCAGAGAATAATAAATTCTTTCCATACAATATTTTCCTTTATTCGCGGGGTTTGAGGACCGGAGAAACGTGCGCGCGCGCAAAGACACACACACACCAGTTCCCGTCTCTGTGTTTTCTCGACCCCCGCGATGAAGAATGTCCGGTACAATCCAAAACTCATCAAAACACTTCTGATCTGCTAAAAAAAAACATTTATTGAAGAACATTGGAGTGTCGATCAACATGAAGAGATTTTTTTTCCTTTATAATTCAGAACAATAGACTGTCTGCAGAGCAGCCCCAGATCCTCCGGTCATTTTTTTCATTTTCACTGCGTTTCGAGTCAGCTGTTACAGCTTCTCGTTCACTGTTTTGACACGCAGCTACGTCATCAGTCTACACCCGTATGGGCTTTCATGGTCCAATCCTCAGAAATGCTCACTCAAAATGCCAGGAATTTTCTAGTTCGATCCAGTCCGCTATGGACCGCTCGGTAGAAAATAAGGCAATAGTTTCCTCTGTTGTGGATCCAGCGCTCTCATCATGTCCCGAAATGAAAGTTCCTGCTTGCCCAATAAAAATGAGAGTCAATCATTTTTCAAGATTTCCATATTTTTCTTCACCTTGTCGTTGTGCAGCTCCGTTTCCCTGCGCGCGTGCTCGCTCAGCTGTAGATCTACTCTGGTTTCCCCAAAAGTTTTGGAGAGCACCGTTGCTTGTAAATGTCCGGTGGTGCGCTGATGACTCGTTGCTGCCTTGGTAAGGCAAGACAAATTCACAACTCCAGTGTGGCTCCAAACACCATGCCGATCAGTGGCAAATAACAAGCATTCCCAGCAATACAATTTACAGCGTTCCTGGGAGCTCGTAGTTAGTGGACTGAAAGTGGCGGACAAATCCTTTCCCCGGTTGTGACAGGCTTGCTAGCTTCGGAGTTGCCCGACCTTGTTGAACAATTTCCAGCTTTTCTTGAAAAGTCCGTCTTGAAAATGGTTTTGACAGCAAGTCTGCCACCAAATCAATTTCTTCTCCTCCTTCATCCATTGTGGGTTGACAAAACAGCTATTAAATCATCTGTTTGTTCGTACAGCTCGATACAGATGCAGTTTGCTAGCTCTGGCTGGTACACTCTCTGACTATCCAATCAACGCGTGTGAAAATGCTGACGTTTCCGTACGCCTGCTAGAGGGCCTTGGTGTAGCCAACTCCAAATCTGATTGGTTGAAGCAACAGTTTGCTCAACATTTATTTTATGCTACAGGGCCCGCAGAATTGATTGTGAAGGCCTCCGGGCAGATTTCTTTGACCCTAGCAACAAATGTTGCTGAAATGTGATTGGCTAAATGCTTACATATGAAAATACACGCCTGGAAGCAGCGCAACCAGGGGGCTATCAATGAAAGGAAGCGGACAGACAATTTGCAATTATTGAATACTTATTCATGGACAAAATATCATTAATATCAGTCTGTGATTCAGATATTTTTAGGCCAGCAGAGAAGGCCTTGCAGGCCCTGACGGCCCACCACTGCCAACAAGTCTAAGTCTAAAAAAGTCAAGGGGTGACCTGGCTGCAGACAAGATGGCACCCAGACATCTTTAGCTGGATGCGGAAATTCTGCAAGTTTTCAGAATTGTAGCAGCTTTTATTAAAACTTTTTTATATTTTTTTATCTTGTTGTCAAACACATTCTCACTCCCAACTCGTCACATATTGACATTTGGGTTTCATATGTCTCGGGTGTCCCTAATGCAGCGTTTTTTGATGTGCTGGCTGTTCCAATTAAATCTATAACCTCCAGAACCGGTCCGGAATCCTAACCCAGCACCGGTTCGTGTCCCGGTACCATGTCCGGGCCCCGTTCATGCCCGGTATCGGGTCTTGTACCCGATTACTTCCCAAATTAGCAGCAGTTTTTATTTAGAAATGGTGGCCATCTTGAAACTCGTCCACCATATTGAACTTTTCTGGTGGCTAATGTGCTTTTCTAAAACAAAATAATAATTTTGAGCCAATGAGCACAATTTAAAAAAGAAAATGTAAAAAAACAATATTTCTGACAGGTTATTAACAATAGTAGGGATGGAAAAAAATATTAATAGTTTCGAAAAATTGATCGATGTTTATCGATTGAAAACCACAGATACGAACCCGATTACGTTGTTTAAAAGGTATAAGATCAATCAAGACGTAAACATTAGATTTCTGGCAACTGCAGTTTCTCTTTCTGTTCTCTTTTCTTCCGTCTTTGTCTTTTTAAGGCTTTGCGATGCAAACAAAAAGACGTCCAATCAAAAGTCAATACCTGAATACATTTCTCTGCCAAATGCCATGCGTTATTATAGTTTTAAACGGCAAATGAATCAGAAATATCTAGATTTGAGCATTTTTGATAGAAGAATCAGACTGTATGGGTCATTAAATCCTTTATGTATCGATTCGTAGACCCTATATCGAGATGCGTGTGGAACCGTGTGAGAGAGAAAGGTACAGAAAGAGTGTTTTAGTTGAATTTTAAAGGGTTAACCCCTTTAAAATTAAGCTGTTGAAGCAAATATCTATCACACAACTTCTGCTACAACCTTAACTTAATTTAGAAGATACAAAAAAGCAAATACATAAGTGTTTGTTTATTGCTTGAAATAAATCCAGACATCAAGGATTAAAAGTAAGTATTAGCTTTTGTTTTTTAGGCTAATTTGGCATTTAGCTAATATTTTAGCTAGCTATCAGTTTCAGTGTTTTCAGCTATCAGCTTCTACGTTTTTAGCTATCAATTTCAGCATCTTCAGCTATCAGCATTAGCATCTTTTGCAGCCAAATTCAGCTTATAGCATTCACACTAACATTATCGCAGGTAATGTTATCTATCTAGTTTATAAATGTTAACATTTACGGTTAAAGTGATATAATTTAGTTTTTAAATTGTACAGATACAGATTTTTTTTTTTTTTCTATTTTTTTTTAAATATATATAACAATTTAAGGAAGATTGGGAGGTAAAAATGTTCTCTTTTAAACTAAAAAGGTGTTTATGCAGATCTTTTTAAAGGCACGCTCTACTAAAAATGGAGTAAATTTATATCAAGATCAGAATTAATTGCATGGTTCTTAAGTTTCCACATCTTTCACATCGACCATTAATGACAACTTTGGTATTTTAAAGATGAAAACAGCCAAATTAGAGTTACTTTGCGGGTCATCTTAACTGAGAAAAGGTCAAACTAAATGCATAAAGCTTCATGAACATGAATCATATCTGGAGAAATATCCTCCGTCTGTTAATGAAGGTTAGAGTACTACACTGAAAATATGAAAGCTGATGGATCGAGTACTATTTTTTTTTATCAAATTGTCCTCTCGAAACCCTTTACAGATACATTTGAATATATGAAAATGTTTCAAAAGTACATTTCACTTTCTAAAGTTGTGTGAAATATCCAGGTTTATAAAAATAAATAAAGATGTCATCGATATATTGTCGGATAATCTGTTTCTATTGTTCAGGATTTATTATTGTGGAAAGTCTTTTATTGCTGTCATACAAATACTCTCTTAAAATGTTTTAAAAAAAAGCTTTTTTTTTGTATTGCATTAAACAAGGCGCACTCATTGATGACATATTTCCAGTCTCTGTCATCCACAGAGACACACACACGTGTGAACATATCCATGGAGGCAGGCAGAAAAAAACAATTACAGTTTCTCATTAAGACACTCCTAATCCCTTTATGCAAAACACAGTTACACAAGTACACACAATGAGGAGAAAGGGAGAATGAGGGCTAGAGAAAAGAGGAGGGAGCGTGAAGAAAAAAAAAAAAAAATCCAGAGCAAATGCGAGGAGAATAATTACATATATCATGAAGCTGTTCCTTTTATTTCGGATGTCACTTCTGATGTCACTGGCCGGCTTTGGCGCTAATTTGAATTCAGACCTTTATCAGTCGCCGGCAGCAGATTTTGAGTGACAGCGCCACCAAACGCCTCTCGCCAGCCGTCCTATTGATTTCTCTAAATCCCCAACAATAGCATTTGCATGCTTGTTTCTGTTATAATACAGATATGCCGTTTCGGAAATTAAAGAGCGGCGCACAGACCAGAGGTAACTAATTGTGTGTCTGTGTAATGAGTGCAGTTTCAATTTGATATAACCCACAGCTTTTTCCCTCGCAGGCCAGCGCTAAGTACTTTCAAGTCTTTGTGGGGAAATAATTGATTTTTTGTGCTTTGGGCACAGGGAAAACTATTATGATCTTTTTGAATAATGGCAGCAGGAGAAAAGGAACGTTGAACGATTTAAATTGGTATTAGAGCAGGAAGCAAGGAGGGCCCGGTGATGGGTGGAGGACTGATAGTATTGCAGAGTTGTGAGTTTGAGTGACAGTCACCAAAGGCTACCGGTGTGTTTATTACACATGTTCTGGGAGTGAATGTGGGGCGAATGGATGAGATGGAGGGATGGTGAGCAGTCAGGGTGGTCTGGCTGGGCTGCGGTGCCAGAGGCCTGTTAGCGGGCCAAAACACCGAGTGAATGAACAAGCACGCCGCTGCGATTGGCTTGCTTTCATATAGCTGCAGGATTTCTTTTTTGTCTTTAGTCAGAAACCTGCATCCACATAAAAAGGAAACAAAAAAAGTGAAGTCAAAAGCTGATACTTTGAATAAAACTGTTATAGATGCATATTTGTGTTAAGAAATATTTAAGGAAAATAGCTGCTTTTGTTTGTGACGATAGAAAGTTTTCCTCTTAAGTCTTTCTAATTGTTTTTTGGAGATTTTAGATTGAATTAGATTGTCATTTCAAACAGTACCTGCTTCTTATACCATTGGTTTTCTGTTAGAAAGGCAGGCAGCATCTGAGTACCAATAAAAAAAAAAAATGTCTTTAGAGGACTTAAAAGCCCCCCTATGACATTTTTTTTTAATTAAAAAAATGTTCTCAGTAGTGTTTTAATTATGATTATGACGTTTTTCACCAAAATGTCTTAAAAGGTTATTTTTTTTAAGCTTCTGTCAGAAAAATATTCTCTAGGGGGCGTGGCTTTTGGAGCTGCCCCTGTCTGATAATGGTGGCCCCATGTCCCGCTAGCATAAATCATCACCGCTGCTCCACAAAAGGAGAGAGAGTTTCGCGGACCGAACTTTCACCGATCCTTTCCAACTGCTGTCAAATGAGCCGCCGTTCGCATTTCCGTGGTCACATCAAGAAGCTCCATGGAGTCTGGTGGAGATTTTTCAGAGATTTTTCAGAGCTCTCAGCCCTGCTACCGTAAGTATGAAACTCACACCCAAAAATCCAGTGATGCTGATTTGACCACAGAAATGTGAACGGCGGCTCATTTGACTGCAGTCAATGTGAAGATAGCATCTTCTCTTCTCCAGAACCTGAACTAGACACGCTAGCCGGACCAGATGAGGGTTTAGTTCAGGGGTCTGCAACCTGCGGCTCCAGAGCCACATGTGGCTCTTTTATCTGTCCATGGTGGCTCTCTGGCTGAAGAAAAATAAAATAATTGTAAATTTAAAAAAAAATGGAGATTAGCTATTATTTTGGCAACATGCTAACGTTTTTGGCTAGGTTTTCTGAGAGATGTTATACTACTTTGGAGGTTAGCTAATATTTTAGCAAAATGCTAATGTTTTCAGCTACTTTTTCTATCTACTGAAATTTTTTTGGGATAATTTAGAATTTAGCTTCTATTTTAGCAACATGCTAACGTTTTTGGCTAAGTTTTCTGAGAAATTTTATGCTAATTTGGAGTTTAGCTAATATTTTAGTAAAATGCTCATGTTTTCAGCTAATTTGTCATCTACTGAAATTTCTTTTGGATAATTTAGAATTCAGCTTCTGTTTAGCAACATGCTAAACAGAAGCGTTAGACGTTTTTGACTAAGGTTTTCTGAGGAATTTTAGGCTATTTTGGAGTTCAGCTAGTAATTAAGCAACAAGCTAGCTTTTTTTGGCGGATTTGGCCTCTAATTAGTTTTAATGCTAATTTGGAGTTTAGCTAAGTTGTTATCTACTGGGGGTTTTAGGCTAATTTTGAGTTTAGCTTTTATTTCAGCAACATGCTAAATTTTTTTGGCTGATTTAATTTACAGAGAAATGTTATGCTCATTTTAAGTTCAGCTAGTAATTAAGCAACGAGCAAGCTTCTTAGCCACTAAAGTTAAAAACATAACAAAATCCCTTTTTGAGAGTTTCTTTTTATGTATTTTTTTTCTTTTGTTTGTGCCAAAAATAGACGTTATTCACATTTATTTAAAAAACAAAACAAAAAGAGGGTTATGAATGCAAATCCAAATTTCTGAAAGGCTAACATAAGTCAATGCGGCTCCTTTTATGTTTTGATCAGTTGAAAATGAGCCCAAATGGCTCTTTTACTCTTAAAGGTTGCCGACCTCTGTATGGTGCATGTGCAGCAGAGCTGTTCTGACGTATTAACTACTCGCGCATTCAAACAGAGATTTTCTGTGACAGTTTGATTGACAGCGATACAAAAGGAGAAATACTTGGAAATACAAGAGCGAAATGATTTCTTATTACATTTCATTTCAATTCTCTTTCATGAGAAAAATGCCACACATACACGTTAAAAACTCAAAAAAATCTGATTTTCATCGGAGGGGGACTTCAAGGCCCAATCTTCCCTTCTCCCTTCCACTCTAAGTCCAAGTCGTGTCCAAAAAAATGTATTTTTTACATTTCCCTATCTGCCGCAAGGGACTTTGTAGTTCAGATGTTTACATTTAAATATAAGTAACTTTTTCTTGTAGCATGACCTTTTTAAAGTTATAAAACCGCTGTTGTTATGTATATTCAAGTGCTGGAAGCTCCACGCTGACGCTATTGGCGATTATTGATGACGTCATGAAACGAAAGTGACGTCCGAATTACGAGACATTTTTGAATAACTCTCCTTTTGGAGGGCCAAATGAAGGGGAAGGGAAAATTCGGATTCTTGGTTCTTGTGTTGTGGTTTGGTGTTTTCCTTTATTGTTTTTTTTTTGTTTTTCTGTCTGTTTTGTGCTTCCGCAGGGTGGCGGGGGGCAGGAGGCGTGGCCTTCTCTACCTGGTGGCCTTGCACACCTGCATCCCATCTTAATTTCTGAACCTTCAAAAGGTTCCTCCACCCTTATTTCTCTTCCGTTCCTGGTTTCCAGTAAAGCTCTCGTCGGTCTAGCTCCCTGCCTCCACTGCCAGTCTGCTTCCTTTTGTTACACTAGTCTCCATCTCATCTGACTCTGTTCCGTCTACTCACCCCGACATCTTGTGAGTCAACAGTGATTTATGGACACATTAGATGTTTTCTATCCATATTTAAAATCCATATTTTAGCTAAAGTTATGCCTATTTAATAAGTAAGTCAACTTGACTATAAATTCTGTCAACACATTTATGTGATTTCAAGGTTCCAAGTCCTGTCACACGGCGGATCGCCAGCTTTGACTGGACAATGTGTAAACGTCCACAGATTTGAAACTACATGGCTCCGCCCATCCTCCCATCCATCCATTGAAGTAGCTCTGTGCCGTCTACATTCAAAACCACAACGACGATTTAAAAAAAAAATCGAGTGGCGGCAGGAAATCTTTAAGATTTTGCCCCATTTAAAATTAATCCTCTTCAGTAAAGAAAAATATTGAAACTTTTATTTGAAAAAAATCCCAAACTGAAGTTAGGGGTGTCAAATTAATGCATTAATTACACGTTAATTTCATTTTTAATTATTTTCGTGTTCTTAGATATTAAAGTCAGTGGTCCAAATGTTTTATTTTTATTTAAAGATTGAAAAAGTAAAAGTTGAAAGTCTGTTGTAATAGAAAAACTTTAAAAAGCCTGTTTTTTTTTTTTTTTGTAATTTGATCTTTTACTGTGTCCAAATATTATGAATTTAAATTGAAATATCTCAAATTGAGTTTTTCTTTTACAACCATTATAAAATAAATCATTGGGAATAATGAGATCGTTTACAGATCACGATTAAAAAAATATCGCATGAAAGCATTAGTGTAGATATCCCAGCAACAATTAATAAACCTTCTGTGTCATGTTTTTTTCCACATCTGTATATATTAGCATGAAGTGGAAAAAATAGAGAATGGACCCGATAGAGAAGGGGTCTGCAACCTGAGGCTCCAGAGCCACATGCAGCTCTTCTACCCTCCACACAGACTCTCTATAGCTAAAAAAAATAACATAATAGTATTTTTTTAATGTAAGGTTTGGCAACTTAGCTTGTATTAAAATGTATAAGCTCATGCCTGAACAAACTGCAATGGCTTTTATATCCCTGCTGACATCATTAGGTCTTGTTTACTCTGTGCTTCCTCCAGAATACACACAACTTTAGTAAAAAGTCTGATATTTTCTAATTGCTGAGTTTCTTTTGTGACTTATATTTATCATAAGCTGCATAACAAAAGTTAGAAGCTATTCAGAGGGAATTGGCTAAAATATATAGAAAATATATGGATTTGTGGATTTTAATATACTTTCTCTACTGGATCATTAATCAATCATGTTTCATGTTTATGCTCCAGTTAACAGCTTTGAATTTAAAGTATAACTAGAAGTTGCATTATCTGTGATAATGCTTACACTTTTTGATGAAAGTAGTTGCTAAAGATGCTGAAGATTTTCACTGAAAATGGTGGCTCAATTTACTTTAATTGCTGAAGGGATTGTCTGAAAATACTAAAACTATTTGTAAAATGGTAGACTGGGATTTAATTAGAGAATTAAGAAATTAAATTAAATTTCTGAAAATGTTGTAGCAGCTTTAAAATCCCTAATACATGCCAATTTTCCAGAAATATTTACTTAAATGTTAGCTAAACCTCAACAGATTCCAAATTAGCCAAAAAGCTAGCTAGTTGCCTAAATAGTTTAGCTAAACTCCAAAATAGCCTTAAATTCCTAAGTAAACTAAATTAGTCAAAAACGTTAGCCTGTTGCTAAAATATTAGCTAAACTCCAAATTAGCATAAAAAGCCTTAGTAGATGTCAAATTAGCAAAAAAGCTCAAGCTTAAATACTAGCAAAACTCCAGAATAGTTTAAAATTTCTCAGTAAATTAAATTAGTCAAAAATGTTAGCGTGTGGCTAATAAGCTTTTAACTTTAAATTATCCTAAAAGAACCTCAGAAAATAACAAACTAGCCAAAAACATTAGCATGTTGTTGAATTATTAGCTAAAATTTTAAAAAAGTGTTTAAATGACTATAAAAGATTAAAACATAGCCCATAAACATATTTAAAAGCTTACTTAACATTTTAAAGACTTTCTCATCATTACGAATGGGGAATATTTTTGCTCAATATTTCAAAAACTATAAAGTTTATGAATACCTAAAGTTCGAGCAGTAACGTTCTGAAGAAGCTCAACTTTTTTTTTACCAAGATTGCTGAAATCGTTGAAAGTGTGACGAAGTGTTAACGTGCCAAAAAAACGTACAAAAAGGAGCAACTATAATGTAAATGATAAATAAGTATTCAAACAAGAGAAAATGTCATTTTTGCCTCGTGTTGTTTAGGAATACATCTGCTTCACTTCCTCTTTGGGACAGGAAGTCTTTTATTTTGAAAGAAAAAATAGATTTAGAAAAATTATCTTTATATTTATGTATCTCTTCACGCCCAACAATATTTATTGTAAAAAATAACAATGTAATTTGCAAAGTAGTATCAAATTTTTCTAAATTATTATACTTTTTTTTAAAAGGCTTTACGGTTACTGAACAGAGGATCTGTAGGCCTCTGGTCTCTCCATATCTGTGGTCATAGCATCTAAATGTGACCAGGTGTAGATTACTGTGTGTTCCTATATGTATATGAGTGTTAGGGAGGGGTCAAGTTGGAGGATTTTTCATTTTACGGTCAAGTCAACATCCAAAGAAGGTCCAAATGTGAAAATATCTACTTTAATTTATACAAATATATTCTAAAAATTGCAGAATAACTATTATTTTACTCTATGTGATCAAACATCTCATTTCACGGACACGTCAGAGCGGATGTTCATGCATCACCTCATGGTTGTGATATCATAAATAGTGTGTATGCGACGAGCGAGCCACTTCAGACTCCACTTGTCCTCTCCGACTATCTCCCCTTCCTTCCTTCTCCCCCTCTTCCCTCCATCCGTGTGTTTGCACATCTCCCGCTCCCGCCTCCCTCCGCTCTCTCAGAAAAGCGGCGTGGTTAATTTAGTTGGTCATAACTAATGGCGGCTAATCTGCAAGCAGGAGTCTGCCGAGGATATTGGACAGTGTTGAGGTTAATCGCAGCCCGCCCGGTTAGCCGAGAGAGAGAAAGGGAGGAGGGTGAAAGAGGTGGAGGAGGGCTTAATTCCACCGAAGGCAAATGGCATGCCGGTTTTTATCTGGGCGCCTGATAAGGGAGCGCTAATACACCGAGGAGAATGGATGCTCAAGGGCCGGGTTCTCCTTATCAGCAAACTTTACAACAGGAGCCCCGGACTAACGGTGCAACCCCCACGCCGTGCACAATAAGCACCTCATTTCACCTCTCAAGCAGAACTATCGCCACGCCGCCACCAACTTCCCACCTGCCACACACACACACATCCTCTCCACTTCAGTTTTCCTGGCCACCAACCCCGCCCAAATCCACCGCTTTGGCCGTGTCGGTGGACACGCGTCCCTTTTTCCCCCGTCTCCCTGCAGCCCCGGAGAAGCCACCAGGAATGGGGGAGTATTATGAGCGCGGGCTAATTGGAAGATCACTCTAATGCATTAAGAGATAAAATAGTTTGGCTGCGGGCCTGGAGGCAGGATCAGAACAACATTGGAGGAAGCTATCTGGCCCTGTCACACATTTGCAGATTTCCATACTAACGCAGAGAGAGCAATTACCCCAAACACAGAGCTCTGTTGGCGCTACAACACACTCCCTGCCAGTACAACGGCCCCAGGAAATTAGAGGTGTGTGTGTGGAACAAGTGTGTCTGTGAATAAGCTTCAGCAACACAGGAAATTGGCTTAGTGTTGTTTGATTGTGTATTTGTTTTCTGGGGGAAAAGAGACAGGAATTGGCTTTAGGATGAGTTCTGGTTTGACATCGGGGTGGAGGGAGGGAGAGAACAAGGGAGACACAAATCCACCAAAACAAAGATATTAAGACAGTAGGCTAATCAACACGGCTAACAGGGAACAGACGTCTTCTTTTCTACACCCTGTCTGTGTTGTTTTTCACATGCTAATCACTGTTTGTTATCACCGTCAGTGGGAGGCGCGCGTATTTGGGTGTGAGCGCGCTCGGATGTGTTCAGCCGATTCCTCTGTTTACTCGTCTCTGACAAAATCCGCTTCTTAGCCGCAGCTGTCAGCTTCCCAAAATGGGATCAATCACATTCAAACTGAGACTTAGCAAAAAAAAAAAAAAAAAGTTTTTTTTTTTCTTTGCAGCTTTTCTTTTCTCACCTGTAGGCCCATATTTGTAACAGGTCAACCCGTCTGTGCTGGCACGTGCCCGCCGGCGCAACCGCCATTTCCCCTCAACTAAGTGGATAACAGGTCACGGCTGGAAAGAGAAGGTGCTTACAGTCAGAGCAATTTCATACCTTAACCGAGATGAGACCACTTAGCCGTCAGGATACACGGCAACACGCTCACGGAGGTCTTTGTAGATCCTCCCTGTAGGGTGGGACGGACAGCAGCCCTCAGCGTCCTCCGCCATTGTGCCCATGATTTGCCGTTAAATCCAATTTATCGCTGTTATGGAAATGCATCTGGACCCTCAGGCATGCCCCCCCCCCTCGAATCATCTATTCCTCATCCTCTTATTGATTCACCACAGTGGATCTCAGATTAATGTAACAGCAGCCTGTGGATCCCGACTTAACAGAAATATCGTCGAATTAAATTCTCAAATATACGATTTCGTTCAAGTTCTGGTAAAAATCATTGACATTTTTCAAGTTTGAAAAAAAAAATCTGTAAATGATGAAGGTTTTGTTGACAAACTTGTTCAAATGTCACTTTTTGAAGCTTTAAATGCCACAAATGATTTATTTTATTTAGTTTTTGTTCTGGGAAAAGTCATCAAAACTGATTTAATGCTTTGATTTTGAAGCCTATAACTTCAATTCTCGGTAAAATGTCATTTTTGATAAGACACTGCACTGTAAAAAGGGAAAATTTGGATCAATTAACAAAAATTATGGAATTTTTTTACATTTAAGATTATTAGTTTTAATCAAATAATTTTTACTCGATATAATAAAAAGTATTTGTCAAAAAAATGATTAAAATATGACAACACGTGATAAATGAGAGTAGCTTTATTTTATTTTCAACTGTAGTTTATGTGAGAAAATGGAAAAGCATAGGAAGATCCTAAAAACAGGCTTAAAAATGACAGAAAAATTGGGAATTTGAGAAGAAAAAATTCCTAAAAAAATTCATAATGATCCTGGAGACTTGGTCTTTGGTCCACCCATTCCTGGGACATGTATGACTTTATAGGGATCAATGACACTCAGAAAAATGCAATAGAAATCATGTAAACACTTTTCAATTTCTTAAATTATCCAATTTTATTTTTTTTTTAATTTGACCGTGTTTTTTGAACGCGATGGTGGCGCCGGCCCTGAAAGTGCGAGTCACGCGGCGACGCGTTTTCATTTTTCCCCGAGAAGAAGCCGGCGGTTGTTTTCCAGCCGGGCTCCAGGTATCAGTGAGACGCAGCCAACAGCAGCAGACCGAGATGTGTGAGATAGCTGCCGTCTGAGCCCGGGATTTCAAAGTGTCAGGATATGCTGTTACACTTTTAACACTCCATCCGTACGGCTGCTTCAACCCACACAAGGAGGCGGCGTGAGCGCACACTCCCACACATCAGATCAATACAGACTGTGGCGATGACACCAGATGCTCCACGTGAAGCCATAGGGGGAGGGTTTTTTTTTTTTTTTTTCTGGCCTTCTCCTCAAACAGTCCATCATGAAGCATCATCTCACCTCCACTTGTCTCCGGAACCACATCCTCTCTTCCCTCCTCATTGTCCCCCCCGTGAAACAATTGGCAGATGGAACATTTAATTACGGCTGTATCTCCTCAGGCGCCGTCGGAGCAGAGCCAAGCTAACGCCACTCAGAGCAAAGGAGGAGTTGCATTACAATTTGCTGTGAAGTGATTTATTTCCCGAACGAGGAGGAGGGAGGAGGAGGAGGAGGATGAGGAGGGAGCTGGCAAGGCAACTTCTAGATACTTGCCTACAAAAAGGTCAAATGATTTTTAATGACTGTGTTTTTTTGATAATGCAGAATGGAGTGTGGCGGTGCAGGCGGTGACAGCGGCGCCGGTGGGGGTGGAGTGAGCCCGCCAATAATAAAGTTACAGATGGGTATCACGCGCTGACGCTTTAATGGAGTCCTGCGTCTGAGGACTTCATTTGCGGCGGCGGCGGGATCAGGCCTCGCCTCGTCACAACTGTCAGCCTCACCCGTTCCGGCTTCCCTGACGTGGTTGTTTGCCTTCTGTTTGAGCTAAAAGAGCAACGGCAGAGGGGGCTAATAAACGTTGCCAATCACCAAGAAGCTTCTGGGATGGAAAAGGAGAGATAATGTGAATGTGAGCAAACAATGAGGCTGAAATTACAGATAGAAAACACAAGAATTCAGGAAAAGGTTTGGAGATGTTCTGATGGTCACGTCTGCATGAAGTGGAAACACTCATTAGAATTAGTCAGAATCATGAATTTTGCTGCAGTATATACAATAAAAACACAGAAGGGAAACATTTAACCCTTTGATCCCCAAATATGATAATACTGATGGATTTGTTTCCTGCTGTTGTCACATGCGTGCCTCAGAATTGAGCAAAAGTTGCATTCCTGCGATAGTGCTAGTGTGACTGCTTTTGGCTGAAAGTGTTCGCATTAATTGCTGAAGGGATTTTCTGAAAATGCAAAATGTTAAATTTGCTAAAATACTGGAAATTTTCCTTGAAGAAGTTGACCTAGATTTCAGAAAAATCTGTAGTAGCACTGCTTAAAAATCCCTAATACATGCCAATTTAGCAAAAATATTTAGTGTGTTGTTTAAATATGAGTTAATTCTCAATTAGCCCAAATAAAAAACCTTAGAACACGTGTCAAAGTCATGGCCCGGGGGCCGGATCTGGCCCTCCGTATCATCATATCCCTTCAGATAATTTTATTTTGTTATTAATGGAAATAATTTGCCTTTTAACTTGTTTAATTTTGACTAAATATATTTCTACGAAAAGAAAATATTGAAAGTTATTTAAGGTTCAAGTTGATTTATTCTGAAATATTTTTCTTGCTGCTGTTTTGTTAAAAAGTTAAACATTTAAAGTTTAAAAAAATTGAGTTTAGTGTGTTCAATAATTGTTTATGTTGTTCAGCTCGCAACTTAAGGTGTGTTTTGGATTTTGGCTGCCATTCCTGCTTTAGTCAACACCAAATTAGCCAAAAAAAGCTAGTTCATTGCTTAAATACTAGCTAAACTCCGAATTAGCCTATAAAAACCTCAGTGGGTGACAAATTAGTCAAAAAAGCTAGCTCGTTGCTAAATGTAGCTAAACTCAAATAGCCAGATTCCTCAATAAACTAAATTAGCCAAAAACGTTGGCATGTTGCTAAAATGTTAGCTAAACTCCAAATTAGCCAAGATTCCTCAATAAACAAATTCTATAAAAACCTCAGTGGGTGACAAATTAGCCAAAAAGAGCTAGCTCGTTGCTTAAATGCTAACTAAACTCAAAAATAGACAAGATTCTTCAATAAACGAAATTAGCCAAAAACATTAGCATGTTGCTAAAATATTAGCTAATCTCCAAATTAACCTATAAAAACCTCAGTGGGTGACAAATTAGCCAAAAACGTTAGCATTTTGCTAAAATATTAGCTGAACTCTAAATTAGCCTATAAAAACCTCAGTGGGTGACAAATTAGTCAAAAAGAGCTAGCTCGTTGCTTAAATGCTAGCTAAACTCAAAAATAGCTAAGATTCTTCAATAAACTAAATTAGCCAAAACCGTTAGCATGTTGCTAAAATATTAGCTAAACTCCAAATTAACCTATAAAAACCTCAATGGGTGACAAATTAGCCAAAAAGAGCTAGCTCGTTGCTTAAATACCAGCTAAACTCAAATATAGACAAGATTCCTCAATAAACTAAATTAGCCAAAAACGTTAGCATGTTGCTAAAATATTACCTAAACTCCAAATTAGCCTACAAAAACCTCAGTGGGTGACGAATTAGCCAAAAAGAGCTAGCTCGTTGCTTAAATGCTAGCTAAACTCAAAAATAGACAAGATTCTTCAATAAACTAAATTAGCCAAAAACGTTAGCATGTTGCTAAAATATTAGCTAAACTCCAAATTAGCCTATAAAAAACTCAGTGGGTGACAAATTAGCCAAAAAAGCTAGCTCGTTTCTTAAATGCTAGCTAAACTCAAAAATAGACAAGATTCTTCCATAAACTAAATTAGCCAAAATCGTTAGCATGTTCCTAAAATATTAGCCAAACTCCAAATTAGCCTATAAAAACCTCAGTGGGTGACAAATTAGTCAAAAAAAGCTAGCTTGTTGCTTAAATGCTAGCTAAACTCAAAAATAGCCAAGATTCTTCAATAAACTAAATTAGCCAAAAACGTTAGCATGTTCCTAAAATATTAGCCAAACTCCAAATTAGCCTATAAAAACCTCAGTGGGAGACAAATTAGCCATAAAAAAAGCTAGCTCGTTGCTTAAATGCTAGACTCAAAAATAGCCAAGATTCATCAGTAAATTAAATTAGCCAAAAACATTAGCATGTTGCTAAAATATTAGCTAAGCTCCAAATTAGCCTATAACAACCTCAGTGGGTGACAAATTAGCCAAACTTGTTAGCATGTTGCTAAAATTTTAGCTCTGCTCCATTATTTTCCCTTTTAAAAAAATGGAAAACATGAAAATATTTATAGACTCGTTGCTAATCTACTTCAAATTTAGAAATTGGATGACTTCCTCCTTCATTAACTACGGGAATAATTTACTCAATATTTCAAAAACTATCAAGTTTATAAATACTAAACAATACAAGCATTAAACTGAACGTTTTGACACCACTGTTGCTGAAATCACTGGATGTGTGATTGAATGTTTAACCGGACATACAGGAGAGAAGAATTACTCTTCCAGTTCTATACTTGCAGCTTCACTCTGCAGGAACTCTTTTGCAACAGCAAGCCTCCATCTCCTCCCCTAAAATCCTCCAGACCTGAGTCCCTGTTTTGAAAATTGCATAATTTCTTCTCATTAATGAGCGGTGAAATGTACTCAACAATTAGAGATGGGTGGAAAATGTTAAGTTGGGTGTAGAGAGAAATGCTTCCAATTACACGGCGACACGGGGCCTTGTACCTTCCCAGCCTCCGCGCTGGGTAATTATCCACACACACTTTGAACGCTTAGGGAACGACGCCATGAAATAAGAGTTGAAGGGTTAATGCGACTATCATCTCCCCTCGCGGAACGACTCCACGGAGGCGCGCGCGCACATTTGCATAAATATCTACTGCACTAATGCAGAGATAATGACTGAAAATAAGGTTTCTGAAATGTTTTTTCTGTTTTACTTGTTTTTATGTTTTAAGTGATTATTAGTCGATAAAAATGTGGAAAAATAAATAAATAAATTCCAGTTTTACGCACGGACTCCTCTCCATTTGACACCTGAGGGAGCGCACGCGCGCGCGGCTGATAATTTTGTTAACTTTTTCCACCTTCGTTCAATAATATCCTGTCAGGACGTCTGCGGACCGATGCCATTATCAGCAGCAGCCCGTGACTTATTCTAATGGCTCCCTTCAATCACGCCAGGATGTGTTTGAATACGGAAAAGCCGCGCCTCATCTCCGCGGCTGTGGAGCTGGAGCGAGCGCGCGCCGCCTCCGCGTGCGCTCACCCGCACTAACGCGTGGAAAAAGAGGGAGGGGGCTTTTGAAAAGATCAATCTTCATGCGTCGTTTGTTTAAAAAATGATATTGCGGTTAAATTAATCGATTAATTGGTTATTGAAATTGATTATAATCAATTAAAAAAATTCCTCACATTTATTTTTTTAAAAAAAGTAAAGTTTAAGATACAAATAATGATTAGGCTATACATTTTTTCTATGATATAATTGGCCCTCCTGGCACCTAAAGATAGTTGCATAATCCGCAGCCACAATGACTTTCCCATTATCCCGTCCGGCCCCCATAATCCCCGGCTTCAGCAGAGGTCATATCAGCAAAACTCTCCAGTCAGGGGCCTTCAGTGCTGCGCCTGCAATTATTGATACTTTATTTCCAGCGCGGCGATGGGTTTCATTTGTATTTCGCTCGGCGCGGAAATGACCTGAAAACGTGTCAAAGAGCTGACATTGTTGCAACGAGCCAGCGATGTTTTATGGCTAATTTGTCTCCACTGAGGAAATTATCGGCTATTTTAAAGCTATTAAAGATATATTTTAGGAACAGCGGATTTTCTAAAATAAAAAATTGAAGAAAAAGAAAAGATATAGTCCTGCGTAATTCAGTGAGTCTGTTCATGGTAATGTAATTTAAGGTAGTGGCGCTTTCTAATTCCGTGCGCTCCTGAATCTATCCGCGGGATTCGAGCTGCATCGGAAATGACTTTCCCTCCACTGGTGACGCCTTTTTTTTTAGTTATTTATTTGTATGATCTAAAGCTTAAGTTTAAAAAAAAAATCATCCAAATGCGCATTTTTTTGGAGGCGCATCCTCCTCATTACGCACTATGGATTCATTACCTTTGTTTGTTTTCCCCGGCAGTAAACAGTGCAGGCTGATCTGGTATCTGTAGCCTGCAGCTTTTCCAAACATTCCTCCTAATGAGGCTGCAGAACTGCCTCCACACTCCTCCACTCCAGATCATTAATATTGTATTGTTCATATCATGAACTCCTAGGTTACACCGAGCATGCATTTTTCATTGCGATAATCCTTAATTATTTTTATGCACCCTTAATCTTTCATATAGTTTCAGTGTTTTGCTTAAATATTTAATGGCACGATGATGCGGCGCGTCTTTCAGGACTCCGGGAGGAGGAAGAGAGAGATGGAGAGGAAGAAGAAGAGGAGGAGAGAGTGATGAGAAAATGGATTTTAACGCCTCTCCCGGTGTAAGCCTCCTCGGCGCTCTCTGGTTGAATGACCAGGCCTCCAGTAGAGACGCTGTTTTAATTCACATCAACACTGACCTCATTCAAAATAATCCCCTCTTCCTTAATCGCTTTTATTCTGGAGCCGAAACTCATTTCTTCATATTTTACTGCAAGCAGAAATAGAACAAAAAGAAAAAAAAATGTTATATTGTTAGATAAATTTGCCCTTAAATGTTTTTCTTTACAAAAGAAAAAAAATCACGTATAGTCTTCATTACAAATTTATGAAACATGCAAGAATGTAGCTAAAAAGTTGATTGGATTAAATTCTTCTTTTATTTTTAAAGAAAAATGGCTCCAAAATTTTATTCATTTTTATAAAAGAATAATACAAAAAAATCCACAAAAAATCTGACAGAAACAGAGTTCATTCCCCTCATCTGCAGCTTAACTCAGATAACTTTCTCCTTTATTATTTAAGGCCAAAAGGTCAACCTGCAAGCCTGATCATTGCTTTCCAGTTTCAGGCTGCTAATACGGTTACGCTGAGGGAGGAATCTGTCAAACCCCGGGTTTAAAGCTCCTGCAGCTGAGTGGCAGATGGGTAGAATTGTTGCGGGTTCAGAGGTCCTGGCGTTGACGTGTTTATCCCCATTCCTTGCATGGAGGGAGTCTAATTCAAGCGTCACACTCAGGTATCCATTAATCCCATCTACTGATACGACAGGAGCGGAGATGGAATGAAGCTCCACCAACACTATTACTGGTAATGTTGCTGTAATAACAGCCATGTGAGGGAGGGTGTGTTATTACATGTGGAGGGGTAATCTGGTTACAGATCTATGATTGATAGGATGTGACGATGAAGGGAATCGGGGAAATGAAGGACAAGAAATGTGGTTGGACAAGCTTGAATTACACTGAAGAGTTTTTCTGTGTTAAATAATATATTTTTAAACACAATTTAAAAAAATAGGAAAAAAATAAGTCAAAGCAGGAGTTTGTTCCATATGTGATAGACCTGTGGACCGCAGGGTGTAGCCCCGCCCCCTGAGCTGATCACATTTAGGATTGGCTGCAAACCAAAATTTAAGATGATGCATAATAAAAAGCAATAAAAAAAGTGTTGAGTACATATGTGTTAAAGTTACATTATATTTTACATTATTTCAACCCAAATTAACAACAACAACAGGAAACTCATATAAATAGTTTTGGCTCCACAAAAGTGCAAACTACACTGCAATTGTTCCTGATTGAATCATAATTTAGAAATAGAGACATTTTAAAGTCACTTTAAAGTCCCTCAGTTACATTTTTTGCATTTAAAAACAAATTCCCAGTAGTGTTTTAATTCTATAATGACTTTTTTTTAACTTATATGTCTTAAAAAGTCACTTTTCATGTTGCCTTTGTTTCCAAAATCCCCTCTAAGGGGGCGTGGCTTTTGGAGCTCCGCCCCTGATCCCCCCCCTGTCTGATTATCTCGCTAGCGTAAATCTTAACCGCTGCTTCATAAAAAAAACCTCCATCATTACGGGTAATGTCCAGCGGTACGGTTCTGATCCGGACGTCAGAGGAAGTGAAGATCTTCGTGGACCGAACTTCCTCCAGAATCCTGATTCCGTCTCCATCCAGTTCACCAAAGACTCCCACCCAGACCCTCACACGTATTTTTTTAACTTGAGAAATAATACATTTAACAAAAAATACTCTATTGGATTTGCAAACTGATTAGAATTAAATTTGCAGATGCATCTCGAGTGTTTCCACTGCTCCCATCATGCATTTCACTCTGAGCTGATATAGAGTGAAAAGAGGAGCAGGGGGAAAGAATGGTAAATAAAATGCACTCCTTCCAAAGCAACAAGAGGGGGAGCAGAAAAAGGACAAGGAGAGTATCTTCACCGCTAATTAGCCACCTAGCACAGGCCCCTTCCTCGAAGAGGCCTAAGATGCTCACGTACACACCGGGAAGAGCTGTGTGGGGGTATAGCATCCTCTGAGTGTTAGGTAATTGGAGCGTTGTACCTCTAGAGAAAACTGCTGATTTCATAGGAAGTGCTAACAGGACCTTTGTGTGCCATGTTTCCCTTTTCCAGGGAGCCAGAGGGGCCAGACTCAGAGAGTTCTGGGTCTATAGTGGGAACAGACTCAGCCATACCTGAGTACAGCCAGCCCCAGCGGTAATGAACCTCTTCACATGGCCGTTCACCCAAAAGAAAAAGAGGTGGATAAAGAAAGGAGAGGAGGGGGGTGCAGCCTAATTTCACAGCCGCAGAATAGCAGGTGGGACAAAAGGTCTGGCTTGAGGAGCAGAGGTGGGTGGGTGGGGGGCTTTATTAGTGGTATTCTCCTGCCCCATTTACACCATCTCTCTCCTCAGCAATGGAGCACTTATCACAAGTGTACCCATCCAGCTCACCAATAGAAACAAGCAAACGCTATCCGTCAATGTTTACCATTAAGGATCTGTCATTTGCAGATCTGCCATATGTGGCAGATTAATGGGACACAGGCCCCTTCGCTCCTTTTCTGTCTGCTTCTCTTTTCTCCTTGGGGTACCCTGAACGCACCGTGTGGCCAAACAGTGTGTTGTTCTGGGAAACAGAGAGCCAAAACAAGCGGGAGAGAATGAGTGATAGAGAGACGAGCAAAACTGCTGTCAGTGTGGAAGGGAAGCAGCAGGATGAAAAGAAAACACAAGTTTTCTATTTGAATCTGCCATGAAAGTGCAAGGACACAGAAAAGTTGGGGCTGGATAGTGTAATCTATAGCGAAAACGGTGGACAACAATTTCTAATCTGATAAATAAGGAAGAATTTTCAAAGAAAAAGCATATTTAACATCTGAAGATCTGGCGTCCACATCCGTGGAAGTCACATTTTGGGTTATATTTTCACAGTAGTTAATTCTGCTCAACTGCGGCCCTCCGAGGTGGTGGAGGGTTCGCTCAAATATTAGCTTAAGAGGTTAAAAATTTCCAAATGTTTATGGAAATTAGGGCTGAGAATAATGAACATTTGGGTATCGATCCGATCCCGAAACAGATACTGGTCAATATCATCGATATCAATACCAGCATCGATGGTAATATCAATATAGATATCGATACTGATATCAATACCAGAATCAATACCAATATCTATACTGATATTAATACCACAATAGATACCAATATCGATGGTTGGTAAAATCAATAACAATATCGATACCAATATCGATACCAAAATCGATGCGAATATCGATATTAATACTGATATCAATATCGATAGTAACATCAATGCCAGTATCGATATCAATACCAATATCGGTCTCAATACCAGTATTGATAGCAATATAGATGTTTTTCTTAGATGCAGTGGATGTGTCATGAACCTCAAAATCTCAATTGTTTTTGATCACTGTGAATGTTTTTTTTGTACATTTTTCTTTTTTAAATTACTTGATAAACCTAAAAAATAGAGTTACGATGATTAATTTCAATGAACTGGAAACTAATTTATTAAAATAAAAATGCATTGAAATTAAATAAAAAGTGAAGAAGTTAATCTAAAAGCAGTCAACAAGCAAATAGAAACAAGAGTGAAAATAGGGTAAACAATGCATGCATATTTGCGGCATCGATCCGATACCAACTTGAGATCAATACTATCGATATTTCGTATCGATCCGCCCAGCACTAAATTACACTACCTTTCTTTTAACATATTTTTTCCACAAAGATGCACCCAAAAGAGCGTTAAAGAGATTTGGTACAAAGATTTATCAAATGGTGTCAATCATTTAATGACTTTTGAAACAAGCAAAATCACTGAGAAATTAGGAATTTGAGAAGAAAAAAATCCTAAAAAAATAATAATGATAGTTGAGACTTGGTCTTTGGTCCACCCATTCCTGGGACACATGAGACTTTACCCAGAGAATCATGACACTCAAAAAAATACAACTTATTGAAAATCATGTAAATACTTGAGTGAAAATCACCTGGTAATAGAGCTCTATAGGGTTGGAGTTTATTTTCACAGAAAACTGTTCAAAATTGAATATTTTTGCTAATTTCAATTCAGTTTTTCAACATTTTTCCTTTAATATGATGCTTGGTTAAAAGTGAAACACTTGTAATTGACATCCAGCTTAGGACACATAAAGAAAATTTTTAAAAAGTACACACAAAAGTTTGTTTATTTACAGAAAAATATAAAAATTGCATAGTTTTGCCAATTTTAATTGTATTTTTCAAAATTTTACCTTTAGTAGAGCGCTTGGTTAAACTCAAATGCTTTTATGTAGCTGAACACACATGAACGGAACACAAAAGAAAGTACACAAAATACTTTTTTTACAGAGAAATGTTTAAAAAATTGAATATTCCTGACAATTTTTTTTTTTTTTCAATTTTCTTTTCTTAAGTGTGATGATTGGATAAAACTGAAATGCTTATAATTGGCATATATCTGAAGATACAGTAACAAACAACATAAAAAGTACACACAAGTTTTTTTGTTTGTTTTTTTTTTACAGAAATGTTAAAAAATTATTTTTTTTCCAATTTTAATTGTGTTTATCAACATTTTTTTTTTAGTATAACTAAACAATTTGGTTAAAAGTGAAAAGTTTTCAATTATAACTGACAACACATAAACAGAATAAAAAAGTACAGATAAGTTTGGTTTTTTTTTACTGAAAAATATTTAAAAAATGAATATTTTTCCAATTTTAATTGTGTTTTTCAACCTTTTTTCTTTAGTATAATGCTTGGTTAAAACCGAAATGGTTGTAATTGACATGAACCAAACAAAATAAAAGTACAAACAAAACTTTTTTTTAGCTGCTCTGCACATTCATCAACACAAACCTTGCAGCTGAAGCAGAGCAGTCAAGCAGTTGCAGAGACAGAGATTTCTTTTCTCTTAACTACATACTGAACATCTTTGTCACCACTCTGGGATGAATAGTGACCTCCTGCCAAAGAGGAGGAAGGGAAGACGGATCGAGGAGGCGACACTCAGGTGGTCCTGACTCCTTCTTTTTTTTTTTTTCCCTTGGTTGTTGGACAAACATATCCACACTGTGGTCCGTCTGTCTGTGTGGCTCTCTTCACCCATTTCTTCCCATTCAACGAGGTCTCATAAGTAAGTGAGTGAACAAGAGCGGGAAGAGGAGGTGCGGGAACGGAAGGAGGGAAGGGCAGACAAATAATTTGGGTTCTCTCCTTTTTGTTGTGCTCTTCCTACGTGCAACACAAGAGGACACAAAACAACACAAAAGAGAAAGTCCTGTCCTCTCCCCTGACCTCCTTCCTCTCACTTGTAATCCCCCTCCCCACAAAAACACACATGCAGACGTGTTCACTCCCACAAACAGAGAGGGTCCTCTCATTAACTAAGACTTGTGGCTGACCAGCATTCCAAAAAAATGTTCCTTTTGGCAATGAAGAAACAAAGTTAGAGGGGATTAAACGGGACCAAAGCAAGATACAGAGTCAGGAGGAGATTCCTTGGTGTCCCAGTGAGTTCTACCAGAGGATTCCAATTACTATACCAACTCTGATCGATCCTAAATCTATGATAGCACACTGTCTTTAACAAATCTACAGTCTGTTCAAACCAACTTATCTTCTATTTTTGGCTAACTTTGGTACTATATATATATATATATTATATATATATATAATATATATATATATATATATATATATATATACTATATATACATATATATATATATATATATAATATACATATATATATATATATATATATAATGTATATATGTATATATACTCACTCTATTAGACCAAATCCGAATCCTACCTCTATATTTAGCCCTCTGAGGCGGAGAATTACATAAAGATAGTGTCTTCAAATCACTCCCACTCAATTATATCATCAATAGTTGCCGGTCACCTTGTTAACGGAGAATTATAACTGAAATACATAACAGCATCAGTTTTATAACTTTAAAAAGTTCATGCTAAAGCAAAAAGTTAATACTTACATTTAAATGTAAACTTCTGTGCATCAGCGCTACCACATGGAGAAATGCGCTTCTCCTCCGCGGTACACCGCAACACCTTGGCAACGGCGGGATCGGGAACCCTCCGCGGCGAGGGTTAGCCCTTATTTGGACAGCCATATGGGGAGAAGCGTTAGAGGTAGGGGAATAATTCAGATTCAGCCTTTTTGTTATTTATTCCACTTTTATGATTTCTAAATGAAATGTCCGGCCTTATTTTTGTATTTTTTTTAAAAGAGATTTCCCACAAAAGTGCGACTTATACAGGATTTTCTTCTTCTTTATTGTACATTTTATTGGCTGCTCCCACTTATAATCCAGAGTGACTTATAGCCAAAAAATGTGGGACACTGTACCTAATATACATGTGAAATCCAATAATCCTGGCTGTTGAGCACTTGTAATGAACACAATGTAAAATGTCTAAAGCATCGCTACAATAATCAGCAACAATTACTTGTCAGTTTTGGAGGCTTTAGGCTAAAGGACAGTCTCATTGTGGAGATTATGTGGAGCTGTGAGTTTGATGTAGACCTGCAGAACACCTGTACGATTTATGGCTAATTTCCTAAAAAAAACAATTGAGCCTAACGGTGGCAATCTGAAAAGAATTACAGGATAACAATCAATAACTGGCCTCACCTCACGCGAGGCTGCAATGAAACGCCATCTATGTTTCCGTCTGCCGTCCAGTGCTCTTTGCTGTTTGAAAAGCAAGGAGACGAGATGTGTATCTCATTGTTGCACTGTAGGTGGAACATCCAAGACGGTAGGGTGCTATGGAAATGACGAGATATATACGGAAATGTCACAGCAATCAACTGGCTTTCAAAGGGGTAATTTGACATCTGATTTGGCCGCTGGGTGGTCAGACTCGCTTTCGTGGAGGATGAGAAACACAGATACTCGGTAAATGTAGGCTCAGTGAGAGAGATGCTTCTAAAAAGGAGGAAGACAAAGAAAAACCTCTGATGAAGAGCACAGACTTAACAAAAAAATGTAAGATTTAGCAAGAAGGAATTACAGCACTGCTACAGTTTCAAGCACAGTAGGGTGAGAGGAGGGCCGACAAAAGGGCACCGAGCACAGAGACAGGTTTGTGCCATACAGAGCTGATGGACAGCTCTGACTGACAGGCAGACAGACAGGTCTTTGGCAGCCCAGTCAGTCCCATTATGGCGCAGGGGTGTTCCCTCTACAGTGGAAGCTGTCACTCCTCCGTCGCTCAAATGACAAGCCACTCTAGCCGGGGACGCGCCGCTACGGGCTGAAAAAGCATGTCATCTTTTTCTTTTCTTCCCCCTCTCGGCGATGTCTCGCTCGATAAAGGAGCAGCCACAAGAACAATAGGAACGACGGACTAGAAAAGGACAGGGAAAGACAGAGAGATGAGGGAGAGGGCGAGAGCGAGATGGGGCGTTTTGACATCTGAATTACATTTCTATCGCCTCAGACACAGGAGAAGAATGGAGGAGCAAAGAAAGAGGGGAGGAGGGAGGGAGGCGGGACGGCAAACCATCACTTAGATGTTTATTTTAACTTGACTGTATTTGGCTGCCATCTAAAAAACTAAAACCTCGGCGCCCGTGACATGAGCTCCTCGAATAAGACTAAGAGAAAAGTGATATTCGTGCTATTTGACAGGAGCGATAAACGGAGGGCTGGGAGCAGGTCCTCGGGAAACACAAACTTCTTGAGTTTCTCACACTGCGGGTCTGTGAATGCCACACATGGGGCCCGATAAGAGGACGCCGCGAATCTGACAAAGATGACAGCGGAGTCTAAAGACTGCTGCTGGAAAATGACAGCACAGATAACTGACACTACATGTACATGCACCGCTAGACCTTTTTTCTCTTTCGGCGTGCCGTAGAACAGCTCACTTCCTGCATCTCTTTATTATCAGAAATGTCGGTTCATGTGCTACAGAACTTAACGGTGGAGCCGGTAAGGTCACTAAATCCTGCACTTTATCGTACAATTGTATTTGGATTTAACTCTTTCAGAAAAGCCCATAAGAAAAAATATGGGAAGAAAAAATTCAATATGGCGGCCAATATACAAGATGGCCGACATTACCTCACCAAAATAGAAGTTTCTCGTGTTTATGATACACGTCTGCCATTTGGACTTTTTCTTTATTTTTAATTTTTATAGTTTACCTGTATTTTGTTTTTAGTTAAGAACGTTTTGAGTGTCCTCAACTTGTCTTCAGTTGTTTGTAAAATCAAGGGTCCACAACCCTTGGAACATGGTACCAGATGTGACTGGTACCGAAATCCAGTGTTGGTACCCTAATCTCAAGTCCGATTTGTGCCGGTGCCGTATCTGGTACAGGTTCGGGTCCCGTACCACCTCTTGTCCAGCGTTGGGATAGGTACCCTAATCTTCACCCAGAACTGGTTCACATTCGCTACCACATTCCGTTTGCGCCTGGTACCGCGTTTGTTACCGGTTCGGGTCCGGTACTGCATCTGGTCTGGTGTTGGGTTAGGGTACGGAGTTTGCACCAGTGCACTACGGCATTCAAATACTTGATCGGTTCTGGTCCACAACCCTTGATTTAATGGGAACGGCCAGTACGCCGAAAAAACAACAGGGTGGGGACACACAAAACGACAAAAAGTGACGCAGAGGGACACCTTAACTAAACGTCAATATGTGACGACTTGAGAGGGAAAATGTGTTGGTTAATAATCCCCAAACATTGTATTACTTCACAAATAAACTACAATTTTTATTTGGAAATGGCGGCCATCTTGAAAATCGTTCGCCATATTTAACCTTTTAGGCAGCTAATGTGCTTTTCTAAAAAGCACATTACCTTGTTCTTAGGTACACATACCACTAAATGTGGTTCTTAAAGTGAGGGATTATTTCAATGGCCGACCACATTATTACAAGTAACCCTGGGCTCCGAGAGCAAGTGTGTACAGTTCAGGTGTTATGCAGGAGTGGTCTAGCTTCCGGGATGGCTGCAGTCACAGGCTCTGCTGCCGACCTCACTAAACTCACGTAGGTTAACGGGATAGTCCGCCATTTATTACGTTTAGGTCGTTGATAGCCCCAACTTTACAAAAAGTGCTGCGACTCTGCCCCGGCATCCAGCAAAAAATCTGAACCCAACGAAACAGATTTAGAGCGCCGGAGAGGCAGATTGTAGAGGTTGGACGTGGTCGTGTGCAGTGGAGGCTCCTCTCATATGTTTAAAGTTATGTAAAGACTCCGATCTGAGCCGTACCCCTTGCCATGGGAGCCCGGGGTAAGACGACCGTCAAGTGGCAACCTAGAGAAGTTTTTCTGAAAATTCGGCAGGTGGTGGCATGGTGGTTTTTTCGAGTTGCATTTTGGTGGCTGCAAAGGTTTTATTCAAAAATTATGGCAATTGGACAATTTTTCTGTAAGCGTTGACATCAGTCAGTGGCCGCCCAGTCACAGTTCAATGTATGGTGGCAGTCCAGTGACAGGCGGGGATGATGCCAGTGTAAAATTTAGCAAAAAGTAGTCCAGCTGCAGCTCTGATTGGTAAATTTATTAAACATCTTAAGACGGCGACTGTCCACATCAAGTGTCACCTAATTTCCTGGGGGAATTCGAGAAGAGGTCCATTCTGGACGCCTGACGGCCGCCGGACTAACCCGCCACACCAACAGTCTTAAAAAAACAATCGGAAATCTTGAAGGTTCTACGATGCGCGGTAGCTGTTGTATTCATGACCGTAACCTTAACAATGAGCTTCAGTACATTCAGCAATTAGCTTCTTCATTCCTGTAATCTCATTCCGTGTTCCCTTTTTAGACTTTTTACTTGTCACGCATCTGTATTTGTGCTCGGAGCGTATTGTGCGAGTGTGCACATGTAGATGTGTGTGTGCTATTGACACCCAGCCCTCTATAACCTCATTAGAATCTTTCAGGTCCTGCTGTGCACCCATCCACACACACTCACTCTGCTTTGATTTCTCAACGTCTAAAGATGTCAATCACCTGCGGCCCCCCACCCCAAAGTCAGAGCAAGGGAATTCGCGCACGCCGGCTCACTCCACCTCCGAGCACGCACATATACACGCATTCGCTATCCATCAACGTCCTCCTCCCACTCCCTTCCATCTCTATCTTGCTCTCCGTCGTCACTCCCCCTCAGCCATTCCACCATTTGAGAGTAATTTCATGTGCCAGCGTGGTGCATAATACACTTTTAATGGACAACTAATTCTCTGCCATTACTTCGTCAACATGATTACGGGATCTGCCGCTCGCAATCCTGAGGAATTGGGCCCAGGCTTTTTAAATATACACAAGACATTAATGTGTCTCTATTCAGCTTTACATCAGGGGATGTCAGCCATTTACATAATGCTGCCATTGAGGTCTGTGACAGCCTCCCTCTCTCTCTGCCCCAGCTCTATTTTCCAACATGATTTCTTTCCACAAAGGGCTTCCGAGCTCTGCCTTTTCCATTCTGCCTCGCACTCTCCTCGCTTCTATGAATGCTCGCACTTTCCAGCACTGTCAGGGAACAGAAGCCACAGAGATGGAGGGAGAGCGCGAGGGAGGCGAGGGGAGCAGGTATTAGACGAGGTTGGTACTTCCAAAGGGGTGTGAATGGGGAAAGTTGCCTTTCCATCACCTGTACAAAGGCGGGATATCAGAGGATAAAAAGGGATGAGTGTATAATTTGACCACTTAAATGGCTAGTTCATTAGGCCTGTCAGAGTAGCACTTCTCCGCCTGTCGGAAGCATGGGCGATATGCAAATCGGCTCCCTTTGCTTGAGAAGACATCCTGCTTTTCGCTTTAGAGGACAAAACACAGGCGAGACCATCCGACACCGCCGCAAGTCACAAAAATGAATCCAAAATTCCAATCCGCAGGACTTAAACCCATACAAATGAAGAGGGGGATAATCAGTCTGTTGTGCTCAGACATATATGTTTGGAAATAAGTCATTTTCTTGCATGAACTTCCTAAATAATCCAGAATCTTAAATTTTCTTTGCTCAATCTATTAGAAAAACATTCAAGAGTGATACAGGCGCTAATGTGAAATAGCTAGATTGATACAGGATATCAACATTTAGGAGTATTTCAATGATGCAAGTGTAATACATTATAACATTTATATGTTTTCAGTTTAAATCCCCAATTTATCATATATATATATATATATTTTAAATGTGCCCAAAACTTAGAATAAAAAGGATTTGTAAAAATGTTTGTGTTTTCTGGTACATGTGAACTCAACACGTTTTCATCCACAGGTTGTCACATGTTGACGTTTGGTTAAGGACCCCTCCGCTACACTTTTTGGCGTTTTGGGTGTCCTCAACTCGTCTTTTTTTTTCAACGTGCTGGCCGTTCGTAAAATTAAGAGTATATAATTCCAATAATAAAATGCAATACTGGTACCCTAACCCAACAACCGACCCAAACGGATACCAGACGCGGACTGGTCGTCGGGACGTGTCTGGTATCACGTCCAGAGGTGGGTTGGGCCAAGGGCAGGGGTCTACAACCTGCGGCTCCAGAGCCACATGTGGCTCTTTCATCTCTCCATAGTGGCTCTCTGGATGAAGAAAAATAAAATAATAGTAATTTTCTAAAAAGAAATTGGAGATTAGCTATTATTTTAGCAACATACTAACATTTTTGGCTAATGTGTTACCTACTGAAGTTTTTAGGCTAATTTAGAATTTTAGCTTCTATTTTAGCAACATGCTAACGTTTTTGGCCAAGTTTTCTGAGAAATTGTATGCTAATCTGGAGTTTAGCAATATTTCAGTAAAATACTAATGTTTTCAGCTAATTTTCTCAACTGAAATTTTTTTTTGGATAATTTAATTTAGCTTCTGCTTTAGCAACATGCTAACGTTTTGGACTAAGTTAGTTTTCTGAGGAATTTTATACTATTTTGGAGTTCAACTAGTACTTAAGCAACAAGCTAGCTTTTTGGCAGAATTGGCCTTTAATTAGTTTTTTATGCTAGTTTAGTTTAGCTAATATTTTAGCAATATGCTAACATTTTTAGCTAATTCGTTATCTACTGGAGGTTTTAGGCTAATTTTAAGTAAAGCTTTTATTTCAGCAACATGCTAATATTTTTGGCTGATTTAATTTACAGAGAAATGTTACACTAATTTGAAGTTCAGCTAAGGTCAGTTCAGTAAGCAAGCTTGTTTTTTTTTTCTACTAAAGTTAAAAACGTAAAAAAAATACCTTTTTGAGAGATGCTAGTTTCTTTTCATATATTTTTTTGCTTTTGTTCGTGCCAAAAATAGACATTCACATTTATTTAAAAAAAAAAAAAAAAAAAAAAGATTATGAATGCAAATGCAAGGGTACCTGTACTGGGTAGGGATACCAGTTCGCTTCGTGTTTCGGTACTGGACTGGTTCCAGTTTGTGGCCCGAAGGTTGGGGACCTGTGATTTAATGGGAACAGCGACAAGTTAGGGAAACCCAAAATGTAAATTTTTGATGCAGAGGAGTCCTTAGCCAAATCTTCATGAATCTTTCTCTCAGGGACACACGCACCTTTTCATCTTTGCACAATAATCAATGTTCCTCTAATTGGTCACTTGCTTTCTTTGCGCCTCAACCAGGAAATAGTTTGCTTGTTTTCGCAGCCTCTCCTCAGTATCACCCATTGGTTCGTGGCATTCTCGGTTGCATTTAGGATCCACTCAGAAATGTTGAGCAGATTCCTCCCCAGAACGTTCTTTGGCGTATGCAACCGCACTAAGTCTGACGCTAAATCCAATGAGCGTTTCTTGGTCATCACTACCCAACAAATACCACAGAAATGCCAGAATGGGCAGTTTTCTGCTCAAATCAGTCAGGTTTTCGCTCAAATTGGGGAGTTTTTTTTATTTATTTTGGCAACATGGCTAAAATAAATGGGGGTATCTTTAAAGGAAACCAGCCACTAACAGAGACTGGCGTCTAAGGGAACGAACACCTGTTAAACCTGGCGTTTATTGGCCATTCGGAGCTGCTGCCTTTGGTTTCCCAGCTGTCACCAGATTTTGTAATGACATCCCCCTGCCTGTCACAGGACTGCCACCACACGACCTGAAAACCTGCCCAAACGACCAACGTCAAAAAATCATCAAGTCGCCGTCAAACTTGAACTTCTCTTGAAACCTTTACAGTCATTGTGCGGCAACATGTAAAAATATGACGGCCACCTCCTGATTATGAATGCCGACCTGCCAAATTTGCTAAGAAACTAGCATTTAATGACCGTATTACCTGCAGTAGTGGCGTCAGTTATTGATTAAATCCTGCATTTTTGTTTGAGTGTACCTTAGAACCTCATCTTTTAGAAAACAAGATTACCCACAAAAAAGCTTTTATTGGTTTGTTGTTAGGAGCGTGTCCATTTTTGGACAAAATCATCTCAACAATGAAGGTGGAGGGTTGTGTTTCCATGAATCTGCAGAGATGGAACAGTGGAAATGTTGAAATTCTGAGTGTTCATGGGGTTAATCTCATCCAAAACACACAAACACAGCGCTCTCCTGACAGAGGAAACATATTCCCTTCACTTGCAGGAAGCAACTGAAGTTCATAATAAAAGCCCCCGTCCGGTGGGTTTGGCGGGTCAGCGCCGCGCTTGGCCTCAGTACACAGCCTCGCGTGTGGTGTTTGTACAGTGGGGTCCCCGGGTAAATCAAAGCCACAGAGGTTGTTTTTGTCTCTGCAGGGACATTTCCTATTGAGCTCCGTTTGATGTATGAAAGCAGGGGGAGCCAAATACAGGAAGTTGTCTTTCATGTTTTCAGACGCCATTTTGTCAGGTCACGGCTGGTTTATGAGTCTCTCAGGAGCAGCCAATTCGACGACTACAATACAAAAGCAGATTAGAAGATTTCAAAAACATGACGGAGACGTAAGTTTATGAAATAAAACCCACGGTCCAGCCTGTTCATTGAAGTTGTTCCTTTACTCTAGAGATGATCTGAATGGAACCTTCACTACAGAATAAAATACGATTTGAATCTATAGAGCCATTATTGACACAAGTATCATGCAGCATGTTTTTCTGTTTTGTACAAAGCCTACTTGACACGAACCCAGCAGCTCTTGACCAAAAGTGATAGAAGTGCGTGAGAATGTTGGAGGTAACGCTGCAGTGTGAGCAGTAATTGCCTCTAATGGAAAGACATATAATAGCAAGAGAGTAGGAAGGCCATATAGCAGCTTGAGAGTGAGGGTACTTTCTTTAGAAAATGGATGGAAGAGCCTCGCTGAAAGAGCGAGCGCGTATACGCCTGCAGATGTGTGCGCCGCGCCGCTGAGGTGTGTGTCCAGCCGTCCTGTGAGATGTAAGTCTGTAATTTACCACCGGCGCCGCCGTTAAATGCAGAGCCGCATTCATTGTGTGCACTTGAGTGTGCAGACGCCGGTGTGGAGCAAGATGGAGGAGAAGATGAGAAGAAAAGGAGGAAAAATGCCCCGATAACGGGGATCGGCTCCTCGCAGTTTTGTTAATTAGAGCATAAGAAAACATGCAACTTATGATCTCTTTATTTTCAATTTCTAATATTTGCAGATGTATTTAGCATTGAACTCCTCCATAACTTCCATAAATCTTTAATCTGTCGGTCTGACAACAAGAATATGACAAGAAAATCCCTTAAAAATTCTACCTGGAGCCTTAAAACCTGACAATAAACGGGAACATTTGAGAAGTCTGGTATAAATAGAGATTAGATCAGGGATGAAAGGAAAGAAAGAAGTAGTTGGAGACAAAAATGAGGATTGCTGATGTAATTCCAAGGTTTTAAAAAAGCTGAACCAGAAAAAAAACCTAGTGTTAACGGATCTGTTGATAGATAATTAATAACACACAGCTCTTTTATTCCTTCCATTTTGGCTTCAAAAAATTTGAATAAATATTGAATTACTTGTCACAATGAAAGAAAATTCCATGTTTGACTTCTAAAACAAGCAAATCTGCTGCAGCAGGAAGATGTGATTTGATACAAACTGTCAAAAGTTGTTATTTATAGAAAAATATCTTACTTTTATAATTCAATTGTTTCCTAATTTCACAAATAAATGATTTTAATTTGTCAAATTGTCGCGTTAAACCAGCTCAGTGGCCTCGTGGTGGAGTGTCTGGCCTGAGACTTGAAGGTCGGGAGTTCAAATCCAGGCCGAGTCAAATCAAAAGTGGAACCCAGTTGACGTTCAGCTTTGGGGGGTTGGATTGGGGGGTTAAACCACAAAATGGCTGTGTCTGCAGGGAGAGTCTGACCAGTAATACGATTTTAACCTTAATTGTGATTATTACAAATCATCAAGTTAATTTGTCTTTTCGTCTTAATTTTGTTTTTAATTCTACAACTATTTTTGTGTTCATAAACATAAAAAAAACCAAACCTGGTGTTGATAAAAAGTTTGTGGTCAATATTTTTTCGACCGCTAACAAAAAGGCGTCCTACTGGTTTGATGTGTTAGATTTAAGCGCTCTGGACCGAATGTTTTGTTCTTGTGTTTTTTTGTTTCGTTTTTTTCTTAATTACTCAATATTGAACAAAATGCTCCTTGTTCAGAATCAGAACCATTCTTTGTCATTACAGCAGGAAATTGTACCAAGATTAAAAACAGAGAATTGTGCAAAAACAAGAGGTAGAACACAGCGAGTAAATATGCAGATTTACAGGGTAAATGTAAATGTGCAAAAACGCAGTTTATAAATTGAAAGGGGTAAAGGTAATGAATAAAAAAAGTAAAAATAAAAGGATATAACACACGTTTAAGTCCAATACCAACTAGAATGTGAGACTTTGAGAATACTGTGCGTATATTAAAGGTGTAAAAGTAAAGATTGACTTCATAAAGATACTTTTTTAGTTGTAATTTGATCTTTAATGTGTCACAATGTCACAAATTTAAATTAAAATACCTCAAAATCAGGATTTTTACAGCAATTTAAGTAAAAAATAGTTGCATTTAATTAGATTAATTAAAGTTCACGATTAATTCATCATACAAAAAAATTAAATAAATAATCACATGACGGCGGTAGTTTTGTTAGCCACATAAACATGAATAAGGTGTATTTTTAAAAATAATTAAGTGGGACTCGGCGGTTCTGGCTGGGTTTTGGCCAGTAAGAAACTCAACCAAATCACTTTATTGGTTTGAACAGTTGCAGACCCTTCACTGTCTTATTCTTTGACTCATAAAAACACAGACCTATTTCCTGTAAAAATATTACTACTTTATTTATTTAGCTGCACTGATGTTGGTTCTTTATGGGCTAAATAAAGTGACTTCAATCAAGAAAATGTGTTTTTGTTTTTTAGAGAAATTGTATTAAAATTGTATTGAAAATGTTACAACATCAACTGAGTAGTTAAAAATAAAGTAAAAATTGAGACTCACATCTATTTGTTTACATTATAAAACAATGAAATGGAAATAAATGTTTTAATTCTTTTTTAAGATTGTACATGAATCATGTTCCACTTCTTTGAGCCAAAAACTTGATGTCTGTCCAATAGAATGTCTGATGTATGCAGAATATGAGAATCATGCTTATTTATCATTTATTATTTTAGTATTTATATATATTTTAATAGGAAGATTCTTTTAATCTAGGTATTGGTTTTGGTTTGTTTTTGTTTTAACTTTTCCTTATATTTTATTGTTATTGCTTCTGCAAAAAGGTGATTGTCTTTTAATATATTTGTACCAGTGAGCAATGTCAAATAAACACTATTCTATTCTATTCTATTCTATTCTATTCTATTTTTATTTTCTTTATTCTATTCTATTTCTTTTTATTCTATTCTATTCTATTCTATTCTATTCTATTCTATTCTATTCTAAATGATAATTTAAGAAGAGTTTTCAACATAAACAAGAAAAATCATTTTAAAACGATTAACAGAAACTTTCAGTTAATGCAGAAACCATCAAACCTGATCGATTTTTAAAGTTCTAGAATCAAAATTCAGAGTTTGTCAAACGCCGAGACAATTTACATGAAAGATTTTCTGTTTAGAGAAGGCTGTAAACACATTTATTTGAAATTCTCTTTTCATTCTCAGTAGCTAAAAGCCGGACGTCTCCTGACCCCCGCATGAATGTCCGTTTTTTTTAGAGATGGAATCGGTCAAAATAATCAAAAAAACATTTCTAATCGCGGTTTTACTTTAAAAATAAAGTTTCTGAAGAACGGCGGCTCTCAAAAATGACACTTTTTCAAGGCATCGATAGAAAACACTAATTAAACAAAAACTTTTCCATTTTCCCCCATTTTGAATCTCAACAAAGCTCCGCGCCGACGTGGCGGCCGTGGCGGTGGCTCGGACAGTGACAGGTAAAAACACATACTATATATGATAACAGACATTTCAATGAATAGCTGAACAGTGCCATTAGAGCGGGGAGGGGCCGCGGAGGCTATGCAGATCGCCGCGCAATGGGAAGATGATATTGCTATTACCAGCTGTTGACACATGAGATTGCATTTACATTTTCATCCAATGGAAACCTAAACACAAACTGTTGTTTGCGAGAGTTACGCAAATAGTGAATGCCAAAACAGTAATCAGCATGTGGAATAAGTTTGGGACGTTGCATTGTAAAACATGAAATCTGACATCTTCTCCCCCATCTCATCTCTTTTTGTCTCTATTTCCTTTTTTTTCCTCTCTGTTGCTTCACTTCCTCGTGTTTTTGCCACATCCCCCCCCCCCCGAATAGGTTGCCGGCGAGAGACTCGTCTCTGTTTGTGGCTGGTGTTGTCAATGGCGATGGCGTTATCAATTAGTGCAGCAGTGGGAGCCCAATTAACAGCATCAAACAGCTAATTAATGGAGCCGTGTGAGTTCGCGGCGCACAACAGAAAGCTGCATGACTCTAAGCTAGCGCGGCAACGTTATAGCATGAGAACGCCGTGGGGGACGCGCGGCGCCACAATGGCGCAGTCACGCCGATGCAGACGTTTAAACACAATTGGAATGATACAAGTTAACACTTGTTCTAAAGAGGAGAAAATGTTCTCTGATCTGCAAATGTACAGAAACTTCCAGAGATGGGAGGGGCGGAGTTTTAATCAGCTTATTGACATGTTACTAAATAGACTTTTATTTTTTAGATTTTCTTTGACGATTTATCAAAGCATTGATTTGTTGTTTTTGTGTTCATCTTTGAGTAAGATCTCATTATCTCAACTGAGGGGTTTTCATCATGTCGTTTATTTCTGCCTCTGAAGAATCTTTTATTGTTTCAGTGAAATAAACAAAACAAATAAAAAGTCCTGTCAGCGTCATATTTCGTTTAATAATTCTTAAAATGTCCCATTTCCCAAAATACTGCAGCAAGGTGGCCGGACGGCATTTCGTAGTCATGACTGTCCATTATTAATTATTACTAATTACAAAATCTGGCAACATGAGGGGCCACAGGGCGGATCCCGGGCCAGCAGAGGCTCTGATTGGACGATTTCTCCGGACGGCGGCCGTCCATTTCAAGCAGCCCAAGAGAATGCAAAAAGCGATTTATTCTGGACACCTGACGGACGTGGCTGTCTACAGTCATGACCACAACGACCTCTTTAAAAAAATATATTCAAGCGGCGGCACAAATTTCTACGGAAGTTAAAAACGGCCTATACTTTGAAAAAAAATAAAATAAATTCTGATAGTTTTCTTGTTACAACAAACAATATCTCATCATAATGAGAAAATAAAGTTTGTTTTTCAGTATAAAGAGTTATTATCTCAAAATGTATTCATTTTCTTGAAATAGCAAGATAATATCTCCAGTTAACGAGAAAACAAACTTTGTTTTTTTAAGATAATGAAATAATAACTTGTTATAATGAGAAAAACAAAGTTTGTTTTCTCATTATAATGACGAATTATTATCTCAAAGTTTGTTTGTTTTCTTGTAATAACAAGATATTATATAGTAATAACGAGAAAACAAAGTTCGTTTTCTCATTATAAAGAGTTATTATCTCGAAAATCTTTTGTTTTCTCTTTATAACAAGATAATATCTCATCATAACGAGAAAACAAAATTCGTTTCCAAAACCTAACGAAACAATAACTTGAAGTTTGTTCATTTTCTAACGTTTGTTTATTTATATCAAATTCAGAGAATGCAACAAGAGTGAAGTTACCACCCTCAACGATTTTGATTGGTCCTTCGTGTTAGCCCCGCCCCAAAGTGCCACAACAGGGTCAAAAGATTTGAAAATGACATTTTCAGATTCGAAAAAGGAAAAAAAAAAAGAGTTGAAACTGAAAAAATAAGTTGAGAAAAGTCAAAAATTTAATTTTGAGTTTTGCGTCCTGAAAAACAGAATATTTGAAGCTGAAAATAACTAAGTTTATTTTAGAATAACAAAAAGTTTTAAACATTTTACTTTTTTTTATTGATGATATATGTTTTTCAATTTTATAAATTTGGTTTTTAAATAATATTGGGACAGATTTTGCTCCAAGTGAATGAAATATTACAAGGATCCAATGGATCTTCTTTCTACTCGTACAAAGCCTGACGGTTTCCTTAAATCTGCAGTTTTTTACTCTTTGTTTAGTTTTGTTGTCAAGAGTCCTATTGGGGAACTGGGGGAGGGAGGGGGGTTCATTTTATGATGTCCGTTAATGTCCCGTTTTCTATCTGTGAATTTGTTTTTAAACGCTCTCTATTTCCTGAATATGTATTGCATTTGCTTTTATGTGAAGCATGGAAGCAAATAAATAAAGTTTAAGATGCGTTCATTCTTTTTGACAGTCCTGGTTCCTCACCTGTTGGTTCTGGGAGATAAACCGCAAATTATGATGCGAAACGAATCGTTTAAACGGATCATCTAAATAAAAAAGCTCCTCTGAGGATCGAACAGCCTTCGTGGACGTCTGTCATCTGCGTTTATTCTTGTGAAATGTTTCGCTCCTGCAGAAAACGCTGGAACACTAAACTGCAGCTTGTCGACTCGATTTTATTCTTTATAAAAAAAATAATAAAAAAAAGCTTTTAAAAGAGAAATGTGACATTTTTCTGCTTTGAGACCGTTTGTGCAATTCTCTGAAATGTAGTATTTATTGGAGCAAAGTACACAGTAAAAATATATATATATATATATATTGTACATTTTATGGTAAAAAACCAGCAGCTGCAGCTAGAATTTCACTGTAAAAAATAAGGTGTTACAGTAAAACATCTTATTTTGATATATTAGCATTTTTATTATTTAATATTAAACAATTTACAACTAAAGACTTGCAGTTACTATAAAATCAATTAACTAGCTAATTATGTATTTGTTACCTGCTCATTAAACAGTTTTTTTCAGTAAAATTTACTGACATTTTTTACAGTGAAAACCATCAAGGTGAGGACTTCCTAAGCTCTTCCAGTGAGACTGACACAACGAAGAGAGGCCAACGTTTGAGAGTTTAGATCATCAATATTTTATCCTATTTTTTGACGTTATTAGAGCAGGAAAAGCTCCTAAACAGATCCATTTGGCACCGTCCTCTGAACACAGAGGAGAGCCAAAGTTGCTCCATAAAGGCTCGCTGGCACAGACGAGCTGCAGGCCAATCAAGCCCCGCCGTAAGTAAAAGTGCTCACCAGCTGGCCACTCGTTTGAATCAGCTGGCAGCGAGGAGCGCAAACCGCACTTCAGACGAACGGCGCGCGAGTCCTTCATGGCGGAGGTTCAGGTGAGAGCGGGCAGGTAACCACAGACAGCAGGCTGCCTCCACCGACACGGGCCAACATTTTGTTGGAGGAATCAAATAGTTTTAGCACACACTCAACTCGGTCTATTGAAGCCAACAACAACAGAAATGAACTTGAGGCGAGAGTTGCAGAAATGTCAGAGCCGGAGCCAGAGGCCGGAATCGAGCGGATTCCCTCTGCAGGGCGAACACCCGGTACATTAAACCTCCACACTGAAAAGCATTGAGATGAAGAAGGTTATTTGAATTTATATTTACAAATTTAACTAATTAATCGCAAATTTGGAAGAAATTAATCGCGATTAATTGCGATTATTTTTTGTTCGCAGTATTTACCGACCACTTATCTCCATATCACACACAAAACTGAATTAAGAATGTTTTTTTTTTATTTTTTTATTAACGTCAATCGATAAAAAATAATCAAATTATTACACTTTCGGATTGTGAATTATTACAATATTTGAAATGAAGTAAATTTTATATGACATTATGCAAATTTTGAACTAAATTTAAATGTTTCTTTCATTTTTTTTGTCTGAAATGTTTATATTTATCGACTGTGAACCCAGAAGTGTAATTTGCGAGCACAAAACTGACATGCAGACATAAAAAACGAACAAAAAAATAAAAAAAAGTTTTAAAACAAAGTTTTCCATCATCATCTGGGGAAAAACAAACAGTAAGATGTGAACTTTCTCTCTGAACTGATGCTTAATTAACCCACATGGGACAAAGTCAAGGCCCAGGGGCCGGATCCGGCCCTCCAGGTGATTTCATTTTATTTTATTTAAAAGAATAGCTCCATTTTAATATTTTTAATGTCGCTTATTTCTAACTTGTATAATTTTGACAAAATACGTTTTTATAGAGTTATTTAAATTGTTTTATTCTGGAATAATATTCCATTTTTAAAAGTTTTGAAAATATAGATTTAGTGTGTTCAATAAATGTTTTGGATTTTCATTGAGTTTGACACCCCTGATTTAAAGTTTCATGGATAATTCGCTTTTTGTGTGAAAAGGTGATCTAGACGCAGAAAAACTGACTGAATATTCAATTTTTTTTGTATTTAATTGGAACGTGAAATGATTAATCGCTTCCGTTAACGTTCACAGCCCTAAAAATATTAGCTATCGATGCTAAAGCTTAGCATCCGGAGAAATTTGAAGACCTTCTATTGGGTCAAACAGGAGTATCAGCTAAAGATTAAATCCATTAAGATGAAGTCCTCATCAAGTCGAGTTTGCTAAATACAATGTAAAGGGTGAGAATTTACACGATTTTTCTCTTTTTTTCTCACTTCCTGTCAGATTTTTGTTGTTGTCGTTTTCTTATTTTGCTCCTCCACATATATTTCTGAAATCAATATTTTTAACTGAATGTGGGGTTTTTTGTAGCAGGAGGATTAGCGTGGCCATAATCTGTGTACAGAAGGAGCACAAGTGGCTTCCGGAGTAATTCCTCCCCCAAAACAGAAGGTTGAGAACAGGTGCATGCCACCCTGTAGGCAGAAGACGGCCATTTTGGGGAAAAAGACTTTGTATTTTAAAGGAAAAAAACAAACAAAGCTTCATGAAAGTATTTCCTCTTTGCAGTCCTGTCCCTGAAGTTAGGGTCAAATCTGATGCAGTTTAATGAAAACTGAGTTTAGCATTTTTTAGCTTTGGAGGAGGGCTTGGTGGGGGGGGTGTAATGGGGCTAAGAGTCAGTGGCAGAGTGCCGGTCCGCGGCCTCATTGACCTTCAAAGCAGAGACAAGGGCCCTCTCCATCCTGGCAGCACCACTTGTGGCAGGAAGAGAGGCTCGTTGACTGGCCCTTAATGGCCCCTGGCCCACAGGAACATGGGTCGTCAGGTTAGAACCGTTTCCCTGGAGACCAGCTCCATATAGGACGAAGGCAGGTGGTTCTGGCACACACATAGAGGGGGGGCATGGATTATTGTGTGAATGCTTCACAGCATCACACTATAGTGATTCTCCTGCTCCTTTACAAACGTTTTTAGCAGAATCACACATTCAGTAATAGTATCAAAACATTCAGCTCATTCGGGATATTACTGCTTGTATTTATGGTATTTATAAACTTCAAAATTTTTTTTTTAAATATCAAGCAAAATATACCCCATAGGAAATGAATGAGAAAGTCTTTATATTTCTAAATTGTAAGTAGATTAGCAGCAAACCTTTAAATATATTCATCTTTAATGAAAAATAAATGGCATTGAGTTGTTATGTTAGCATTATGCTAATTTAGCATCTACATCTACTTAGTAATTTCCAAAAAAATTGAGTTTGGCTAGTATTTTAGCAATATGCTAACGCTTTGGCTAATTTATAAAACGCTGGAATTATTTATGCTAAAGTGGAGTTTAGCTAATATTTTAGCAACAGGTTTAAGCTAATTTAGTTTACTGAGGAATTTGAGGCTGTTTTGGAGTTTAGCTCGTAGCAACCAGCTAGCTTTTTTTGGCTAATTTGGCATCGACATCTACTTAGTAATTTCCAAAGAAAATTGAGTTTGGTTAGTATTTTAGGAATATGCTAACGCTTTGGCTAATTTGTAAAACACTGGAGTTATTTATGCTAATGTGGAGTTTAGCTAATATTTTAGCAACAGGCTTAAGCTAATTTAGTTTACTGAGGAATTTGAGGCTGTTTTGGTGTTTAGCTTGTAGCATCCAGCTAGCTTTTTTGGCTAATTTGACATCTACGTCTACTTAATAATTTCCAAAAAAAAATTGAGTTTGGCTAGTATTTTAGCAATATGCTAACGCTTTGGGTAATTTGTAAGACATTTGAGTTATTTATGCTAATGTGGAGTTTAGCTAATATTTTAGCAACAGCCTTAAGCTAATTTAGTTTATTGAGTAATTTGAGGCCGTTTTGGAGTATAGCTCGTAGCAACTAGCTAGCTTTTTTGGCTAATTTGGCATCTACATCTACTTCGTAATTTCCAAAAAAAAATTGAGTTTGGCTAGTATTTTAGCAATATGCTAACGCTTTGGCTAATTTGTTAAACATTGGAGTTATTTATGCTAATGTGGAGTTTAGCTAATATTTTAGCAACAGCCTTAAGTTAATTTAGGAATTTGAGGCTGTTTTGCAGTTTAGCTCGTAGCAACTAGCTAGCTTTTTTTTGGCTAATTTGGAATCTACTAAAGTTTTTTGGGCTAATTTGGAGTTTAGCTCACATTTAAGTTACACACTAAATATTTTTGCTAAATTTCATTAGGGATTATTAAGCCATTTTACTACAATTCTTTTACGAAATTGAGGTCAACTTTAGCGCTTGTTCATAGTTTTTAAAAGAAATTTTCAGTCTTATAGCAAATTTAACATTTAGCAAATAGCTTTTGGTTTTTTTCTGGCAGATTCAGAGTTTAGCTTCTATTTCAGCAACAGGCTAATTTTTTTTTAAAACTAATTTACATTACTGAGGAATTTTAAGCTATCTTAGATTTTAGCTAGTAATCAAGCAGTGTGCTAGCTTTTTGGGGCTAATTTGGCATCTGTTGAAGTTTTTGTTTATTTTTTGCTAATTTGGAGTTAAGCTAATATTTTAGCAACATGCTAACACTTTGGCAAAATTGTTAACTACTGAGGTTTTTATATGGCTAATTTAGAGTTTAGCTTTTATTTTTATCAACAAGCTAACGTTTTTGACTAATTTAGTTTACTGAGGAATTTCTGGCTTTTTTGAAGTTTAGAAACTATTAAAGTAACAAGCTAGCTTTTTTGGTTATTTGAAATCTTCTGAGGTTTTTTGGGGGATAATTTGAAGTTTATCTCATATTTAAGCAAGACACTACGTTTTTTTTTTTAGCAAAATTAGCATATATTAGGGATTTTAAAGTAATTTCACTAAGTTTTTCAGAAATGTAGGTTTAACTTCAGCGCTGTTTAATTGTTCTTTCATGAAATTTCGAGTCTTTTTGCAAATTTAACATTTTGCGAAACAGCTTTTCCAGTCTCACAAAAATACATTTAGCAATTAACGTAAATTTTATCACCATTTTCAGCAAAAAGCTTCTGAATCTTCAGCAACTACTTTCAGCAAAAAGCATTCACGCTAGCATTATTACAGGTAATGCTACTTTTCTGGTTGAAATACATTCTTGAAGGTCACATACAGATTTTGTTTTTGATTCTGTGCAGCATGTGAACAGCTTGCAGAAAAAAAAAAAAATCAATAAAATAGCATAAAAAATGACGATTTCGTTTTTTTGGAGCTGCTAAATAAAAGTTTCCCGTTAACAGAGGGAGAGTCATTTTGGATTGTTTTAAGTGTAATATTTTAAAATACATGTAAATATCTGTCAAATGAAAGTTTTGTTTTTATATATTTTCATCATCGTGTTAAAAAAATTGGATCATTTATCAAAAGCTCTTTAAATTGCCACATTTAAAAATATTTATTTTTTTCCCATTATAAATTTCTAATATTGATTAAAACTAATAATTATAAAAGTAACCAATTACAGAACTTATGCCAATTGATCCAATGTTTAAACTTTTTATAGTTTAAGTAAAGTTGGAAAAAAAGGCAGAAAATGTGCAGAAATGTCTTCAGAAAAACAAACTTTTTCAGTCTGTGCAGCTGAAAGAGACAGTCAACATGTACAGGAGGGACTCTTAACCAACACAAACCACTTGTTTCATCTTGTACGTCCTACAGCGTTCTTCTTTCTCCGTCCGTGTCTATCTTCCATCCAGCCTGACCTCATCAGCGATGAGTTGAGTGCTTTCGTCAACAGCACAGCCCCTTCAATTAGCAGCCAATTGCTATAAGCTCATGTGTAAGCATGGCACTGAAATTGCATGTGTGTGTAGATTGCCAGCCTCCAGACTGACCTCCGCTCCCTCCAGTTAGTCAGCTAATAAGTCGGTCGTTGAACTTAGCCTCCTGCATATCCAGATGGAGAGTTTTAATGGGTATGAAAGACGGGGAAGGCTGAGCAGGTAGAGGAGGAGCGCCGCCGCCAAAACTCAGAAAGAAGCGATTCTCCCGTCGTGGAGTGAGTGATTGTTGTCAAGGCTGGTGGCTCTCAGTCAGCCATGCTGGATGGCTTTCCAAATAAAATACATAAAACGCTCCGGTGATGAACAGGTGACCTGGCCGGGATGGAGTTCCCCTCTCCTGCCCGGGGACCGCTAACACCCTCCCACGACCCTGAAAATGAAAAAGATGGATAGATGGATGGACTTTGGTGCGTTCCACTTCATGAGCACAAACAAGCGGATCAAAAAAGCCATTTTGGAAGTCGGAACTGAAGGCAGAAAAAAGCCATTAAAAAATAAAGGAGGGGGGCGGGGGCAGGAAGCAGACCTGAGCTGGAAAAGCTGAGTGACTCCACCGCCGATAATGAGTGGATCGTTTAAAAAGCCCTCCTTAAATTGCCTTGAGGTGGAGAGATGGGGGGGGGGGGGGGGTAGAGACATGCCGCGTTGTGAGACACATAATCTCTACATCCAGATATTTAAGACAGCTAATGGTTGTGAGGACGACCACCTGAGCCCACCTGGCGTCTCACGCTGTGATATACAACCAAAGTATGAAACCTTTTTTTTTTTTAAGGCGTAAATTTTGACGCAAACATGTCAGAGACATTAAAACAGTAATAATAGTTGTGTTTAAGTATTCTACACAGAAACATTTTCAATTTGGGTAAAGACAATTTTACTGCTGTTCGGGACAGGGCAATATGTCAAAGGAGGTGTGGCCATCAAAAATCTATTTTTTTTTTTAAATTGCCATCAGCCAATCAGCATCCTTGCCATGAAGTATGTCACTGAATTGACAAATGCCATTTTCACATACCTCTAATGGTGTAAAGGAAAGATAAATCGATTCGGTGAAATATCGTGATACTTCATTTGGCGATACTAGTATTGATTTCAAATGCTGCCGATACAATATTTAATTAATTTTTCAAACTCAAACATGTTGTTCAGCTCGTACTTTTATTTTCCACTTAAACTCCCGACTGCTTTGCCGCTTCGAGATGCTGTACACCAGAGGTCTCAAACTGGCGGCCATTTTTGACCCTTGAGTCAGTAATTTGTGGCCAGCGGCTTAATATGAGAGTTCAAGGTCTACTGAGCAATATCTTCTGCAAGATTTAAGTTGATTTATTCTGGAATAATATTCCTGCCTTTTTATTATTCATGATTACTTTGAAAAGTTATGGTTTTAAAGTTTTAAAAATTGGCATTCTGCTAGCTTTTTGGACTATTTTGACATTTACTGAGATTTTTGGGATACATGCTAGCTATTTTGGCTAATTTAGACTTTTCAGTTTTTATAGGCTATTTTTAAGTTTAGCTAATATTTCAGCTGCTAGCTATTTTGGCCAACCAAATTTTTTTCATCTTAGTTTATGCTAATTCGGCTTTTGCAAATATTTTAGCTACCTATCAGCTTCAGTGTTTTTAGCTTTCAAGTTCAGCCATCTCCACTAGCATCCTCAGCGGTCAAATTCCTCTTACAGCATTCACACTAGCATTATCGCAGGTATTGCTATATATCCAGTTTATAATCATGTTAAAAAGTTACAGTTTTAACATTTTTAAAATTGGTATTCTGCTATTCTTTAGGAGTATTTTGGCATTTACTAAGATTTTTAGGCCATTTTGGAGTTTAGCTAATATTTCAGCTTCATGTTAGCTGTTTTGGCTAACCTAAGTTTTTTTTCCTTCTTAGTTTTTATGCTAATTCGGCATTTCGCTAATATTTTAGCTACCTCTCAGCTTCAGCATTATCAGCTATCAGCTTCAGTGTTTTTAGCTTTCAAGTTCAGCTATCGTCACTAGCACCTTTAGCGACCAAATTCCTCTTACAGCATTCACACTAGTATTATCGCAGGTAATGCTATATATCTAGTTCATAATTATGTTACAAAGTTACTGTTTAAAGTTTTAAAAAATGGTATTCTGCTATTCTTTAGGAGTATTTGGGCATTTACTGAGATTTTTAGGCTATCTGGAAGTTTAGCTAAGATTTCAGCTTCATGTTAGCTATTTCGGCTAATTTAGACTTTTCTTTTTTTCTAGGCTATTTTTAAGTTTAGCTATTTTTCAGCTTCATGCTAGCTGTTTTGGCTAACAAAGTTTTTTTTTCCTTTTTGTTTTTATGCTAATTTGGCATTTAGCTAATATTTTAGCCACCTATTAGCTTCCATTTTATTTAGCCTTCAAGTTCAGCTATCTTCACTAGCATCCTAAGCATTCACACTAGCATTATCGCAGGTAATGCTATATATCTAGCTCATAATTATTTTTGAAAAGTTATGGTTTTAAAAATGTAGTTTTCAATAAATGTTTTTCCTGTCTGGCCCGTGCCCTGAGGTGTGTTTTGGTGAGTTTGACACCCCTGGTTTCCATGAAGGGTACTCCATCCTTCCTTCCCAAACTGTCACTCTCTTTCCTTCTTTCTTAGCTTCTTTTCCCTCTCGGTCCCCTTCTTCCTCCTGGCCGTGCTCGCCTTTCTCCCCTCTCCTCTTTCCCTTCCCTCTCCATCTTGACACAGTGCACTGAGCCTAATCGTGGATAATTGGGTGGGAGGGGCAGTGGGTTGTGCCTGCCTTTGTGTGCAAAGGGCAAGTGGTCAAGTTAATGGGGCCCTTGTGTCGAGCTGGGAGCACTCTGTCTCTCTTTTCCCTCTGTTCGATCATACACTTGGCCGGTCAATCTCGGTCTCTCAGTCAGCTACTTTTATTTCATGTCTGAAGCTTTTTCCTGCTGTTTCGATCTGGTCCCCCCCCCCCCCCCCCTCCTCCTCATTTCCAGCGGACATATTCTACCAGCTTTTCCTTCTTCTCTTGTCTTTTCCAGCCTCTATCTTTCTCCTTTTGTCCGTCTGCAGCTCTTCGCATCTCTTCCTCTTCAGCAGAATGTTGGGGAGGAGAGAACAGACCTCTTTAAAATATCAAAAGACAGATCAGGAGGCCTCCCCGGTTCCCCCTTCTTCTGACGGATAAACAGAAGAGTGAGCCTGCAGGATTAGCTGCCTTCCCTCCCTTCCTTTATCTCCCTCTCTGTTCGTCCTGTGGAGGGGTGCACAGTTTAACATGTGTGTACATGCACGGCCATACATATATGTGTGTGTTACCTTGTCTGGAGGCTGCATGAGGCCATTGTGTTTGAAAGACAAACGGCTGATGATCGGGGTCTGAGGAAAAAACTTTATTACATTTTGAAAGCACTGATCAATGTGGAACACAGTTTTTCACAACTAGATCAAACAGCATTTTTATTCAAGAGAAGTATAATCATCATCACTGAGCATCTTTTAGACATTTCACCACAGCGGAGAGTAAACCGTTCGGTCTTTTTTGGTAAACAGAATCGTCGATAAAACACAAATTTCAGAGGAAAAGAAACCAATTTTAGAGTAGATTTGCTTTTTGTCTTCATTAAAACACAACTGACCGATCAATGTAACGCACTCCCACAATGCAACTGGTTTTTAGAAAACGGATCCACACTAACCCTGTATAGACGACATTTTTGAAGTTACTCCTCTGTGTTTTCACCTGAATTAAGGAAGGCATAAAGACATCGCACAAGAACTTTAATCAAAGTTTATTATTTGTAAAAAAAAAAAGAAAAAGAATATATTCGGCCTAATAACTTTGATTCGGTTCTTTTTTGCTAATAAAAAAGTTAAATTAGGTTTTCTTCAAATTAATTTAAATTAGGGATGTCCCAATCCGTGTTTTTTTTTATTTTGAGTATGTAGCGATAGATTCCCAATCTAAACTTTTGTAATGCCTTTAAAAAATGTAAAGAAGTCAACAACAATCAAGTAAAAATACTGATTCTATCAACTAGTAAAAATAGTTAACGATGTGAGAAAGTTTAGTGACTGTAGCTTCAATATCTAATTGAACAGTTTTGATCAAACCTGAATCAAAACTCCATAAAAGATTATTTAAAATTAATAAATGTTTCTTTTAAAATTGTATTTGTATCATAAATATGATCATGAATAATTATGACTCGCTCTTATCAATGTTTATTAGTTTTGGTTGTTTTAGATAGAGCATATAGGTTATATAGGATTCTTTATTTTAACCTCTAAAGGTGCATTCACACTGAACACGATTCGGAAGCGGATGGTTTCAATGTTAAGTCAATGGAACTGAAGTCCCGCGGTGCGATTTGAGCAACAGGCGTAATGCGAAAATCTGCCAGCACCTCGATTTTAGCGATGGGCGCAAATCTGGCGGCGCAGCCAAAATTTTAATATCTGATGTTTGACAGGTCATCGAGTCGCATCTGCCAATCAGGAACTCAGCTTTGGGCACATGGCCTCATCGAGACATTTAAAAAAAAAAAAGGCCTCCCTATGTTGTGTTTCCCCCTTGAGCTAATACGAGACGCTCAGCCACTGAGACACAGAAACACAGTGGAAGCGGCTGTCATACAGACACAGCTCCTTGTACCGGGAAAATCTTTGAATAATAATCATGTAAACCCAAACATGAAGACATATTACAAATGTTTTTGTAAAACTTTTCATGATAAATAAACCTGATTCCTCAACATCATCTGTGTCTTCCATACATTTTAATAGCGATATCCACAGATGTCGTTTCTTATCCACCTTATTCCTATGCCCCATGAGCCTTTGCGTGAATTATGGGGGATACTTCCTGTAGACGCCGGAAGTAGCATTTATTTAACATTACAATTGTAGAGCCGACAGCGCAATCCCCCTTGTTTTTGGATCTATAACTACATATAGAATGTGGAAACAGAGCTGTCATGTCTTTAAAGAGGTGACGTAACATTCTGGTGCCTGTTAAAATTGAAGGATGACCTTAAAAAATGTCCAAACGTAACATATAGTAGCATTTTTAGCTACTTTCTCAGTTCGGTTGCTGCAGATGGTGAAACTCTGAACAATCTTAAAGCTCCGAGACATATCAATACCTTCATACATGATTATTTCTGCCGGAGTTACCACACAGTGCTGATCAATTGTAACCTTATCGTTTTACGTGCTTGTGTTTACATGATGCGAGAGCCAATGAGGGTTGCATCGCGGTGTAGCTTTAGCCCGTTTCATGTTTTGACAAAGTCAGCTGTGGTTTAAACATCGAATTTAATAGTTAATACCAGGAGATGCAGCAATTACACCGGAAATATCGTCCCTGGTTCTGTAACGCTGCAGCAATTCACCGCGCTGTCAGGTATCTGTAGTACCCGGCGTCTCTTCTTCTATGGTGGTCCGGAGTAACCCAACCAGAACGTTGGATACGGATTTTCCTCCGTGGTACTTTATCCACAAAATGAAACGAACATACATATAAAGTCTTAAGTGGCTTCTTAAGATTTACATTTGGAGCCAAATCCTTCTGACTTCATCCTCGCCCGATGCACGGTAAAATTGTACCGAGCAGCTGCACTCCCTCTTCGTCAGCGGTCCATGTTCCACACGACGCTCCTTAAGCCACAACTTTAATTTAGTTTGGGTGTTAGAACAACCATGAGCTGCGTAAAGCCATTTTTGAAACTTTTGAGGGATTAAGTAAAACACGCTTCTAAAGTTTCTATACACCGCTAAAGCTAACAAAACCACCAACTTTCAATGGAAATCAAATAGCGCTGTTGTGACTTCCGTTGCTATACCGGAAGTTGCACCCATGACCCGTTTTACATCAGCGGCCCCAGGAATAAGGTGGATAAAAATCATCCTAAAAATATTCGCAGGTAGCTCCTCCCACACGCGGCGTCAAACTCAGGAACACATTTTTTGACAGCGAATTTGTTATGCAGCAAAAGAGGGGCGGGGCACTCAAATCCTGACAAATCCTGAGCTTGACAGACGCATGTGGGTGGAGCTACCAGCTGATATTGTTAGGATGATCGCTGTAAGGAACGGCGTCTGTAGATATCTCACTTAGAATGTATGAAGACACAGAAAATGTTCAAAGATCAGCTCTACATAAACATTAGTAATCATGTCTCCATGTTTGGATTATTAAAAACTTTTCCCAGTACCGGAGGCTGCGTCTGTATGACAGCCGCTTCCACAGTGTCTCTGTGACTCTGTGCTCACTGTATCGTATTAACTCAAGGGGGAAAATAAATTTAGGAGACTCTCAGAGCCAGCAGCCTCTGCATCCCACAGCGTCTCTATGTCTGCCGCCAAATCGAGCGAGCTCCGCCGCGGGAGCGAAACCAGCGATCTGTCCAGAGTGTATCTCGCCTTCACGCCAAAGTAGCCGAATGAGCAGGACAAACGGTCATATTGGACTAGTATTCTACCTGCTGATCGAAAACTGTACATGTTTCTGATTAGTGGGTTTGACACTTGTCAAACTTCAGATTTCAATTCTGGTTGCGCCCAATTCGTGCCTCGCCACTCAGATCGTGCTGCAGGACTTCAGATCGTCTCACTTTGCATCTGAACCATTGACTTAACAGATGTGTTTGAGATCGCCCGGCGCCTCTCCGGGATCGTTGGCGAGACCAGGCGGCTGCAGGCGGGAAAAGGCGCCTGAGATGAAGGGGAACAGCAAGAGATTGAATTTTAATATGCCCCTGTGCTAGCATATCTTGTAATTTATTTTGAAAATCTGTCAAGGGACAACAGATAAAAAAAAAAAAAAAAAACAGTGATTCACTACTTTCCAGAAAGAGTTACAAAATATACAGATTTCCTTCATTTAGGTCAAAGTTTCCCACAATGCATTGCTAGCGCAGTTCCTATTTTCTGGCTGCGCTGGCTCTAGTAGCCGCCTTGAACCCGCCCCTTTCTCACGATACTTTTGTGTCGGCGCATATGTGAGGTTGGAGCGAAAAACTAACCATCATACACCGCGCTGCGGCGACCTGCACAGCGCCGCGTCTGCCACGGCCATCTCGAATCGTGTTCGGTGTGAATGCACCTTTAACAGCTGCCATCACATGTCATTCCGATTTGGATTGAGTCATATGATAAGGCCCGATTTCCGATTGGATCGGGACATCCCGAGTGGAAATAGTCAACAAATCAAATGTCAAAAGTGTATAATTCAGTAAAACAACATTAGCTGCTCTGAGTTCATGTCTGTCACAGGACTTCCCATGTTAGCGACAGATCAGATCCACATCGGTAACATCTCGACTGGCTGTTGTCACAGTGACAAGCGGTGGCTAAAAAAGTGACATCAAAGCAGTTTGAGGACGCCGCCGTGATTTAATGCGATACTTGGCGCCAAGAAATAAAAAAAAAACGCAAATATGATGCCACTGCACACGGTCACGGAAAAGTGTTCATGTATCACATGATTATAAATCTTTCAAATGGATTTAATTTAATCAGCTACTGCTGAAAAAAAAAAGTCATTTTAGAATCATAGAACAGGGATGTTTGTCATGAATTACAGTGAACTTAGAGTATGAGAGCAGCCACAGGGAGATACTGCATAGCTTCTTGCTGATGTACAGCCATGGAAAGATCACAGTGAAATACACACTTTTAGTGTACAAACGATTAGACTGAACGAGAGGAGACCTGAGAACACATTAGATAAGTAAATGAAATGATCAAATGGAGATATGATGATTCCAAAATATGTATTTGAGGCTCCATCTCATGTCGGTGAAAGATCAAAGTGGAGTTTCTGGATTCACAGACAGTCAGAAATAAAAATGTTCTTCCCAACAGATTCCACAGTATTGGGTCAATAAAAGTAAAAGTTCAAACATCTGAGTCGTCTCCACAGCGTCTGAACGGTCTGGTGTTGACAGGATGAGACATTCTGACGCCTTAATTCTGTTCAACTGCATTCAATGAGGCAACAACTGCTCTTCAGTGATAAAGAACCTTCGTTTGTTAATGCACTCTTGTGTTTGATGCACAAATGAAGTTATTATAACTGACCTCCAAAGCAGGGGTCCCCAAACTTTTTCCAATGAGGGCCACATAACTGTTTTCTCCTCTGATGTGGGGCCGGGGTCGGTTTGAAGGCTAACAGTAAAAGTGTAACAATCCCAGCCTAAACGTAAAGATTTATGGTTTTCCAGAGAGCAAAATAACTCATAAATAACTAATTTACCAAAAATATCAGCTAGGCTCCAAATTAGCCTAAAAACTTGGAAAAAAAACCAAATTAGTCAAACAGGTAGCATGAAGGTAAACTCAGAATTAGCCTAAAAAAAGCCAAATTTGACCAAAACCGCTAATATGCAGCTGAAATATTAGCTAAATGCCAAATTAACCAAAAAACTGGTAAAATATCAAATTTAGCCAAGACAGCTACCATAAGGCTAAAATAATATCTGAACTCCAAATTAGCCTAAAAAAATGAAAAAGCCTCAATTATCCAAAAAAGATAGCATGAAACGGAAATATAAGCTATGCTTCAAATTAATCTAGAAAGCTAAAAAAAAAAAAAAAAAACTTAAATTAGCCAAAACAGCAAGCATGTAGCTGAAATATTAGCCAAATGCCAAATTAGCCTTAAAACTGGTAAAATGTCTAATTTAGCCAAAAGTGCTAGCATGAAGCAAAAATATTAGCTAAGCTCCAAATTAGTCTAAAAAATTGAAACATTGTGAATTAGCCAAAACAGCTAGCAAGCAGCTAAAATATAAGCTAAATGCCAAATTAGCCTAAAATCGGGTCAAATGTGTAATTTAGCCAAAATAGTTAGCATAAAACAAATATTAGCTAAGCTTTAAATTGGTCTAAAAAACTGAAAAAAAATCCTAAATTAGCTAAAACAGCTAGCATGTAGCAAAACTCAAAAATTAGACTAAAAACTGGGGGGATCCTAAATTTCCCAAACTAGCTTGTGCCAAAAATATTAGCTAAATCCCAAAATAGCTTAGAAATTCTTAGTAATTGCCAAAACAGTTGAAAAAGTTAGCATAAAAAGAGCTGAATATTTTAATAGCTGAATGAGCTGGAGAGCTATGGACGTAACAAAAAAAAAAACAGACGGACGGAAGAAAATAATAATAATAAAGAAATAAAGAAAAAAAGTGAATTTCTATTAAACCAATAAATACTCTAACCTCTCCAGCCATAGTTCAGACTGCAGAAGGGAGGATTAAAAAGTCACGTTCTTTGTGGGTCTCAATTGACGTTTTAAAAAGTGTGTGGGGAGCCGAGCCACATGTGTTTGTGGGCCTGATCCGGCCCGGGGGCCGCAGTTTGGGGACCCCTGGTCTAAAGGGATGAAAGTGAAAAGGAAAAGTGTGACTCAAAACAGGCCTTCATGCTGAGGCTGAAAAACCCAACTTTGTGGCTCAAAAGTGACCAAAAAACCCAACAAAAAGACAGATAGTCGATATAAACACAAAATGTATAGGATTATGTCACTGAATGTCCACCAGAACACTGATTATCCGGCTGAGAGGCCAGACGACTGATTGTCAGTGTGGTTTCTGTTCCTGGACGTGTAATGAGTAAAGCTTGGGATGAATAAATTCTGTGCTTTTTCTGAGTGTGTGAGCAACGATTAAATGCAAAAAGGTGAACTAAATCCCACTCTCTTCATGATGAAACAAACACAGTCGTGAATAGCTGAGGGCACATTTGTTTTGGTTTACTGAGAATGGCTAACAGGTTGAGGTCCTTTGGTTAAGATGATGAGGAGAGGATAGTGGATGTTCTCATCATACACTTGTTTCCCTTCTCTTTGCATCTGAAAGACACAAAACAAAGAGACAATTTAAAGAACATCTCAAGTATACCAAAGACTGATTGGTCAAATGGAACTTCATAACCTCAGATATAATGTTGATTTAGGATATTTTTAAATGTATTTTTTGGCAAACACCCCCTATCACTGAAAATGAACTCAACTTTCTGGCTGTTTTCATTAAATGAGGGGACAGTCCTCAGGATCCAGCTGGTACCAGCACCCTAATGCTCTATTCACACGGGACGTGGCCAGCTAGTCAAGTTAGCGTCTGCCGCCTCTCTTTTGATGCGCGTCAAATTTACTTAGCTAACTATTGCATCCTTTTTATTTTTGTCTTGATTGAAAATGAAAAAATAATAAGCTCATGTAGCTAGAGTGCAGCGGTCGCTGCAATTGCAACCTGACAGCCAACCCCCCCGGGGCCAGCATAGTGAGTTTCACTGCCCAGGGACCTGCAGCCTGGGCGGCAGCCTAGCTTGCTGAGCAGTCCACCACTCTAATGTAGCATGCGGATCACTCCAGCTCTATGGTCTCTGTGACAAGCTGGCATGTATTCCACAATTGTCCAACAGGGACCTGGACAATCTCTGGCAACATTACATCTTTACATTGACTTAACCGTGTGACGTGACGCCGCCGCCACCTGGATTGTATCCAGTGTGAATGCGCTCAGTACTTCGTCCAGTACTTTGTTCAGTACCGCATCCTGTACTGCGTCCAAAACCTTGTCCAGTACAGCTCCAAGTACCTCATCCAGTACCGCATTCAGAACTGCGCCCAGTACCACGTCCAGTTCCGCATCCATTACCGCGTCCAGTACTGTGTCCAGAACCTCGTCCAGTACAACTTCCAGAACCTCGTCCAGTACCATGACCAGTACCTCATCCAGTACTGCGTCAGAACCCAGTCAAGTACAACGTCCAGAACGCGTCCAGTACTGTGTCCCATACTGCATCCCATATTGCGTCCAGTACCTCATCCAGAACCTCGTCCAGTACCACGACCAGTACTTTGTCTAGTACTGAGTCCGGTAACGCGTATGGTACTGCGTTAAGTAGGTACCTCGTCCAGTACGGCGTCAAGGACCACATCCAGTACCATGTTCAGTAAACCGCCCAGTACCACATGCGGTACCCTGTCCAATACTTTGTCCAGTTCTGCGTCCGGTACCACATCCAGTATCACATCCAGGAGCACATCCAGTAAAGCGTCCAGTACCACATGAGGTACCCTGTCCAATACTTTGCCCGGTACCTCAACCAGTACCTCGTCCAGTACAGCATCCAGTACCACAGCCAGTACAGTGTCAAGTACTGTGTCTGGTACCTTACCCAGTACCGCGGATGGTACTGCGTCTTGTAAAGTGTCCAGTAATGCGTTCAGTACCACATTCAGTACCACGTCCAGTACCAGTCCGGTACAGCAGCCTGGTACATTTGGTGTCGTACGTGTCCGGTACCAGGTTAGTGTACTGGTGCGTTCTGCATATTGTACCAGAAAATGTCAATTTTGGACTCATAGGGGTTCTAAACCATTCGCCAATATCTGACAACTTGTGAATGGAAATCTGTTGGTGAAGGACAACAGCAGGGAAGACACTGGCACCACTACTGTCACTGACACTGTGGTTGTTTGTTGTAATGTTGTGTAATGACCATTGATAGCCATAAGACAAGTATGTTCATCTTGCTTTTCCATAGAAGTCGGGGTTTGATGACTTTGTATCCAGTCGAGTTGGCAGCTATTAGGAATTTGGGGGTTTGTCCGGGATTTACATTGTGGGTTTCTGTTGGGTTTTATACCTTTATTTTACAAAGATTGAAATCATGTCTTGAGCTTGAAGTTTCTCTCTCTCGCCTCATCAAACTTCCTTGCCACGACCACAGAATCGTGACATCATCACGCCTCCCTCTTTGTCTTTTTTCTCTAACCCCTTTTCTTTGTTGAACACGATCACCCACTGGTCTCTCTTGTCCTTCTTTTGGTCTCCCCCTCTTTCCCCTACTGTCTTTATGTATGTTATCTCGCTATAGCCATCCCTCCAGGCGCCGGCCGGTTATTGAACCTCCAACCCCACGAGAGACAGAAGAAGTGTGAGGATGGCGAAAAAGAGCAAAAAGGAGGGCAACCTGGGGGAGTGGTAGAGGTAGAGGGACAGCTGCCTTCCCCCGGCGGCCAGCATTCAAAATCCACCGAGCTGAAGGAAGGAAGGAAGGAAAGGAGGAAGTGATAGCAGGGATGGAGGGATAAATAAGAAGGGGGGGGGGGCTTCCACATTGAGGGCTGAGAGCTTGTAGAGGTGAAAAGTTTAACAAGCAAAGCTGTTCCTCCTGATCGCAGGCTGCCTAATCAGCTTCATGGGTGGCTGGCTAAATCGGCTCTCAACCTAACCCCCCCCACACACACACACACACCAATCTTTTTTTGCCCCCTTTTCAAGGTGCAAGTCATTTATTTTATTGCGACTTTCACCTCGGCTTCTGTCACTTCCCTTTCAGGAAAAATAGAAAAAAAAAAACGGGAAGCCTTGAGACAAGGGAGGCGCAGATGAGCCGCATGTCCGGTTTCCCTCTCACCAGGATTAGGAAACGGAGAATGAGGGACTGGATGGATGGACAGATGAGTAGAGGAGAGGATTGACGGACAGGCTTGACTAAATAGAGAAGTGGATTGTAATGTAGGAAATGGGAATATAGAGGAAAGGAAGGAGGAAGCGATGCAGGGAGGCGCTCAGACACAGAGGGGTTACGACTTATGCATGTGGGAGAGACAGGAGATGAACACGTGAGCAAATGTGTGTGTGTGAGGAAAAAATTAAAATTCATGACTCTCTTCACAACCATTTGAGTAACAAGATTAAGATGGCGGGTTAGAAAATAGTGCGGGCATTATCAGGCTGCTTGCAGTCCCTCCAGCTGCTTGCCTCTCTATTCCACAACAGTGGGGATAAGAGGATAACGCGCTGGCCCTGTCTGCCCGCCCCAGCACACTCCTTACACTCACAATCTCACACGCTCACACAAACGCACACGGATCTTAAGACACACTGCCGCTGCGCGTCCGCCGGCCCGCCCGCTGTCGCTGCTCCCTTGAGGGAGCTTGTGTCAAAGAGCAAAGAAAGAGTGTGTTTGTTTGCAAAACTCCAGCGCAGAGATTCGGGTTTGCAAAAAAACGAGAAGAAAATCCCCCCTCCACAGTCTGGCCTTACAGACAAAAACATCCACAGCAAACATGACTCGGAATAACAAAAATTGCATCAAACCTGACACAAAACTCATTATTACAGTTTCCAGAAGTGTAAAAAAAAACATACTTTAATATATATTTTTCTAGTAAGGAGCTCCTCAAAAAGTTTTAGTTTTGTAAAAAATAAAAAAGATAAAATCTCAGTATATTTGGACCAAAACCATCACTTTCAAACAAATTCGAGAGGACTAAAATGTGAGAATCTATAGAAAATAACAAATAAAACTAGAAAAGTTGCATTACCTGCAATAATGCTAGTGTGTGAATGGTTTTTGCTGAAAATAGTCACTGAAGATGCTGAAGCTTAAAACTGGTGACGCAATTTATTTGGATTTGCTAAAAAATGCAAAAGCTGTTTGTAAAATATTAAATTTGCTAAAAGATTGAAAATTCAATTAAAGAACTATGAAAGAGCGCTGAAGTTAAACTACATTTCTGAAAAAAAATTATAGAAAATTTCCTAAAAATCCCTAATACATGCCAGTTTTGCAGAAATGTTTAATGTATTGATCTTTTAATCTATTTTACTGCAGACTGCTTTTGTAATTTTATGCTGTTTTATTTACTTTTGTTTTTAATTTGTCTAATTTTTTAAACTCTCTTCCTTCTTTTTGTGAAGCACTTTGGCCTGCTATAAGCAGTTGTAAAGTGCTATAGAAATAAAGTTTCTATTCTAATGGTATGCTTAAATATGAGTTAACTCTAAATTAGCACAAAAAACCTTAGTAGAAGTCAAAAAAAGCTAGCTCATTGCTTAAATTCTAGCTAAGCTCCAAAATAGCCTTAAAATTCTCAGTTAACTAAATTTGTCAAAAGCATTAGCCTGATGCTAAAATAGAAGATAAACTTTAAATTTGCCTAAAAAACCTCAGTAGATGACAAATTACCCAAAAACATTAGCATATTGCGAAAATATTAGCTAAACTCAAAATAAGCCTAAAACAACTCCAGTAGATGTTAAGTTAGCCCAAAAAAAGCTAGCTCATTGCATAAATATTAGCCAAACTCCAAAATAGCCTAAAATATCTCAGTAAACTTTGTCAAAAACATTAGCATGTTGCTAGAATAGAAGACAAACTTTAAATTAGCCTGGAAAACCTCAGTAGATAACAAATTACCTAAAACATTAGCATATTGCTAGAATGTTAGCTAAACTCGAAAATTAGCCTAAATTAAACTCCAGTAGATGCCAAATTAGCCCAAAAAAAGCTAGCTCATTGCTTAAATACTAGCCAAACTCCAAAATAGCCTAAAATATCTCAGTAAACTTAGTCAAAAACATTAACTTGTTGCTAAAATAGAAGCTAAACTTTAAATTAGCCTTAAAAACCTCAGTAGATAACGAATTAGCCAAAAACGTTAGCATATTGCTAAAATTTTAGCTAAACTCAAAATTAGCCTAAAAAAACTCCAGTAGATACAAAATTAGCCTAAAAAAGCTAGCTCATTTCTTAAATACTAGCCAAACTCCAAAATAGCCCAAAATTTATAAGTAAACTTAATTAGTCAAAAACGTTAGCATGTTGCTAAAATAGAAGCTAAACTCTAAATTAGCCTAAAACATAGTTGCTGATTAAAAATGAGTAAAAAAAAAAAAAACGTTAGCATGTTGCTAAAATATTTGCTTAACTCCAAAATAGCCCCAAAAACCTTAGTAGATGTCAAATTAGTAAACTCAATTCGTCAAAAACGTTAGCATGTTGCTAAAATATTAGCTAAACTCCGAAATAGCATAAAAATACCTCAGTAGATGTCAAATTGGCTATAAGAGCTAGCGTAACGCTAATATAACAGCTCAATGTTATTTATTTTAAATTACTATAAAGATGACAACGTACCGCATAAATATATTTAAAGGCTTGTTGCTAATCTACTTAAAATTCTTAAATTTTAAGACTTTTGGGCATCACGCAATCAGCTGTAGTAAATCAGAAATGTTCTCCAATTAAAAAAAAAAGTACAATCTTTTTTTTTCCATTTTATATTTTCAGACAGTTTTTGTGTACATTAAAGGTTCCTTTGTTAAACTTTCCCACAATGCTCCATAAAAACAAAGGAAGAGCAGCCTCGCTGTAATATTTGGGAAAGGTTTCCAGGATAACGTGGAAGACTTTTCAGGAAAAGATGATGTTCCTGCAGCTCTCTGAGGATGTTTGGATTCTGCTACAGTTGAAGAATGTCGTTTTAAACGTCCCTGCTCGCTCTCGAGGTTTTGAAGCCGACTTGATGAAGCGCCTAAACTCAAAAACAAAACCACGTCCAAGTTTTACCAGAAGCTTTCAATGGAGCGCTAATGCTTTTTCAGAACATTTGAAAGAAAACACAATAAAATTTTGAAAATACATATTTTTTTAGAACTTTTATACAATGAAGTATTAGAGCCTCCAAAACGAAAACTAAAATATATAGATTTAAAGTTGTAAATGTATTACTTTTTTTCTACATACAGTCCAGGAAGTTCACCTTCTGGATTTGTCCAAAACATTTCAACAGGTAATCTGAATGTTTATTAAAAATATTTGGAAGCTTCTTTGTTTGATTTTGGGTTTATTAATGTTTTATTCACTGATGGGCGGCTTGCAGGATCTCTGCAGTTCTATGCAGTCTGTTATGTTATTTAATCTGGCCTATAAATACAATGAACATTTGTTCTTTCTAGGTCTGTTAGAAGATTTGTTGTTTTTCTGACATTTGTGTTTTTTTTTTGTTTGTGAGACTTGTTTTTTTTTCATTCCAATGCTAAGGGGTGTCAAACTCGATCGCACATGGGGCCAAAATCCAAAACACAACACCGAACGGGATAAACATTTATTGAATACTCTAAAACTACATTTTTAAAACTTTAAAACTTAACTTTTGAACATAACTCTGAATAAAATCTTGTGTTGAAACGGGATGTTTTATTTTGAAGGGGGGACTTTTCTTTCCTATTTGGTGTTCTTTGTGCGCATGACAGTCACATGACAAATGAACTTCTATGTATGTGAATGATAAAGTGTTGGTCCTCCAAACGTGAGACCCCGCACTACCGACACCGAACCCCATAAATCCGGCTACATTAATACCAAAAGTTTCAATATTTCTCAGTTTTTTAAATCTATCCGGAAAAGAAGCTTCACAAAATGCTTGTAAATATACAAGATTTAAAGTCATGAATATAAAACTTTAAAACATATAAAAAAAAGTCATAAATTTAGCCTATGCTTTATAAAGTAAAAAATATATGACTTTATTCTTGTAATTTAACAGTTTGGACTTTTTCCTTGTAAATTTATAACTTTAATTATAAAAAAAGAAAAAAATCATAATTTTATTGTTTGTAAACTGTTTCTAAAACTCAGTTGTAGTTTATAGCAACGGATTCATTAAAAAATACTTTATCAGTTGACATAACGGCTTAAAGACAAAAAAATTTAAGTGACTAAAAAGTTATAAATGACTAAATGATTCTTTCTTGATGTCAAAATTTTAAACTAAAATTAGTATGGGAGTTTTTCTGTTCCATCAGATTTTGAATTTTTGAATCTTTGAATGTTTCAAACTGAATCTGATTTTTTTTTAATCCTCGATTTACAATTTTTTGCTCCGGAATATTATTTTCTATCTTAAATAATTTTAATTTAGATGTTTTCCAGAAATTTGATAGAAAAAATTTGCTTTTTTCTGTCTCACTAGAACTACTGGTCGATCTAAAAAACACATTTATACCCATTTATACATTTATTTTCAAACATTTTAAATAAAAACTGCAGTTTTGTTTAATCTCTACAAAACATGTAAAAACGATGGTAAAAATTCAGTAAACATTTTCTCTAAAAATGGTACATACGTCTGTTCTGAAACTTCAGTCGGCGTCTGGGATGCGTTTTCTCTGGTTGAACATAAATATGTCTGAAGAAAGCAGCAGCTGCTCATTTGGACGTGCGCGTGCACCGAGGTAGTGTATGTTTCCCCGTGATATCATCATGCGGTGTGTGGAGTGTGTGTTATGTCAGGCCAGTATGGTGTCTGAGTGATGTCTGCTTTGGATCCAGCTTGTTTCTTAGTGTGTGTGTGTGTGTGTGTGTGAGTTCAGATCGGACCGTCAGGCGGCTTACACTCGCACACAGCTCCTGCACAGAGATTGTTCAGAGTGTTCATCAGAAGATAAGCAGAGGAGACTTAATCACATTTGGATGTGAGGGAGCTCTTCAGCTTGCACTGATATCCACACACACATTTTGATCCAAAAGCCGTGTGAGTGCATCTGTGACGGGGTGTGTTTGCCACTGAAAAAGAAGGGTCCATTTCAAAAGTGTGACGGCCCACTTCAGCTTGTGGCTGGAGGGAAATAAAATACATTTTTTTATGCGTCATACATCCATTTTTTCTAATCAGAGGATTCTTTCTACTAAATTTTATTTACTCAAACTAAAGTTGTGGTTTTTTTGCAACCTGTAACACTAAAAGAGCAATCTGGTCCAGCAACAGCTGGAAAAATCTATTTTATTTTAGGTTTTTGCGGCCATTCCTTTTTAAAATGTAGCTTTATTTAAATTTATAGTTTTTAAAATATTGCCTGAAATATGCCCCACATGAAATAAATGAGAAAGTATACACATTTTTTAAATTTTAAGTAGATTACAAGCTCTTAAATTTGTTTATGGCATATGTTTTCATCTTTTAAAGTAATTTTAAATAAAACAATGGAGTTTAGCCAATATTGTTTAGCTATTATTTAAGCAATGTGCTAGCTTTTTTGGCTAATTTGTTATCTACTGAGGTTTTTTATGCTAATTTGGAGCTTAGCTAATATTTTAGCAACGTGCTAACATTTTTGGTTAATTTGTTAACTACTGTGGTTTTTATAGGCTAATTTAGAGTTTAGCTAATATGTTAGCAACATGCTAATGTTTTTGGCTAATTTGTTTAGCTAGTATTTAAGCATAGTGCTAGCTTTTTTAGCTAATTTGTTATCTACTGAGGTTTTTTATGCTAATTTGGAGCTTAGCAAATATTTTAGCAACATGCTAACATTTTTGGTTAATTTGTTAACTACTGTGGTTTTTATTGGCTAATTTAGAGTTTAGCTTCTATTTTAGCAACAGGCTAACATTTTTAACTAATTTAGTTTACTGAGAATTGTAAGGCTATTTTAGAGTTTAGCAAGTATTTAAGCAACATGCTAGCTTTTTTTGGCTAATTTGTTATCTACTGAGGTTTTTTATGCTAATTTGAAGCTTAGCTAATATGTTAGCAACATGCAAATATTTTTGGCTAATTTGTTTAGCTAGTATTTAAGCAATGCGCTAGCTTTTTTTGGCTAATTTGTTATCGACTGAGGTTTTTTATGCTAATTTGAAGCTTAGCTAATATGTTAGCAACATGCTAATGTTTTTGGCTAATTTGTTATCTACTGAGGTTTTTTATGCTAATTTGAAGCTTAGCTAATATGTTAGCAACATGCTAATGTTTTTGGCTAATTTGTTTTGCTAGTATTCAAGCAATGTGCTAGCTTTTTTTGGCTAATTTGTTATCTACTGAGGTTTTTATATGCTAATTTAGGGCTTAGCAAATATTTTAGCAACATGCTAAAATGTTTGGCTTCTTTGTTAACTACTGAGGTTTTTATAAGCTAATTTACAGTTTAGCTTCTATTTTAGCAACAGGCAACATTTTTTACTAATTTAGTTTACTGAGAATTTTTAGGCTATTTTGGAGTTTAGCTAGTATTTAAGCAACATGCTAGCTTTTTTGGCTAATTTGGCATCTACAAAGATTTTTGGAGTTTATCTAGTATTTGAGCAACACATTAAATATTTTTGCAAAATTGGCATATATTTGGGACTTTTAAACAATTTTACTACAATTTTTTCAAAAGCACTCTTATATAGCTTTACAAAATTCCCAGTCTTTTAGCATTCACACAAGCATTATCGCAGGTAATGCGACTTCTCTAGTTTTGATAGCACTACATACAAGTTCCTTTTCAAAATAAAATCCCCTTGTGTTGAAGCTGCTGCAGATTTACTCGAATAGTTGCAATGACGTCAGACAAAACATTCAGTTTACGGGTCTAGAACTGCAAAACCGAGATCTAAATGCTGTTTAACATAGTAAATAATAAAAAGGGAGTCAAACCAATTGTAATGGAAAATTTTAACATATTTATTTTATAAATTTCCTACCATTAGTATTTTATTTTCCTCTCTTAGATCGCTGATGTTTTTTTTTTCCCATATTGGAGGTTCTATTGAAGATGTCAACCTTTCATTAAGTTTGAGCACAAAAGCTGATAGAAATTCCTGTTGGCCAAATTTAACACGAGCAGCAAACGCACACATTGATGTCACTGACGATGCTAAAAAACGTTTAAACTGTAAGTTTTACTTTAATGTCCGACACGCTGAATTTGACTGATTTTTGCTTTGTTTACAAGGTTTTTTAAGCACAAAAATTTAAAGAATTTTTCACTGAGCAAGACAGATCTTCTGCATCTCATAGCATTAGCATAAATTACAAGAATAAAATCATAATTACCTTCATAATTAAACAAGCAGCATTCAATGAAGAACTTGGAGCCTTTGTCTAACTTTAACCGGGTCATTTGTCATTTGTATTTTGATTTGTGTACAGTTTAATAACAAAAACAGTTAGGTAGGACATTTTCCTTATAAATATTGTTCCATTTTTTGTTACAATTGATAAGGCTACCTTTTATTATTTAGGTGAAATTGTGTTATAAACAGAGTTCAGTTCTCTGCTCTACCAGTCTATAACAGGAAATAACTGAACACACTGACGGCGGTCGGCATTTTGTCGGACGTCATCTAAAAAGGGTCTATTAAACTACACATTTAAACAAATCAACAAAACTGCAAACTCATTTATTGACATTTTTAGCATTTCCACAGGTTGGAAACCCCAAATTCCAGATTTTACTCTGATGATGGATCCTGAATAAAGTAAAGTTGAGGCTTCCTTATTGATTGAAACCTGAAAAACTTAAATGTTGTGCTTTCTGATGCGTGGGCCGCTCTGCACAGCTATTTTAGCTAAAGTAGGAGCCGGAGCCTTTCTATTTCCTCTGTGACGTCGGGGCCACTTTAACAGGCACTTTAACGGTCAGTCTGCCCAATTCTCTCACCAGTGTAGGTGAATGTCTGTGCACCAATTTTGTTCACTCCTTGCTGTCCTGTTCTTCTGGAGCCATGTGTGTAATGGAGTTAACAGCTGGACACCACTTCTTTTAACACAGCCTACTTGTGTGCGTTCCTTTCTCTTCACTCTCCTCTTCTCACAGTAGCAAGTTAAGAAAGCTGGCTTTTTTTTTTTTTGCTCCAATGTGTCTTCTAACAACATCGTAGGAGTGCATGTTATTTAACCTAGACTGTGCTTGCTTATTTTTTTTTTTTTTAAGAGGAAAAAAATTGTGCATGTTTCTATAAAAATGAATAAATTACATAGTAAAAATGGACCCCCTGCTGGTAAACAATAGGTGAGAGCTCCCCATCAGAAAAGTGCTTTGTGATTTAGGTTCTGAATATATTTTTAATAAGATTGTCCTTAAATGGATACATCCATATTCTAAGGAACATTTTTTGCTTCCCCAAATCCAAATTTTAAAAAACAACATTCTAACATTTCGATCATTTCTAAAAGGAAGTGCGGGAAAATATCAATAAAAACTAGAAAAGTTACATTACATTACACTACCTGCAATAATCCTTGTGTGAATGCTTTTAGCTGAAAGTAGTTGCTGAAGCTTTTTGCTGAAAATGGTGAAACAATTTACTTTATTTGGTGAAGAGATTTGCTAAAAATGCAAAAACTATTTGTAAAATGTTAAATTTGCTAAAAGACTGAAACATTTTTTCTTAAACTATGATATAGCACTGAAATTGATCTAAATTTATGAAAAAATTTGTGGTAAAATTGCTTGAAAATCCCTAAATACATGCAATTTGACAAGAATATACAATGTGTTGCTTAAATATGAGCTAAACTCCAAATTAGTTAATCTCCAAAAAGCTAGCTAGTTGCTACTAGCTAAATTCCAAAATAGCCTAAAATTCCTCAGTAAACTAATTCGGTCAAAAACGTTAGCCTGTTGCTAAAATAGAAGCTAAACTCTAAATTGACCTATATAAACCTCCGTAGATAACAAAGTAGCCAAAAATGTTAGCATGCTGCTAAAATACTAGCTAAACTAAACATTAGCATAAAAAACCTCAGTAGGTAACAAGTTAGCAAAAAATGTTAGCATGCTGCTAAAATACTAGCTAAACTCCAAATTAGCATAAAAACATCAGTAGGTAACAAATTAGCCAAAAATGTTAGCATGCTGCTAAAGTACCGGCTAAACTCCAAATTAGCATAAAAAACCTCAGTTGGTAACAAATTAGCCAGAAATGTGAGCATGCTGCTAAAATACTAGCTAAACTCCAAATTAGCATAAAAAACATCAGAAGACCTAAATTAACCAAAAATGTTGATTGTTGCTAAAATATTAGCTAAACTCCAAACTAGCATAAAAAACCTCAGTAGGTAGCAAATTAGCCGAAAAATGTGAGCATGCTGCTAAAATACTGGCTAAACTCCAAATTAGCATAAAAACGTCAGTAAACTACAAATTAATCAAAAATGTTGATTGTTGCTAAAATATTAGCTAAACTCCAAACTAGCATAAAAAACCTGTTGATAACAAATTCGTCAAAAAAGCTAACACAGTGCTTAAATGCTAGCTAATCTCCAAAAAAGCCTGAAATTTTAGCAAGTTGCTAAAATATTAGTTGAAATCCAAATTTTTTGAAAATTACTGTCAAAGACAGTCCATGGATACATTTAAAAGTTTGTTGCTAATCTACGTAAAATTTTGAAAGTTGAAGACTTTCTCATTCATTTCTTATCGGGCATATTTTGCTCAATATTTCAAAAACTGAGTTTATGAATACCAAAAATCAAGCAGCTGAACGAGCGGAAAGTTTTGATCCTAAGGTTGATGTCATTTCTGAAAGTGTGATTGAGTTTTTATGTGCTGAATACGTGAAAACGTGTGTCATAATCAACATTTTATAATCTTTGCCGTTTGTTTCTTTTTCAAAACAAGAGTAAGAAAATGTGATTTGGTACCTTTAGGTGAACATCCCAGACCTGAGCGTCGTACTGCTGGTGCTGAGACACGCTCAGTCCGGCCTGCTGCGCCAGCTCACAAAACAGGCTCAGGGTTTCACTTCGTAGAGGGGCGAACACCAACGCCTTCCCCTTGACAAGCAAGAAAATACAAACATTCTTGGATAAGTTTCCTCCACCTTAAATAATAAATAGTAAAGTAAGTCAAATCTTCACTATTCCAATAGTCAAATGTGAATCTGAAACTGTCTAAAAGACCAAAATAATCAAATAATGAAACATTCCTTTCAGCTGTAATCACTGATTGAGGGGGTCCAACCCAGTGGATGGACCACCTTCGTCGGAAGCCACAAATTAGAGCCATTAGATGGGAGAAGCAATTGCTTTGTTAATTGTTTAATCAGCTTAGTAAATTATTAAATATTTGCCAAAGCTTGTTGTGGCAGCAACAGTCTGATGGCCGGCGCTCAAATCATATTAGCCCCTGAATTATCTCCGCTGGATTAAAGAGAGCGGCGCGAACAGACTTAAAGCGCAGCTGTAAAGCGACAGCCAGATGTCGTGTCCGTCATTTGACGGCTTTCCGCATTAAGCCGCCGCGGCTTCTGCTCGGACGCGGAAAGTCGGGCTGCAGGTGTGGCTGTTAGAAACGTGTGTCGCAGGCGACAAAGGGAAGAATTCAACAGAATTTTTCATCTTTTTACTTTAAACAATTTCATTTTTACGGTAAATCAAGCTAAATATTTAATTAAAAATACAGTTTCCATAGTTACCTGTACCTGTATAGACAAATACGCAAGAGATATCCCTCAATCTGTGTTACTTTTTGGTTAAAGAAATAAAAAACAAGAACATTGATCTTTTTTTTGCTTTGATATAAAATGAATTTCAAATAGATTTTGCAAAAATATCTAATTTCCAAAAATTCAATGTTCACTAAATCATCTGAGAATCCATCAATCTGATGCAGACTTTTGTGTTTGATGATATTCTTTAGAGTGGATGAAGCTAAACTGTGTATACTTTTACTTTTAGTTGAACAATTTATCATAATTCTTTTTAAAAACCTTTGTACTAGTGGGCCGGACAAGGACCAGGGGCGTGGTTTCTTTTGGTCATCCAGATTATTATTAATCTTGATTTAAAAATATTTAATCACTGAACATTTTGGAGTTTTTATTTCAAAACGTTGGCTTTTTTTCTCTTTTAGGGCACCAAATGGTTGAAAAAAAAAAAAACAGAGAAATGCTGCGTTCATGTGGTGTTGGAATAATCGGAAAAATGACTTTGCGACTTTGAAAACAAACACGAATGTCAGAAAAATAATAAATACGAATTCCAAATAACTTTCTGCACCTAAACAATTTGTAGTGCACCATTTACACCAGAATTACAGAGAAAATAAACAATTTTTAAGTATTCTCAATATAATTTTTTGCAGTTTTGCAGGAGAGACTGGATAGTTTAACTACGTTCCTCTAAATCAGGGGTCGGCAACCGCAGCTCTTCTATCTCCCATTGGTGGATCTCTGGCTGAAGAAAAATAAAATAATAGTAATTTTGCAAAAAAATTGGAGATTAACTCTCATTTTAGCAACATACTAATGGCTAATTTGGCTAATTTATTTTCTAGTGGGTTTTTTAGGCTAATTTAGAGTTTTAGTTTTCTATTTTGCGAACATGCTAATTTTTTTGGCTAAATTCATGATAATTAGGAGTTTAGTAATTAGGAGTTTTAATATTTTAGCTATATTGACGTTTTTCAGCTAATTTTTTTTGTTGTTCTTTAAAATTAGTTTTATTTTAGCAACATGCTATGTTTTTAACTAAATTAGTTTATTTTAGGCTATTTTGGAGTTTAGCTAGCAACAGCTACTGTTTTTGGAGATTTGGCTTCTTTTCAATTAGTTTAGCTAATATTTTAGGCTAATTTTGAGTTTAGCTTTTATTTTCAGCAACATGCTTTTAATTTTAAGAGATTTTTGGCTGATTTTTACAGAGAAATGTCATGCTAATTTGAAGTTCATCTAGTATACAGCATTTACCATGCTAGTTTCTTTCTTTTTATTTATTTATTTGCTTTTGTCCGAAAGCTTTTGTCCAAATCCAAATTTCTTAAAGGCTAACGTGAGTTCTTCTAGGTTTTGATTAGTAGAAAACGAGCCCAAATGACTCTTTTACTGTTAAAGGCTGCCGACCCCTGCACTAAGTCAGAGTTTACCCACTCCTGGTTTACTAGCTTAATGTTGTTCTTATAATGAAATCCAACAGGCTGAACATGTTAAAATATGCACTAAAATGTAAAGAAATAGAGAAGTAGGGAAATATTTACTTCTGTTATTGTATATATTAAAATAAGATGTTCTTACTTAACGCCAATTTTCATCTTAGCTTTCAAAATTAATTTGTCAAATCAATTTGAACAATAATTAAAAGGAATGTAATGAGGCAAAAAAAAGTAAAAAAAATAAAATGAAATAAAAAAAAAAAACGAGGGCCAAATCTGATCCTGTGTCTCCAGGGTTAAAAAAATGTTTATTTAGATCATTTAAAAACATTTGAAGTCACTGTCAACTTTTTATTTTACGTTTTAAAGCATTTCCTAATATCAATTAAAGCTCCAATAGTCTTAGCCACACCCCCTCCACCACTTACTGTTTTCTATCTCTTCTTCCCCCGGTGCCACTTTCTCCTCTTTGTCATAAATGGGTATTACCTTCACGGGCCTAACGGCGCTCTTTAACCGGCACCCCTCTCCCCTAAGATGAATGGGAATCTCCACCTCATCTCCACCTTTTTTTCTTTGCTTTTGCTTTAGCTGCCACAGCAGGGGGTCTTATCGCGGGGCAAAAGGGGGGGAGAACTCGCCTTGGATTTATGATTAAGGGAAAAGAGGGAAACCCTGATCAGAGCGACACATTCTAGTTGCTTATGATGAGCATTAAAGCATTACATGATAATAATCCTGTCAGGCTATTAATGTGTGTATGCGCAAAGCCTAATTATAATTGAGAAGTGGGAGAGGGCGGGGCATGATTTAGAGGATGGAGATGTACAGTAGATGCGCACAAACAAGCACTTACTTTGGGGTGCAGTAATCTCCTTATAGCATCAACCAGGCTGGCTCGGTATTGGTCCAGAAACAAACTGAGAGGCAAAGGAGAGTCGGGTTAGAATGCCTTCTTCAGATGGGAGGCCCCGATAAAGCTGCATGCAGTTTGATTTTCTTTTGTTTACAAATAAATCCACCAACAAGGAGAGCAGAAAAACAATTTGCATGAGTAAAAAAAAAAAAAAAAAAAAAGAAACGCTCTCCCTTTTGGTTTCCATTTGGCTTTCCGTGGGTATTCATCTCAGCCCGCTGTCGAGGCGGCGGCGGGAATAAACAGCAGAAAATCCAATGTACACAGATAGCATCACCTACAGTAAACAAGCACCGAAAATACACTCTCACTGAGGGAAGAACTTCCAAGGCTTTTCTAAAACAATATCTGTAAGCAGGGCTCTACAAGGAATGTGGTTTATTTAAAATGAGTCATTTAAATGCTAATAAAACTCATTTAATGTCTTTAAAATTATGAAAAGAATAAAGGCTCTCATTAACTTTTTAAATGAATGTTCCGTGTAATAACAAGATCTAAAAAAAAACTAAAGGAAGTAATGTCACTACATTTTTATTATTCAAAAATCCATGCGATGGGCCTAAAACGGTTTTTTTCTTATTTCTTATGGTGACTTGAAAAAAACAAATCCAAAAAAAAATTTTTTTTTAGGTTTTAACTTAATTTAAATGGAATGTGTGAAAAGATGCAAGACTTCCTCCTCCCAAAAAATAGTCTTAAATGTATTCTTTTTGGACATTATCATTATTTTTGCATTTCTCTTTATATATATACATATACACTGCTCACAAAAATGAAAGGAGAACTTTAAAGAAACACATTAGATCTCAATATGAAGTTGTACAAATAACAACAGGGCAGTGCCTTAGGAACAAAAGGATTTCAAGTCTTTTAATGGAAATAAAAGTTTTCAGTCTACAGAGGCTCAATTGTGGAGAAACCATCAAATCAGAGTTAAATGAAGATGTGGCAGGCTAGTCCATTTTCTCCAAAACTTCATTTCTGCAGCTCAAAATGCTTTTCAGTATCTTGTGTGTCCCCCACGAGCTTGTATGCATGCTTGACAACGTGGCGGCATGCTCTAATGAGACGACGAATGGTGTCTTGTGGCATTTCCTCCCAGATCTGTGTGAGGGCATCCCTGAGCTGTTGTACAGTCTGAGGAGCAACCTGGCGGCGCCTAATGGACCCAAACATAATGTCCCAGAGATGTTCTATTGGGTTTAAGTCAGGGGATGGTGAAGGCCGTTCAATTGTTTCAATTCCTTCATCCTCCAGGTACTGCCTGCAGACTCTTGCCACGTGAGGCCGGGCATTGTGGTGCATTAGGAGGAAACCAGGACCTACTGCACCAGCGTAGGGTCTGACAATGGGTTGAAGGATTTCATCTGGATACCTTATGGCAGTCAGAGCACCATTTCCTAGGCAGTAGAGGTCTGTACGTCCCTCCATGGATATGCCTCCCCAGACCATCACTGACCCACCACCAAACCTGTCATGTTGAACCACGTTGCAGGCAGCAGAACGTTCTCCTCGTCTTCTCCAGACTCTTTCACGTCTATCACAGGTGCTCAGGGTGAACCTGCTCTCGTCTGTGAAAAGTACAGGGCGCCAGTGGAGGACTTGCCAATTCTGGTGTTCTTGAGCAAATGTCAGTGGAGCTCCACGGTGCTGGGCAGTGAGCACAGGGCCCACTACAGGACGTGGGGCCCTCAGGCCATCTTCATGAAGTCTGTTCCTGATTGTTTGGGTAGAGACATTCACACCAGTGGCCCTCTGGAGGTCATTCTGTAGGGCACGAGCAGTGCTCAGCCTGTTCCTCCTTGCACAAAGGAGCAGGTATGGTCCTGCTGAGGGGTGAGGACCTTCTACGGCCCTGTCCAGCTCTCCCAGAATAACCAGCAGTCTCCTGAAATCTCCTCCATGTTCTGGAGATTGTTGGGAGACACATTAAACCTTCTTGCTTGCAGCACGTGTGGATGTTCCATCCTGGAGAAGTTGGACAACCTGTGCAACTTCTGTAGGGTTAAGGAATCACCTCATACTGCCAGTAGAGAGAATTACACAAGACAAAATCAGCACGAGTGGAAAACCAGCCAAAAAAGATCAAGAGGGAGAAACTTGAAATGACCTCCACATGTAACAGCAGTCCTGTTTGGAGGGTTTTCTAATTGTTGCCACTGAAGTGCACCTGTTGTTAATTCATGAACACCAATACAGATGAAATTGATGAACGAGGCCCTCAGCTGCTCAACCAACAAGAAAATGATCAGAAAGAGTTTAATTCAATTAATGCCAGACCCAAGGAAAAAAGTGTTCCATTATTTTTTTTGAGCACAGTGTGTTTAAATATATATATACACACACACACATTTTTGGTTTTCTAGATTCCATAAGAGCATTCAATGTTCCTCCTCGTATTTGTGTTTCATTCTTTGCAGTTTCACGTATTCACAAAATTAGTTTTTTAGTCATAAATGTTCAGACAACATTAACTTATTGAAAAAATTCTAAATATATAACTTTTACGTCCGAGGCGGCATCAGCTACCTCAGAAACGAACGAAAAAACCCTGAAATGCAGAAGACGCGGAGGATATTTATCATCCAGAGGAGGTGTTTGTCACGGATGAAACCGGCTTCTTCTAGAAGATGATGCCCTCTTGCATTTATTTAAGGAGGGAGGAACCATGATCTCCAGGTTTTAAGGCACAGAGAAACAGCGTGACAGTCTGGCGTACAGCCTTTTGTTCTGAATTAAAAGAAGAACTCTTTATGTTGAGTAATATTCCAATCTTGTGTACTAAATCTTTTACAAAGCATGATCAGTAGTGTTTATGATGAATATGGTTTAGGTAATGGACATTTTCCGGCAGCCAGGATGAGACGGGGTTCTCCGCATTGTTCGCATATCTGCCGACGTCTCCATGAATACGAGGGAATCCGATCATTTCAAAATAAGTTTTCACTTTCAAACTTCAAAGTTGTGACATAATCTTAAAAAGCTTTTTTTGTGGATTCAGCAGTTAGTTTTAGACCACAAATGCACACACAAAGCTCACATTGGCTCCAATCATTAAACACCTGTGTGTCAGCCACAACATTCAATCCATTATGCAAGTGAGCAGAATGCCTGGGGGGGGTGTATTATAATAGATGAAGGTGGAGTAATTTGACTAAAACGCAACAATACAAAGCAGATTTGATATAATCCTGCACATCCGTCCAACTGGCAGAGAACAGACAATCTGGATTTTTTGTTTCAGACTCTGACCTTTCCTCCATTCAAATCCTCTGAAGGAGACACAATCCTCAGCAGAAAATAGATCCTCACAGGTCTTAACTTTCACCCAATATGTAGCCTAATAAACTCAGTTTTACAGCTCGATTCTTGAAACCAAAAGCAAAAAAGGAAACCGTTTTCCAAAAAGGATGTTAAGCGTAAAGCTTGTTTTTCTTCTAAGTCCAGACAGAGGCGTGAGGTTTATTTGACTTGAAAGGTGAGAGGTTATGTTTGCCTCAGATATCAATTCACAGGAAAAGTAAGTGGCAAAGAAAACAAGGAAGTTGGGTGGAGGTAAAGAGCTGGAGCATCCACACACAGAGGCCAAGGGAAGGACACGGTGTCTACGGAGGGGCAACAGTTTAACACCCCATCCTCACTTGAATTAAAACAAGTTCAATTTGAACTACAATTCATTGAAAATCCAACTCAATATTTATTTGTTTAAATTCATTTTTCAAATATGAACAATTATTGTGTGTTATATCTGCTGGTTTAATTAGCCTTATAAGGATTTTTTAATTAATTCAGTGCTTAACTAACCATATTTTAATGACAAAGTTGTTATTTTCCATTGGTTACTTAAAACGATAAAATAAATATGACATTTGATCAGTCTTATTACATTTTTTTTGTGTACGTGAAACCAATATTAGGTGTCTTGCCCTTTAAGGTCACCGCCAATACACCCAGACGGTTAGGGGGCCTATTGTCTCACAATGACCCCTCCCACCCGAGACAGCCCAATGAACTCCGGTCCAAACGGACTGAAGGTCAGAGGTCAAACTGGGCGTGTGAATGTCAGAGGTCCTGCTGCTATATTTGTCTGCGTACACGCATGTGAACATGTTTTCTAACTGTGAGGGGTGAGACCGTGGAAACGGATGACATCACCGTGGAAACGGATGACATCACCGCATCGGGCTTCATCACGGGGTTCAACGTGAACAAGAGTTACAGAACCACAAATGAAATATGAAAAAAAGTATAGATTTAGATAAGATCAGATTAAAAAAACACCAAATTTAGATAGTTAATTAAAAATAAATACATAAATAAATATATTTAAATATTAAGGACCTAATTTAAAAAGAGAATAAAATTGTAAAAAAATAAAAAAGTAGAACTCAAGCACGATAATACAAAGTAAAGAGTGAAAAAGAAGACTTTTTAGTTACACATATTTGGTCTCTAAGCTATATAATGCATGACTGGACTCTTCATTTCTGTCTATCTGATCCCAGTTTTTCAATGTAAGGTTCATAAGGAGGACATGAACATACAAAATATAGCATAAAAAGTATATCCTAGTATCAAGCTGCGTTTGTTCAAATGGATTTATTACTGAACTAATCTATTTGAATGCATTCTGTCTTTATCTGGCATTGATTGAATGTATGTATTACACAGTATTATCTCTTCAGTATTACGTTTAGGATTACTAATAAAAAATGCTAAACAGAAACAACAACAAAATACCGTTAAACATGCACATGCATAAACTGTCTCACACATATGAACAGGCCTTTATCTCACTGCTCACACATGGACAGATTTTGGGCGAAGCAGACACGCCAACATCCCAGCCAAAGATGGCCGCCTACATGCCCACTGCAGGAATCCCCGTCTCTCTGAGACTGTGTCTGCCAGACAAACAAACACACGATTCCGAGGATGCAAACACACTCAGACTGCATGGATTTATCTAAACTGTTGCTGATTTTCTTTAGTTTGTTCCGTAGGATTCAAAAGCGTTCAGGATTTTTAAAAAAGAGCTACAGTTTGTACTTTGATTATAAACAGGTTTCTAGTTACCTGTGGAATGGCATCTATATGAGGGGAGTCTTGAGGGGTCGCATATACATATTTGCCAAATTAATGCTAGTGATCATTTGCCAGTAGTGCTACCAGAAACAGTTATTATAATAGTCGACTAATCACTGATTATATAAATATAGGTAAAGCACACATCTAAACCATCATTAGCTCCAACCTAGCTAAAAACTTGATATATAGCATTACCTGCAATAATGCTAGTGTGAATGCTGTATGTGAATGTGTGCTGAATGTGGCCCCTGAAGATGCTAATACTGACAGCTGAAGATGCTGAAACTGATAGCTAAAAACGCTGAAGCTGATATCCAGCTAAAATATTAGTTAAATGCCAAATTAGTAAAAAAAAAACTTTAAAAGCCTTAATTTGCCAAAACAGCTTGTGTGCAGCTGAAATTTGAGCTAAATTTCAAAATAGCAAAAAAGACTAAATTAGCCAAAATAGTTGAAATATTAGCCAAATTCCGAATTAGCCTAAAAAACCTGAAAAACTGAAAAAAATCCTTAAGCATTAACTAAACTCAGAATTAGCCTAAAAAAAGGAAATAAGTCAAAATTATCCAAAACAGCTAATATGCAGCTGATATATTAGCTAAATGCCAAATTAACCAAAAGACTGGTAAAATGTCTAATTTAGCCAAAACAGCTAGCATGTAGGTTAAATATTAGCTAAACTCCAAAACAGTCTAAAAAACAAAATCGCCTAAATTATCCAAAATAGTTGAAATATTAACCAAACTCTAAATTTGCCAAGAAACACTGAAAAAAATCCAAAATTTGTCAAAATAGTTGGCATGTAGCTGAAATATTAGCTAAACTGCAAAATAGCCTAAAAAGTTGAAAAAATCCTAAATCAGCCAAAACAGCTAACATGTTGGTGAAATATATAAAAAAAAAAAACTTTATAGATGGAAAAATAGTCCAAAAAGCTGGCATAATTATAACTTTAAACTTTACTAAACTCTGACTCCATATATTGTAGAGTAACGACTAATCTCTATTAAATGAGTTGTCAACTTTTTTTAATAGTCGATTATTCGGCTAACCGTGTTAGCCTATTTTCCAAAAACAGTATATTGATCAAACTGAAGCCTGACCTCATGGTGTGAAGCTGAATCCGGATGCGATTCGCGAGGCAGGAGCATCGAGTTTCAATGTTGGGTCAATGTCGGAGGGGGGCGGGGCGGGGGCGGCACGTCAGCATCAGCAGCACTGTCAACTAATCAGGAACTCAGCTTGGGAATGTAACATTTTTAGTGACTCAATCAACAGGTAGAGAAAAATATTCAAAATGGCTGCTTGATGCAAGGATTTTCATCCAGAACTTCCATACATGTTCTTAACCCGCTGGGCCCACAGGGTTGCTGGAGACTGGAGACAGTGGGATAACACCTGGACAGGTCACCGAGGCTTGCGATGCTAGTCCACATTGGTGAGTGCCGTAGTAGCAGACCCAATCACTCTTCATGGGCCTAAAACATTTTTCTTATTTTTATCCAGACATCAATAAAAAAACATTCCTCCAGTTTCATTTTTAATTTTCTCCTCTCGGTTTAATGCGGGACAAAATTTATCAAACTGGGCTACAGAAACATAGAAATACGGTGTTCTCTCCGAATTTATTCTTGGTTTCAGGTATTCACTGATTTTTTTTCCCCGTCACGTGACTCCTCCAGTCCCTCACAAAAACTCCGGAAACTCGAGATGCTTGTATGAAACTTTTCCCTCCAAACGTGACGCGGGATGAGCTGCGGGAATTTCCCATGACGGGAGCGCAGTAGAAGAGCACGCGCTCACAGCGAGCCTGCATGGAGAAATGGCATCAGCTAACTCAAAAGCAACAAGCAAATATCCTCATAATCACAGAGGATAATTATCCTGGCAAATTCCGGGTAGAGATTGTCATGGGCTGACTGCCACTCCTCACTGACGGGTTACACCTGTGTCCTTTTGTTTTTTCACTCCCCTTCCTGTATATAATGGGTTCCTCTCCTCACTTTCTTGCAGGTTTGTCTTGTCACCTCATGCACTTAATCTTGTCTCCCAGTCCAGGTTGTCGTTTGGATTTTTGGAGTTTAGCCTTGGTTGGTTTATGGACTTTGACTTTAGTGACTGATCCCGTTTTTTCAGCTTCGTGCTCTTCCTTAGTTTTGGATTTTGTTATTAAAGACACTTTTTTTTGGAGCTCACAGCTGTCCTACGACTATGTCCACACACCAGAGCCTGATAGAGATGCCCTGTCACACTTTTTTGATTAAGGAGGAAGCCTTTTTTAAGGCACTGAGAGACAGAGTGACAGTCCTCATGAAAAGTTCACCTGGGAAAAAAAAAGAGAAAAACTCTTCATGTTGAGCAATATTCTAATGTTCTTTAATAGACATTAATAAAGTATGATCAAAAGTGTTTTGATTCCTTATCAATACACTAACAAACATTATTAATGTGTTAATAAGACATTTATTAGCACAATAAGCCAAATTAGGTTTATTAACATGGAGACTGGGGCCTCTCTGTATTCGCATATTCGTGGAGGTCTACGGTCCCTAACCCCCATAAACAAGGTGGGACTACTGTTTCCATACTGCGAGCGCTTCTGAACGATCTGGTTAACGTAGAGACACGTTTGCCGGAGCCTCTGCAGAACTCCCCAAAGCACGCAAACCCAAGCTACTCGCTCAACATCATCCATGTTTTCCATGATGTGGCAACAAATGAAGTCTGGAAAAAAGTTTAAAAAAAAGTTAAAGTCCCACTATTTGTCACACACCTGGGTGTGTGAAATGTGAGCTCCGCATTTGACCCTTCCCCTGGGGGAGCGGTGAGCTGCAGACAGAGCCGCGCTCGGGAACCATTTGGTGGTTTAACTCCCCAATCCAACTCCTTAGTGCTGAGTGTCAAGCAGGGTGGCACCAGGTCCCACTTTCAGAGTCTTTGGTATGACTCGGCCAGGAATTGAACCCTGAACCTTCCAATCTCAGGGCGGACACTCTTCCACAAGGCCACTGAGCTGGTAAATGTTGGCGGTCCAGACGTCAAGGACGCGTCCGCTGAGATTGCAGCTTTAGAGATTATTTCTAGAAATTGACGTCAATATTTTGCACTTTAAGAATATCACGACGAACTAAATGTGTGACCTTACACATCTGACGGAAAAATCCAATTTTCCCAGATGTATTTAATAACTCAAATGCCAAGATCAAACCCTTAAACATTCAACTTTTGCAAAACATTTTGTTACGAACAATGAGCAGAACGGTGAGTGACACAGAAAACCGACAATAACAATCCAGAGTCTTCTCTCCGTCTTCTCTGCTCACAGATGGATCCTCTACAGCTGATAGCAGCTGTAATTAATTGGAGTGGAAGTCGCTGTTGTTGACCTTTTCGAAGGTGATCATCACAATGATGTGCCCGTTAATTCGCCATCTCTCACACTTCAACCGCCGGCGCCGCAATCATCGCACAATCAATGGCTGGCATACATGCGCAGAAACGATGGCACCACACAGACAAACATCCTCACACACACACACACACACACACACAGACCTGTGTCTGCAGCATTTATCTCTGCTGAGATAAATGAGAAAAGAACCTGCAATGGAACTCGTGTCTGTCACACACGTGTACGAGTACGCACAAGTCCAAGGTACAGTATCCTCTATTAGCTGCTTGTGCTCTTTCTTTCTCTGGGGTTTGTACCTGACAATTACTTGTAATGACCGTGACATTAAAATAATGATAATGCCATTTGCTAATGCGGCACTTAGCACACATGCACGCACTTGTGCAGAAGGATCCGCATGTAAGGAAGCTGAACGTGTGCAGAGCCGGTTGAGCTTAACGGTACAAAGCCTCATTAAAGATTCCTCATGTCCAAGTGAGAAGCACAGAGTCTCTGAAGGACCACGCCCACGAAGACGACAAGGGGCTCAAACACTTTATGATTCCTTTAAAGAGGCGGATCTATACAGATTCTAAACACAAGCATTCAAATACTTTATAATAATGACAATAATAGAAATATTGTTTAAAGTAAATGAATGCAAATTGCTGAGATAACAACTTTTTTTATGTTATTATACAACCAAAAGGTCAAGATTGTTTCTTTAAATCCGTTGCAAAACTGAACTTAAAATTAATATTATCAACATTATCTAATTAATTAGATTAGTAAATTCCTGTAAACAATTTCCAATCTTTGTTCTTTTTATGAAATTTGCTCAATAATCCCACAAAAATAAATCATAGAGAGACAAAGAAGCTAAATGTTGCAATTTATTTTATTTTAGTTGATTTTATTTTTTGCAGACATTACTTTGGTTTGGAAACACACGTTATTTTATTGTTTATATGTTCAATAATTTGTGAAGCTGAATTCCTTCAGAGTTAAACTGAACCCAACCTACAAAATGGAAATTCAGGTATTTGAACTCAACTATTTTTTTTCATAAAAATAGCATTTAAGAAAAAAAAGAAAAATATTTAAATTGGAGTAATACTGTATATTATACAGTACATTGTTGTAAAACTTTAAAAAGATACTCACAGTGTAATCAGGTTTTTTTTCCCACTTTTCTACCAATGAAAAAAACAGAAAAATTGTAACATTTTTTCTCATTTTGAGCAACATACTATAATATTATGGCTGCTTAGAGGAACAAAAAAGCTTTAAAGAGTCATTATATGAAATATAGGAACTATATTCAAGAAGAAACACCAGGAAAAGAAAGACATAAAGATACTAGTAAAATAAAAAGTTATTTATTTAAAGTTAAATATTGAAATAGAAATATTTTCATTATTTTATATCAAGCGATTAAGATTTAAAAATATTAAAAAATTCATTTTAGGCATAAAAATTTATATCTGATCTTTTTAATGCTAATATATCCAACTGTATTAAAGAGAGTTTAACCTTTACCCAGTTTATATCTCTGCTTCAGTGAAACTTGTTTTTCTTACCCAAAAAAAAAATCAATTTTAAATGGATTTTGAGTACATTTTAAATAAATATTAAAATCAAAATTCTATCAGTTATATATATATATATATATATATTGACAGTGAGGATCAGCATTATTACATTTATTTTCAAAAAAGGAGAAAATCATCAAATATTAAGAGAAACATCAGTAAAAATGTTACTGAATAAAACTTAATTAAAAATAACATTCATATTTTAAATAATAATCCTAAGTAAACACCAATATTATAAAATAACATGAAATAGAGTCAAAATCATAAATAACTTGAAGGAAATAACTGCCTAAATGAAAGTGTCAGCGTTTGTAATTTATTTGGTTTGTAAAACTGTTATTATGAATTTTATTTTTGAACATTTTTATTGAGATTATGTTGGGCGGAGACAACTTTTTTGTAACGTCACTTAAGGGATTCCAAGTTAAGATGTTGTATGAATAAGTTTTCTTGCTTCTTTTTTTTATTTGTGAATGCAGCCAGCGATTTTCTGTTCATGTAATTTGTTATGTCGAAATTTGTATTTCAGTTATTCATTGTGAAGTCGTGGATAAAAGAAGAGAAAAGTTTCTTCACCTGAACGAGTGAGAGAAACAATAAATCAGATTATGGTCTAAATTGTGGAAAACTGTTGATGCTAAAAACAGCAAACAAAATTTTATTTAAGATTATTCAAACAAAACTATAAAAAAAAAAAAAATTACATATTAATGTACAGGGTTATCATTTTTACTAAACATGTATGTTTAGTAAAACATACAGATAGTGTATGAGATGACATAAAATAACCTGAAACCTCATAAGCGTGCGTGTTGCTAACTCTTAACTCTTCACCATAAATAAATGAATGTGAATCCACAAAATCTGCATTTCAATACCCGATGGGTTAATTGTTGTGTTTACGTTGCTCCATCTCCGTTTCTTCTCCCCCCCTCTGTCCTGCATCAACTCTTTCCTTTATCTTATGGACTCTCCCTTCTTGTCAAGGCGCAATTACTTGCAATTTGCCTAAGTCGTCCATTTGCTGGGACACCAAGCATGAAAACGAGGCAATTTGGTGTAAAATGGAGGCAGGCGGGCGTGTGAACACGTATGTGTGAGCGCACGGACAAGAAAGGAAAAAGGTCCAGGCACTGGTGTTGGGGGGTGGGGGGTGGGGTGGGTCATGCTAGGAATGTGGTTCAAAAATAAAAGCAGAAAAAAAAAAGATCTAAATCTGTGTGAGAACCTACCAGTCTGCACACATGATGACATCAAAATGACCCTCAAAGGCTGAGATGTCTTCTTCACAGTCCCACCTCAGCACCCTGGGACACAAAAAAGACAAAGTTAAGCGTTTCCTCTCGCTGCGGCGACACCGTCCAGTACTTTGAGCTCCGTGCTCGCTCCTGACCCCTACTGCTTTACCTCCAAGGAAAAGGGATCAGAAAAGGAGGATGTGAGCTTCTGACACGACACTTGACATTTGCACCTCGTGAACACGAAGAGGTCACTCGCCACTTTTTGGAAGAGTTCCCAGAATAAAATACAAATAATCAAGTTAAACAGCATTTCCTGAAACATTTAAATTCTTGTTTAGACACTAAATTAGTGTTTACTTAAAGTCCAATCCGATCATCTTTCAATCTATTAATTATAGTTCTGGTATTTTTTGCTAAAATTAAAAAAAAAAAAAAAACTATGTCACTTGGGCATATTTTCTGCAGAGAATTACAAATTCACTTCTGAATTGTGGGCGGGACCACCTCTACTTCCCATCATCCATTTGTTTACATCACATGTGTCAAAGTCTAGGCCCGGGGGCCAGATCCGGCCCTCTGGGTAATTCTATCCGGCCCTTCAGATCATTTTATTTCATTGTTATTAATAACTCGATGCCCCGCCATCTTGCGCTTATTTTTAACTTGTAAGAATATATTTTTATGGAGAGTAAAATATTGAAAGTTATTTAACTTTTAAGTTGATTTATTCTGGAATAATACTCTTTCCTTTTTATTTTTCATAATTATGTTAAAAAGTTACGGTTTTAAAGCTTTAAAACATGGCATTCTGCTAGCTTTTTGGACTATTTTCTAAGATTAGCTAATATTTCAGATACATGCTAGCTGTTTTGGCTAATTTATTTATTTATTTATTTATTTATTTTTAAAGAAGTCTTTTTTAGACTGTTTGGAGTTAGGATAATATTTACAGACTAAATATTTTGGCTAATTTAGGCTTTTTCGTTTTTTACGCTATTTTGAAGATTAGCTATTTTTTTTTTTTTTTTTGAGTTAATTTGGCATTTGTTTTCTGGCTATCAGCTTTAGTATTTTCAGCTATCAATGTCATTGGCATCAATGGCATTTTCAACTCTCAGCACTTCAGTTTTTAAAGTTTTATCCTGTTCGGCCCGTGACTTAAGGTGTGTTTTGGATTTTGGCCCCTTTTGCGATTGAGTTTGACACCCCTGGTTTACATGCTCTCCCACTAGCTTACAGCCCCTCACAATATCTCGACGGGTGTAATAAAAGAGGCGAGCCGTAGAGTTTTGATCCCAGCTCAGACAAACAAAGATATAAACCATGTCATCATCTGCGAATGGATGAATCAGAATGAAAGTGGAGGAGGGAGCTTGTGGCTTGCCGTAGTTGCTTCTAGGTCACAGCTACAAGCTTTTCCAATGGCATTTTTTCAACTTCTCCTGTTTCACAATGATTTGAATTAATTAAAATAAATATACTCAAGCTTAACATTCTTTATATGAGTCCTCCATCATTAGAAATATCAAAAACACCAATTTCATCGAGGTGTGTCTTTAATTAGCACCTCTCTATCTTTTCAAAGACTAACGCGTTTTGTGTTTCCATTCACACATATTCATATATTGTTGGGCTAGAGCTGCAGTTCAAGCTGCAAACCAGACCACCAGGAGCGCGGTGGGGTTCAGACTTTCGCCTAAGGCCTTTTTGACACATGGGCTGGAATCCAACTGCCGTTCCTCTGACTGGACAAACACATTCTCATTCCCAAGTCGTCACATGTTGACGTTTGGTTAAATGTTGCTTTTGGATGTTTTGGGTATAGCTGGGTATTGATAATCATTTCCAGAATTGATTCGATTTGATTCACCAAAGATTAGGTTGATTCAATTCAGATTTTTTTAGATTTTTATTCAATTCAGTTTTGACTTTACACGGTTTAGACATTTGCTTAGAAATACATTAATTATCTACTATATGTTTTGAATATATTAATCTGATACACTTTACATATTGTAATATATTAGTGAAATAATGAGATTGTTAATATCATACTTAGTTTCTTAAAAGGAGAAGTTTCAATTAAACTGTTCAGATCCTTAACATTGTTCTGCCTCTCCTGGAGGGCGTTTAAGTTTGGCCACTAGGTGGCGATCGCACTACAGCATTATACCTCATTTCAGAAGAAGAAATATGAACAAAAAAAATGAGGTTTTAGACCACAAATTGTTATTTTAAAAATGTTTCCTTAAAATTGTTTGGAAAATTCCTGCATGTGTTTATAAAGATGTTTATTTAGGTTGAGCGAATGTTAGCATTAGCCGTCTTATGGGAAAACCCATTATAGATTAGCATCAAGCTAGAAGACTTTAGCTTAATGTGCTAAATTGGTCTCTATTTTTTATGGATCAATTGTTGATCTATTAACCATAAATAAAGTCAAATGGATTAATCCATTTTATCAACTTAGCCCTAGTCTTGATCGTCCCAACTCATAATTTTTTGACGTCCCGGCTGTTCCAAATAAATCAGTGTTCTGGCTATACCAGAAGCAGACTAAACCTCAGGGCGCAGTCGGTACCGATACCAATCCACGTCCGGTACCAGGTTAAGGTTAGGGTACCGGTGTAGTCGATGTCGGGAGCCCGATTATTTTTTCCGATTAGTCGACAAATCGGGTCATGAATAAACTGGATGTAAAACACACATCTTAACCATTATTAACTTTAAACTAACGAAAAACTAGATATATAGGATTACCTGTGAATGCTATAAGCTAAATTTGGCCGCTGAAGATGCCAAACCTGATAGCTAAAAACGTTGGAGCTAATAGCTGATATCGCTAAAGCAGAGAGCCAGCCTAAATATTAGTTTAATGCCAAACTAGCTTAAAATAATGAAAAAAGTTAGCCAAAACAGCTAGAATAATGCTAAAAAAATATTAGCTAAACTTCAAATTAGCCTAAAACTGAAAAATCCCAAGTTAGCCAAAACAGCTAGCATGTAGCTGAAATATTAGATACTCCAAATTAGCCCAAAAAGCTAGCATAACTTTCAACTTTACTACTCTCTGACTCCATATATTGTAAAGTAACGGCTAATCGACTGTTAAATTAGTCGTCAAATATTTTAAATGGTCTATTAATCGACTAATCGTGGCAGCTCTTGTGACCATTGATGACTATAAGAGAAGTATGTTCATCTTCATAGTAGTAAGGGGTTTGTTGACATTGTATCCAGTCAAGTTGGCAGCTATTGGTCTTCCTAAAAATATAACATTTTGGAGTAAAATCTCCTAAAGGATAAATAACCCTTTAGTATTGTTGTGATATAAAGTATTACATGATGAGGTGAGTCATTTTAGTTTCTCTTTGGGCAGCAAAAGCTCATGTTTTCCTCTGGTCTCCAGATGACCTTTGCTTTCCCGTGGAGGTCATTCCCAACAAAACAAATCTGTGGACCGTTTCTCATTTATGATGCTTTGACCGTTTACTGCAACCTGAACGACGCATTGCGATTGGTTTGACTTTTCGTAGACGCTCGCCACCAGCCGAGGCCTTTTGAAATCATGAGAGACCGCGCGGGCGCCACGCCAGCCCCGCAGTTACCTTATCTTTTTCTTCTCGCCGCCTTTTCCTTTCTCTCTTTCACACTCAAGCAGATTGGGGGATTATTAATTAGGCATTTTTAACACTCAGTAAACAAAACATTAGGCCCTGCGAGGAATACAATCTCGATTCGCAGCAGGGGGGCCCCGGCGCACATCAAAAACTCAAACACACATATGCACCGATGCGCACACCCCATCAGGCGACATGCCCCTCCCTATCCATTGCTTTGTACAATCGCATCATGGCCTTCGCCCTCCCTTGCAGCGCAGAAATGACAGCAGGCATAATCTGAAAAGAAAACAATCAAAGTAATGTAGCCTAATTATACGTTTACTTTTTCACTCCATCTACCACTCATGTAAATATGCAAAAGAGAGAACGACAGCGAGAGGGATGAGAGGAGAGGTAGGGGAGCAGCTGATGGAAAATCCTTTTTTTTTTTTTTTTAAGTCAGGGACAACAATTAACTTGATTTTAGACTGTCCTTGCACATAAATATGTTCATGTGTGCGTTAGAAAGTTTTATCCCCGGAGATCAAAAGGGGTCATGTTTGTTTAATGATCTCAAGCGAATGCACATGTTTAGAGTCTGCAGGCTAACGTTTAAATCCTTCACTGCCTCTGCCATTTATCACAACCCAGCACAAGAAATATTTAAATAAAATGTTAAAATATTTAAACTTTTTGACCCCACTTAAAGTTAAACTTCCAACTAAAAAAAAAAAAAAAAAAAAAATCCAATGGTACCATAGGATTAAGAAGTATTATCTGTTCCAAACTGGTATTGACCAAAATAAAAAAAACGCATAAATTGACAGTTTTTTGGCTGAAAATGTCAGCGGATAATTATGCAAAATGCTGCCGAGGAACATATGTCAGGGCCAAGGTTTAGGAAACTAAAATGCTAAACATTCTTTTTGTAATTACAATGTGGTTTTTGAACAATGAAAAGACGGGAGGAAAAAAACCCGCAGAGTAAATAACAATTTGACATTTGTTTGAAGATTAACGTAGTTGTTAAGAGTTGAAAATCAGAGCAAAGTAAATTGTACATTACACCATGTACCTGCTAATAACAGTCTTCCTATCCAGTGAAGTTTGAAAAAGATTTGAAAGAAAATGTTTTTTAGAAGTTTTATGTTAAATTCAATTGGTAAATATAGATAATATAACATATGCGGGGAGGGGCGGAGCTAGAACTTTTTATATGAAGGGTGGAAAATAAGAACAGTAGAATAAAAATACATTTTATTATCGTCAAAGCAGCAGTTATTTTAGCTAATGTGATCTTAAACAATATTGCATGATAATTAAAGAATCTTGTATTGATCATTTCATTTGGCCACCATCTGTAGCTCCGCCCCCTAAAAATATAATTTTATTGATTTCAGAAACTTTCAAATCTGTCTACATTTCTCGGACTATGTAGAAAGAGAATACAGTTTTTTATAAAAGCCAAAGCAGATGTCAAATATGCAGGGGCGGACTTACCATTAGGAAAAGGTAGATGATCCCCCCCCCGGTGCCCCAAGCTAAACAATTAATAAAATCGTCTAAAATAATTTTTTCTTATTTAATTTTGTTATGAAAAACAACCAAAATCTTTATTAGTACATGCAATACATTTAATGCTTTTTCTAAGTACAAATCATATATATATAATTCATTTCTTTAACATTTAAGTGTGATTTCAATTTCAAAAAGAAATTTTCAAACAACTTTACACCCCCCCCCCCCCAACCTAGCATCAGAAAGGGCGGGGCGCAGCACTGCAGAGTTAAGGATTAAATCAAACTTTTAAATTATTTCATTTATGTTTTTTCAATTATCACATTTTTATTTATACATTAAATAAGTGGTTTTTCAAACTGTGAATATATATGTATACATAAAACCATTGTGATTTGGTGCAACCGCCAGCAGAAGGTGCCCTAGGCAGTTGCCTATGCCTAGGGCTGGTAAGTGTGACACAGAAAGTATGAAGTCCCCTGAACCTGTAAGAGCGTAACGATTGTATCATGGGTGACTCTACCACTGATTGGAAACATAGGACACCCCCAAAAAATATATATGATTAAAAAAAAATCATGAATGAAAGGACTGGATTATCCCAATTTTCTTAACAAGGTAATAAAATGTTTGGAGGTTCAAAAAGCACCATTGGTAATTGGTTGTCATTGGTTAGCACCATTGTTCGACTACGGAGCCGGTCTTCTAAGAAGGTAGTAAAGGTCTATACAAGTATACGACATTTAACATTTTACCATCAAAGATCTCCGTCTTTCTAAATCTAAAAAAAAAAAAGCTGATTTTGTGTTTTTTACAGGACGGGTCAGTGTCACCTTCAACAACCATAAAGCGTCCAGAGTGCATTTGAGTGTCACGTCATGTGGAAAATAGAATTCTCACCTGGAGGACACGTGTGTGGATCCAAACTTTCCAGATTGCCTGTTTTTTTCAACAACTTCTCGAACATCTGTGTTCTGGTCAAGGAAAACAGTTGAGGGGAAAAAAAGGCATCGCAGAAACATCATGGATGGATGAGCGGCTGCACCGCTGGGGAGATCGAAACTGCGGCAATAAAAGAGAATCAGTGACGTTTTTGTAATTGTGGGTATCGTGATCGCAGAGACAAAACCTGGTGATCAGGACACCAACATGGAGAAGTGCAGCTGGTGTCCAGCCGGATCACAGTGGCCTCCCGGTGGATCAATGGGAGGGCTTTTAACCCCACATAGAAAAACCCATACTTCCTCCCATGCGCGTATACATGCACACACAGATGGAGACACACAAAGGGAGGGTGATTGATGTCAAGTTGTCTATTAATACAGTGGTTTGTGGAGTTGGACAGTTATTTAATTCAGATTTAAATCTCCTAAAGCACGTGTCAACGTCTATCGGACCCTCCAGATCAATTTATTTTATTGTTATTAATGACCCGATGTCATCTTGCGCTCATTTACTTGAATAATTTTGACAAAACATGTATTTTTATAGACAGTGAAAGCATTGAAAGTTACTTAAGGCTTAAGTTGATTTATTCTCTAATAATATTCCTGCCTTTTTATTATTCATACTGTAATTATGTTAAAATATTAGAGTTTTAAAATATCAAAAGTTGGCAATATGCTAACTTTTTTGGCATTTTCTAAGATTTTCTTTGGCCATTTTGGACTTTAGCTACTATTTCAGCTACATGCTAGCTGTTTTGGCTAATTTGAGCTTTTTATCTAAAGTTTTTTTAGGTTATCGACCAATTTCAGCATCTTCATCTATCGGCACTAGCATCCTCAGCAGCCAAATACAGCTTACAGCATTCGCACTAGCATTATCACAAGTAATAATATATATCTAGTTCATAACTATGTGAAAAAGTTGCATTTTGCATTATGCTAGCATTTTTGGCTATTTTAGCATTTGCTAAGATTTTTTTAAGTCCATTTTGGAGTATAGCTAATATTTCAGTTATATGCTAGCTGTTTTGGCTAATTCAGTTTTTTAGGCTATTTTGAAGCTTAGCTACTTTTTTTCAGCTAAATGCTAACTGTTTTGGCTAACCAAAATCAATTTTCATTTGTTTTTTACACTAATTTGGCAATTAGCTAATATTTTATCTAGGTTTTAGCTTAAGCATTTTTAGCTATTAGCTTCCATGATTTCAGCTATCAGTTTTAGCATTTTTAGCTATCAGCTTTAGCGTTTTTAGCGACCAATTTCAGCATTTTCTGCTATCAGCACTAGCATCCTCAGCAGCCAAAAACAGCTTACAGCATTCACACTAGGGTTATAACAGGTAATGCTATATATGTAGTTCATAACTATGTGAACAAATTTACGGTTTTAAAGATTTAAAAATTGGCATATCGCTGGCTTTTTGGACTTTTTTTAGCATTTACTAAGATTTTTTAAGTCGGAGTTTAGCTAATATTTAAGTTACATGCTAGCTGTTTTGGCTAACTTAGTCTTTTTTCAGTTTTTTGGGCTGTTTTGAAGTTTAGCTACTTTTTTCAGCTAAACTTGAAATTGTAATTTGAATTTTTTTGGCTAACCAAAATCATTTTTCATTTTAGTTTTTTACACTAATTTGGCAATTAGCTAATAATTTATCTAGGTTTTAGCTTAAGCATTTTTAGCTATTAGCTTCCATGATTTCAGCTCTCAGTTTTAGCATTTTTAGCTATCAGCTTCGGCGTTTTTAGCGACCAATTTCAGCATCTTCAGCTATCAGCACAAGCATCTTTGGCAGCCAAATTCAGCTCACAGCATTCACACTAACATTATTGCAGGTAATATTGTATATGTACTTCATACTTATGTTAAAAAGTTATGGTTTTAAAGTTTTAAAAATGCAGTTTTAGAGTATTCAATAAATGTTTATCCTGTTTGACCCGCGACCTTTGGTGCGTTCTGGATTTTGGCCGACTCTCCTGCTCCAAAGAATTTCAGCAAATCCAATTGGAAAAAAACTGTTAAATTATTGTCTGGAAAACCCACACAAATGAAAGAGCGATAAGTAGTTTGTGAGCGAATCACCAACGCTATGAACACAAACACAGACGGCGAGAGCGGGTCATGAATGAGGATGACGGGAAGGAGATGAGAGGCGCTCCCTCTAATCTCCTCAGCAGCACATCCCTGGGGTAAAAGGTCAGCGCGCACACACACCGAAAAATTAAAAGGAAACAGTCAAAGAGTTTTATTAAACATCACACTGGAATTATATTTGCTCCCACCACTTGAAGCGGACAAGCGGCCGCCATTGACATGCATCAATCATTCTTAATGGAACGCTTCAATTGATTTCCACAGAGGCGTTCAAGGTCACAGCAACAAACTGCTGTGTGTGTGTGTGTGTGTGCAGTAAATAAGTTCAACAACTTCTAACGGAGAATGGGAAAAAAAAAAATCTATTTTTTTAGACCTATCTGAAATGTCATCTGTTCACAACGTCTTTTCTTGCATATCTTCTCATCTATTTCAATGTGTCCATCTAAACCCTATCACGACCCGCTATCTTCATCTATTCGAACACCAACCGCAAAATAAGGCCACGAGAGATAAACAGAGGCTATTAGCAGAAGGCTAAGCTTCCTCCACCAGAGGAAATACCACACAGTGTCTGCTGGAGTGTGTGAATGGGCCAAGTTGGCAGTGAATTCGGCATCTTACTGTTTTCGATCCATTCTGGCCGCGATTTCACTTACAATTCTCTTTACGCGTTTGTTCTGGGAAACAAAGCGCTCGGTCAATGGTATATTGTTTGTGTGCCCAAGTGTGTGTTTTACAGGATCCATAATATTATTGTTTGGTCTTATTGTGATCTGTAAAAGAGCATTGTAGACGGCTGGGACAGAGATATTGTAAGCAGAGCTAAATCGGGACGCGTTGTAGCGGTCAGCGGGGGAGAAATGTCTATTTACATTTCCCTCTTTTGTAAATCAGCTGTTAGCGAGCGTCTAAACCAGAGGTCTGCAACCTGCGGCTCCAGAGCCACATGTGGCTCTTTTATCTCTCCATAGTGGCTCTCTGGATGAAGAAAAATAAAATAATAGTCATTTTCAAAAAAATTGGATCCTAACATTTTTGGCTAATTTGTTTTCTACTGGGGTTTTGAGGATAATTTAAATTTTTAGCTTCTATTTTAGCAACATGCTAACGTTTTTGACCAATTTAGTTTACTAAGGAGTTTTATGCTAATTTGGAGTTTAGCTAATACTTTTGTAAAATGCTAATGTTTTCAGCTAATTTGTTATCTACTGAATTTTTTTGGATAATTTAGAATTTAGCTTCTATTTTAGCGACATGCTAACGTTTTTGACTAAGTTAGTTTTCTGAGGAATTTTAAACTATTTTGGAGTTCAGCTAGTAATTGCAACGAATTAAGGCGAATTTGGCCTCTAATTAGTTTTTTATTCTAATTTGGAGTTTGGCTAATATTTTAGCAATATGCTAACATTTTTTAGCTAATTTGTTATCTACTGAGGGTTTTAGGATAATTTAAATTTTTAGCTTCTATTTTAGAACATGCTAACGTTTTTTTGACCAATTTAGTTTACTAAGGAATTTTATGCTAATTTGGAGTTTAGCTAATATTTTTGTAAAATTGCTTAATGTTTCGCTAATTTGTTATCTACTGAATTTTTTTGGAAATAATTTTTGAATTTAGCCTCTATTTTAGCGACATGCTAACACTTTTGACTAAGTTAGTTTTCTGAGGAATTTTAAACTATTTTGGAGTTCAGCTAGTAATTAAGCAACAAGCTAGCTTTTTTTTGGCGAATTTGGCCTCTAATTAGTTTTTTATTCTAATTTGGAGTTTGGCTAATATTTTAGCAATATGCTAACATTTTTAGCTAATTTGTTATCTACTGAGGGTTTTAGGATAATTTAAATTTTTAGCTTCTATTTTAGCAACATGCTAACGTTTTTGACCAATTTAGTTTACTAAGGAATTTTATGCTAATTTGGAGTTTAGCTAATATTTTTGTAAAATGCTAATGTTTTCAGCTAATTTGTTATCTACTGAATTTTTTTTGGATAATTTAGAATTTAGCTTCTATTTTAGCGACATGCTAACGTTTTTGACTAAGTTAGTTTTTTGAGGAATTTTAAACTATTTTGGAGTTCAGCTAGTAATTAAGCAACAAGCTATCTTTTTTTTTTTGGCGAATTTGGCCTCTAATTAGTTTTTTATTCTAATTTAATTTATTTTAGCAATATGCTAACATTTTTAGCTAATTTGTTATCTACTGAGGGTTTTAGGCTAATTTTGAGTTTAGCTTTTATTTAAGCAACATGTTTACTTTTTAAAATTCAACTAGGAATTAAGCAACAAGCTAGCTTTTTTGCTACTAAAGTTAAAAACATAAAAAAATACCTTTTTGAGAGATGCTAGTTTCTTTTTATATATTTTATTGCTTTTGTTCGGGCTAAAAATAGACATTATTCACATTTATTAAAAAAACAAAAACAAAAAGAAGGTTATGAATGCAAATCCAAATTTATTAAAGGCTAACATAAGTCAATGCGGCTCCTTTTAGGTTTTGATAACCAGAAAACAAGGCCAAATGGCTCTTTTGCTGTTAAAGGTTGCCGACCTCTGCTCTAAACGCATGAAGCCGTGAAATCAAACGCTTCTAAAATCCGTAAAAATAGCGGGGAAGACTAGAAAAAGTTCAAATCCGATGACAGCCGGTCAATAATTGTCGCCAAAATCGTACAACTTTTTAGGGGGGGATAAGAACTTAATTACAAGCCGAAACCTCATTCAGACACATTTTAAACAAACCTCGATTGTTCCTGCTTCCAAAGAACACTTCAAGTCCTAACTCCAGCCTCACAAAAAGTCTCAAAGTAAATCTGACAGGATGGCAATTACTGTGCTCTTTACTTGGCATTGTGGGCAGCTGGGATTGGTGGATGCCACGCTGAGTGCTAGTGTTGGGTGTTTGTCACAGTTAGTGCCTCATCCACTGCTTTTGCCCTGTGATGAAAGAGGTGGTCGGCTATTCTTTCACTCAATAAAATCTCTGACTTCAGGGCAAAAGCAAAAAAAAAAGGTAAAACACTTTTGTCTGTTGCCGAATGTTCTCTAACAAATCGGATTTTTGTATAAACATCTAGAAGGAAATATGTGTCAAACACAAGAGGATTAATTAATAGAAGCAGTTGCAGATCTATAAAACTTGTAGTAAAGTTTCTTTCATTTGTCTTCTATTTTTTTTGTCCCTCGCTGTGAAATCTTAGAAGGGAAGCTTTTAGCCGCACTTTTCCATAAATTGAGTAAACATCGTAAAATAATAGGGGAGAGTTTCCGAGTAATTATCCACCATGACGGATTAAAAGGAAGAATAGCATTTCTGCACGAGTAGCCTCAGTTCTTGGACTATAAAATCAACATAAACAGAATCAGGACTCGCTGGAGAGACTTTAACCTCGGCCTGGGAAATCCTCAACCGCTTCCCGGAAGAGCCGGAGAGGAATGTGATGCTCCGGGAAAACCGCAGGATTATGTTCTTTGAGGGAGCAGAACTTTTAAAGGTTAATCTAGTCGGTACATAAATAATCTGAATTCTCTATCAGCAGTCAGAGCTGAAGCTGCTGGGATGAGCAGAAAACTCGAACAACCTTTCAAAGTTCTGTCGCCCCGAAACCTGCGGAGGAAAGCATGAACCATCAAGCGATTGTTTATTTTAGGTTTTGAACGAAGAATCATTGGGTACCTCACGATATCAATAATATCACGATACTGCGATAATTGATAAAAATCATCTCTAATAACTAACACATATTTTTGGGAAAATATATCCCTTTTTTTTTTAATTTTAGCGTAAACACAATCATAATAAACAAATTTTTGCAAAAATTATAGACACTTTTGTGCAACATTGTTGAAATCAGTGATATTATGTTTTTGATAATTATTGACAAACGGAATTGGAATTATCTGTAAAATTCAATGTTAATGGTAAACATGATCAGCAGGGCCAATATTTAGTGCATACAACAAAAGCAACAGAACAAAAATTAAGTAATTCAAGTGGCGACAGCCATCTACATATAAGATCGATACTTGGTGAGAAACCAGCGAGAATCGATCGCAGGACTAAATATCGCAATATATCGCAATATCGATATTTTGGCTAGTTTGAACTAGGACTAGGACCCCTAGTTTGAACGTTAACACGTTAATCCACGCGATTACTTTTTAAAAAAAACATTCATCAACTGTCTTCTGTTTCGTCTCAGATGGTTCAAGCCTCCATAAGATGCATTAATGTCTGATAATGCTCACTTCCTCACGGATTATCCCACTTACACCACTTACAAAAGAAATAAATGCTCATAAGATTTTAAGTACGTTTTTCTTGTTATTTTCTTGTTATTAGATCGCTTTTTCACAAAAGCAAACTTCTGATACACGTTGCGGACCGTTGTCATGTTACCGTGACAACGGTCACTGACCTCAACCACAGAGGCAAAGGTTCAATAAAGCATCACTTCAGAGAGAAAATTCACATCTAAATGCTTGTTTTCATCCAGATGATGAAGAAAAAGTTGGTTTTAAAGAAGACAGCGCAGTGATCTAGAACATGTGACCAGAACTTATTTTTAAGGTTTACATCTACACCCAGCAGCCAATCAGAATCAAGTATTCACCCGGACCGGTATGAGGTTAGTTAAAGTCCAGGAAACACATTTGCTTCTTATAAATAAGCATCTTTGTTTTCTTAAAGCTATTTAGAGTTCTGATTCTCTCACTGTTGATGTGTTTTTTGCTCACAAATGACACCCTGGGAATGTCTGAGTTAACAATCCAAATTTAAACAAATTTCAGACCATAAAAACGAAGGAAAAATTTGATCTGTGGTCTGTTTTTGTTCAAAAGCTGCATATTGTCATATAACATTTACATAGTAAAACGTAGTGATTAATCACAACTAATTACAATGTTTTACTAGGTAAATTGCAATTATTGTGATTTAAACATTATGATAAATCGGGATTAATCTCAATGTTTAACTGATTAATCACAATGTTTTACTAGGTAATTATGATTAATTATGATTTAAAAATTGTGATTGATCATGATTAATCAGATTAATCAAAACCCAAAAGTGTGATTAATCTGATTAATTTTTCTAACCGATCAACAGCACTAGTTTTAGCCCTAAAATGACGGCTTGGCTTGCCTTTTCTCTGAGTCTGCAGCTCACCAGTTGGTCCATCTGGCACCATGGCAGGGCTCTTTTAGTGGCTATGATCCGGTGCCGTTCCCGGGCACCGGCCGCCCTGCGGAGGTACGACATCAGAGCCTGGACTCGAAAACGAGATGGCGATGCTGTGAGCATGAGCGATAGATGGAGTCAGCATCCCATAATACTGTATTGGCTCAACTGCTACAGTAAAAAGAGCTTAACTGTTAAACCAGAGCGGCCCAAATAATGTTAAAAAAAGGCATTTTTTTTGCATTCAAAGGTTTCCAAACCAAATGATTTATCGAGGATTTTAAGGAATTCCTACATTTGTAGAAGCAAATCTATAAATTATTACAAATGTGAGCGGGGAAAATGATGCAAAGACGAGGATGAAAGGATACTTTGGATGGACTTCTCATTGCCGTCTGATAGAAGAACTTCCTTCACGTCAGCAGAAATGGCAACCTGAGAGCCAAGAAAAAGACGGATAAATGAAACAACAGCGAACAAAAGAACAAAAACCAATCGCTCACTTCAATGAGGCAAACATCTGAACACACAGCAACAGTAATGACAAATGTACAAAGCTTCACCCGGCGCCGGCTCTCCATTACCTCCACACTTTCCTGCTATTTTTCTCTCTATCTTCACACCATTTTTATGTCTGCATTATTTTAATCATTCAATCAAATCAGTCAATACTTTTATCATTGTGGCTAGCAGTGGGGGCTGCTATCTTGCTATCACTCTGTTCAGTAATTGCATTGTGACAGGGGATGATGGCAAGCGCAGAGCCTTTTCATTTGACGCCGGGTGTTTATCAGGCAGAGCCATCACTCCGTTCGCCGCTGTCACTCTGCACTCGGCTCGCCAGGCCTGCCTGATGCCCTTCATATAACTTTGCAGTGCAGTCTGCAAAAAGAGAGAGAAGAAAAAAGGGGGCTTTCTGCGCGGCAATGTGTGAGCGAGATGTAGATAGCGAGGTGTGTGCTTTATAATAACCTCATCTTATAACATTCTTCTTCCTTTCGCGAGTGCTTCTTACTATCAGCATTTATGTGTCAGGCTGTCAATTTCTGCGTTTGAGTGGAGTTTTGTCCCGGCCGGTCATCGAAGGTGTTCAAAAAAAAAAAAAGTAAATGCGTGTATACAGATTCCTGGAGCAACAGAGCAAACGGAGGCGCGGTTAACCACCGGCTGCACGCGGACGGAGCCTGAAGGGGGTGCGAGGGGGCCGGACGGCCACCATCTGCCCGAACGGAGGGTAAGACCTTCAGGCTGAGCTGGAGCATCCGTCCGAAAGAGCCGGAGCTTTCAACCCCGGATTTAAAAATAAAAGCGGTTCGGATTGCATAAGACGCGGCAACCTTTCACAATAAAAGGGCTCGTTTTCTACGGATCAAAACCAAAAAGGAGCCGCATAGTTTTACTTTAGCGTCACAGTCATTAACTTCTTTTTTTTTTTTAATAATAAATACGAATCATGTCTATTTTTTGGCAAAAATATAAAAATAACAAGCATTTCTCAGCATATGATTCTTTTAAAATATGATTTAAGATGCTCTGCGCTAAACAAGATGATCTCAGTGCAGCTAGTAACTAATGTTGTGCAGCATAAGATAATATGTGCTTTTAACTCACAAAATACCAAACTTTTTACCAAAAGGTATGCGTTGAATATAAAATTTGTTCATTCTGGTTGCAGCGTTGAACAAACAAGACGTCTTCAGGTCAACAGGGATGTAAAAACTACATCGTTTATCATCTATGTTCACATCAGTCATCCATTTATACATTTAACTCATCTAAATGAAATAAATGGTAACTTGAGTAATCCATATTTTTTGATATTTTATTTATTTTACTTTGTCCTCAGCAGTCTTACAACTGCTGGGTTTTGTTATTTTAGTTTGGGGTTTGGTAGTCTTATTTTGCTGGCTTTGTTTATTTGTTTTCTTATTTATTTTTTTGGTCATGCAGCCGTTAGCAGAGAGCTGGCTGAGTCAGCAGTCTCCATGACCTATTTTATGTTTGGCCATGGAGCAACCATGGAGAGATCAGAGAGCCACATGTGGATCTGGAGCCGCAGGTTGCAGACCCCAGGTGTAAGAGTTGCCAAAATCATGAAAACTGAACCTAACAGTTACATTTCTCTAGCAGTTTTAAAATATCATTTGAGATTTGAGTTGCTGGTTTTCAACACGTTTGCTCTAAAGCGAGGCCTTCCACTGATGTTGGAGGTGACGTAAAGGTTATCCGTGATGGCTCTAAATCACATTTTAACTTCTAACAAACAACTGATTAAACGTGGTGAAAGTGAAAGTGGTGTCAGTGACGGACGGAGGGAGGAGGAAGAGGAGAGGCGCGAAGAAAGGATTCCATCTCAGTCCACCAATGTCAAAACACGGTGTATTGACTGCTTAGAGATAAAACCCGGCTTTCATACACACATGTGAACACACACACACACCGAACGGCACCTAACAGATCGATGGGACTCTGTTATGTGGAGGGGGGGGGAACCCCTAAGACCCGGGGTAATAAACCAAAAAAATACATTTTTACTGCTTAAAAGTATTCCTGGTTAATCCAATTAATGATTTTTAATTTTGTTTGCAACATTTAATTTCTTTACATCACACCACTTATTATATATAAAAGATAAAAACTTCTAAATTAAGACACAACCTCACCTACTGTAGTAATACGTCGGGTGTAATGAATGTGTGTCCAGGCTTGTAGTAAAGAACGGCAGATTTATATAAACACCAACTACATAAAGATAATTGAATGCACTGATACAGTTTTTATTTCTATCAATGGAACAGAAATACTTCTATAGACATTTTTACCAAAATAACTTGAAATTTTATGTTTTAAGACCATAAATTTATGAAAAATTTGGTAAAGACAAAACATTTTGTTAACTTTAAATCCAGCATCATATAAAATATTCTGTTTTATTTGTAATTAACCCGAGAACATTTTTGCTAAAAAAAGATTTCTCATAAAAAATAGATCAAAATATGATAAGACATGATAAATTAGAGTAGTCTTCTTTTATTTTCAATTGTGTTTTATGTAACAAAATGGAAAATGAAAATTTAGGAAGATCCTAAAAACAAGCTCCAAAAATTAATGAAAAATTAGGAATTTGGGAACAAAAAAAATCCTAAAAAAAGAAAAAATAATGATCCTTGAGATTTGGACTTTGGTTCACCCACTCCTGGGACATGTGAGACTTGCTCGGGTTAAAATGACCCGGCGACAGTTCTCTAGGGTTAAATGCTCACTGTAAACTTCTAAATTTAACAAACAAGAAAATAAAACGAATTGTTTCAATCAGTGGATCACAGAAACAAATCAATCTGTTCTTCTCCATTAAGGCTTTGAAGGTCAAGACTGCTGTCGCCACAAGTTTACAAAGCCTTAGAATGTAATTTAGCCAATCAAAAATCAAGAAATTGTAATTCTTAGGGTCGAACTTTATTGATTTTCTGACAGGAACCTGCAGGAAGTAAAAATCTGAGGCGGGTGGCTTTTGGTGTATAGGCCACACTTTGGACATGCCTTGTTTGAGAGTTTATTAGGGTTGTGAACGCGATTAATCAAAAAGAATTAACGCAAATGAATTACACCTCGCAAAGAACCGGTCCTTGGCTTTAAAAATAAATATTCAATCGGTTTTCAGTACTTTATTCTTTATTCTCGACTGCAGCGGCAAAAAAAAAAACTATAATTATGTTGATCGTCATGATAGGTTAAAAAAAAGCATCAGTTCAGAGAGAAAGTTCACCTCTTACCACTTGTTTTTGTCCAGAAGATGAAAGAAAACTTTGTTTTGATGTAGCCTGTGCAGTAATATAGAACATTTGGACTAAGTGACCAGAACTTTCCTTTTTTTTTTAAGGTGTGAAGGTTTGTTTCTTATGGCTGCATATCCGTTTTGTGCTCACAAATTACACTTCTGAGTTTACACTAGATAAATTAAGAAATTTCAGACAGTAAAAGAGGAAAGAATTGTTTTTTCCCTAGCCAGTTTGTTCCAAAAGACGCAACTTGTCATATAAACTTTACTTATGTACCTTTACATTATTTACAATCTAAAAGTGGAATTAATCCGTTTGGTTGGTTAATTTAAAATAAACATTCTAACTGTACAGCTTTGTGTGTGATTTCATATTGTGATTATTTGCAGATAATAAGTGGTCAGCAAATATTGCATCAAAAACAATCGCAATTGGAAGAAAATCATGATTATTTGCGACAGAAATATTTAAGATCAATCGCAATAATTGTAAAAAATAAACATTTTAAATGTAATTTTTTTGTGTGATTTCATATTCTGATTATTTACAGATAATAAGTGGTCAGCAAATACTGTCCCAAAAAATTGTGATTTATTGTGATTGGAAAAAAATCGTGATTAATTGCATTTGAAATAATTCCTATTAATCACACAATAAACATTTTAAGTGTACAATTTTGTTGTGTGATTTCATATTGTGATTATTTGCAGACAATAAGTGGTCAGCGAATACTGTAACAACAAAAATCACGATTAATCACGATTGCAAAAAAATCGCGACAGAAAATAAATGCGATCAATCGCGATAATCGTGAAAATAAACATTTCAAATCTGCAGTTTTGTGTGATTTCGTATTCTGATTACTTGCAGATAATAAGTGGTCAGCAAATACTGTCCTAAAAAATTGTGATTTATTGTGATTGGAAAAAAATCGCGATTAATTGCAATTGAAATAATTGCTATTAATCGCACAATAAACATTTTAAGTGTACAGTTTTGTTGTGTGATTTCATATGGTGATTATTTGCAGACGATAAGTGGTCAGCGAATACTGTAACAACAAAAATCACGATTAATCACGATTGCAAAAAAATCGCGACAGAAAATAAATGCGATCAATCGCGATAATCGTGAAAATAAACATTTCAAATCTGCAGTTTTGTGTGATTTCGTATTCTGATTACTTGCAGATACTAAGTGGTCAGCAAATACTGTCCTAAAAAATTGTGATTGGAAAAAAATCGTGATTAATTGCAATTGAAATAATTGCTATTAATCGCACAATAAACATTTTAAGTGTACAGTTTTGTTGTGTGATTTCATATGGTGATTATTTGCAGACGATAAGTGGTCAGCGAATACTGTAAACAACAAAATCACGATTTAATCACGATTGCAAAAAAATCGCGACAGAAAATAAATGCGATCAATCGCGATGATCGTGAAAATAAACATTTCAAATCTGCAGTTTGTGTGATTTCGTATTCTGATTACTTGCAGATAATAAGTGGTCAGCAAATATTGTCCCAAAAAATTGCGATTTATTGTGATTGGAAAAAAATCGTGATTAATTGCAATTGAAATAATTGCTATTAATCGCACGATAAACATTTTAAGTGTACAATTTTGTTGTGTGATTTCATATGGTGATTATTTGCAGACAATAGGTGGTCAGCGAATACTGTAACAACAAAAATCACGATTAATCACGATTGCAAAAAATCGCGATTAATCGTGACTGAAAATAAATGCGATCAATCGCGATAATCGTGAAAATAAACATTTCAAATCTCCAGTTTTGTGTGAGATTTCATATTGTGATTATTTGCAAATTTGGTAGCCAAAAAAATAATCGCAATATTTTTAATCACGATTAATCACAATTATTTTTAAGCGCGATAAATTACGATACTACCCCTCCCCAATTGTTGTAATAAACTTTTTTTTCTTAATCAGTTCTAGGCCCTACTTCTTTTTAGTCCCTTTAGGATATTTCTTGTATTTCTTATCTTTTATTTTAATAAATGTGTCTGAAATACAGCATTGTCATCATCCTATTTCATTAAGCTTGTAATTTGTCTATAAAACCACTTTTTGAGACTTTTTATTTTTTGTAAACAAGCTGGAGAAACTTTCTTGCATAATATTTTTGGGTTTCATGGAACAGAAGACATTCATTTCATTCTTTTATTAGTAGTTAAAGAGGGGAAATGCAAATGCACACACTTCAGCACAAGACCTAAATGATAACGTTTGCATAAAGATGAAGCGTGTGTGGTTGTGTTGTTAATCAAGAAGGCCAGCTTTACCTGCAGAAATCTGTTTGACTTACCATGAGCCCACCGAGGCAAGTCATGCCGCCTCCCAGCTCACACACTGCACCCCTGAGAGGAAAGAGAGATTCACAACCAGCAGTTTAGTCTGGACACACACACATGCACAGTACAGTAGACATGCGGATGCAGGCACACAAGCACACACACAAACACTAAACACAGCAGGCTAACAAATATCAATTCAACCATCAACTTGAAAGCTGAATACTGAACATTGAGAAGCACAAGCTCAATCAGCAGGAAATCTGAGCAACACACACACACACACACACACCCCGTCCTGTCGCTCGCATGCTCATTCAGCCCCTTCCTCCATCTTCTTCCTCTTTTCATCTCTCCAACCCCTCCATCTCTTCGCCTGTCCTCTTTCATCCCTCCCCGACTCCCCTCCCTCTCCCACTGACCTTCACTACCCGGCTCTGATCAATACCCCCTCTCCTCCGCGCCTCCCGCCTCTTGAATGTTAAAACAGGAAATCAAAGGGTGACGTTCCACCTTGAGTGGAAATCAAAAGTGCCTGGGTTCTTTTCAGCCCGGTGCCACGGGGCAGGCCGGTGCACGGCAGACAACAAACGGGGAAAAGAGCAGCGACCGAACGCCGCATGGCAGCGAAAAGTGCACCGAGCGTTTACCGCAGCGCCCCCCCCCTCCAGTTTTAAATGACTACATTTCAGAAAAGAGAAGCGGACCCACAACCTGTGAATATGATCTTCTTTACACAGATAGTTCTGCTTCATAGAATTCTGTAAGGAGGCGAAATGTTTGAAACTCCACTTCTCGGCACATAAAAACTCAATCACACTTTCAGTTTCAGCAATCAATTTCAGCAATCTTTGTATCTAAATGTTCAGCTTGTTCAGGACATTAATGCTTTATTTTTTAAAATTCATGAACTTTATAGTTTTTAAAATATTGAGCAAAATAGGATATGAATTAGAAAGTCTTCAAATTTCAAAGTTTTAATTAGCAACAACATATTCATGGGCTATGTTTTAATCTTTTAAGGTCATTTTTACAAAAAAAAAAATTGAGTTTACCTAATATTTCAGCAATATGCTAACACTGTTGACTAATTTTATGTGGGCCAGTGGGTTTTTTTAAAAGACGAATTTAGAGTTTAGCTTCTAATTTAGCAGCAGGCTAATGCTTTTGACTAATTTTGGCTTACTTAGGAATTTTAGGCAATTTTGGAATTGCCTAATTGTGCTAGCTTTTTTGGCTAATTTGGCATCTACTCAGGGTTCTTTCTTTAACCTGATTTGAAGTTTAGCTAATAATTTTAGCCACACGCTAATGTTTTAGCTAATTTGTTATCAACTGAGCTCTTTTTAGGCTAATTTAGAGTTTAGCTTCCATTTTAGCAACACGCTAATGTTTTTGACTAATTTAGTTTACACATGATTTAAGGCTATTTTGGAATTTAGCTAACATTTTTAGCAACATGTTAACGTTTTTGGCTTATTTGTTATCAACTGAAGTGTTTATAGGCTAATTTAGAGTTAGCTTCTATTTTAGCAACACGCTAACATTCTTGACTAACTCAGTTTACGCATGAATTAAGGCTATTTTGGAATTTAGCTAACATTTTTAGCAACATGCTAACATTTTTGGCTTATTTGTTATCAACTGAAGTGTTTATAGGCTAATATAGAGTTAGCTTCTATTTTAGCAAGAGGCTAAAATTTTTTTCTAATTCAGTTTTTTGAAGAATTTTACGCTATTTTGGAGTTTAGCGAATATTTTTATAAATATTTTTAACATCTTTGGCTAATTTGTTATAAACTGAGGTCTTTGTAGGCTAATTTAGAGTTAGCTTCTATTTTAGTAACAGGCTAACATTTTTTACTAATTCAGTTTATTGAAGAATTTTATGCTATTTTGGAGTTAAACTAATATTTTTGGCAACATGCTAACATCTTTGGCTAATTTGTTACAAACTAGGGTTTTTATAAGCTAATTTAGGGTTTAGCTTCTATTTTAGCCACACGCTAACGTTTTTGACTAATTTAGTTTACGCATGAATTAAGGTTATTTTGGAATTTAGATAACATTTTTAGCAACATGCTAACATTTTTGGCTAATTTGTTATCAACTGAAGTGTTTATAGGCTAATTTAGAGTTAGCTTCTATTTTAGCAAGAGGCAAACGTTTTTTTTCTAATTTAGTATATTGAAGAATTTTACGCTATTTTGGAGTTTAGCTAATATTTTTATAAATATTTTTAACATCTTTGGTTAATTTGTTATAAACTGAGGTATTTGTAGGATAATTTAGAGTTAGCTTCTATTTTAGCAACAGGCTAACATTTTTTACTAATTCAGTTTTTTGAAAGATTTTATGCTATTTTGGAGTTTAATATTTTTAGCAACATGCTAACATTTTTGGCTAATTTGTTACAAACTGAGGTGTTTATAGGCTAATTTAGAGTTAGCTTCTATTTTAGCAACAGATTAACGTTTGTAACTAATTTGGTTTTACTGAAGAAATTTAGCCGATTTTAAGTTTAGCTAGTATTTTAGCAACAAGCTAGCTTTATTGGCTAATATGGAATCTTCTAAGATTTTTTTTCAGCTAATTTGGAGTTTAGCTAATACTTAAGCAACACTCTAAATATTTTTGCAAATTTGGTACGTATTAGGGATTTTTAAACAATTTTACTACACATTTTTAGAAATTTAGGTCAACTTGAGTGCTCTTTTCAAAGTTCTTTAACAAAATTTCCAGTCTTTTAATATTTTGTTAATAGTGTTCGTATTTTTAGCAAATCCCTTCAGCAATTAAAGTAAACTGCGTCGCCATTTTCAGTAAAAAGCTTCAGCTTCTTCAGCGACTACTTTCAGCAAAAAGCGTTCACACTAGCATTATCGCAGGTAATGCAACTTTTCTAGTTCATTTAGTGAAGCAAGAAAACATTTTTTTTTTCTTTTACAGCCTGTCTCAGGTAGATAAAGAAGAGAATAACAACATGCAGGAAGGATTATTTCATTAAAAAATAAGAGATGAAAGTTTTCCGTCTCCATTTTCAAAGAGGATAAACTTACTTGAAGGTGTGTCGTTTCTGAAGGCAGTAATGCGCCATTACCTCCTCAGACGGCCAAACACCTTCATCAAAAGACACCAAAACAGAGTCAGTTACTTCAAACGTCGACAGATTCATGACAACGATGCATTTAGAAACTCTTGTGTGCTTTGATCCTCGTGTCTACACATCATAAGACATCTATATCAACATTTAAAAAAAAATGAACGAGCGTTGGGTGGAACATGAAAGGAAGCATTGTCTTGTTCATTTGCTTCTCCTGTGGGTTCCACCTTGCCCGTGATCCAAGGCTTCTCCGTCTGTCTATCGTAAATCCTTGCAACACACTCCCTCTTTGGCCATTGTGCATGCAAGTGTGTGCATCTCGGCGTGAGAGACCGCGAGTGTGTGTGTGTGTGTGTGTGAGACAGGGGGTCCAGTGGGTGATAATCACAGCGTGCAGGCCTGTCTGGCTTATCACCTACTGTCAGCCCTTCTCCTTCTGCCGAACACACACCGAGGCGCACACGCTCGCATGTTCTCAAACTCCTTCCCTTCTTTCGATGCATGTACGAGGAGACAAACACGCGTGCATCCTGGCAAGCAGAGGAGGTAAACATTCACTTGAATAAAAACTTCAGCTTTTCGCTTCTGGCTTTGAACAAGAAGGTTGGTGAGAATCTGCACCAGCACGTTTTGGATATGTGAGGTTTTTTTTTTTTTTTTAGGAGGGTAAAAAAAAAAAAAAAAAAAGAACGAGCAAGCATAGGACAGATAGAAAATGAGCAAGGTGACTAGAGAAAACGGGAGGGCTCGAGGAGGAGAGGGAAAAGGTGGTAGTCGATACAATAAGCGGCTTACAGGCGGCCTCTCATCACCTCATGGGGCAGACATCACTCCTCCCTCACTCTCCTTCTCTTTGTCTCTCTGTTTCCCCTCAGCTCCCCGTCTACCAAGATTAGCTCAAGCAAGCAGGATTTAATAATGCCTATTGATAAAGTGTCCAAATATTCTTTTTCCCTAATAAAAAAAAAAAATACTTCCAACTGCTGGGCCTGACATCGCACATACACTAGAGCGGCGGTCGGCAACCTTTCACAGTAAAAGAGCCGTTTGGCTCGTTTTCTACTGATCAAAACCAAAAACGAGCCGCATAATCTCTTTTATATAAATAACAAATATGAATTATGTCTATTTTTTTGATGCAAACAAAATCAAAAATATAAAAAGAACGTAACATCTCTCAAAATGTGATCTTATTTTCAAAATAAAAGACGCTCTGTGCCAAACAGGATCATCTCAGTGTAGCTAGTGACTAATGTTGTGCAACATAATAAGATCATATGTGTTTTTAACTCATAAAGGACCAAACTTTTTAACAAAATTTTGCTTTGCATATAAAATCTGTGCATTCTGGTTGTAGTACGGATATAAGAACCTGGATAGTTTATCATCTATGTGCACCTCAGTCATCTATTTATAAATGTAACTAATCTAAATGAAATAAATGGTAATTAAGTTATCCTTACTTAAAAAAAAAAGCTATTTTATTTTTCTTTTCTTATGTTCTTTTTCCCCTCTTTGTCCTCAGTAGTCTTACACTGCTGGGTTTTGTTATTTTAGTTTGGGGTTTGGTAGTCTTAGTTTTCAAACTTTGTTTATTTGTTTTCTTCAGGTAGTTTTGGTTAGGCAGCCATGCTGACTCGGACGGTCGACATGGCTGGGTCAGCAGTCTCTGCGTGCACAAAAATGACATTTTAAGTTTCACCTGCTCTGTGAAGAGGAAATGCATGCATCTTATTACAGGCCATACGTCTTCTTTTATGTAGAATTTGTTTTTAAGTTCAAAGGTGGACACTGAAACCAAAACCATAAAGATCCATAAATGTGTCGGTTTCTACCAACGCCGGTCGCCTTCATGAGAAAGAACTTAAGTTCTTAGCTCAGTAAGAAATTATTTTTAACAACGTTAAAAAAAAAAGTCAAATTTCGGGTTAGGTTTTACTTGTTCATCCTCCTTCTTTGTGATCATTTCGAATGCTTACTGCAAAAATCTCAAACAAAAACAAAGAATTCAGGCCCCAAAATGAACTGATGTCTCCATTGCAACCTGAGAGTAAATCAAAGTATTTCTCAGAAAAAAAAAAAATAACTGGTTACATGTTAGATGAGGTGCTGCAAAACACTAAAAATAATGTGGACAAAGATAGTAAAATATATGTTAAGCTTATAAGGAGTTCAATAATTTGCAGACAAAGGTCTCCCTTTAGATATTTATGAATCTTACTAAGTTTATAAACACCTATTCGGCTTAAATAATGTTTGTTAATGAATCGTATAATTAAGTATTACCACACTACTCTTCTTGATCATAACTGGAGCCGCGTAGTTTCCTTCTACTGAGAACATCCGAACACTTTCCTTTGTCAAATGACATTCTCCTCTTCCTCGTTGCGTCGGCACATAACACTTGACATGAGGGGTCACCCAGAAAGAACATCTTGGGCAGATGAACAGTAGAGGGTGGTAATGCAGCACTAAAGCGGGTGTTATTCTCAAGCACAACTGAATTTATTAAAGCAAACATGATCTCATTTATGTTAGCTTCAATGGTCTGATGATGTGCTGGAGAATCCTAGTCGAGAGCAGAATGTGTCGGGTTTGCTTTATTTTCATTAATACTGACTGTAAAGATGTTAAAGAACACACAAAGCTGGCTGATAACTACAAGAGTGAACGCTATTTCATGAGACAAACAATAAACATAAGAGACTTCAGTGTAGTGCTGCCACAAATGATTATTTTAATAGTCGACTAATCACCAATTATTTTTTCTGATTAGTTGACTAATCGGGTTATGAGTAAACTGGATGTAAAGCTCACATCTTAACCATCTTTAGCTTTAAACTAACTAAAAACTAGATATATAGCATTACCTGCGATAATGCTAGTGTGAATGCTGTAAGCTGAATTTGGCAGCTGAAGATGCTGAAACTGATAGCTGAAATCGCTGAAGCTGATAGCTAAATACCTGAAACTGAAAGGCAGCTATTAGTTAAATGCCAAATTAGCCAGAAAAAAATTTAAAAATCCTAAATTCGCCGAAATAGCTACCATGTAGCTGAAATATTAGTAAGACAAATCCTAAATGAACCTAAAAATGAAACAGAAAATCAAAATTGAAAACTAAATTAGCCAAAATAGCTAGCATGTAGCTGAAATATTAGCGGAACTTCAAAAATTAACTGATCTAAAAAAAACGAAAAAAAAATCCCTAAATTAGCCAAAAAAGCTAGCATGTAGCTGAAATATTAGCGAAACTTCAAATTAACCTAAAAAAATGGAAAAAAAAATCCTAAATTAGCCAAAATAGCTAGCATGTAGCTGAAATATTAGCAAAACTTCAAATTAACTTAAAAAATGGAAAAAAAATCCTAAATTAGCCAAAATAGCTAGCATGTAGCTGAAATATTAGCTAGACTCCAAATTAACCTAAAGAAAAAATGAAAAAAAATCCTTAATTAGTCAAAATAGCTAGCATGTAGCTGAAATACTAGCGAAACTTCAAATTAACCTAAAAAAAAGAAAAAAAAAATCCTAAATTAGCCAAAATAGCTAGCATGTAGCTGAAATATTAGCGAAACTTCAAATTAACCTAAAAAAATGGAAAAAAAAATCCTAAATTAGCCAAATAGCTAGCATGTAGGCTGAAAATATTAGCAAAACTTCAAATTAACTTAAAATGGAAAAAAATCCTAAATTAGCCAAAATAGCTAGCATGTAGCTGAAATATTAGCTAGACTCCAAATTAACCTAAAGAAAAAATGAAAAAAAATCCTTAATTAGTCAAAATAGCTAGCATGTAGCTGAAATATTAGCTAAACTCCAAAATAGCCAAAGAAACCTTAATAAATGCCAAAAAAGTTCAAAAACCTAGCATAAGGTCATTATAACTTTAAACTTTACTACACTCCAACTCCATATGATATAAAGTAATCAACTATTGATTAGTCGTCGACTATTTTAATAGTCGATTAGTCGACTAATTGTGGCAGCCCTAATTCAATGTAGTGTAAACTTTGGATGATTTAATTATTAAATATTTAATTATTTCTTATTTTTTCCAAGACAAACATAAAATTATACAGTTAAAGTCCCACTCCGATCATCTTTTCATCTACTTCAAAGGAGTTTCCAGTGTTTTTTATTTAATAATGACGATCCCATGTTTAGCTAAAATCTATAAAAGCTGCGTCGTTAATGAGGACATCGTTTCTGCAGGAGTATTAATAGAAGTTCCTCTGAGATGTTCCCGCCCCTACTTCCCATCATCCCTCCATTAACATGCTCTCCTGCTGGCTTACAGCCTCTCACAAACCCAGCTAAACATTACTGGAGAAACATAAATGGTGAGCAATATTGGAGCAATCCAGCCGTTCAGTTTGGAGCCAGGATAGACAAGGAAATCAAAAACAATCATAGATCTGTCGGTCTGAAAGTGGATGCATCAGAATAGAGCAGAGCAGGGAGCTTGTAGCTTCAACATCACACTTACAAGCTGCACATTTTCCAGATTTACAGGGATTTGAATAAAGAAATACTTAAAAATGCTATTTTCATTTACATTCCTGTTTTCAAACTTTGACTCCGATTTTGCCGCTGCCTTCTCAGATTAACTTTTGCCGACACACGGCGGTAAGCCGGTGCGTGTGCGTGTAAACATATGCATGCGTGTGAGGGAGAGAGAGCAAGACAGCACAAAGTAACGCAGCTTTGTAAAGCATATGTGAATCTAATGGTTAATCCTCAACTCCAATAACATTAATAGCCCAGGGTGATAAGAACTGCGGGTGCAATGAGTGTGCTTTAAGTACTGTTTGTGGTGCATGCTCGTGTGAAGGTGCGAGTGTGCGTCTCCCAGGTCGAGGTGCACTGTAGGAAATGAAGGGATCAGGAGCAGAGAGCAGATTACTCTTCCTGAGGATAATGAAATTATTTCTCACCTTCAATTACTAGATGAGGAATGGAACAGAGTGTAGCTGCAGTGTGTGTGCAGGTTGGGATCCGCTTTGTGGAGAAAAACCAAACATTTTTAATTGTGTTGTTCTGAAAAGCACCTGTGAGACTTTCTGGAAACTTGCCGCACTTTAAATTAAGAAAGTCAACCAAATAAAGATTTTCTTAAGAGTCTGCCGATACGATACGTATCCCGATATATTTCTCACGACACGATATCGCGATATATCCCAAAACTATCCCAGAATAATTTAACATTTTTCTTAAGAGTATAAATAACAAAAAAATATTCTACATGAATTTTAATGTGTCGTTTATTGTTATAAAATGATAAAATTCCTTTTATTTGATTATCAAAACATTAAGTACTGCAAATGTATCTCACATACAAATTACTTTTACCCACAAATTCATGGTGCTTTTATTTTGGTAAAAGTTTGATTGGCTGATTTCCACAAAAAACTGTTTTTCAGAATTAAAAAAAATATATATATATATATATACATATATATTAATTTCCAGAAATTGATTTGCGTCACAAATCATTAAATTAAATTCTATCTTTCAATTCAATTTGGAATTTATACATTTAGACACGTTTGTTTAGAGATACATTAATAATCTACTATACGTTTAGAATATATTTATAATAATCAGACACAGTTCACGTACTGTAAAATGTATTAATGAAATAATGAGATTGTTAATATCGTACTGTGTTGCATGGTTCTAACAAAAATGTTCAGATCATTATCATTAGAAACATTGTTCTTCTTCTCCTGGAGGACGTTTCAGTTTGGCCACTAGGTGGCGATCGCGCTATACCAGTGCACCTTATTCCAGAAGAAGAAGAAAGTATGAGAGTACAAATAACTACTTTAAAAAATATTTCCTTAAAAGAGTTTAGAAAATTCCTGCCTGTGAGTTTATAAAGATGTTCATTTAGTCAGCAATGTATGTGAAGGTCGACCGGGCGTTAGCATTAGCCGTCCTATGGGAAATTCCATTAAACTTTAGCATCAAGCTAGCAGACTTTAGCTTTATGTGCTAAATCGATTTCTATTTTTAAAAATTGATTATTGATCTATTAAGCTCAAATCGATTAATTGATTTTATCCACCTGACCCTCCCAATAAGGTTCTAAAAGTATAATTGAGGAAATAAATGGCTACTTATTTTCAACATTGCTAAATCTAGCATCTTAAGCAGTTTAAGAGCCTGAACGGTGTTTGAATGGGTGCTTCAAAAATAAAGGGGTAATAACACAGATTCTCTCCAGAAACATTAAATTGTGATGAAGCAGGGTGACAGGATGAATGTGGCTGAGGTCATTTATTTACACCACGGTCACCACTGCAGGTCTGTTTTCTCACACGTGTATTCTAAGTATTATTATTATCTAAGTACAAGTATTTTAGGGTCCATCGCCTTCAAGTTGGCCTTTTTTCAGAGCGTTGCCCACTTGGAAGCCACTGTTGGGCGTTCATAAATAATTAATGAAATATCAATATTTCAAAGTCAACATTTCAAATTAAAACAAGTATCGGCAGATGATATATTGTGATATATCGGCAAATCAATTTTTCTGAAGACCCCTACTATTAAAGTTGACTTTCCAAATATTAATTAATGTGTTTTACTTTCAGTTTTGAAGTCATCATTTACCATATTTTCATGAGTGATATGTCGCAGTTTTCTTACATAGTTTAGCTCATGAGTGATTTATTTGTGGAGGGGAGTTTAAGGCATAAATAGGCTCATATATTTGTCATTATATTCTCCCAGTAAACACCGGTTGTCCTCTAGCGGTTGCTAGAGGGCGCTGCATCCGAAGTATTTGTTATTGACAGTGGCGGATTTCTTCTGAAACGTCAGATTTTTCACCCAAAAGTGCGACTTACAATCCAGAGTGACGAATACACGGTTTTCCTCTTCTTGCTGGTATTTACACTCTCCAGGATCTTTTAAGACATTTTATTTACGGTTTTATCTAAGGTCTTAATGCCTCAGATACTGACATTATTTTAGCCCTCACCAATATAAAGTACAGAACTCTTAGAAATCAGTTTCAATCTGGAGCTTCTGGTATGGACGCATTTTTACCCTTTGAGTTTTTAATATGAGTTTTTTTCTTTGATTCTTATGTCTATTGGGTTCAGTATTTTTATATGTATAATTACTGCAACTTTTATGTATGAATTTCTGTTAGCTTTTTTTACGGTCTTGTGTTTGGACCTCGACTTCATAATACCCTACCCTACCCTACCCTACCCTACCCTACTCCACTGTACTCTACCCTACATTACTCTACTCCACTCTACTCTACTCTATTCTACCCGACCCTACTCTACTCTACTCTACTCTACTCTACTCTACTCTACTCTACTCTACTCTACTCTACTCTACTCTACTCTACTCTACTCTACTCTACCATACCCTACTCTACCCTACATTACTCTACTCCACTCTGCTCTACCCTACTCTACCCTACTCTAGACATTTTTAGCTCTTGCTATTTATACTTGAGGAAATACCTTATTTTGCTTTAAAACATCAGAGTTCCTGACTTTCTCTGAGAAGACACAACTTAAACAATAGAAACTATTTTCTCTAAATCTTTTTTTTTTAAACCAGAAACTGAGCAGCCAAACGGGAAGATTTGGGAGCAGTGTAAGGACCCGTCTCTTCTCCCGCCTCCACTGTGGATTAGCAGAGCTGGAGGTGGGAGACTAGCTGCTACAGATTGGGTTTTATAACTGGACGTACCGTTGAATTCCGCCGTCCTCCTCTTTCATTATCCTATTACACTCTACATCTTGTGACCTGAGGCTGACCCCGGGGCAACTCCCAGACTTAACACAACACTAATCTGGCTCCAGTAGCTGTCAGTAATCACATACACAGGAGTGGAATTATCCAACTGGATCTCACGACAGAATTAATAACAACCTTCTTGATCCACGAGATGTTTTAGTCTGAAATATTGCACAAAACTAGTTTTCCCAAACTGGGTTCTCCACATTCTACACATTTTCTTGTGTAATCCAGCTCTACAGCGATGTAGTTTTCTTCCTCAGATTGGAGCTGTCCCGGTGACCCGGGCATCGTCTTCCACACGCATGTCCTCCAGACCTTTCCGAGGAATCCTGAAGGCTTCAGAGGTCAAAGAGGCAAGAGCGGGGATGGAATTAGTTAGAGGGCTATTTGAAGTACCTGAAGGAGATTCAGGCAGGTACTATTATACGATCTCACTGCCTAAACCACGCTAAGCTAGAAGTACTTGAGATGAGGCTGTTACTCTCTTCTTCATACCAGACCTTAATTAAAAAGAGCCCTGACACGTTCATATATGAGACGAGAAAATGCTTAAATGTTGCCTGTTGTTTTGTTTACAGATTTCATATTTTTTTTATTCCAAGTGTCAATTAATTTAAGACACTCCCCATAAAAGAAATGACCAAATCTGGCCAAGAGGGCCCAATGTGGCCCATGCAAGTTCTACCGGCCCCCTGTCATAAAATTAATAATACACTGTCTATGAATTGCAATTTTATTAACTGTAATTGGTTAAATTAGGATGTATGGCAACAACCTGTGAGCCTCAGAGCCTTAAAGGCCAAAAGAGACCAACAGATTGAACGGTTTCTGTAATCAAAACCAGTTGGATAAAGTATCCAAAACATGTACTCGGGTATTAGTACCTTCACTTTAAATTACTTAAATAGAATTAAAAAGTAGTCATTCGAAAAATTACTTGAGTAAGGTTAAAACTACAAAAAAAAAACTCAAGTAATGAGTAAAAAATTTCATTTTTTTCCCTATTATTCTGTCATGCATCCGTGTAATAAAGTACACTAATCCTACTGAAAAACAAATAAAAAAGAAGTAACTAAATTAATATAGTCAATTGTAGATAAGTAGCAGTACAAATTTTTTTTTTTTTGTAATTTTCAATCTACTTAAATAAAAAGTATGAGGCTGTAAAACTACTTTGAGGATTAAAGGGGCCATACCATGATTTTCTTAAGTTTTTCAGAATGAACTATATCCCTATATATGATCATATTTTACCTTTGGAACACTAAAAAACAAATTATTTATGAAATATTGGTTATTTTTCATACGTTTTTTTTCTACCAGGAAAATAAAGTGACTCGATTCCTGAGGCTCAGCCTGCCGCTGCATGTGGGTGCCGCCCATTTTATGATGTCATCCTAGAGCCGGTAGCCTGTCTTCATTTCTCCAATGAAAGTAAACATCCATTTTTTTTTTTTTTTTTTTTTTTTAGAAAAGATGGATCAACATACCATATATCTGCCTTTAGTAGCCTCGGCCATCGCTACACTGGTTCACAACACAAATACACACAGCGTCTGCACGACTGTACTCGACCGGGGGGTGAGGGGGTGTCTTAAAGGAGCCCTGCGTCTAAAGTAACGAACAACAGTTTGAGCTGGAATTTATTGAAGACAGACACAACTGGAAAATATCCAGTATTCTGCATCTAAAATGAAAAGTTTTTTTTTTGCTAATCACGGCTAGTTCTGTGGAGAAATTGAGTGTTGATATTCGACTGGGGACGGAGCTGTCACAGCGGACTCTTCCTGAAAGGGGCGGTCTCACTCTGTGACATCACCATGTGAGAACCCGCTTGTTTTTGTGGGTATGGGAGGGGCTGGTGCTCAGAGTGCAGGTTTTCAGAGGATTACTCAGAAATGCGTGAACAGATCAAAATACAGATTAGGGGTTCTTTATAGTGAGGCATGAACAGTACAATACACTTAAAAGCTTAAAAAGTTCGTTTTTTGTTGTATGGTCCCTTTAAATATTTGCAGAAACATACTCAAGTAACTGTAACGTATTAATACCCACCTCTGATTATTTTCCTGTCAACATGATTTATATTTAGAAGTTTACAGAGAGCATAATATGTAACATTTAATCATTTAGTAGAAGATAATAAGTAATATTTTATAATTTAGTAGAGCAGGGGTCGTCAATCACGCAAGGGGCCATTATCCAAAACACACCTTATAGGATAAACATCTTTTTAACACACTAAAACCACATGTTTAAAACTTTAAAACTGTAACTTTTTAACCTAATTATGAACTAGGTAAATAGAATTACCTGTGATAATGCTAGTGTGAATGCTGTTGGCTGAATTTGGCCACTGAAGATGCTAGTGAAGATAGCTAAAGATGCTGAAAATTATAGCTAAAAGCGCTGAAGCTGAAATCTCTGAAGCTGAAAGCTGAATACGCTCAAATAGCTGAAATAGTTGAAGTTGATAGGCAGCTGAAAAAATAGTAAAACGCCAAATTAGCTTAAAAAACGAAAACAAAAAAAACTTAAGTTAGCCAAAACAGCTAGCATGTAGCTGAAAAAAACAGCTAAACTTCAAAATAGCCTAAAAAAACGTTTTAAACATCTCAATTAGCCAAAACAGCTAGCATGTATTAGCAAAACACTTAAAGAGCCAAGCTTAAAAAAGAAGCCTAAATTAGCCAAAACAGCTAGCGTGTAACTGAAATATTAGCTAAACTCCAAAATTGACAAAAAAAAACCCAGAAAAAAGTGTAAATTAGCCAGAAGAGCTAGCATGTAGCTGAAATATTTACCAAAATAGTCCAAAAACCCAGCAGAATGCCAATTTTTAAAACTTTAAACTTTTTAAAAATAATTATGAATAATAAAAAGGCAGGAATATTACAGATCCAGAATAAATCAACTTCCACCTTAAATAACTTTCAATATTTTAATCTCCATAAAATTATACAAGTTAGAAACGAGCGCAAGATAACATCAGTCCATTAATAACAATAAAATAAAATGATCCGGACGGCCGGATATGCGTAATAGAGGATAATATGAAACTATTTATATTTATTATTTATTAGATTATTAATTTAATTCTTTTTTAAGACACTCTTATTAATCTTTGTTTTTCTGACACTCTTTATTAATATAAAAATCTCGCTAATTTTGGTAAAAATGAAATATTTATTTTTGAGAAAACTAGATCATCTTACATCCCAGCTCCATAAATGTTGCTTTTATCCTTACAGGAATCAACAAACATCATGGAGCACAACTTTATGAGATGAAATGAGGTTTACTGCTGTCACTAAATCACTTTAGTTTCTTTTAAATCAAACAAACTGATCGAGTTATTGCTTTCCTTGAAGTCAAACTCTCGTCTGCTGCAGAGGAAACAATGAGCGTACGACGCATCCCGACGAGATTGGACCAGGTAATGAGTGGGAAAATCGTAGAAACTAATGGAAAAGAATGGAGAGAAGTTTCAAGTTCAGAGGAATTTGAGCGTAAAAAAAAAAAGAAATGTTACAAAGCAGAGAAGAAACCAAAAATGTGAATTGGAGTGAAATGTACGAGCGGAGCGACAGGCAAATATCAAGGAAGTGAGACGGAGAGCAATGTCAAGTTGGGGTTAAGTGGGATGGCGTGCACACGGACACACGCTTTCAGGACGCCTCCCTCCCGGAGCACGCACGCCCACACCTCCCCGCTACTCTCCGTTTCACGCTCGGTGTTGTGCTCTCCCCTCAGGCCCGCCGTGTTTTCAGGCTCTGTGGCTCTCGGGTGGTGATCCGTCTCCACATTAAGTGAAGCCTCAGATAATTCCTAAGCCTCCTCCATGGGCGATCCAATAAGGGATAAGGCTCTTGGCTGACCATGATCAACTGACAATCTGTCCTCTCACACGGCTACTTTAGTGGAGGCCAGGATTACCCAATCCAGCCTAGACGGTGTTCATACCCTTCATAAGTCCACCGAGCCGCATGTGTGTGTTCTGTTTGTGTGTGGGTGTGTCGGTGTGTGGGGGTGTGTGTGTGTGTGTGTGTGTGAGCACACAACACATACATTCTGTTATCAGGTAATAAAAACAGGTTTATAAATAAAAATATTACTATAAAATACCATTAATGAATATTTTAAGGGAAAATAAAATCACATTTAAAGTTAAAATCTTTGCTGGATTGAATTTAAACTAAATTGTATCACCAGGTAATAAATAACTAGTTTATAAATATGAACATTGCTATAAAATGCTAGTAATTAACATTAAAAATGTAAAAGAAATCTTATTTAATGTTAAAATACTTGCAGGATTGACTGAACACTGAATTGTGTTATTAGGTAGGAAAAAAAATAGTCTATAAATTAAAGCATTACAATAAAATGCTAATAATTAACATTAAAAGTGAAAAAACATTATGTTTATCATTAAAATCTTTGCAGGGTTGAATAAAAAAACTGAATCATCAGGTAATAAAAAAACTAGTTGATAAATATAAATATTACAACAAAATGCTAGTAATTAACATTACAATTGTTAAATAAAAATCCGATTAATGTTTAAATCTCTGCAAATTCAATGAAAATGGAATTGTGTAAATGAGTTTATAAAATAAAACTACTGTAAAATGTCTTTAATTAATGTTAAAAGACTAAAAAAATCCTATTTTAAGTTAAAATCTTTGCAGGATTGAATGAAAACTGAAAAGTGTTATCAGGTAGTGAAAACAAACTGAAAACAAAACAATAAATGCTAGTAATTAACATTAAAACTGTAAAAAAAATTAAATTTAAGGTTAAAAACGCTAAATTCAATGTTATCAGGTAATGACAAAACAAGCTTTTTTAATAAAAACATGTCTATAAAATGATAGTAATTAACATTTAAAGTGCAAAACAATCTTGTTAAACATTAAAATCTTTTTAGGGATTAAATGAAAACTAAATTATGTTATCAGGACATAAAAAAATAGTCTGTAAATACAAACATTACAGTAAAATGCTAGAAATTACAAAAGAAAAAAATAATCATATTTAACATTAAAACATTTGCAAGATTGAATGAAAACTGAATTGCGTTTTCAGGTAGTAAAAAAAAGTGTCAAAGTAAACCAATAAATGCTAGAAATTAACTATAAAAGTGCCAAAAAATCTTTGCAGGATTGAATGAAAACTGAACTGTGTTAACATGTAGTAAAAAAAACAGTTAAAGAATAAAAAAAAAAATCATTAAAATGCTAGTAATTAAAATTAGAAGTGCAGAAAAATCACATTTAAAGCTAAAATGTTAGCAGATTTGAATGAAAAACTAATTGTGTTATCAGGTAGTAAAACAATAACTAATCTATAAATAAAATCTTTACAATAAATTCTAGAAATTAACTTTAAAAGTGCAAAAAAAAAAAAAAAATCACATTAAACCTCAAAATTTGTAGGTTTAAAAAAAACTAGATTATGTTCAGGTAGATAAAGAAACAAAACTATAAAATGCTATTAATTAACAAACTCATGTTTATCATTAATACATTTGCAGGATTGAATAAAACTAAATAATGTCATCAAGTAGTGAAAAAACTTAAGAAATTACTATAAAAAAGGTAATAATTGACATTAAAAGTGCAAAAAAAATCTGTATTTACCATTAAAACATCTGCAGGGTTGAATTAATTTTAAAAACGGTTCATTTTTTATTTTATTTAAATGTCACAGTGAATTCTGTTCCAATTATTTTAAAAATAATATTTTATAACAGAAGGAAAAACAAAGCAATATTCCGTCTGTATTCGACTCAATCGGATGATCTTTTTCTTTCTCCACATTTTAAATCGTACTCGGTGCATCCCTTTATCTTCTCATGAATCCCACAGAAAATCTGTCCCTTGATTTTTGACTAGAATTCTCCTGCGATGAAAAATGATCCATCAAACCCAATCTGAACACAATCACACACTCATCAACAGGGATCAGGTTGGTTTGTGTTTGGATCGTTTCAGTCTTCACACTTGTCATTTAGTCCACACCGACTCTAATAATACAGAAAATGTGTTTCTTTTTTTCTGATTTAAAGGAAAATATGAAATTGATTATAAGAATACAAAAGAGGAATTTTCAGCCATTTCCTGTTCCGATTGAAAAACAAAAGGCCAACATTGACTTATTACGACTTAAATGCTAATTTAAGAAAAGAAAAGTTAATATTTTTGGTATTTTATACGAGTAAAATCAGATGTAAAAGCAAAAAAAAATAAAAAAGAATTTCTTTTCTAGCATAATTGGTTTATGGTGTTAAAGCACTTTCATCAGGTATTCCATCAGATAGAAAGCCTTGAACTGTTAATAGGACTGTGTTAATATGAACAGCAATTACAGAATGGTCATTGTGCTCGGCTGGAACGGTAAATACGCGTGCAGGGAAAAGGCGGCAGATAGCCTTTTCGCCTTTCACCAAACGAGCCGGGCAGAGCGCGATAAGCATCGACGTTCCCGCCAACAGAGTCCGCCTTGGAGACACTCCTGATCCCTTTTTCCATCGGAATAGGCTCATTTCAGCAGCGGCGCGGCCCGCCCGCCCGCCCGCCAGCGCGCGCAGAGGCGCGCTCCTGCGCACACGCTCGGAGGACTGTGCAGGGCTTCGATAAGCGCGGCCCTTCTCTCCTTCTCTCTCTCTGAGTAAACATCGTTTTGGATTAGCCGGAGTATAATGAGAGCAGGGGGCTATCTGCTCACCACGCCTGCATTGTGGCCCCCTGCTCCTCTCTGAGGGGGCTGGGACCAATCTTTACTCTGCTATTTATCCCCCTCCTCTGATAGCTTACTTATCTAATACAAAATGCCAGGGCTGACTGCCTGTCTCACTGCGCCACAACTGTCTGCGGCTCTTGCTGTAAATCGGAAAAAGCTTTAAGACAAACGAGTCCAAACGAGTCTGTCTGTCGAAATGTCTGTTTGCCTGAATCGCATCTCTCCACAGAAATATTAAAGAATGATCCGAAAAATGTACCTCAAATACTATCATTTACTACAGTATTTTAAAAACCTACAGTTATATTAAGATCTGTGCAAACATGAGTCCCACTCTGATGAAAATTTAGAGAAATAAGTTCAAAATTGCATTTCTTGGTATTTCTTTCTTAAATAGTTGTGAATAAGGAGCAGAAAGATACATTCAGTTGAAAAAAGCTTGAAGCTGAGGTGGGACCAAGTCATTGTTTTGCAAGTCACAAGTCAATGCCGTGAAAGTCCAAGTCGAGTCCAAAGACAAACCAAGCTCGAGGGTTGAACTTCAGAGTCAAGTCACAAGTCACTGCTGTGAGTGTCCAAGTCATGTCCCAAGTCAATGGGCCGACAAGTCTCAAGTGCTACTGTCCGAGTCAAGTCACAAGTCGATGCTGTGAAAGTCCAAGTCGAGTCCAAAGTTAACGCCAAACCACTCTCAAGGGCTTAACTTCTGAGTCAAGTCACAAGTCATTACTGTGAGTGTCCAAGTCATGTCCCAAGTCAATGGGCCGACAAGTCTAAAGTGCTACTGTCTGAGTCAAGTCACAAGTCAATGCTATGAAAGTCCAAGTCAAGTCTAAAGTTAAGGCCAAACCACTCTCGAGGGCTTAACTTCTGAGTCAAGTCACAAGTCACTGCTGTGAGTGTCCAAGTCATGTCCCAAGCCAATGGCCCAACAAGTTTCAAGTGCTAAAGCCTGAGTCAAGTCATAAGTCACTGCTGTTAAAGTCCAAGTTTAGTCCCAAGGCAAGACCCAACTAGTCTCAAGTGCTAAAGTCCCGAGTCAAGTCATGAGTCACAGCTGTGAAAGACCAAGTTAACACCCAATTCAAGGACCAACCAGTCTGAAGGGTAGAAGTCAAACTCAAGTCATGACTCACGGCTGTGAAAGCCCAAGTCAAGTCCCAAGGGATAAATTCCAAGTCAAGCCACAACTGTAAAAGTCCAAGTCAAGTCCCAAGTCGGCATCAACGCCCAACCAGTCTTAAGGTCTAACCTTCAACTCAAGACTCACTGTTGTGAAAATCCAAGTCAAGTCCCAAGTCAAAGCCCAACCAGTCTAAGGGCTAAAGTCTGAGTCAAGCCGCGAGTTACTGCTGTGAAAGTCCAAGTCGCTACATTACATTTATGACTTGAATCTGACTTGAGTCCAAGTCATAGGACTTGAGTACAAACCTCTGGCTAGTGGGTGTGATTTAGAATCTACAAAGGCAAGCCAAGCGCTCCCTGGTCCGCTCCATTCTTAGACGACTAGATCCATGTAAGTCTTCGTTTTCGTCATCCAAGCTAGCATCTGGCTCCAACCTGTATGGCTGCACTGGTAATGTTAGGTGAGGGGAGTGAGGGGCTAAAAGCTAGCAGGAGAGTGTTAACAAATGGATAATGGGAAGTAGGGTCGGGCTAACTCTGCGCTAACAGTCCCACTCACATCTGAATTTATGAAGAACTTCTGCCGCTCCAGAGAAACCAAGTCACAGAAGATTACATTTTTTTTAATTAGCAAAAAATGGATTAATCATACTTAAAAGACTATGATTTTACAATAGATCAAAAGATCATTAAAGTTGAAAAGAAGAGAAATATGGGGCAGAATTCACAAAAACGGCTAAACTGTGTTGTCCTAATGGTTAAAAGGACACGAAAAACAAGGTGTACCGGAACTACAAATGGCTGAAAAAGAAAGAGAAAACCGCAGACACTGAGAAGAAATCATTTTCAACTGTAAAAATAATTCAGAACTGCACTTAAATGAAGAGTAGAGGTACCGGCAGTGAGGCTCTCAAAGGCGAGGCCAAGGAGAAGATTCCAGTTCAAGAGAAGATTCTGTGCAATCTGTGGGGTTTCCTCACCCAATTTTCAGCAATACTACTGTCCTTCCAAAAAGTGACCCTAACTGTTCCAAATCGGTTCTGAATTCGACATCGCCGGCTCTCGTGTAAGTGCTTCAGGAGTGAAAAAAACATTTGCTGTTAATTGAGACAAGTGAATGAAAACAGTTTTAACAAACCAAAAGAGCAGAAAAGTGGCACAGCGGGAAAACGCGCATCTTATTTCTGTCAGCCTATAGGGAATTCACAGACTCAAGTTCACATTAGCGGTAAATTGAGATCAACAGTCCATTCACATCACTTTAGTGCTCGAAATTACACCGTGCATTTCTCCTGATCATTTAAGGCTAGTTAAACATACAGGTGATTCTCTTTAATTCATTTGAAATATTTATTTTGTTTTCCAAACAATTTTACTTGATGGCATCTGCATCCACCAAACTCTGATTGAATTGTTGAGAGCGTAAACGTGGACTTTTACGGTGGCCTTGAAATGACATCAACAAACAACCCAAGGCAAAAAAATAAAAAATCACAATGACAATTAAAAAAGGAAAACATGTTTAAAAAAAAAACAGCATTACATTTTAGGAAAACTTTAAGAAAAACTTAAAGAAAAAAAAAGAAAAATTTCAAGAAAATAAAATGGAATGTTAAACAAAACGCAATGAGAAATCGGAAAAGATAAATGAATATTCTTATTTTGTTTTGTTTTTTTATTATTTCACTTTAAGTTTTGTAAAATAGTTCTGAAATGTTTTCTTCTTTTTCACAAAAACCAGAAAAGGTGGGTAATACTGGATGCAATACTGGATATCATTATCCAATCAAAAGCGGCCCATAATCCCTACTTTTTCCTTTTTTTTGTTTTGTTTTGTTTTATTTTGATTTCTATAAGTTACTTTTGTTTTATGAAATGCTTATTTCCCAGAATTTTGCTCGATTTTCTAAAATTTCTGTTTTTTAAATACTTGCTTTTTTTTTTGAAGGGTAACATAACAAGACAGTTGTCTCAAGTCTTGGTCCTCAAGTCCCGAGTCAAGTCTCAAGTCAACAGCAGGAAACTCAAAGTCGAGTCCAAGCCAAGTCGAGGCCCAACCAGTCTTGTGGGCTAAAGTCTGAGTCAAGTCACGAGTCACTGCTGTAAAAGCCCAACTCGAGTCTCAAGTCAAGTCACAATACTCTGATTTGAAAAATGTTTTTTTTTTAAGGAGGCGGGGCTAAAGGAGGCTACATTGCATCTTCAATGATGGAATAATGTATAAAGCATTTTCATCATACAATCTGCAAAACTTTTTATACTGAGAAACGATTCCCATAAATTGCGGACGACATATAATCCGCACAAAAAGGAGAATTTTGTATGTGTGGAGTACAATTGTGGAACAATCTGGGTTGGAAAAAAACAACGCAATAACTTATACTTGTTTAAAAAAAAGTTATAAATGAATAACATGGACAAAATACACAAAATTCTTGATGTATGTATAATAATAGCATGTATTGAATTATCAAAAGTTTAATTAAAGTAAAAATAAGTATATGTGTGAATGTTGTTGTATAAATATTATGATTATTATTCTAAGTAAATTGTACATTTTATTGATAAAGAATACAGTAATGAACCTTAACCTATGATTATTGTTAAAAGCTGTCAGTAATGTAATCATCTATTATAATGAATTAAGGGGCATTTTCAATCGTGCTAATAATAATGTAACGTATAACTATATGTATAAATGAACATATTTGAATAAACTAGAAAAAAAAAAGTATATAGTGATAATGTTTTTCTGTGGAGGTTGAAAACACAAAAGACTGAAGGGGACCGGCGTCTGAGAGGTAAGATGCCGTTAGCACCAAAGCTAATAAAGGCTAACGTATTAAGAAAAGAATCGGGAGTGAAAAGTTATTGAAAATCCCATCAGGAAGGAGTTTTCTAGATTCATTGCCAATTGCACTGAAACACCGTTATCTACTGGAAAGTTGTGCAACTCAGTACATTATTGAGAAACGAAGGCAATACAGCTACGGCTACGCTAAAGCTAACGCGATAAAGAAGACCAGTATTGCTTCAAAGATGGGCGGGGCTTTTGATTTCAATTCATGAATCAAGCTCATTGAATCAAGAATCGAACCACGACTCTAACTTTTTAATGTAATGTTTGTTGCTAAGTGTATGTCTATTTGATCCTGAACTTGACAGACTCAGCACAGCAGCACACAGCGTACTGGCAGTCTGCAAGTATTCTGAGAATACATGAATGATCTGGGTCTCTGCGACGTTTGGCGCTCATTATTCACACTAAAGGGTCCTTCTTCTCTCTAGTTCACCACTCAACTCTGTTTAGATTTATTTATTAATCAGCAAATTTCTTCTAAAAGATGTTAAGCTCCAGCTTTCATCCAATTGTTATCAGTGATCATGCACCAGTTAGCACATCGGTCTCAGGCTCCAAGATCCGCTGAAGTTAGTGCGTCACCTGTTGAAGAGTTACCATAACCAAAAGAATATTCCTTTTTTTTTTTTTAAGAAGTTATGTCAGTACACTGAACTTCAGTATCAGTTTCAAAAAAAAAAAAAACGCTCTCGCTAACTTTACTTTTAAAAACCGGTAGCTTCGCGAAACGAAGATTTTTTTGTACTTCCGGTAACAGTCTTTCGGTTTTGTTTTAGTTCATAAACTTAAAATCCAACATTGTTCTGCATTTTAGACAAAAAAATACATCGCCCCGAAGATAATATGTTACTCTACTATTTTTATAAAGATCGTAAATTAGCGATCTTGGACGTCGTAAATATTCAAACTCGAATTTTCGGGCGCAGATCGCGAATATCTGAGCATCCGGATACTCTATAGCTGTAAAGCATGATAATGATAATTATAAAACGACCAATCACACAATTCAACTGTAAAACCTTGTTTTAACCTGTAGGGGGCAGCACACAGGCGGTTTTTGACGATATCTTCAGCAATTAAACAAGTTTATTTGTCAAAAATGTGACGAGGCACTTTTAAAGTCCCATTTATAGACGTCAATGATTTATTGTTTGGTTACCCTTTAGTTATTGTTGTGATTTTTAAAATATTTTGGCGTCAGGCGATTTGTTGATTTGCTCTTCAGGGCCACCGTACATTTCCCTCTTTTTCCAACTAAATCCACCGTGAATCATCTATCCCATCACTTTTTTTAGCGGATCAGACCGAGAGTGTGCACTCGGTTAAATTACATCAGGTGCGCAAACACAGTCGGCCGAAGGGGGAGTGTTCGAAGCGGCGCGAAATAGGGGAAGTGAGGGTTACGAGAGGGGCGGCAAATGAAGTGCGGACCCAGAAAAGAGAAGGAGAGCCGCAAAAACGCGAATTACAGGGACAGGGAAAATGTGTCTGAGTGAGGAGGGAATGAGATGTGGGTCGAGACGGAAACAAACTGATGTGAGGCTAATAGACATATCAGAACAGAGGTGTGGGCTTTAGCTGGCAGACGAGAGCTTTGCAGAGCTCCGCTCATTGATTGGCACGCGGAGAGTGGCACGGGGCCATGTGACAACCCCAGATTACGCGGCACACACTCGCAATGTAGATGGCCGCAGATTGCATCTGCCTCCAAGGATGTCAAATTACAGGGTGTCACCTGCACTAAGATATCTAGTTTCTTGGATGTTGATGCATACAAACACTAAGTAAAAGGAAGAGAAAAAGATAGAGGAACGGGGTTGATTGATGATGAGGGGAACATTGTGGAAAAGAAGAAAATGGAAAGCAGAGATGAGATGTGGGGAAATAAGAAAGAGAAGGTTAATAGTCAATTAATGTTACTTACATGCAAATGTGAGCAAATAAATCTTATTTTTTGTACAATTATGATATTAGCAACCATTTTATCCTAATAAATCTCTAAATAAAACTGTAAACCAGTTTTACATGTAATATATGGAGCCGTTGTATTATCTTTTAAGCAATAAAAAAGAGCAGTCTGTTTCTTTTCTGAAGAATCTCTTTAAAAAAAAAGGCTTTTATACAATCAATATCATTGAATTTCATTCCATTAGCAAATTATGAAGACATTCCTGAAACTCAGTGATTACTGTATTTACACTCATTGACTTTAGACCTTTGCAGGTTATATTTTATCATCACGGTTTGCTTTAAACCAACTAAACTTAAAGAACAATAAAAAAAACCTGATATTTATGTGGGGTAAATGTATTATTAAGATAATTAAACTGTACTTTTAATTAAATAATATTTTTATTTTCCAAATTTACTGATTTGATTGCATCAATGAAAACCTCTACATTATTTATTTATCAAATAAATTATTTAATCTTTACAATTCATTCATTCTAAGCCTTTCAGAGTAAACTATATCAATTTTTATTATATTAAATTACCTTTTTGCGGAGAAAGTGGATGTTTATGTTAGGCTGGGGCGGTGCTGGCAGCACAAATTCTACTTGGAAGGGGCTGTTCCCGCTTTGTGATGTCACAATGTGAACACCCACACGTTTTCCATGGATTGGGAGGGGCTGGTGCTCAGAGCTTTACAGAGGAACGCTCAGAGATGCGTTTTTTGTGAGGAATTAACATTAAAATACACTAAAAGGCTAAAAAAGGTGATTTTATTGTTTATTTTACACTTTAAATATATTTTGATTATATTAGATTTTATAACATTCGAAGCGGAGTGCCTCCTGGGGGTAAAACGGCTCAAGTTGCCCCGTGCAGTTTATAAAGATAAAAAACACTAGTGTTTGTAAAGACAGTCAATAGCTACTGTGCTGTAAAATCCAAAAAAACAGTTTTTAACAGGTTTCTATCAGAAACTAGTGGAATAGTTCTCATTACTGAACTAATTTGATTTGATTTTTAAGTTTAAATTAAAATATGGATTTTTTTTTTGAACATTATTAATATTTTATCAATAAAAATATTCATTAAAAGTTTACAAGAGGAAACTTTTTTTTGACTAAACAATATATCGTGGATTCTTTTTGTTTTTTCAAATTAAATTATAAAAAATTAAAAGGTTAAAAGGAAAAATGTGGCTTTAAGTAACTGATTCAAAAACTCTGAAGGCTGATCCACCGTCCTTTCTTCAGTCCAGTTCACCATCAGAGGCAGCAGAAGTGGACAGTATCAGCCTGCGTGTACTTCCAACAACTCGACGTGTGCGAGCGGAGCGCGCTCGCTCTCCGTGAGCGTTTATATTTCTGAGCGTGACGGGCCGCCCCCGAGGCTCCCCGTGTGCCGGCATTTCATTGGAGAGGCAGATGAGCGGAGCAGATATCCCAAGGCAGCTTGGCAGTGGCCGGAGCTTTATCCAAGCTGAAATTATTTTAGCACTTCGTTTTGGGAGGACTAACCCAGGAGCAATGTCAACCGCAACTCCTAGTTGTTTTTGTCAATGTACTTTTCTCCTTCATTTGTTCTTCACAATTGGTTATGTTTGTCTCTCGTTTTTACGAGTAGTTCAGTAAACATTTGAGTAGTTCAGTTTCTCACAAAAAAAATTAAGAAAAACATGAATAAAATGCTGAAAAAACACAATTTAAACTTTCTAAAAACAAAATAATAGATATTTTCCAGTAGAAGTTCTGCAACTTTGGCACAAATTTTAGATTAAGTTCCTTTCTAGGGTCTTCTAAGCATCTTCTTGGGAAAAGGTTTTAATTGGAAAAGAGTTTGTAGACTCCAGCATCAAAATTCTCATTCCTACTTCTATCCATGGAGTTAAAAACAATCAAAGTAGCAGAAAATGGACTGTAGTCTTTAACGCTGCAACATGTCCGCTCATATAAATATCTGGAAAATTCACTTACCTTTGATTTAAATACTAACACGAGAGTAGCTCAATCAAGATTTGGTTTTCTTTTCTGAAATAAACTGTCACACAATGACAGTCCTGACTAGGGCTGTGGATCGTTGCTTAGGTGGCGATCCGATACGATTCACGAATCAAGCTCAACGATTCACGAGTTGAACCACGATTCTTACTTTTTAATATAATGTTTATTGCGATGTGAATATTTACTAGATGGAGGAAAATTGAAATCATTTGTATTGAATCACCAATATTTATGCTTTTATATAGAACAGTAGATCAGAATCAACAAAACTGATTTAAAAAAAACCCAAAAAGATTCAGATAGAAAGAAATTTTGTTTTCCATTTTAAACTTTTTTTTTGTCAGCCTTCTGGTTAAGTTCAGCAGTAACATAAACAACAACAAAACTTGTAAATGTTCCCCACAGTTTTTTAATCCTCAAAGTTCTTCAACATTTTTCGGTGCAGAGCCCGTGTGAAAAAAGTATTTTTTTCCGCAGCAGAATCATCTGATTCACGTTGATTTACATCCGCCTTTCAGCAGCGCGAGGCGGCGTTTCTTCAGAATAAAATGGAGTTTCGTTAATTGCGTCAACTGTTGAAGAGTTATCATAACCAAAAGAATGTAAACAGTGGAGCTAAAGCTCCGATGTTAAAGCTAATTCGCTTTTTCAGAAGTTATGTCAGTGAACAGAACTTCAGTCTCGTTTTTGAACGGAAAAAAAGTTTCGCTAGTTTTATTTTGAAAACCGGAAGTTTCACCGTCACGAAGATGCTTGTTTACTTCCTGTGGCTACCGCGGCTCTTTCGGCTTTGTTTTATTTCGTAAACTTAAAATCCTACATTAATCTGCATTCCAGAGGAAAAATACATCGTTCCCAGATAATAATTTGATCATATTTTACTAAAATTTACCATATTTTTAAAGATCGCAAATCAGCGCTCTTTGACGTCGCGAATATTCGAATTTTCGGGAGCAGATCGCAAATACTCAAGCACCCGGATACTCGTTACAGCCCTAGTCCTGACTATCTGGAATTATGGCGACATGATCTACAGATCTATCGATTGTATGTCTTTTATTTCACTTGTATTCACTTCGTCACTACTGCTCCTGCGATTTGTACGATCTTGTCAAAAGCTTGTCGATCAATTAGGTTTACCTAATTTAATAACCTCTCATCTGCATTATCAAGTTATAAGTTAAATACAATTTCCTTTATCAATTAATGGAATTGATATCTTAAATAAAAATTGCAATAATAAACATATTAATAACACATTCTGTGAAAAATTAAGCATGGACCTGAAACATTTTGCATTAATAATAAAGTCAAATTAATATATAAGAAAATATTATAAAATATTTACCCAACAAATATGTACATATCAACATTTTCAGATTATGATCATAACTAGATTTGCAACAACTCCCCTGAATCTATACTCTACACCTTTTCTTTAGATCTTTGGAACCAATTGGAACAATTCATAAATAGTAAATTAAAAATAAACTTCAAAATAATTCTTGAACATATCATTACTTGTTTTAGCTTTGATAAAACAATTATAGAAAATATTGTCAATTTATTATTATCTCAAACCGTTTTATTTACACAAATGCAGAATCATTTCTGTTGGTTGTATAACTAAACTACATCAAAAGGATCCATACCACTAAAGCAGGAGAACGTTGTGCCTTACTATTTGATGAAGAAATTGTTTTCCGGCCTGGAACTGGAAGGTCGTGAGTTCAAACCCAGGCCAAGTCATCCCAAAGACTCCAAAAATTCTTGACTCTCAACATTAAGGGATTAGATTTGGGAGTTAAACCACCAAAAGCTTCCTAACGCGGCTGTGTCTGTAGCTCACCCCTCCCCCAGTTTACTTTTTATTGTAAATATTAATGTGTGAAGATGTCATGTTTTTATTTTTAATTGTCAGGTCAAAACTTGTAATTGTTCTCAATCAAACTAGCTGTTTAAATAAATGTTCAACCAATCAATCAACTAGATATATTCAATTTCCTCCTGAGGTAATTTAAGTATTTTGATTCTGATTGGAGCCAATGACGCAACAATATCTAGAAAAACATTGTCTTTTCTTTATTTTCTGATTGTTTTGTTTTGGATGGCACATCAACACTTTACTTTCACGAACTTTAAGCTCTTCTATGACATAACTGAATAAATGCCTGCACAAAAATAATGCTTCTTTTTTTTTATTTTACTTTTTAGAGGAAGAACTCTCACTTCCCGTCGTAGGACTGACACTAAAGTTGGATTGCTGTGTGAAAGCTAGTAAAGGGTACCTTGGCGTTAAGTGGTGTTGCGTTGCATTTTCCCATGAGGCTTGGCACTCAGGCTTTCAGTTCTTGCAAATACCACGACTAATTCAAGTCCAGCCTCCCTCGTCTTCCTGTCACACTAAGCCAGCCTTTTTTTTTTTTTTTTTTTTTTTTTTTAAAGGCTTTTGACAAAATGACTCGTATTTTACCAAATGTTTTTTTCTTGTTTTACATGCTGATGTCTGCACTCAGACCAACATCACACTGGGTTGATGATCAGACCCCGCCCATCAGCGGCGGTTGGATCTCCCCACGAACTCCTTTCCCCGTTCGCGCCTCCTTCCACCGCCATCACTGGGAATCGCTCCCTTTCCTGCAATTACCTGAGCTGCCACATGGGGAATTAAGTGGTATTACGAGGAAAAAGCTTCTAGCTGAGCTTAACTGTATTACATGAGTAGGTAATATACCCTGAGACAGTGTAAGAGAGCAAGAGGAAAGGAACGAGGTTGTCTTGTGATAGAAAGACAGGGCGGGTGGGGGGGACAGAAAGGAGGTCTTAAGTGAACTGTCAACTGAAACGCTCTAATCACAGTGAAAGCTGTGGACAAAGAGCACCCATGGACGCCAACGGAGCCCACCCTGGGGGCAACGAAAGGCCACTTACGCCAGCCCTTTCAGTCCGACTGATTTTCTTCTCCGGCAAATACCAGCAAATCAGGTGGCTGAGTAGTAAACACTGTACAGCTAAAAATACAAGGAAGAAAAAGAGTTCTGCACCAATACACAAGTCATTAAACCTATTTGTAAAATCGATTTGTCAAACAAGTTCACTAGAGTTAGAAACTGCGCAAAATGTTGACGTTTGTGTTGTCATGCAGGATCCAAAATGGTTGCAAAAGGGTCAACAATTTTTTTATTTAGTTCTTTAAATATACTTTAAGGCACATGTGTTAAGTAATCATTTTATTTTATTATAATCATGTTATCTTGCGCTCAAAATATATTTTTATGGAAAGGAAATATTGAAAGTTATTTAAGGTTTAAGTTGATTTATTCTGGAATAATAATCCTGCTTCTTTATTATTCATAAATATGTTAAATAGATTTTTTATTTTTTTTTTTAGATTTTTTTTTCATGTTTTATGACTATTTTTTGCATCTGTAAAATGACCTGCATGAAGCCCAATGAGGCAAAATTCTTTGTGATTTTGGGCTATAGAAATAAAATTGAATTGAATTAAAAAGTTACAGTTTTAAAGTTTTAAAAATTGGCATTCTGCTAGCTTTCTGGGCTATTTTAGCATTTACTAAGATTTTTTTAGACTAATTTGGAGTTTAGCTAATATTTCCGCTACATGCTAGCTGTTTTAGCTAACTTAAGTTTTTTTTTTTCTTTTGTTAGGCTAATTTTACATTTAGCTCATATTTTATCAAATTCAGCTTACAGCATCCTCACTAGCATTATCACAGGTAATGCTATAAATCTAGTTCATAATTATTTTACAACTTTACTGTTTCAAAGTTTCAAAAATTTAGTTTTAGAGTGTTCAAATAAATGTTATCCTGTTTGTCTGCGGCCTCGTGCGATTGAGTTTGAGTTTGAATCTAAGTACCAGTAACACAAATATAAAGAGTAAATTATAATTTTGAGTGGGAATGGTTTAAACTTTGGTATTTTTATGGTACTTAAAGGAAATGCATTTTAATAAGCTGATTATTATAGATTTATAACCAGGTACATTCTTGTGGAAAACTACATAAATCATCAAAGTTTTGCTTTGATTAAAAATTTAAAGCTTAAATTTTATGAGTGGATGTTTTGACCCTTTTTGAGGATAAAACTTCAAAATCAGTTTTAAACACCCCTAAAAAAAGACTACATGTTTTAGGACTTTTAACCCTAAAACTTGCAAATTACACGTAAGATTTAAGACTAAATATTTAAATTCTTATTTAATTGATTGTTTGACATCATTTTGCCCAACGAAAGTTACAAATTTCTGAACTTTTTTATTATTTACTCCCATTCCAACCAGTTTAAGAAGTGTCCCATTGATGAGAATTTTTTTTTAATTAATGCAGATATTTGTAGATCCGGTCAATGATGATAACCGAAACATTTCGAGAAGCTGCCAATCCCTCTCTAAAGGAAAGTTTTTCAGAACTTCACCAACAAACACATCCAAAAAAAAGTAACAAAAGAGGAAATATAAGGAAAATCTGAATGAAAATACAGAGGAGACACAAAGGCAACCCAGCACAAAGACATTTGCACCAGAGCAGCTTAGAGATTCTGTAAGAGCCCACTCCGGTCTCTACTGAGGCCCTCTACAACTCTGCAGGACCTCCATTTTCCATAAAGCCCATAGGCAGATCAGTGGCTCCCCAGGGCTCGGCAGCCATGATGGCTCTATTCAGCAAACCTACTAATGCTATGCTGATTGTTTGAGCACAGCTAGCATGTTGTGTGGCTAAGCATAGGTCATTTCCTCGTTTCCCCAATGTCTCTTTTCAAATGTTCAGGCAGGGAGGACCTTTACTCGGCCGATAGGGAGCCACTGATGCTGACTTCGGATAGAACACTTTTTTTTTTTTAATCAAAAAAGGAAATCAAACAGGAAAAATAAAAATACAATAGTGAGGGCACAATCTGCTGAATGAAATCATGAGTTAGAACAAAGAAATGGAACCAATAAAAATACAATTCAAAATCGGAGGTAAAATCCCCAATAAAGTTACTTGTGGACCCTTCAGAGAGTGTCTATTGTGCAAGTGACAAAAGAGCACTCATACAACCATGTTGAAACATAATAGATTTGGCCCCTTGGTCCATTATTGTCCCATGAAAGGCCTCAATCTCTACATTTCTATTTGTGTCTGTGCACTCTTGGAGAAAAATGTTTATTTCCTTCCTTTAAAAATACAACGATAAGCCTGCTTTCTCCTTTTTAAATAGTTTTTTTTCAATTAATTTGATTGTTTTGTGTATTTTATTCTGACTTGTTTCTATTTTTTATTTAAAGAGAAAAAAGGAGAGAAGAAATATATGTACTGTTTGGCACCTTAAATGTACTCCACAACACAGATCACAGCTCCCTTTAGAGTAAAAGTTTGACCGTAAAGCTTTAGCTAATTAATAATAATAATAATAACCAGAGTTGTTGCATTACCTGCAGTAATGATATTTGTTGAAAATGGCAGAGCTACCTACTTCAACTACAGCAGGGATTTACTCAGAAATGCAAAAGCTATTTGCAAAATGTTAAATTTGCTGAAAGACTGGGAATTTTGTAAAAGGATCAAAAGAGTGCTGAAACTGGCCTAAATTTCTGAAAATGTTGTTGTAAAATTGCTTAAAAATACTCTAACAAATGCAAATTTTTCAAAAATACTTATTGTGTTGCTTAAATATGTGCTATAAACTCCAAAACAGACTAATATTCTTAAGTAAACTAAATTAAACCAAAACATTAGCCTATTGCTAAAATATAAGCTAAACTCTAAATTAACCTATAAAGACCTCAGTTGATGATAAATTAACCAAAAACGTTAGCCCGTTGCTAATATATTAGCTAGACTCTAACTAGCCTCTAAAAACCTCAGAAGATAAATTATCCAAAAACGTTAGCATGTCGCTAAAATATTAACTCGACTCTAAATAGCCGAATATAACCTCAGTAGATGAAACATTAGCCAAAAACGTTAGCGTGTCCCTAAAATATTAGCTAGACTCGAAATTAGTCTATAAAAACCTCAGTAGATGATAGATTAGCCAAAAATTTAAGCGTGTGACTAAAATATTAGCTAGACTCAAAATTAGTCTATAGAAACTTCAATAGATGATAAATTAGCCAAAAATGTTAGCATGTCGCTAAAATATTAGCTAGACTCAAAATTAGTCTATAAAAACCTTAGTAGATGATAAATTTGCCAAAAACGTTAGCATGTCGCTAAAATATTAGCTCGACTCTAAATAGCCGAAAATAACCTCAGTAGATGAAACATTAGCCAAAAACATTAGCGTGTCGCTAAAATATTAGCTAGACTCAAAATTAGTCTATAAAACCTCAAAAGATGACAAATTAGCCAAAAAGTAGATGATAAATTAGCCAAAAATGTCTGCCTGTTGGGAACATTATTGACTAAACTTTAAATTAGTTTATTTAAACCTCAGTAGATATTGAACATACATGTGCAGAATAAGCAGCAGAGCACACTTAAAAGTTTTTCTGCCATTGACTCCCATTTGGTGTTTGAGGGACTTAATGATTAAACATCTTTAAAAAGTAAGACAATTTAGTAAGCTAATCCTTTAACATCTGAGATGCAACCATACCATTAAAAATTGTTTTTCAAAAGGAGATTAATCCATGTATAATTGATCTCAAGAAATTCCATTTACATTGATTTATTTAACTTGATGGCAGCAAAAAATGATTGAGTCATCATTACAATCCAATGTGTGGAAGAACTTTGAATTTTGCAACTTGCCATAAATAGTGCTCACGATACGATACAAGTCTCACGATATCAATGATATCGTGATACTGCAATAATTGGTCAAAATCATCTCTAATAACACACATTATACAGAACAACACATATTTATTAGGAGAATATATCCCTATTTTTTGCTTCAACACAATCATAAAAAACAACTTGTGCCTTATTTTGTGCAACAAATAATACAATAATTTAATATTTTAGCTAGCTATCAGCTTTAGCGACTTCAGCTATTAGCTTCAGCATTTTCAGCTATCTGTACTAGCATCTTTAGTGGCCAAATTCAGCCTTCACATTAGCATTATGACAGGTAATGATATGTATTTTGTTTGTAAAACGTTTTAGTATTATTTTTAATATGAAGATTAAATAAATTATTAAAAATTTGGCAATGAAAACCATAAATGTGAGAGATTTTCTGTTAGCTTACAAATTGACCCCCACATCAGTTCTGTGGCCCTCATTAGAAAAACCCCTCCCTTGCACCATTTAAAATAGAAAGAGAAAGGATTTCCAACAGTATTCGTGCAAAATTTACAATACATGCAGCATGGTGAACTTCCAAACCATTAGAGTCAATCGTGGATCAAACGCGCTTCATGAATCTTTGAGCATTAAAGATTGAAGTGAATGTCTTCCAGAAACCATCGCGTCACAATGTGACGTTGCACAGCAGGTGACAATAGTTGATCAATAATATCATTTTTTCTTCTACACTCATTATTTGAAGCAGTCTGGACAACCTTAGATAGAAGAAAATACTGGATATCAAACCTATTTAGGATCTTTCTTTTCGGTGGTTGTGAATACTTTACCATGTGTTGGTTTTAACATGCAGGGGCAAAAAAGGGAAAATCCAAACAAACAATTCCCAGCAGACATGTCAGAGACAGATTTCAACAGATTACAAAAAGTGATAGAATTTTTTTATGGGTTTTGTTCCTTCCTTCTTTCTTCTGGTGGTGATGTAAGTTTGACTGACTGTGCTGAGTGATAAGTGACTTCTGTGACAATAGTGAGCTGACAGAAGGACGAGTGGGAGGGAGGGAGGGAGGGAGATCCACGTCCAAACTCACACAGGAACAGTCAGGGTCAGTAATTGTGTGGGATGGTAAGCTCCTCTCGTTCTTTGTGATTGCCTGCCCTCCCTCTCGTATCCTCCCCATCTCGCACACTCACAGTAACACACCAGTCACCCCATCATCATCCAACACGACCAATTTGTTCCCACAAGTTATCAGTGGGGGGAGAGGCACAATGTCAGCTGTCAGTCAGAGCGGCACAATCCTGTCTCTGGTTTTGGTGGTCACCAGTTTCCCCACATGTTCTGCAGGACTTTCATTCACATCCACATTTTTTTAGACAAAATCCAAACAAAATGGCTCCTGTTTAGCCGTTTCATTTGTTTGGTTGACTTGTTTGGTAAGACAGGAACTTTATTACAAAATAAGTACAATTTCTAACCTCCATCCATCAAATCTTCTTCCACTTCATCCGGTACTGGGTCGCAGTCCAAGCAAAGATACCCAGACTTCCCTCTCCCCGGCCACTTCCTCCAGCTCCTCTGGGGGGACCCCGAGGCGTTCCCAGGCCAGCCGAGAGACATAGTCTCTCCAGCGTGTCCTAGGTCTTCCTCGGGGCCTCCGCCCAGTGGGACATGCCCGGAACACCTCTCCAGGGAGGCCTCCAGGAAGCATCCGGACCAGATGTCCAAGCCACCTCAACTGACTCCTCTCGATGAGGAGGAGAAGCGGCTCTACTCCGAGCTCCCTCCGAGTGACTGAGCTCCTCACCCTATCTCTAAGGGAGCGCCCAGCCACCCTCCGGAGAAAACTAATTTCAGCCGCTTGTAGTCGGGATCTCGTTCTTTCGGTCACGACCCAAAGCTCATGACCATAGGTGAGTGCAGCGGTACAGCGACCACAAAATGGCGGACGCCGCTCCTATCCGCCTGTCGATCTCACGCTCCGATCTTCCCTCACTTGTGAACAAGACCCCAAGATATTTAAACTCCTCCACCTGAGACAGGAGCACTCCACCCACCGAGAGAGGGGAAACTACCTTTCTCCGGTCGAGAACCATGGCCTCAGATTTAGCGGTGCTGACCCTCATCCCAGCCGCTTCACACTCGGCTGCAAACCGCTCCAATGCATGCTGGAGGTCCTGGCTCGATGGAGCCAACAGAACAACATCATCTGCAAAGAGCAGAGAGGAAATCCTGTGGTCCCCAAACCAGATCCCCTCCGGCCCCTGGCTGCGCCTAGAAATTCTGTCCATAAAGACTATGAACAGAACCGGTGATAAAGGGCAGCCCTGCCGGAGTCCAACATGCACCGAGAACAGGTCTGACTTACTGCCGGCCATGCGAACCAAGCTCCTGCTCCGGTCGTACAGAGACCGGACAGCCCTGAGTAAGGCTCCCCGGACCCCATACTCCCAGAGCACCCTCCACAGGACACCACGAGGAACGCGGTCGAATTCCTTCTCCAAATTCACAAAACACATATGGACTGGATGAGCGAACTCCCACGAACCCTCCGGCACCCTGAAGAGGGTGTAGAGCTGGTCCACTGTTCCGCGGCCAGGACGGAAACCGCACTGTTGTTCTTGAATCTGAGGTTCGACTATCGGACGGACTCTCCTCTCCAGTACCCTGGCATAGACTTTCCCGGGAAGGCTGAGGAGTGTGATTCCCCGGTAGTTGGAACACACCCTCCGGTCCCCCTTCTTGAAAAGGGGAACCACCCCCCCAGTCTGCCAGTCCAGTGGTACGGTTCCTGTCTGCCACGCAATGCTGCAGAGACGTGTCAGCCAAGACACTCCCACAGCGACTTGAGGTACTCAGGGCGAACCTCATCCACCCAGGAGCTCTTTGACTACCTCAATGACCTCAGCCCGGGTGATGGACAGTTCCACCCCAGTTTCCTCAGCCTCTGCTTCCTCAACAGAAGGCGTGTCAGCAGGGTTGAGGAGATCCTCAAAGTATTCCTTCCACCGCCCGACAATGTCCCCAGTTGAGGTCAGCAGATCCCCACCTGCACTGAAAACGGTGCCTGCTGAAAACTGCTTTTAATTTCTAACCTTTCTATCTTAATTAGATCAACTTTTTTTACATAGAGAACCACTAAATACAAGCAATACAAGTCTGCATAATTTTTGCAGCATTTTCCACACTATATGGAATTAGTCTTGAATATAAAATTTAAAAAAAAACAACAGTGCGCCTTATAATCCGCATACATTTGAAAATAGACCATCTGTTAACTGTGTACCTTATAAAGTGGTGGCGAAAACCACAGTAACTTTCATTTTGCTAAACCAGAGGTCGGCAACCTTTTACAGTAAAAGAGCCATTTGGGCTCATTTTGTATTAATCAAAACCTTGTAGGAGCCGCATAGATTTACTTTGGCCTTTGGATTTGCATTCATGACAGTCTTATTTTAATAATAAAAAAAAAGAATTTGACCATTTTGGCCCAAACAAAAGCAAATGTATGAAAAGAACCTAGCATCTCTCACAATGCGATTTTTTTTTAATCTACTTATTTTAAACATAAAAGATGATCTGTACCAAACCAGATCATCTTAGTGCAGCTAGTAACCAATGTTGTTCAGCACAAGATATAATGTGATTTGAACTCACAAAAGATCAAACTTTTTACCAAAGTTTTGCTCTGCATATAAAATCTCTGCATTCTGGTTGTAGCGTTGAGCAAACAAGATGTCTGCAGGTCAACACAGATGTAAAACCAACATAGTTTATCATCTATGTGCACCTCAGCATCAATTTATACATTTAACTCATTAAAATTAAATAAATGCCAATTAAATCATTCTTACTTTATTTTTCTTTTATTTATTTTTTATTACTCTTTATCCTCAACAGTCTTACACTGCTGGGTTTTGTTATATTAGTTTGGGGTTGGACCTTGGTAGTCTTGGTTTTCAGGCTTCGTTTATTTGTTTTCTTTTGGTAGATTTTGGTTAGGCAGCCCTCTTCAGGGAGCTCGACATGACTGAGTCAGCAGTCTCCCTGAATGATTTTAAGTTTGGCCAAACAGCCACCATGCAGAGATAAAAGAGCCACATGTGGATCTGGAGCCAGAGGTTTCAGACCCCTGTGCTAAACCTACAATAGCGGATACAATGGGATTTTAACATGTCCTGTTCACGTTAGCGCAGTAACTTTATTTTGTGTCTTTCTTTTGCTACTGTTGAAAGATTAACTTAGCCCTAATTAGTAGTTTCTCCATTGACTATGAAATTCCACATATTGGATTTGCAATAATAAATTTGCCTAATGGAAACACTCCAATCAATAAAAAAAACAAAAAACTTGCATTTATCAAAAGTTTTTCCGATTGGAGGAGGTGGTTCTTGAGGTGTATCAAAATCGACATATTTTGCCAAAATCGCAACGGAAACACTTTTTTAAAATTAAACGAGTCATGTGACCAACAACCGGATACAACGCTGGTGCCAAAAGAGGTCCCAGAGCATCACACAGTTCCTCAAGGTTGACTTTGTCCAGCCGAATTGTTGGATCCACAGCTGTAGAAACCACAATTTCCCAAAATCTCTTCATCCATGGCTGCTCCTACACAGATTGCTGCTCTATGGCCTAAATAAAACGCCGACGTCTCCTTTGATAGATGACGTTAATCGCTAGTGGCGTGACAGAAATTTGAATGGATCTACTATAAATCAAGTATTTACATCAGTCACCATGTTTTTGAGTGACTTGTCGCGTGTTTATTTGCACATTTATGATTTAATGGAAACAATGTTATTGTGAAATTGTATTTTTTTTTTTTTTACATTTCTAGAATTTCACTAAAGTTTTGCACACGTGTAATGGAAACAGCTCTAGCCCAGTTAGCTCTACCTTATTCATTTTAAAGTAAGTGCACTTCTACCTACGTTTGCAGATTATTTCGGCAAAAATATCTCAAACACATGAATGACACTTCAATCATCCGTGATTGCTACTGCAATTAGACCACAGCTGCAGCCTGACAGCAACAATCTGTTAAAAATGTCAACATTTACTTCAATCAGCGTTAAGGATATGGTTTTGAGCATAAACTCATTAACCTGGTATTTAGACACTACCATCCAATTTTTCTAATGTTTTCTTGGTAGAAAGATGATAAATAGCTCGCTGCTGTCAAAACATCTTTCCAAAAATGAATACATGATTAATTTGTCAGGCTTTTTTCAGAGTGTTTTCAGGAGTTTTCCTATCTAACAGTAATACTAAATTTCATACAGACTGATGAAATATATCAGATATAAAATATTGCCTTTACTGTGACAAACTGAAATCCTTCTCAACAGGTAAATGATTATCAGTTACAATCCACAGATGGGACTAGTGCTGTCACAAACATTCGACTAATCACCGATGATGTTTTCCGATTAGTCGACTAAGGGAGTCATGCGCAAACTGGATACAAAGCACACATCTTAACTATCATTAGCTTTAAACTAACTAGAACTAGATAAATGGAATTACCTGCAATAATCCTAGTGTGAATTCCAAAAGCTGAATTTGGGCACTGAAGATGCTAGTGTCGATATCTAAAAACGCTGAAATACTAGTTAAATACCAAATTAGCCTGAAAAAAACAAAACAAAAACTCCTACATTAGCATAAACAGCTAGCATGCAGCTGAAATGTTAGCTAAACTCCAAAATAACCAAAAAACAAAAAAGCCTAAATTAGCAAAATTGCTAGCATGTAGCTGAAATATTAGCGAAACTCTAGAATAGCCTAAAAATAGTCGAAATATACCAAAATAGTCCAAAAAACTAGCACGATGTCATTATAACTTTTAACTTTACTACACTCTGATTCCATATACCATAAAGTAACAATTAATCGACTATTAAATTAGTTGTCAACTATTTTAATAGTCGATTTGTCGTTGATTAGTCGACTAATCGTGGCAGCCCTAATTGTGGCTGAATCATACTGAAGGTAGAGGTCATGTAGTTTCCATTATAGATCATAAATCATTGGAGTGCCACAGGGTTCAAGTGTTGGACCTCTACTTTTCAATCTTTAAATATCCCTTCCAGGTCAGTTCAAGTAGATTTTTCTAACTATTCACAGCATAATTATGCAGATGACATTCAATTTTCTTAGATCTGTCACATAATGACTGCAGTTTATAAGATCCTCTGTGTTGTTTTTTAGGGAAACCAAACATTTGTACGTCATCAAACTTATTTTGTTCCATCTAAACAATGATAGAATAAAACTTAATTGTTTTAGAGAAAAAAGAAAAGGGTAAACATTTCTTACGTACTTAGCTCTAGATGAATCAAGTCAAATAAGGAAATCTTGGAGTGATAATTGACTCATAGCCTGAATTTCACTAAAGGCATAATTAGCTTTTTACCATCCTAATCAAAGAGAGTGAATCATAGGTCTCACAAATGTCTGAGCTCTTTCAAAGTGCTGCAGCAGACAATGTAAAGTCTTTACACTGACTATTACTAGAAATGATCAATTTTAAAGTTTGCTGCTAAAATATTAATCACATTTGTTGTTTATTTGTTGCATCATCTGTACTCTTACTGTTACGTTTCTGTTTTATTTTGTAATATATATAAATATTTTAAAACGTTTTATTGCTCCCAAAATTTTCTACATTACAGTAAAGCACTTTGGGAAATGTTTGTGTATGAATGATGCTACACAAAAAAGATTCCTGGCCTTTTAGTGAAAAACATTTAAAATAAATAAGTCACTACAAAAGCTTACATAAGTTATCCAATTTCAATAAATGTAAAACTGTAAGAAAATGTTTAGAAAAGTTAGCAGAAAGCCTAAAAAAAACTAAAAAAAAAAAAAAAAAGTCTATAAATTTGCTGACGTTAATCTCCACAAACCCACACATAATGGTGTCGGCGTAGAATAAAAAAGCAATATGAGATAGAGAATAAAAATTCATTGGTGCTGGCCTGTATCACACAAAACGTAGCGACACTGAGATTAAGCATCATACTGCTGAGATAGAAAAAGAGAAATGTGAATAGTGAAAGGCGAGATATGATCCATTCATTTAAAAAAAAAAAAAAAAAAAATGGAGGGTGGCATGATTGAGCGAGCAAGGCTCTATGCGAGGTGGCGTCCTGGTTCTGAGGTCGCGACAAACACGCCGACAAAATATAAACAGCGCTCAATCTGCCAGCCTGTGATTGCTGCTCGGGTGTCAAGATTAGTTCTGGTCTGATGGCGGCTGAAACTGGACACTCAACTTGGCAATGAAGGACAGAGAGAAGAAACAAAAGACAGAAAACACATCACATCTAAGACTAACTGAATGACTGACAGTAGATACCTGTTAGCATCAGTCAGATAAATATCAGTAGAGGAATTCCTTTAAGTACCACAAAAGAAAAGACGGGCTTTTCAGATTAAAAAAAAAATCAAATTCAGAAAAGCTTGTTGATCTGTGGGATGTTTGTCAAGCATTTCTCCACGGTTCTCTGTTGATTATTTAAAACTACTCTGATGAAAATTTTTGAAGCAAATTGGAAATTTGTTTCTTCTGCCGACAAATCAGACAGAGAAGATCATTCTGAGATTTTATCATGAAAAAAATACAGATTTCTAAAGATTAGCTAATAAACAACTGAACTCAGAAAAAACATATTTGAATATGGATCAATATCTAACAAAAAATGTTTTCAATAACAAGGTCATCTGGACCTTGGGCAAGGTAGTTTGCCCTCTCTTGGTGGGTGGAGTGCTCCTGCTTCAGGTGGAGGAGTTTAAAGATCTTGGGTTCTTGTTCACAAGTGAGGGAAGATCGGAGCGTGACATCAACAGGTAGGTTGGAGCGGCGTCCGTCGTTATGCGGTCCCTGTACCGCTCCGTTGTGGTTAAGAGACTGCTGAGCCAGAAAGCAAAGCTTTGAAATTAACGGTCGATCTTCATCATCTATGGTCGTGACAAAAAGAACAAGGTCTCAAATACTGAAATGAGTTTCCTCTGGACGGTGGCTAGGCCCTCCCTTAGAGATAGGGTGAGAAGCTCGGTCACCCGGAAAGACCTCGTAGTAGAGCTGCTGCTTGTCCACATTGAGGTGGCTCGGGTATCTAGTCTGAATGCCTCCTGGACACATCCCTGGGGAGCAGTTCAGGGCATGTGCCATTGGGCGGAGGCCCCGGGGAAGACACGAAGAGACTACGTCCCTGGGAATGCTTTGGGTCCCCGCCAGAGGAGTTGGAGGGGTGGCCGGTGAGAGGGAAGTTTGGGGATCTTTGCAAAGACCACCACCCCCACGACCTGTTCCGGATGAGCGGAAGAAGATGGATGGATGGATCATTGAAGATGTTTTACATCTTGTCCAAGAGGCTTTTCTCAACCATGAGACTGTCCAAGATTTAGTGTCCAGGATTGAAAAAGCCTATTGGATAAGAGGCGAATGTCTTCAATGAAAAGTCTAGATGACCTTAATAACCCTCCTGCTCTCTTATGGGGTCCATATGACCCCACCTTTACATTGAGGCATTAGCCCTTCCATGACAAAGGTGGACAAGACTTCATGTCTGTCATTGGACACCAGTAAAGATCGACAATCATTGGAAAAAAAAAAAAAAAGTTCAGTGCACTGTCTTGTTGGGTCCAGATGACCCCTCTTTTAATGTAAACAAGCCTAGGAGAGCGGAAGGGTTCAATTAAAAGACTTTTGTTGCATATGGAGCAAACTCAAATGAATGAGAACCTTGAGAGAAATGTGGATCAGTGTTACTGACACCAGTTTTGTTCCTGATCAGATAACTTCCATGATCGTAGGGCCACACAAGTCAACCTGAACATTAGCTGGACTTCAGCACAGAAGCTCTGATCCTGGCAGCACAGGAACAAACCCTGAGCATCAGAGCAATAGAGGCTCAGATCTACCACACCAGACAAGACCCAAGAGGTAGGCCAGGGGTGTCGAATTCTAGACCTCGAGGGCCAACGTCCTGCTGGTTTTCCAGAAATCCTGCTTTATCTTTTGCTGATTACCTGGATCAGGTGTGTTTGGCCAATAGGGAGCTTCAAAGGCAGGTTGATTGGAAAACATGTAGGACACCGGCCCTCGAGGCCTGGAGTTTGACACCTGTGGTGTAGGCTGTGCAAAGAGGAAACAATCCAACACATAACTGCAGGGTGTAAGATGCTGGCTGGGAAAGCATACATGGAACTCCACAACCAAGTGGCTGGAAAAGTGTACAGGAACGTGTTTATGGAATGGAAATACAACATACAAAACTGGAAAAAACCCTGGAATCAGTTGAGAATGAGAGAGAGCAAAGATCCTGTGGGACTTCCAGATACAGACAGTCAAGATGGTAATGGAGAACCAACCATACATTGTAGTGGTGGATAAAGAACAGAGGAAAGCTGTTGTGGTGGATGTGGCAGTACCAAGCGATGGTAACATCAAGAAGAAGGAACATGAGAAACTGGAGAAATACCAGGGACTCAGAGAGGAACTGGAGAAAGCTTGGAGGGTGAAAGTAACAGTGGTAATTGGAGCACTCGGGGGCTGTAACCTCCAAACTAGAGGAGTGGATACAGCAGATTCCTGGAAAGACCTCATCTCAGCCAAGAAAAAGGTAGTTCTAGGAACAGCTAAGAAAATCTGAAGCCCTCAAACTTCCAGACCTCTGGTAGAGGACCCGAGCTGGACCCGAACCCACCCATGGAGGGAGAATATTTATGAACATTGAGGCAAAAGTTTAGCAATTTAACAGTCAGAGGAAACAAGTAAATACTAAAAGTTGAAATTGTCAATAGCCCTTCAACTCCACTGGGTGTGTGATGAAACAAGAACAGGAACTGTGGAGACCTGAGAAATGACAACATTTGTACCGCTATGTCTTTGTGATAAGGTAGCGACATCAAATGCGCGTGAGATGTGTGCGCGTCCACATGCGGACCAACTCGCATGGCGCTTGCCAACTTCCTGATGTCACATTCAATAACAATGCTCACTCAGCACAGGGCCGTGAATGTGTGGCAGGCGTCTGGGGAGAGAGCAGGCCGTGCGCTCTGATCAATGAAGAACCTGCCAAGGTGACCGAGCTTCATGCGTCTGTTCATGTTGTCACCGTTGCTCCCGTCTGTCAACTCAACTACTATTCAGTCAAGTTTCTGTTCTGTCTCTCATTTTTGGACCAAAACCCGGGCAGATCCAGCTGTAACGTCAGCCCGTAAATGGGCCAGAGGTCTCTCAGTGAGCGGATCTGTTAGGCTTGTAACCTGCGGCGACAGGTCCTTAGCGCGCTGTGCCGACAGAGCCGTAACAGATGCCTAGCTAAGTGCCTGATTAAACCTTAATGTGCAGAATGAGCCGTGTGCAAGTCTATTGCACAGTGTCCATATGAGATGGACGCCAGCCCTCCAGCGAAAGAGAGGCCATGCCAGCTGCTTCTCTCCCCAGAGACGGAGCCCTGAAGCTGGGCAGTGAGGCAGGATAGTCGGGGGAGAATCCAACGGGCAATGGCACAGTCACAACACAAGTGGCATATGTGATGTGACACTCCACTTATCAAATGAGATTTCATCTTCTAATTATTATACATCTCCCTAACACCAGAATCTAGCATTTATAAGTGTTTGGATGTAAATAAGGAGATAGATATGAACTCTTAAAGTTATTTTAGAACAAGCGAACCAAAAAAAAAAAAAAGAAAGACCTGAAATAAGTAAGATACAAAGAAAATCATAATGTTAAACAAATCCTCTTTTTGGGAAAATTTTAAATTACAAAATTAAGCAGGAAAGTCTTCACCAAGAAATCTAAAATCTAGTGCTTTTACCTCTAGCTTTTATAACCATAAGTTAGCAATAATCAGGATTTAATTAAGATAAATGATACAAAAAATGATGTCAGAAGTTAAAAATTCAAATTTTTTTTTGTTACTGAGGATTTTTTTAAGTATGGATGGGCCGATATTTTTTCCAGCTGATACTGATAATCGATATTTTTGTGACGACTGTGGTCAATAGCTGCAGCGGAACATGCTAGTCAGCTAAAGCGGAGCTTGTTAGCACGCTACAACAAAGTTTGCTAGCTTGTTACATCGGCGCATGCTACAACAAAGCTTACAAAAACGGACCTCGCTAACATGCTACAACAAAGTTCACTAGCTTGCTAGCACGCTACAACAAAGTTTGCTAGCTTGTTACATCGGCGCATGCTACAACAAAGCTTACAAAAGCGGACCTCGCCAACATGCTACAACAAAGTTCACTAGCTTGCTAGCACGCTACAACAAAGTTTGCTAGCTTGGTACATCGGCGCACGCTACAACAAAGCTCACGACAGCGGACCGCGCTAACATGCTACAACAAAGTTCACTAGCTTGCTAAAGCAGAGCTCTCTAGCACAATAAACCAGAGCTTGCTAGCACACTACAACAAAGTTTCCTAGCTTACTACAACGGAGCACACAAGCTCAAAACAGCAAAGCATGCTGCAACAAAGCTCACTACAGCAGAGCTCTCTAGCACGCTACACTGAAACTCACTAGCACACTACAACAAAGCTTGCTACAGCAGAACTGGCAAGGACGAGACAGCGGAGTATGCTAGCAGGCTACAGCAGAGCTCGCTAGTACGTTAAAACAAAGTTTGCAATAGCAGAGCTTGCTAGCATGCTACACGAAAGTCGCTACAGCAGCGCTTGCTAGCACGCAATAGCGGAGCTTGCTAGCTCACTACAAGATAAGCCGTCCACAGGCTGGCTAGCGAAGTGAGCCAACCCACTGAGTGCCCACTTAAGCTAATATGGGCAAATGCAGGTGTGGCCCACGTTTTTCTACACTTTTAAACCTATGTGGGGCCCACTTGGCTTTAGTGACTGGGTACCGATAAACTCAAATTATGCAAATATCGGCTAATACCGATCCTGGCACCGATACATCGCCCATCTCTAGTTATTAAAATATATCTGAAAAAATTCAGACCATTTACTGAATATTAGACGTAACTATTAATCATAAGCTTTCCATTGCTAGAGATCTATTAGTAACAACATGTATCCTTATCAAATATAAAATATACATGAAAGAAAAAAACAATTACCGACTATGATTGTAAAGATGAGTTTCCAAGTGCCAAGGATCAACAAAATGTCAACAACAAAAAAACAGTCATAACAATATCTGTGGATTCTTTCAGTATTGGCCCAATATTGATAAACTCAAATTATGTAAATATTGGCAGACACCAACACTGGCACCGATATATCGCCCATTCCTGGTTATCAAAATAATTTAACTATAAAAACCAAAGTTTGTTGGATTTTTTATGCAATAAAATGTATTTTAAATCGTTAAAATATAAAACTATATATGTTATCAAAAGTGATGTATTGTTAAAATGATGAGCCAATATTTTACTGTGAATAAAAATAGTTCTTTAAGGCGGACTGATGAAACATTTCAAATTAACTCAACAAAGAGCGTGTGTAAAAGAGTCGATGCACACTCGGGCATCAGCATTAAACGTTTCTTATATACATTTAGTTGGAAATGAACCTGCTTTTATGAATACAATGGATTGTGTGGTTGTGTGCGTCCAGGAGATATGAATAGTTTTGTGGGTCAACAAGCTAGCAGCCAATAATTTACCCACTGACAGAAAATTTCATCTGCCCATCATCCTCAGGCCCCCCATCCCCACCGCCCCCACCTCCATCCCCTCTCCCTCACTGATTATGCCGTCAATACGGTGCGGATGAGAGGAGCTGACAATTGACCAGCCTGGATCAATATCACCTAATAAGCATGTCAGGAGAGAGGAGAAAAGAGCAAGAAATCGACTGAGCGGCTAGGAGAGAGGGAACGAGCGAGCGCGGGATAGACGGCGGCGGCGAGAAAAAGCCCGTTTGATCCAATTCGTCTGCTTGGCGTGTGGAGGTGTAAGTGGGATGATTGGTCTGTTATTGCTGGTTTAATGTTAGGCAATCAGAGCCGTAGTGGTCTAGATATCAACAAACATCCATCAAATTGTCCCTTCTTCGTCTTGATACTACCTCCTCTGCCTGGCCCCGCCTGGAAGCCGACAAACAATACAACATCAATGAGGGCTGAGCAATAGTCCCATTTAAAAAAAACACAGGGAGGTTGAATTGATAGCCTCACACTCGCTGCACGAACCAAAAGAAAACATAGCTTGTTTGGAGTTTTCTTTTGTGCGTTCTAGTGACTTTTCTCCCCCCTCTCTCCGTATTTCCCCCTGCTAGAGGAGCATTTCTCCGCTGATGGTGATATAATAACACAGTTAGGTGTTTGGAGACAATTCCCTGTCATTTAGACTTTTGCGTAAATCACCATGTATTTTCTTTCTTTTCTTGCTTTCGCCTTTTCGCTGCTCCGTCTTGTTCTCGTGAAGCTATCATTTTCTTTTGCTCAAATTACCTTTCCTGTGGCCTCCAAGATGCCACTATTGCTTGGGCTGTATGGATACTGATGGAAGCTTCGTCTGAGCAAATGCAACATTGCAAAAACCTCAAGAAATCGTCAGTTTAATACACTCTTTTTTTTTTTATATACCTGTAAACGATAGTGTTAGATTGGTAAGCTGCTATCAAAACTAATGAAAACAAAAGAGACTTGATTTAGTAAGTGACTTTTTGGAATCAGACTGAAATTTACTCCATTGTAGACCAAAGTATTAAAAATTAAAAACACTAATAATAAATCATCTTCTGATCTATTTTAAAAATGTTCCCAGTAGTCTTTTGATTATGTTTATGCAGTTTTTAGCCAAAATCAGCAGAAGTTCATTTGAAATTCGCTTCTGAATTGTGGATGGGACCATTGACGTGGAAGTAAGCTTCAGCTGATATCCCATCATCCTTTTATTTTAACTCTTTCCTGCTAGCTTCCAGCTAAACCCTAAATTAACATTACTGGTGTGTTGCTGTTGTGCTGCTCCACCTTTAACCATACAGTCCTTCTGAACACCTGGCAGGTGGAGCCAAGTTGGAGTTTATGTTGGAGGCCTCATTCAAGTTGGTAGGGGGCAGAGCAGCAGAATGAAGAGCTGGTTGGACTTTAGTTGGTGTGGTGTTGGTTTGTTTTGGTCTCTTTAACCCAATTTGTCTCACACTGCTGGGTTTTGTTATTTTAGTTTGGGGGTTGGACCTCGGTAGTCTTGATTTGCGGGCTTTGTTTGTTTTCTTTAGGTAGATCACGAGTTAAACAGATGAATATTCAGAAATGCAATTAAAAACGTCCAAAACACATGTTTTTTGGAGTGAATCGATAATAGAAATATGCATTATGCTCAGGTTAGAATTGTTTTTTGATCCAAAATTGTATTTATTCTACAAAAATATGAAGGATTTTTTGCTTTAAGAATGAAAAATTTACTGGACAAGCATTTCCTTAATGTGAGCCTTATCTTTTCTTTTTGACATAGCTTTTTATTATCTTCAGTTAATATTTGTCAAATAATATTTTTTATTGTAAAAAAGTTAAAAATATGGAAATATGAAAAAAAAACCCTCAAAGTTCATTGGAATGATGAATTGTCACAGCAGTAAATCCATCTGGAAAACATAAATTGTTCTATTTTATTTTATTTCTATCTTGTTTCATTTCTATTTCTGTTTTGATTTAATTAATATATTTTATTTTTTTTTACTTTATTTTATATATATATTTTTTTTTTATTTTATTTGCATTTATCTCTTAAAATGAGACACCAAACAGTTAATATTAGAACGTAAGTACCAAGCAGGCCACCACTGATGTGAATTTGGACTTTAAATTAAAATATTTAACTATTTAACTTTTGAGTGTACGTATTATATTATTTGGTTGATTGATTGATTGGTTTATTTCAAACATAGATTGGAAAATACAGGACAAAACACACATTTCAAGTGCATTACAGAAATAATGAAATGCATCAATTAGAAAATAGAAAACTAATAAACAAAACACACTTATATCACATTTGATTCATTAATTTTTGTAATTATTAGCTAAAGTCAGTAGAGTTTGATTTATTGCTTGAAAATGAGTGTGAAGAAGCGAACTTATATAACCCCACCCCAACTTAATTACTTCATTTTACTGTTTTGCATAATTATCTAATCCGGTTTTGATCAGATCAAAAATATTTATATTTTATATTGAAAAAAATATATGCATGAATATTAGTGATATTTTTGCATATATTATTATTCTTAACAAAAAAAAAAAAAAAAAAAAGTAGAAGAAAAATGTTTTTGGCTTAAAGTTTATAAGGAGAAATCCAGTATTTGCAATTGAGAAAAATATTTAAGCAGCAATTTAAGTACTTAAATATAAAAAATAGTGCCATTTTACCATTAAGCATACTTTAAAGTATATTTTTATTTATATAACTATACTTTTAGTAGTAGTTCTTTTCGACTGACAGATTTGACTTTCCTCTGCTGTGCATCTTGCTGACCCCCACCATACACACTAATAACCAAACCGCCGGCGTCCCCGCCAGGATCAGCAGGACGACGTGTCCCGTCCTCTTCCAACCCTGACGGCGGCGCGGACGAACCGATGAGTGATGGAATGGAGGAGCTGGACGCGGAAGGGAGAAAGGAGGACGGCGTTCTTCTCATTTACATGTTTATAGCTGCTCGGCGGGGAGGGCAAAGCGCTTGTTTACGTGTGTCGGAGGGACATGTTCAATTATCAACCCTGTTGTTTCCTCAGCGACACTTCCTGACTGCTCATCGTGCAAACACACATTCTGATCAGTCGCTCGGGTTTAATGGGAGAGCTGGTAATCTCCACATGTCTTAAAGTGTGTTTGGAATCGGTTTTAATGAGAGTTAAAGTCTATAAACACACATACGGTGCGCGGGAGGACTCAAAAACACCAGACACTCCGGATGCAACGTTTGCCATATGGCTGCCATACAAACTCAAGCATACATAATATGTTATTTCCATGTTAATGCAATTCTTAGGTCACTACGGCAACAAGAGTGATTGACAGAACAATAACGGTTCAGCTGGGCAGGACAGAATGAGAAAAGTCGGTTTTTGCAGCATCCAATACACTTTAACATGCAAATCTATTAACATAGATACAATTAAATCATTTTCCAGAATCAAAACTATAAAAAAAAAATGTGGTTGTAAGAAGGCTAACCACGTAATCATGTGCCATCTGATAGCCAGCTTCTCATCTCTTTATTCCACGGCTATCCCACCTGCCCACTCCAACAAACACACACATGCAGACCTGAGATGCGAGGAGAGAGAATATTAAAAACAAACAAACACAGAATTGACTTGCTGAGAAGAATTACAAAGGTGCTGATTACATCTGACCCCTCACCTCTGCTGTCAGAAAGCGCCCCTCTGGTCTCTTCTCGTATTCTGTTCCACACTTTTCTATTAATCTGTCGGCTCTCGTCGGCTCCTTTTTCTTTGCGTCTTGCTGCTTGTGCTTTTCATTAAACACTAATGTTTTTTCAAATATGTTTTTTAAAGACAAATCGTGCATAAATCTCTTATTAAATTATCGTTTTTGCAGCGGGGTAGTACAATGGACACAAAACAGGAAATTATTAATGTTGCAGTTCCACCAAAGACCACTAGAGCCAGGGAGCAATTCTCCATACACTCCTATGGTCCAATCATATTCTGATCTATCTTAAAAACCTCCCCAGAGGTCTTTAGAAAGTTAAAAAATGTAGAAATTTGTGGAACTGTTGGTGTGGAAGTAAGCCTTCACTGATATCCCATCATCCTTTTATTGATACCCACTCCCAGTAGGTGCAAGCTAACATTAGCATGCAACAAAAATGGTGAACAATATCAGAAATAGATTAATCAGAATGGAGTGGAGCGGGGAGATTTTTGCTCGCCCAATTTATTTGCTGCATCACAAAATTATTTTCTCTTTTTAATCTGCTCCTAACTCCTCCTGATTTGAGTAAAGCAGTACTCATGAAATCTTTTTTAATCTTAAATTAATGTCCATCACGGAAAAAATGCAACAAAAACATGTTAAAAAACACATTTCTTAGTGGATTAAAAAGTCGTTTTTGACAAAAATGAAACATGTAAAGTTTGGTTCATATTATCTTTTTAAAATTTGTTGCTTTTTCATATTTATGACAATCGTTTAGACCTTAAATTTGCAATTTTTAATAGGACGGTGAATGGGTAGATCTAAAAGGGCTTCAAATGTTCTTTGTTATAGTTTTTATTTATTTATTTACATAAATTTTTATTAAGAGCATAATGTATCGTACATTGATACAGTACTTTTTTATTATTATTTATATTCCGTTTTTTGAATATGGACAGAAAAAAATATCCAATTTAAAAAAATTAATAAATAAACAAACTGAAAAATATGAAACAAATTCAAAAAACAAAATAATAATAAACAAAAAAAATCCCAGTTACATACAATAAAGTAGTACAGTGATTACTAAGGATGCTGTTGAATTCTACATGATACAATAAGTTCTTTCTCTTCTTTATTTTTGTATAATGTCTTATTTTGTTCTCCAAATAATTCATTTCCATTTCTGTTGTTGAGTTAAATGGAGTCAACTTGAACCACTTTGGCTTCGTTTTTGTTGGGCAGAATCCTGTGGATGTCGGGCGCTCCTCGAGAAACTGTTAGCTTTAAAACTCCTTGAACTGTGTCGACAAGTTTCTTTTATGGGACTAAAATGTTAATTAATGCCTGAATTTATTTCAAACTATTTAAAAAAATAATCAGTTATGTATTTGCTTTTAAGCAGATGCTACATTTAGGTCATTTTGGAGGCAATTAAGGCATTAAGGGGTTAAAGCAGAAGTGGTACAGTTTTACATTTTTGCGGATAAAAGACAAAATATTAGTCAGTAAAAGTCAACTTCAGGTTTTGTATGGTTTACATACTAGCAGATGTGTGCTGAAACATGCCTGATAACATGTGAGCTGCCGCTTCATAGCGAGAATCATGACACAACAATACTGTTTTCAACCTGCTATGCTATATACCTGCACATATAGACCTTTGATGCTTTACGAAAAGATTTTTTTGTCAAAAAATTCATTTAGCTCAGAATTCTCCTATTCTGGATTCATAGAGTCGTAATTTTACGATTAAAACTGATTTTCTTTTATTACTCAAGTAACCAATCCATTACTGCAGTATTTAGGCAGCTTCCTATACACAAACTGGCTCGTCACACTCAGCTGTAACATGACGGTAGTGTCCGAAAGTGATTATTGGTATTTATTAAAGTTTTTAGGCTGTTTGGAGTTTAGCTAATATTTTAGCAACATGATAGCTATTTTGGCTAATTTAGATTTTCAAAGATTTTTAGGCTATTTTCAAGTTTAGCTAATATTTCAGCTACATGCCAGTTATTTTGGCTAATTTTGACTTTTCAAAAGTTTTTAGGCTATTTTCGAGTTTAGCAATTATTTCAGCTACATGTTAGCTATTTTGGCTAATTTGAGTTTAAATATTTTAAGCTATTTTTGCGTTTAGCTAAAATTTTAGCTACATGATAGCTATTTTGGCTAATTTAAGCTTTTTAAATATTTTAGGCTATTTTTGAGTTTAGCAATTATTTCAGCTACATGCTCATTATTTTGGCTAATTTGAATTTTTTAAATATTTCAAGCTATTTTTTGAGTTTAGCTAACATTTCAGTTACATCCTAGCTATTTTGGCAAATTTAGGCTTTTAAAAGTTTTTAGGCTATTTTCAACTTTAGCTAATATTTCAGCTACACGCTAGCTATTTTTTCAAATTTAGGCTTTTCCTAGCTTTTTAGGCTGTTTCGGAGTTAGGCTAATATTTAAATGCTAGCTTTTTTTGGCTAATTTATGCTTTTTTTCATGAAGTTTAGCTATTTTTGACAGCTACATGCTAGCTCTTTTGGCTAACTTAGATTATTTTACCACTTCATAGCGATAATCATGACACAACAATACTGTTTTCCACCTGCTATGCTATATACCACCACATATAGACCTTTGATGCTTTACTAAAAGATTTTTTTGTCAAAAAATTGATTTAGCTCAGAATTCTCCTATTCTGGATTCATAGTGTCATAATTTTAGGATATAACTGATTTTTTTTTCATTACTCGAGTAAACAATCCATTACTGCAGTATTTAGGCAGCTTCCGATAGACAAACTGGCTCATCACACTCAGCTGTAACATGACTGTAGTGTCCTAAAGTGAAACGGGGAGGGAAGTAAACTAATAGTTTGGCTGTGGACCAAAGTAACTTTGGTCCACAGCCAAAAGAGACGCCGCCACCTGAGCGTAGATTTTACTCACCTTTAATACGGCTGAATGTGACCTGGACAGCCGCGGATAATCTGGGTTACACGAAGGTCACTCAGCAAAAAAGGTTTCATGAACTTTTCAACTGTTCATTGATATTGACCACCGGGTGAACCCACCGGCCAAAGAATCACTTAGTCACTAGCAAACAAGCATTAGCAGAGAACCATAACTGATCAATAAAAAAAAAAATAAATATTTAATCAAATTAGAAATAAATAATTATAAGTGCAAAAGGAAGTGCCAACATTTTCAAGCACTTTGTGATAACACAATCAGGCATTAAGGTCAACCAGTTGCAGCTCAGTCAATTCAATTTTGACGTTTTATAGATCATCCTTAACTAACCTACAAGTGACCCATCCCATAATGCTACACAGGTAAAACTGTTTTTTAAAGACTGTGAGCAAGCAGCTCTGGTTCTAAAGCCCACCCACATATGGCTCATGTTGAACATATAAGAGAGCTGTCTGATCTGCTAAAGGACTTAGTAGCATTAAGCCACTTAAGGTTTTCTGATACACAACTGTCAGCATGCAAGCTGCTTGGATTATAAGCTTGTACGTGGCAGAGGTCGAGAGTTAAGTTGTTTTGGTTTGACCACGGGGCGCAACCAAAACATTTTAATGTTGAGCGTCGGAATTAACTCTAGAAACGTTGTGGCTCGAACACCTCCAACCTCAACTGCAAAATTTGCGGTTAAAAATTGTTTGAAGAAAAGGAAAAGGAAAACTTCATGCCAAAATCTTGGGGCAAAATCTTCCAACTAATTAGAAGCAAAAATGCTAAAAAATCTATTTTGATTAAGGCTGCCACGATTAGTCAATTAATCGACGACTGATGAACTAATAAAATAGTCAACAACTAATTTAATAGTCGATTATTTACTTTATATTAAATGTAATCAAAGTGTAGTAAAGTTGAAAGCTATAATGGCATTATGCTAGCTTTTTGGAATATTTTGGTATTTATTAAAGTTTTTAGGCTGTTTTTGAGTTTAGCTAATATTTCTGCTACATGCTAGCTATGTGGCTAATTTAATTTTTTAAACATTTTTAGGCTATTTTCGAGTTTAGCTAATATTTCAGTTACATGCTAGCTATTTTGGCTAATTTAGGCTTTTTAAAAGTTTTTAGGCTATTTTCGAGTATAGCAATTATTTCAGCTACATGCTAGCTATTTTGGCTAATTTTAGCTTTTTAAATGTTTTTAGGCTATTTTTGAGTTTGGGTAAGTTAATATTTTTAAGCATTTTTAGGTTATGTTTTAGTTTAGCTAACATTTCAGTTACAAATTTTGGCTAATTTAGGCTTTTAAAAAGTTTTTAGGCTATTTTCAAGTTTAGCTAATATTTCATTCACATGCTAGCTATTTTCGCAAATTTAGGCTTTTCCTAGCTTTTTAGGATATTTCGGAGTTAGGCAAATATTTAAATGCGAGGTTTTTTTTTTTGGCTTATTTCTGCTTTTTTCAGTTTTTTAGGTTGTTTTGAAGCTTAGCTATTTTTAACAGCTACATGCTAGCTATTTTGGCTAACCTATGTTCTTTTTCTAAAGTTTTTTTAGGGCAACTTTGCCATTTAGCTAATATTTTTAGCTTTAGCAATTCGAGCTATTAGCTTTTGTGATTTCAGCTATCAATTTCAGCATCTTCAGTGGCCAAATTCAGCTTACAACATTTACACTAGCATTACCGCAGATTTTATTTTTATTTATTTTAGTTAGTTTAAAGCTAATGATGGTTAAGATGTGGGCTTTACATCGAGTTTGCACATGACCTGATTAGTCGACTAATTGGAAAAATAATCGACGATTAGTCGACTATTAAAATAATTGTTTGTGGCAGCACTATCTTTGATTTATCTTCGTTTATTTTTCATTTACTTGGTATATTTTAGTAGCCAACCAAAGATTGTGTAATGCTGTGTCACACAGCATTACACTATCTACCATCAGATTTACTTTCATAGAGATCATGCTGTGTGACACAGGAAGTCTTATTTTGAAAGGAAGTCTTGTGAACCTCTGTTAAAAGTTCTAAACGGTTTATTATCTGGGAAAATAAATCTATTTTCTATTAAAGTTCGTTTTATTTATGCCAAATAATAATAATGTATTTATGTTTCTCATAAAAACAACAATAAAATAAAAAAAAGAGAAATCAACCAAAATGGCTCCTTAAGTGTTAAAGGTCGCAGACCCTTGACTTGGGGGGTAGTAACCCAACTTTGACCAGGAAACAAACAGAGGAACAAAGAAGAGAACCAGCAAGTGTCTCCAGCTTTCTGACTATTGGTAGTTAGTAGATGCAAGCAAATACTTAAAGTATGAGTTCAGTTTTTTTTACATAGTTTGGCTCCTCTGGCCACCAGCGAGAATCATTTCACTCTCACAAGTCCCCCCATGTGGTTACAGTGATTTTCGACTCAACTTGGTAGTCCTAGATCAGAGGTCGACAACCTGTGGCTCCAGAGCCACATTTGGCTCTTTCACCTCTCCACGGTGGCTGAAGAAAAATAAAATAATACTAAATTTAAAAAAAATTGGACATCAGCTTCTATTTTAGCAAACATGCTAACGTTTTTGGCTAAGTTTTCTGAGAAATGTTATGCTAATTTGAAGTTCAGCTAGTAATTAAGCAACGAGCTAGCTTTTTTTGCTAAAAACGTAAAAAAATACCTTTCTTAGAGATGCTAGTTTATTTTTATATATTTTTTTGCTTTTGTCTGAGCCAAAAATAGACATTATTCACATTTATTTAAAAAAAAAAAAAAGGTTATGAATGCAAATCCAAATTTCTTAAAGGCTAAAGTAAGTCAATGCGGCTCCTTCTAGGTTTTGATCAGTTGAAAACGAGCCCAAATGGCTCTTTTATTCTTCAAGGTTGCCGACCTCTGTCCCAGATGGTCTACAATCCCAGAACTTCAGAGGTTTTCAAGATGAGGTGGGGTCAGACGTGTCCAGGGAGGTATGGCTGCACTGCGTCATCAAGACCCCCAATTAAGAGCTCACTAAGTGACCGTCCTGTTCTGCAGTAAACTATATCAGAAACGTATTGCGGTTGCTCTGGATTCTGTGACTGAAATTGTTAAGCCAGCAATTCTTTCCTCCTTTATCCTCCACATCCATTTCTCTGTATCCTTGTACCTCCTGGTGCGCACACACACACTAATGACAGCAGTGTGATAGTTAACTGGTGCTAGAGTTGAACTGCGATGGTATGGCAGGGGCTGATTTGGCAGCAGTCACAGCTGAAAGGCTTTTATCCTGAATGGTAGAGAGCACTGGGATAGCCATGTACAAGGACCCCTCAGGAAAAAAAAAAAAACACACACACACACCCTGAGAGGGAATCAACCAAAATGTTTGTGGGGTCCAAGAAGGCAGTAAAAAGGAAAGTGGAAGATAGAAATAAGACTCATCCAGAAAAAAAAGATGTTACTGGTATGTTGCTAGGAGATTAACTGCTGCCACTCTTTTTTTATTGCCAAAAAAGATTCAGTAGAAGTCAGGGTCTATCGGCCAGTACACGGATCAATGGAGCTCTTCAGAGGAGTACTCTACTATAAACGCTGTATGAAGTCAAAGATGTGTGTAGAGGCAGGACAAAAAAAAAAAGACGATTTTTGCACTCTTTCCAAATTATCTTCTTTTTTTTTTTTTACATTTGCACATCTTTTATAATTATATTTTCTTATAAATTTAGTTATGTGCCCAATCAGTAACTGGTTGGTAGATCAAGATGGTTTCTTAATACAACATCTACTTCAAGTAGTTGATACCACCACACAGGAAAAAACTAGAAACAATAACAATTCAAGCGTGCCTAAATAATTAACCATACTGCAAATTCTTTATTGTCTGACACTATTTCCCTCTTTTAAACTGAAGTTTGTATTAAAGTTAAGCGATAGAACTCCCTCTTTTGCATAATGAATGCAGAAATCTAAAAAAAAGACATGAAAATAGAACACTTAAAGGAGACAAAAGATTCATTTTAACTAAATGAGAACATTTTCAAATTGAAATAGAAAATTACGACATGAAATACACTTTTTTAAAGCTAAATTGACTAAAAAAAATGCACAAAATGGTGAAAATTATGATAAATTGTTGAAGTTATAACAGACATTTTAAATTTTACTCATATTTAATACATATCGTGCTGCTCCTGCTGGACCTTTTTCCGTCCTTCTGCTCACCTTTCAGGTGTGGTTAATGTGCCTTAAGCAGCAGGATGAGAACCTGGTTGGGTTTTAGTTGGTGTGTTCTGGGTTTTTTTGTCCACAGCAGTCTTGGACTGCTGGCTTTTGTTATTTTACTTTGAAGTTGGACTTTGGTAATCTTGATTATTTATTTTCTTTTGGTAGTTTTGGAGCTGCTGATTCCGACGGTCCAACAGTCTCTCAGACTTATCTTATTTTCGGTCAAGGTTCCAATTCCCTTCTGGTATGTCTTTTTGTTTGGACCAGCGCACTAATTATTTGAGTTTTTCTCTTTCATTTCAGGACACTGAATTTTTCTTTAATTGATAAACTGCGTTCCTTTTATTCTCATTGGTGTCCAGTTTTTGTCCCCTTTTGCATTTTCCCCCCTGGACCCGAGCCAGGTTTACCCTTAGGGGACATAACCCATCAAACATTGAAAAGTAAAATTAATATTTCAAAAATTATTATTCATTCAAATATATTTTCATTTGTGTATTAATGTTTTGGGGCGCTCCAAATGGGATTAAAGACAAACAGTGATTGAAAGTAGTTGGATCAGTATTGATTTTCTCTGAGTGATGTTTTTTAAGTAACAATGGAGTAATTATTTTTTAAACGTCACATCAGGAAACACATTTAAGGCAAAGGTTTTTTTTTTTGTTTTTTTTTTTACATATTTTTAAAGTAAATCATAATCACAAAAAGACATATTTCCATTTTTTGACTCCTAACAGAATGCGATTTTTAAAATTTCATTAGAATAACTTCACATTTTGAAGTATTTCTGTGTATCAGAGAAGGATTCGGTCTTACAGGACATTAAAAAAACATGCACAGTCCCACAACAGGACACACAGATCCGAGCTACAGTGACTATCTTGCACGCCGTTTCTTTCTCGCTGTTTGACTATGGCACTTATCTGCCAACTGCTGGGAGAATAAAGCAGGTAGCCCCGTAGTCTGTATGTGACCGTGTGTCTCGCATTCATGCTGTACTGTACGTGTGTTGTTCCTCGGTGTGCAGACGCATACATCCTTTCATGAAAACATGTACTATGTAATTGTGTGTGTGTGTGTGTTTGGGGAGGATGCTTGTATTATTCAGTGTACTGCTTGGAAGTGAGTTGGTCTCTTTACCTTTTCCACTTATCTTGACATACAAACCCCTCTATCTGAAAGTGTGAGATGCGAGTAGTGGCGTCTGACTGAGAGGAGATTTGAGGAGCAGTAATATTCAGGTTTGGGATCCGTCTCTCTCTGTGGGATTAACCTCAGATGGAAAAGATCTGCCCTGTAGACTGTTGACAAAGACGCACTTACCCATGATACAAAAGCTTAGCCACGGCACACCACAGTGAATCCCAATGCTCTGCATGTACATACAAGATACACGGAAGTTCAAACATCCGAGATGTGCATGTTAAAGTCTTTGTACATTTATTTTATCTCAAGAAAGGTGAGTAAATTGGGTACATTATTGGACGAAGGGTACATAAACACAAGTTTTTGTTTTTTTCTATATTTATATTTACACGTTATTGGTCAGAAGTTTTGAGCTGCGTTCCCTACCGAAGCGATTCAAGAGTCAAATTTGCATCTTTCAAATTTACTGCTCGGTTTTTGTCCTAAAATGTCCTTGGCGCTTTGATGCTCTGGCCACGTGTGACTGCCGCAGTTTTACAAGACTTCATCCGTTGCCACATCATGGAAAACAGGGAGGATTTTGGGAAAGTAGCTTTAATTTATGTGTTTTTGGAGAGCACGTCACTGTGTCTGGGTACACCAGATCACAGATCGCAGGTATCTTATTCTAGGGGTGGGCGATATGACGATATAAAACCGTGATATGATCTCCAAAGCTGACGATCTGTCATTTTTGAGAGATCGTTTTATCGCGATCTTCTACGAAAGTTCCAAGAACGAGACGGCAAAAGCTTGTTGACTGCCTGTGACTTTAAATCCGAGCTCTTCCTCCTCCTCCCCGGTGTTTTTTCTTGTAAGTCACGTGACATACGGCGTGACAGTGTGGCGCCGGCGTCAGTTTGCGTTGAGTCTTCTAGAGTAAATAAATGGCGGAGGTCCGAAAAAAATGCGAAAAGAAGCACAAAAGGCAATGGTGTTTTGCAATCGACTTCAAAAACCTCGAAAACAAAATAATCCGATGGAGAGGAATCATCACATGACAGCAATCACATTTTAGTAGAGATAAATTAGGCTGAACTGTGTGCTAAAGTGGGTGCTAGCAACTCACAGATAGCATGGTTCTTTGACGTATGTTTTTTATCAATGTTTCATGTTTTAAAACATGGCAGATGCTAATCGCTCATATTTACGTTCAACCTGCACAAAAACTGATGGAAATTCATGTTGGAAACACGTAAAATATGCGGTCAAGATGAACGTTGTTGCATTGTTTTGCTAGCTCGTAGCTAGCTACTTTAAGAGCCTAAATCTTATTGTCAGTCGCACTTTCTTTGTTTTGTCTTTGTAAGACGTATAAGTGAGTTCGCACATAATTTTTTAATCCGTGCCGTCACGATTGATCTTTTTTCTTGGTCAACAGACCGGAGAAAACCCGGCCGGAAGATACAGCGCTAATGCTAATGCTATCATAATTCAATTTTTGTCAATGTGAATTTATTTAAAAAAAAAATCGTGATAAAATTGAAATCGTGAAATAAAATTGAAAAAATCGTGATTTTCTTTTTTTGCCATATCGCCCAGCCCTATCTTATTCTGATTTTTTCTTTACCTTATGGGGTCCAGATGACCCCACGCTTACATTGACGTGTTATCCGTCCCATGACAAATGGGGACAGGATTTCATGTCTGTCATGGACACCAGTGACAATCAAAAATCATTGAGGAAAAAAAAAAGGCGCCCTGTCTTCTGGGGTCCAGATGACCCCACTCCCAACCTTAACATACTTCGGATGCCACAAGGGTTAAAATGTCTTTTCATTTCCATATTCATGTTTTGGGGCACTCCAAATGGGATCAAAGACGAACAGTCATTGAAGGGTTAAAAGCTTAATTTTTAGTTTGATAGCCTGGATGATGGGTATTTTAAACATCACTTCAGTCTGTCTGTGGGCCCGTTTGACGATTTGCTTTACCGCATTAACCAGAGAGAGAAAAAATCAAAATGGAGGATCTTTTTTAATTATTGTCTCAATGAAAACATCTTAAGTCCATTCCATCGCGTTCGCTACCCACGGCGAGCTGTGCTGGTGTTCTAACGATCTGTCCTGCTACATGAGATTTTCTTACCCGTGCCACAAAATGATAGATATAGCTGTATAAAAGTCCTACCTTATGGTAAATGGTAAATGGCGTATACTTGTATAGCGTTTTCTACCCTCCTTTGAGAGCCCAAAGCGCTTCACAGTCACAGACCCATTCACCCATACACACACACATTCATACTCTGGTGGTGGCTCCGCTGCCGAACACTGGCGCCAACCTCCCATCAGAGGCAATTTGGGGTTCAGTGTCTTGCCCAAGGACACTTCGACACATGGGCGGGTAAGGAATCAAACCCACGATCTTCCGATCCTGAGACGACTGCCCTACCACTGCACCACGGCCGCCCAGATAATCATCAGATAATGCTACCTACTGTATGTAACCGAACGCACAATTTGGATGTTTGGCCGTAAACACAGTAGGGTAGGATGGGGTAGGAAAGAATTACCTCAAGATCTCAAGATGGAGTGGTGGCACAGATTTACAGGCGGTCCGCTACGACGATGAAAAAGATGCCATAATTTCGGTCTGTGCAGCAAGTGTAGGTAGGACAAATCACAGGTAGGAAGGACTTATAGGACGGCGGCGGCTAGCGGAGCTTGCTAGCTTTCTATGCTGTCCACCGGGTGGCTAGCTAGCGTAGCGGACTCATTCGCTTTAGCTCCGTGACAGATTGGCAACTTGTCCAGGGTGTATCCCACCTTCGCCCAACAGTAACCAGGACAACCTAGTGGTGTTATGTAAATAGATGGACAAAAACCCTTGCATTTAGCGGCCATATTGGATTTGTTTATAGACGTTGCCATGTTGGAACCAAACGATTCCAGTAAGCAGTTATTGGTCCAAATTGATCTGAGTAAACGTCTGTCAGGAGTAGGGCTGCCACGATTAGTCGACTAATCGATGACTAATCGACTATGAAAAGAATCGACAACTAATTTAATAGTCGATTAATCGTTACTTTATATTGTATGAAGTCAGATTGTAGTAAGTTATAATAGCATTCTGCTAGCTTTTTGGAATATTTTGGCATTTATTAAGGGTTTTTAGGCTATTTTGGAGTTTAGCTAATATTTCAGCAGCATGCTAGCTATTTCGGCTAACTTTAGCTTTTTTACGTTTTTTAGGCAATTTTTGAATTTAGCTTATATTTCAGCTATGTGCTAGCTGTTTTGGCTAATATAGGATTTTTCCGTTTTTTTAAGGCTAATTTGGAGTTTAGCTAATATTTCAGCAGCATGCTAGCTATTTTGGTTAACTTAAGCTTTTTTAAGTTTTTTTAGGCAATTTTTGAGTTTAACTTATATTTCAGCTATATGCTAGCTGTTTTGGCTAATATAGGATTTTTCCGTTTTTTTAAGGCTAATTTGGAATTTAGCTAATATTTCAGCAGCATGCTAGCTATTTAGGCTAACTTTGGCTCTTTTTATTTTTTGGTAAATTTGGCATTTAACTAATATTTTAGCTGGTTATCAACTTCAGCATCTTTACATCCACTTTGGCCGTGAACAGATTAGTCGACTAATTGGAAAAAATAATCGGTGATTAGTCGACTATTAAAATAATCGTTTGTGGCAGCCCTAGTCAGGAGTGAGTTTAGTGGACGTTCACACCTCTACCACTAAAGTGTGCCTGGGAGAATCAGTGAAACACTTCCGGACGTGCATCCAACACAGAGAAGGGATCCGGGCAAAATTCAAACCAGGGCCTTCTAGATTTAAGGGGACAGTACTATCGCTCCACCACGTCCCAAATTCTACCACATAAATGAGTTAAAATGCTGTTATAAGCTTTTGGCCTAATCTCTATGTGTAACCCTTCCGTTCTCCTTAGCTTGTTTACATTAAAAGTGGGGTCATCTGGACACCACAGGACAGTGCGCTGAACTTTTTTTTTTCACTGATTTCGGAGTTTCACTAATGTCCATGGCAGACATAAAATCCTGTCCCCCTTCGTCCACATTTGTCATGGAAGAAATCGCATAACAAAATGTGGTTGGAGCCATCTGGACCCCAAGGAGAGCGGAAGGGTTAATTCAAACATTAAAAGAATTAAAGACAAACTGTTGAAAAACAAATACACATTTTTTCTTCTGCAAACTATATTTGCAAATAACTTGATACAAAGAAAGAGCCAAATTGAGGTAGAGCAATGAAAAGGACAGAAAAGAATAAATTCTGAAAAACATATTTGTGTCTTCTGCCTTCCCTGTGACCATACCATTTAAAAAAAAGAGAGACCACCATGGGTCATTCGTCCATCTGTCCAGCCAACGGTCAATTTGGAGCCAGAGAATGGAGGCATTGAGTCAGGTAAATGGATGGCAGGCACAAAATCTGTGGTTATGTGTCTGTGTGGATTTGTGTGTTCACCCACAGTGAAAGGCAATGGTTAGTTGGACCAACTCTATCACTGCAGATGAATAGGGATGAAAAGGTGGAAAAAGAGATGGAGGAATGGGAGAGGACGATGAAGAGTGACAGGTGGAGGTTATCTGGCCACAGAGAAAGGAGACGGAGGCACATATGGGGGAGAGCGAACCATTGTGCATTATTAGATGGCATACAGTAGGAATAATACTGTTCAAGCACAAATAGAGTTGTTTCCAAAGGACAGACAAATCCATCAGGGTCCACGGGGTACTTTTGAGGGAAAGTGTATGTGGATCATTCTGAAGCCATTTCACTTCATTCTGGAGAATGCTTTTTTTTTTTTTTAAAGTTATTATTCGCTTATTTGGAGACTTTAAAAAAAAAAAAATCACTCCTCAAACTAATTCAGTTTAAATGTATGTGATAATATGGTGTATAACCCGAATAGTCTAAATTTTCAGCAAAAAAAAAACTTTTGTAACTAGAAAAGTTGCATTACCTGCGATAATACGTGTGTGAATGCTTTTGGCTAAAAGTAGTCGCTGAAGCTTTTTGTTTAAAAAATGCAAAAGCTATTTGTAAAATGTTAAATTTGCTGGGAATTTTGTTAAAGAACTATGAAAGAGCACTGAAGTTGACCTAAATTTCTAACAAATCTAGTAAAATTGCTTAAAAGTCCCTAATCCATGCCAATTTTGCAAAAATATTTTGTGTGTTGCTTAAATATGATTTAAACTCCAAATTAGCCCAAAAAACCTCAGTAGAAGCCACATTATCCAAAAAAAGCTAGCTTGTTGCTTAAATTCTAGCTAAACTCCATAAATGCTTAAAATTCTTCAGTAAACTAAACTAGTCAAAAACGTTAGCATGTTGCTAAAATAGAGGCTAAACTCTAAATTAGAGTAAAAACAAATGTATAACAAATTAGCAAAAAATATTAACTCGTTGCTAAAATAGAATTCAGACTCTAAATTAGCCTAAGAAAACCAAGTAGATAACACATTAGCCAAAAAAGGTTAGCATGTTACTAAAATTTTAGCTAAAATCTAAATTAGCAAAAAACTTTTGTAACTAGAAAAGTTGCGTTACCTGCGATAATACTTGTGTGAATGCTTTTGGCAAAAAGTAGTCGCTAAAGCTTTTTGTTTAAAAAATGCAAAAGCTATTTGCAAAATGTTAAATTTGCTAGGAACTTTGTTAAAGAACTATGAAAGAGCGCTGAAGTTGACCTAAATTTTGGACAAATCTGTAGTAAAATTGCTTAAAAGTCCCTAATCCATGCCAATTTTGCAAAAATATTTTGTGTGTTGCTTAAATATGATTTAAACTCCAAATTAGCCCAAAAAACCTCAGTAGAAGCCACATTATCCAAAAAAAGCTAGCTTGTTGCTTAAATTCTAGCTAAACTCCATAAATGCTTAAAATTCTTCAGTAAACTAAACTAGTCAAAAACGTTAGCATGTTGCTAAAATAGAGGCTAAACTCTAAATTAGAGTAAAAACAAATGTATAACAAATTAGCAAAAAATATTAACTCGTTGCTAAAATAGAATTCAGACTCTAAATTAGCCTAAGAAACCTCAGTAGATAACACATTAGCCAAAAAAGGCTAGCGTGTTACTAAAATTTTAGCTAAAATCTAAATAAGCCAATAAAACTCAATAGAAAACAAAAACGTTAGCCTGTTGCTAACATAGAAGCTAAACTCTAAATTAGCCTAAAAAACACCAGTAGATAACAAATTAATGAAAAACATTAGCACACAAGTCCCTTTCAAAATAAAACACACTGTTGTAAAAATGGTCGTCCTGCTGCAACACAGTCGAACATGATGTTTTCCATCATTTGGATTTTGGAGTGCTTTTTTCCCGTAAATCTAAAAAATAAACAACATTTTAGCAGAATCTATTTATAAAAATAAAAAAAAAGAACGTAGAATAAAATGAGCTTTTTTTATTGAAAACGCACAATTTTAAAACATTTTCAATCATTTTAAACCACATTTGTTTTGGTTAATTTGCTAAAATTAAAAAAAAATTAAAGACTTTTATTTGACTAAACATAAAAAAATAAAAATAAAAAAAAAAAAATTAAAGAATCTCTCTAATGAATTTCTGGCAGTAAAATATTTTTCTTCTTTGTTGTTTGACATGTGAAACATCTAAATAGAAATGACAGTACGTAACATTTGCATTAACTTAGTATTTTTCATTAAAGCTACAGTAAAGGTTGCAAACCCTGCTCTACACCAACAATCTCACTAACAACGCAGAGGTCAATTTCTAATCAAAACGACAAGTAATTTGATTTTTGCTTAAAACGGTATAATCATAATCAAAAGACCACTGAGAAGGCTTTTATAATAGATCAAAATATTATGGAGTGGGTCTTTGACCATCTCCAGCATCTCAGGAAATATCAGAAGCCAATAAAGTTTGTGTGCAGACAAAATTCTGAAAAGTAATAGAGTTGCTTTAGTTTTACATAGAACAGGTGACTAGAATAAGATTTCTTAAGATGCAAATTGTTATAAAAACATGTTTTAATACAATAATCCAAAGAGTTATGAAACATAACTGTTTATACGGTTAGGATGAAGACGAACATTTCTTTGACAAAAGAAATGTTTCAAATTGCGGTGCGGTTTCATGTGTGTATCTCACGGCACCCGAGAACCTACAGCAGGAGAACAAGATTAAGGCCGAATCCCAATTGGTCCCCTAACCCTCTGGCTCCTCCCTATTGCTCCAACCGTAGGGGTATCTGAAATGCTTTTCTTCTCTGCTTCACAGAAGTTTACATTTAAACGTAAGTATTGAGTTTTCGCATGACTTTTTTGAAGTCTTGAGGTTGTGTCGTTGCAACTGGACTTAAAAAAGTTCCTATCCTGCTTTTCCAAGGGGGTTCTTTAACTATCCAGGCAGACTGAAGAACCCTGTTGGATGAAACGCTTCAAAGGAAGACGTTTTTTAAATCCAGTTGCTATGACTCCACCTGAATGAGTGAGAACCTCCACCAGCATGACTTTTTAAAGTTATAAAACCAGTATTATGTATTTTCTGAGCACTGGCAGCTACACGCTAACATGGATTACCAGCGACTAAAAGTCATCAAGCGATAGTAATGTCAGAATTTGAAGACAATGTTTTCCAGATCTCTCTGATTGGAGGGATAAATGGAGGAATAGCGACAGAGCCTAGATTCAGCCTAAATTTCAGGAAATACAAAGAAATCTTACTGAAAAAGGCATTTGTGAGAGTGGACCTTGCAATAGGAACCACAAGGATCCTTTAAGGCAGAGGTTTACCTTGGGGCCACTGAAGGCAGATTCTGGCTGAGGCTAGGTCGTATGGGGTTCCATTGGGGTCAAAAATAGGGTTTTGCATCCACTGTCTATGTCTCCTGAACAAGTTTATTGAACATTTGTTCATGTCTATGTACAACTAAGCAAAATTTTCTGCGTGTCCTGTGAAACGACGGGAGCTAACAGCGCTAGCAATTGTTGCTAAGGACTTTTCTGATCCAACGACAAGTTTTAAGCATAAAACAAGCTGAAACGTAAATACAAAGTGGACATGCAGAAGATATTGTTTAGTAGACATTGAACTCTCATATTAAGGCGGGGCCAAAAACTATCGAAACATGGCAGTTTGAGACCCCTGCTTTAAAGCCACTAAGAGTTAGCTAAAGTTCATAGGTACAGAAACATGTAAAAAGACCTTAAATTTTAAATTAGACGCCTAAATAACTATGTAGGGGAAGAACAAAAAGAGGATTCCAAAAGAAAACCCAATATTGTTTGTAAACTGGAGGTCATAGGTCAAGTGGAAGGAGCTACTGTACTGTATGTCTTGGTTCTTTCTTAGACACGGGCAGTAGGGGTATGGTCTTCAAATAATTTCTGAAGAACCACGACTCAAACTGAGGAGTTGGACCCTTATTAACCCTTTGGACCAAAGCGGGTACTCCAATATCCTTAAAATGTGTTTTATCCTAAATGCTTTCATGGTGGTACTACATCCCTGCATGGTGTATATTTCTCGTTACAATCCATTTAGATTAACCGACTGATCAGAGTACTGTTCATAGTACAAAAAGGGCTTACATAAGGTGTGTAATTTGTATTTAGCCAACAATTGCTTAAAAAAGTGCTTAAAGTTTGTGTCATACTATATAAATACATGCGTTTGAGCTTGTGTGCGTGTGTTCCAATCAACACTTAATAGGCTTCATGGACTGGGCTTTATCTCTCCCAGCATTTGTAGCTTCGTTGGCATATTCCCTCCGTTCCTTCTCCTCCTGCGGGGTATTGACCACTCATCTCTGTCATCTCTCTCCTTTCTTTTCTTTTTCCTTCTCCCTCCATCTCTCTCACCTCAGGGCCACTCCAGTCTAAATGGAGTGATTAGTCTAAAGTGGGTGCTGTCAGTGAGATCATGCTAAGATATGGTCCTATCTGGAATGACCCGAGCCGACAGCAGACCAGCTCCAGAGAGACTGAGAAAAAGGAAGATGCTATTAAAAGGTTCCATTTGTGACAGCTGGCTCCAGGCTGTGCCACATCCGCTCGGGCCTCTACGAAGATCTAGATACAGCGTCTGCTCAGAACTATGTCTACTAGTGTTTCTCCATAGTGTTGTTAAGACAGGAAGGACACAATGGAGTAGATAAGAAAATAAAAGAAGAGTTTAATTAAGGCACTGGCTAAAATGGGAAATACCTCTTTAATCAACATATATTTTAAATAATTTAATCTGTTAGAAATAAAAAGACGTGTGCCAATCTCTTCACTGGTCAAAACATAACAGGGTATGATGGGAGGAAGATGATAAAAATGCTTTAAAGGATCTAATATTGTTAATTATAAAACAAAAAGAAGTGGAATATTTGTGTGAATGCTTAGCAAGCAAAATATGCCCCATTGGAAATCAATGAGAAAGTTTTCAAATTTTAAAATTTTTAGAAGATTTGCAACAGACCTTTAAACATATTCATAGGTTATGTTTTCAACTTTTCTAGTATTTAAAATGAAGAGTTTAGTTTAGCTAATTTTTGCTAACGTTTTTGGCTAATTTGTTATCTACTGAAGCTTTTTTAGGCTAATTTAGAGTTTAGCTTCTATTTTAGCAACATGCTAACATATTTGGCTAATTTGTTATCTACTAGTTTTTTTTTAGACACATTTAGAGTTTAGCTTCTATTTTAGCAATATGCTAACACATTTGGCTAATTTGTTATCTACTAATATTTTTTTTTAAACACATTCAGGGTTTAACTTCTATTTTAGCAAAATGCTAACATATTTGTCTAATTTGTTATCTACTGAGCTTTTATTTAGGCTATTTTGGAGTTTATCATGTATTTAAGCAATGTGCTAGCTTTTTTGGCTAACTTGGCATCTACTGAGGTTTTTTATGCTAATTTAGACTTTTGCTAATATTTCAGCGACATGCTAATGTTTTTGGCTAATTTGTTATCTACTGGGATTTTTTAGGCTAATTTAGGCTCATATTTAAGCAACACTCTAAATATTTTTGCAAAATTCGCATTTATAAGGGACTTTTCAGCAATTTTACTACAGATTTTTCAGAAATTTAGGTCAACTTCAGCACTCTTTTCAGTCTTTTAGCAAATTTAACATTTTGCAAATAGTTTTTTGCATTTTCAGTAAATCCCTTCAGTAATTAAAGTAAATTGCGTCATCATTTTCAGCATCTTCAGCGACCATTTTTGCCAAAAAGCATTCATACTAGCACTATTGCAGGTAATACTTTTCTACTTGAGTTTGTATTTTTACTACCCCCTCTACACACAAATAAAGAACTGGTGGAGTAGACCTGAGGGTGAATGATTGCTGCAGACGGTGGAAAATCAGCCACAAACAAATATATGTACAGTACATTATATTGCAAATTTGTCTGCATAATTGGTGAGTTCTATTGCATTCCTCCACCAACCCTATTTAGTTTTTTATTACAGTCAGTAAGTTCCTCCCTTAAACAACACTAATCAATGTAAGTTTAGCTGCAAATAATAACCAAAAATTGTGAAAAAATACGTTTTATGTAAATTTGTACATTTTATTGACTCTCCAGATGTCAATATCAACTGTATTTATCGAGAGTGGAACGCTAAAACAGACAATATGAAATGCATTAACAAAATAAATCGAGCCATATGATAATAAATATGATGGATTATAGATTAGAGGGTTTTAGGAGCCACCTGCTTTCTCCGCGCACGCACAGAGCCAGGCGAAAGGACAAAAGCCATTTCATCACCAGTTAACCTCATTCACACATACTTTCACAATAGCTTTCTAATCATGTAATCCCTTAAAATTGTACAGACAACACCTTTAAATTATGATTGCACATCTGGTGGGAGGGGAGGGGAATTTACACAGGAATGAGATCTAAAAAAAAACCAAAGACATTCTCTTTTTAGGCGATCTGCCACCAAACACGAACCAAAGAGTCCCAACCAAATGCTGCAACACAGTCACAAACATGGAACCGGCAAGAAAGGTCACCATCTTTCTGAGCTGGTCTCACTGTGGCTCTTGTTGAAATTTAAAAAAAAGAAAAACATAGTTTTTAAAGAATTTTCTCTCCCACATGCTCGCTGATGGCCCGGGCTCTTGTGTGGGAGAGCGTGCTTTTCTCGGAACGCAGGGCGATTTGTGGTTCCTAGAATGTCTTGGATTAGAGAGAGCTGGGCTCTTTTCTTACAAAAGCAGCTGCCAGTTTGGCTATGACATGCTGACGGTCTACCTACCCGCTGTTATGATTAATCTCCTAAGTGACCTGATGCAGCACGGCTGCCATTCCACCTTTACAGCCTCAAATGACACACACATCGCTTCAAAGTGAATAAGGCTTTTTTTGGGAATTGCTAAGCATGACGACAAAGTCTCCATCGTCTAATAAAAGTGGAAGATGACTAATAATATTTTAATGCTCAAGATTATAGGAAGACTTGATATTAGTGATTAAATAATAGTTAAGCAGCAGGTACACTGTCTAACCGAAAGTATTGGTTTGAGAACAGAAACCAAAGTAGTCAGACTTTCTACACAGTAAGTCGCTACAGAGCTCCAACCTTCATATGACCTTCAGATTATCCTGAGTGCAGTACAGAGAATGGAATGGAATGGGTTTCTGTGGACGAGCCGCTGCATCCAAGACACACAAGGGCAATGTCAAGCATCGGATGGTATCAAGCACGCCGCCAAAGGACTCCTTCTCTGGAGGGATGAACCACATCTTTTCCATCTGATGGATCAGTCTGGGTTTGGAGGTTACCATGAGAACGGTACATTAAGGACTGCTTTGTGCAGAGTGTGAAATTTGGTGGAGGAAGAATGATGGTGTGGGCTTGTTTTTCTTTGGTTCCAGTGAAAGGAACTCCTCAGTCAGCAAGGCCAAGTGGGCAGAAAATGGAGGCCCCAATTGGGTTTGTTCGCAGTTTCCATGGTGGCCCCACATTGGCTCCGCTATCCAGGGACTGGAAGCCTGGATAGACCCTCTGTTTGCTTTGCTGGACCCTGGGCGGCGGAGCTCGCTATGCTGTCCACCGGGCAACTGGCTAGCGTAGCCACCTAAGTCAATGTGGGCAAACCCAGCAGGGGCCACCACGGAAACTGTGGACAAACCCAATTGGGTCTACATTTTCTGCCCACTTTTAAACCATATGGGGCCCACTTGGCCACGCTTCAGGATGTCAAAACATTTTGGACAATTCAAAACTCGTTGGTGAAGCTTTCCATTTTTTAAGAGTTTTTTTAAAATTTTTTTTAAATGAGACTGAAGTTCATTTTACAAACATACATTCCCTACACCCCACGTTGGAGTCGCTTATCTATCTGTTTCCCGGGTGTGGTTGTGTGTGTTGCAATTGTTTGTTTATTTTCATCTTAAGACTCCGTTTAGACACAAAAACAAGATCGCATTTGTCAATCGCTGTGTTTTATTGTGAAAATTTGGTTATATTTGGAAAATAAACCGGATTTTCTCATTTATCTTGATGTAACTTCCAGCCAGAATTGGCGCGGATCGCTCGTGGCTCAAAATATACCAGACCCCGAAACGATCCGCCGCACGGCGCGGGCCCTCCGTGGAGGAGAGCGCCGCTCCGCGCCTGGTGTGAACTACATCAGCCGAATGGAAGCAGCCTCCGTCCCGCACCGCTTTGCTACCAGGTTTTGTTATTTTAGTTTGGGTATTTGGTAGGGATGTCCCGATCCAATCACGTAATCGGAAATTGGGCCCGATCACGTGGTTGAAGACTCGATCGGAATCGGGCTCTGTTGTCCGATTAGGATCGGATATTTCATTTATTTTTATTATGATCAGCGCTTTATATTTCAATCTTATTTTTCCAGAAAAATACCCCACTAGAAGTCTGCATGTCAAGAACAGATCACAAAATGTTATTCCCGGAAAACGCAGCAGAAAACGGCAACAGTTCCAGCAGAAGACTGATGTAAACAGCTAGCTGGCCGATCAGGGTTTCAGACTTCCGGGATCAATAACTCTTTTGAGAACGCTTTAAACTGACAGCTAGTGTCTCTAAACAACAACCTCTGAAGGCATTTCAACAGAAAAAGACAGAGTTTGGTTTCTTTTTAAAGTTAATCTCTTCGTGCACCAGAGAGATGGCTAAAAAGCAGATGCTAACTGCTACATGCTAGCGCCGTGATACTCCTTAGGACCCGAGCTGTCCTTTGATATGCCTGTTTTATTTATCTGAAAGAGAAATAAAAGTTAAGAAAATTAACTCCTCTTATAATAAAACCAAAAATGTGATGTCTTAAGAGCTTAAAGAGAAGTACATAATCTTAAAAAACTAATAAATGAAAATGAATAATGATATGAGCTAGTCATGAACACTCATCAAATTCATGCTAAAACAGTCATCATTTATTTTTAAGAATTCTAAATGAGGACAGGAATCATATTTGGTCAAAAATGTTCAATAGCTCTACAGATATTAAAGCAAAAGTCACTAAACTTTCTTACATGACTAATTATCACTTATATAACAAGAAAACATGATTATTTTCCTAGTTTATATTTGCTCTATTTTTACTTGTTTATTAAAGCTACTTCACTGAAGTGTTTTATTTAAGTTTCTAATGATAAAATAATGTTAATGAAATATAAATAAGGGACAAGACAAATGTATTTATTAAATTCGTTAATGTTTTAAATGTGTTACAAAAGTATCAGATCGGGACTCGGTATCGGCAAATCCACAAAATCCAATGACTCGGAATCGGATCGGGCCCAAAAAAACCTGATCGGGACTAGGGCTGTCACGATTAGTCGACTAATCGACGACTAATCGACTATTAAAATAATCGACGACTAATTTAATAGTCGATTAGTCGTTACTTTATATTGTATGAAGTCAGATTGTAGTAAAGTTGAAAGTTATAATAGCCTTCTGCTAGCTTTTTGGAATATTATGGCATTTATTAAGGTTTTTTTTAGGCTATTTTGGATTTTAGCTAATACTTAATCTAAAAGCTAGCTGTTTGGGCTAACTTAAGCTTTTTTAGGCAATTTTAGACTTTAGCTTACATTCAGCTATATGCTAGCTGTTTTTGGCTAATTTAGGATTTTTCCGTTTTTTTAAGGCTTATTTGGAGTTTAGCTAATATTTCAGCAGCATGCTAGCTATTTCGGCTAACTTTAGCTTTTTTACGTTTTTTAGGCAACTTTTGAGTTTAGCTTATATTTCAGCTATATGCTAGCTGTTTTGGCTAATTTAGGATTTTTTGTCTTTTTTTAAGGCTAATTTGGAGTTTAGCTTTAACAGCATGCTGCTATATTTTGGCAGTTTTGGCTCTATTTTTTTTTTACTTGCTATTTATTTTGCTAATTTATTAACTAATATTTTTGCTGATTATCAACTTCAGCATCTTTACATCCACTTTGCCCATGAACCGATTAGTCGACTAATCGGAAAAAAATAATCGGTGATTAGTCGACTATTAAAATAATCGTTTGTGGCAGCCCTAATCGGGACATCCCTAGTGTGAACCAGGCATGAGGCAGATTTAAAAAACTAAATAAAGACATTTAAGAGCACCTCAGGGTTTGATACGCATTTTCAATCACAGAAATTGGATTTTTCAGCCTTTGTTATTATGACTTTTATCATGTTGAACTCTCGCTGCTGCTGCCTGACACACACCGGTCTGTGTAAAGAACCAAACAATAAGAGATGATTTTATTTTCAGAGCGTTCGTGTTGTCTCAGTCAAACTGATCCACAACAGCGATGTTTGCCAGCTTCACAGACACAAACATGCACCGGTGTCAAGGCTTTGTCTGAATTATCTGTCAAGTGAGCACAACAGTACCTCTCAGAGATTCTCCCTGCAGGGAGCGTCGTTGTGTACTTGCACCAGTTGCGAGTGTGTGTTTGCCAAACGTGTGAGTGTAAACATCAGGTTTGAGCCTGTTTAAATGTGGAGGCCATTGTTCCCACTTGACGGCACAAAAACGCCACTAATCAGGACGGTGTTAAAACACTCAATGCGCTGTATGATTTGGCATTTACACACACATACATATACATAGTGGATTAGATGCATGAGTAAACAGGATATCCACCACTCAAGTGGGTTTTTTCCACTGAAAACCACTCTTAGAAATGTTAATATATATGTTTTTATGTATATTTGAATGAGAGTTGCCACATATCGAGTAACACGGCGCCGCAAAAAGAGAAGTTTTCCTCTGTGTGAATTTTCCATTTACTCATCTAAAACTTGTGTGTCTAAAACTGGGCTTTTCAGTCTGATAAGGATGGATTAAGGAGAGGGGATAACGTTTCAGGGAGACGGGGAGGGAAAATGCATCTCGTATGCATTGAAAATTTCTTCTCCACTGCAATTATTCAAGAGCTGCTGTTTGCCGGGGAGGAATGAGCGGCGGCGGGAAAGGGAAGTGAGAGTGTGATGATGGATTAACTGCAGGTCAGATGGCGCGGGCAGGTACAGCGGCGAAAAAACAGAATTCCGGGACAAAAATATGGTTGAGTGAGCGAGTGTTTGCGGGGATGGATGAATAAAGCGAGCGGGAGATAAAGAAGTATACGGCATGTACATAGGGAGGGGATTTATGCGCTGGGGCACACAGAGAGAGTCGGTGGGTAATGAAACAGTGGAGAACTCTTCAGAACGGAGAGGAAAGGAGGGTCAGGAGAGGAAACGGAGTTTTAAATGAAGTGATGGAAGATACTCTGTTTAACTTGTAGGCTTGAAACTACGAAGCATCTAGTTGTGCCTTTAACCCAGAGGTCGGCAACCTTTAACAGTAAAAGAGCCGTTGGGCTCGTTTTCTTCTGATCAGAACCTAAAAGGAGCCGCATTAACTTACGTTAGCCTTTAAGAAATTTTGGATTTGCATTCATAACCTTCTTTTTTTTTTAAATAAATGTGAATAATGTCTATTTTTGGCACGAACAAAAGTAAAAAAATATATATAAAAAGAAACTAGCATGTCTCAAAAAGGTTTTTTTTGTTTTTAACTTAAGAAGCAAAAAAGCTAGCTTGATGTTTAACTACTAGCTGAACTTCAATTTAGCATGTTGCTGAAATAAAAGCTAAACTCAAAATTAGCCTAAAACCCCAGTAGATAACAAATTAGCTAAAAATGTTAGCATATTGCTGAAATATTAGCTAAACTCCAAATTAGCATAAAAATTAATTAGAGGCCAAATCTGCCAGAAAAAGCTAGCTTGTTGCTTAATTACTAGCTGAACTCCAACATAGCCTAAAATTCTTTTGAAAACTAGCTTAGTCTAAAACGTTAGCATGTTGTTAAAATAAAAGCTAAATTCTAAATTATCCCAAAAAAGTTTCAGTAAATAACAAATTACCTGAAAACATTAGCAATTCACTAAAATATTAGCTAAACTCCAAATTAGCATAACATTTCTCTGTAAATTAAATCAGCCAAAAATTTTAGCATGTTGCTGAAATAAAAGCTAAACTCAAAATTAGCTTAAAACCCCAGTAGATAACAAATTAGCTAAAAATGTTAGCATATTGCTGAAGTATTAGCTAAACTCCAAATTAGCATAAAAATAAATTAGAGGCCAAATCTGCCAGAAAAAAGCTAGCTTGTTGCTTAATTACTAGCTGAACTCCAACATAGCCTAAAATTCTTCAGAAAACTAGCTTAGTCTAAAACGTTAGCATGTTGCTAAAATAAAAGCTAAATTCTAAATTATCCCAAAAAAGTTTCAGTAAATAACAAATTAGCTGAAAACATTAGCAATTCACTAAAACTCCAAATTAGCATAAAATGTTTCCGAAAACTTAGCCAAAAACATTAGCATGTTGCTAAATGAGAAGCTAAAATTCCTAATTAGCCTAAAAACTCCAGTAGGTAACACATTAGACAAAACATTAGCATGTTGCAAAAATAATAGCTGATCTCCAATTTTTTTTAAATGTACTGTTATTTTATTTTTCTTCATCCAGAGAGCCACCATGGAGAGATAAAAGAGCCGCATGTGTCTCTGGAGCCGCAGGTTGCAGACCCCTGCTTTAACCAAAAAGTTAAATAGGTTCACTTTTTGTATTTGTTCCGTTTTTTCTTGGAGAGATTTTTGCTCAAAATTGAATAGATTATTTAAAGTTTGATCTGTATTTTCACTAGAATAAAGATAGAAAAAAAACTGAAATTAATTTTAGCTCTAAAATATTAATATTTCATTGGATGTTACTGTATAAAAAAAATTTTAGGTCAGGGTTTTGCTAATTCACCTTGTAAAAGAGAGAAATTGCTTGAGATCTGTGGGGAAAATCACTTTAAAATAGAGTTTGAATTTCAAAACTGTGGTTTTTGTTCTCATTTTAGCGCGCACTGGTGCACTTTAATCTCCAAGGCCATGCTTGGATTTTTCTACCTTCTTGTATTTGTACTTAAATTACCCGGAGAACAACAGATTCATATGGATTGCGTTAAAATGACTGTTTATTGCTGGCGGTTCTGACTTTGGAGAAAGGGCATTTGCTGGGCCCACCACATGGGACGTGCTACAAAAGGACTGGAAACTAACAGAACTTCTGCTGTTAAATGATTTTAAATCCAAGTTGACTTTAATCTGCAACTGTTTTTAAACAAAATGTTGTTTTTATTTTCCTACTGTAACTGATTTGTTTTTTTGTCCCCTCTTGGTCAGGACCCTTTTAAAAGAGATTCATTCATCTCAATGGGACTTCCTGATTAAATAAAGGTTAATAAAATAGTTAATAATCCTTTTTTATCAATGGGTTAATGGGTTGATGTCCTTCAGGGAAAAACTCAAACTCAAACAAAAAATGACTGCCCGCCTTAGAATTCCCTACTGAATATTGGAAAAACAACTAATCTTCATAGACTACGTGACTGAAGAATGACTTTCTTTATAGGGCTTCATCTGTGGGGAGAAACCTGAACAAAAAAGGAAAACAAAACATTATAAAGGTAATTAAAATTATTTATTCCAGTTTGGCGGGCCAGATTTAATAGTTTACCGGACCTTAGTTTGATCAGCCCGGCTCTAGTCCCAATCAAATCCTCTTTATGACCCGTTTTAAGTGTTCAAAGTGGTCTTTTAACTAATATTATACTGCTTTTAGCCTAAAATCAAAAACCTGTATCGTTTCTTAAGACATAGTTTCTCCAGAGCAGCAGAAGCGTATTAGAAATTCACCTCTGAGTTGTAAAAGGGTAAAAAAAAATAATAATAAATGGCGTATACCTATATAGTGCTTTACTACCCTCTTAGAAAGTGCTTTACAGTCACCCACAGTCCCACACTGATGCAGGACATTGGTGCCGACCTACGACCACCAGAAACGATGAGGGATTTATCGTCTTGCTCACTCTGACACACAGGAACCAAACTCTAGATTGTCCAATCAGAGGTCAACCGGTCTACCTCTGCACCATGGCCATCCCCTTTTTTTTTTGGGTCAAAACTGTTGGTGGACAGTAATCCCCTCCCCACTCTCCCCTTGCTAGCTTCCAGCCCCTCCTAACCTAACATTAGCGCTGCAACAAAAATGGCGTCGGAAATCGATCGGAATGGAGAGAGGCACTGCTACAAGCTTTTTCCAACTGCATTTTTTTTCATCTGCTCCTGATTCACAACGCTTTGAAAACAGAAAGCTTAATTTTCTTCATATACGCCACAAGAACAAGTAAAAAAAAACCATAAACGGAATTTTCATTGGATCTGAATACATAGAGTGAGGCTACATTATAACTAACAGTACTGGTTTTCACTTTGAGATATATATATATACAAAAAAAACAAACATGTTATACGTACAAATGCTAACAATCTGCTAACAATTCCCCATATAATGTTATGGTAACTGGCAGGAGTTTATCATCATTTTCTTGTAAGTCACAAAGTTTAAATATAAAGGTAAAAAAGGTTTCAATTAGTCAAGGTAAAGATCCGAACCAGTTATGGTTTCTTTTTGGTATAACAAATGAGAACTGTTACAGAATTCTTCTGTAACAGTCCTGGAGAATTCCTCCTTCTTTTTTTTTTTTACTAGAATCTGTTTTTTTAGGGAGTTTTTCTTTACCGGGAAGGAGGGTCTAAGGTAAGGGATAAAGTTGAATTTAGTCGGTTAATCTTAGGAATCAGCTATTGTTTATTGTTTCTGTTTTTGTACAATTACCAGCATGAAGTCCAATTGTTTGGTGATATTGGGTTATATAAATGAAATTGAATTGAATAAAAAAATGTCAGTTTTTCATGAGTGAAGCCGCTAATCAGCCCAAAAGTGACCAGATCAGTTGATTAGTCTTTATTAAGGATAGAAGGTAAAAACTCAGGTACAGGTTATTAAGAAAGGTAAAATCAGACGTTTCTTTAAGCAAATGTTGTCTGTGTTTTTGTTCAAAGTTCCTAAAAGATTGTTGGTTGTGTTTTTTAGGCCAAATATTTCAAATGATCATCAGAAATACAGTGAAAAAGGACCATGAAGATTAAAAAACTCCAGTTAATTTGGGAAATTTATAGCATTTGATATTTAAAAAAAACAAGAAAAATCACAAAGTACACAGAATATTGTGGCTTCATTCTACATGTTTCCTGCTCTTCACAGCTGCCCAGAAAACTCCGACCCATGAAAGAACTCACTTGCGACTCCATCAGATTGCTTTTGCTGCAGGCTCGCCTCTAAACATTTGGACACCACACCCGCCCGATGCTAAAAGCCTGACTTAGTCGTTCTAAATATTACATGGCGCTAATGTTTCATAGCCTGGCACAGATTGGAAACACAGTCTCGCGGGTGAAGTGTGAGTGCAGCGACAGAAAGAAACTAACAGAGAAAGATATGAATGTCTGGGTAAATCTTCTACATTGATTCATTTTCCACGTTCTCCCGTAAAAAATAAAAAAAAAAAATAATTGAAGAGGAAAAATAACAAGAAATGAGTCTGTATTAATAACTAATATTTGATTTGTAAACACAGTATTTATATTCATATTTGTTTAATGTTACAGCTTGATAAACAAATTCTGTTTTGGAGTTCGTAGAAAAATATTCAAACATTATTAAATGGGCAGTGATGATTCTGATTCTGATCTTTTTAAAAGAAAACTTTGAAAAACTTGAGTGATTAAGCTAGCAAGAACTAAAGGTGAGCTCGGAAAAAGAACAAAACAACAAAAACAACAAAAATATGCTTTTTTTATGTGTAAATTACAAAAAGGTAAATGGTAAATGTATTTTTTTTTTATTTACTTCTCATTTTTATTTATTACTTTGAGACTTTTTTTGACTTTTGACAGAACTACCGCTCACATTCTTGTCATAAGTTCTTTAAAATAATACCAGTTATAAATGCAAATAGATACATATTATATGAATATTAAACATAAAGAATATAGAATTATAAATATATTACATTTTACTGATTCAGGAGGCAATTCTATTAAAAATATTTACATTTTTTGTCCCTCTTAATGTAATCCTATACAATAAAACAGTTAAACTTGGTATAGAATTTTGTTTTTTTAATGACACTTTCCTAACTTTTTGTGCTTTTTATATACTTTATGTGACATGAATTCATCCTGTTGTCTTTTTTAAATAATGCTACTATTTAAGTTTTTATTTTATTTTTTAGCATTGTTGTAAAATTATTCAAAATGAGGAGATATTTTTAGTCATTATAAATGTAGAAACCAGATATAATAAAACTGATTTTCTTTTTCACTTTACCAGTTCAGGGACACCCAGACTTGAACCCTCTTGTGGCTTCATAGTTAGGTTGTAGCGCAAAGGTTCTCGCCTGAGGAGCCACAGTGGATGAAGCTCACTGCACACCCTGGGAATCGAACCCTGATTTCTCATACGATGAAGATACGTCTACAACTTGTTGCTTTGCTTATTTTGTTAAGAAAAATCTGATTATTTTACAAATTGGAGATGTAAATACAAAAGAATGCATCGCCTCTTTTATTAGGAGGTCATTTTAAATGGTTTTAAAATTCTACTTTAAGTTTTTAAAACAAATTTATCGATTTTTTTTAATTCCTCGTCTTGTACTTTTTACTCAACCATGTTTTCCTTTTAACTTGTAAAGTACTATTGGCAGTACAAATGTGCATGAAAAGCTTTTAACAAATAAAGTTTGATTGATTCTTTGATGGGAAAAAAAACTATTTAGTGAATGAATGCAATACATTGCAGACTTCACATGAAAGTGATGCTTTATTTTCTTCAGTAAAATAAAATAATCTTTATCGGCATGAGATTAGATGATACAGAGAGTCAAGAAAAGAAAGCAAGCAGGAACCTCATCTGAACATTTAGGGCTCAAATTTACTGAACTTTGAAACGATTAGATGCAAAATAACACAATTCTGAATAATAGAGCCAATATAGAAATGATAAAAATGCTCTGTAGAATATATAGTTGAAACAGAATACTTTTAAAACCAATTTTCAAGTTAATTTTCTCAAAAGTACTTAAAAAAAAAAGTGTCTTTCTTTCCTAATTAAACAAAATCAGATGATCATCAAGATATATATTAAACACATATATTACGGTTTTAATATAGTTTTTTGCTCATTGAAAAAGGTGAAAAAATGTATTTATATTTTAGAGAAAGTCTTAAGAGAGTCTTAATATATGAACATATAATCTGTAGATTTCCTTTTCAAACATGTTTTTCTTTGAGGTCATTCAATCAACCCGGCATTATTATAGATAAAATATATAAAAATTAAAAAATAAAATAAATAAAAATAAAAAAATAAAATAAAATAAAATAAAATAAAATAATAAAGAAAAAGAAAAAAAAAAAAAACGGCCTTATTTCCATGCTGTCCGTGACCTTTCACCCTGCAGAAATTTGGCTCAGACTCGTTCTTTTTTCTTTCACTGGCTTGTATGACATGTTGCGTTAGCATTAGTAAGGCAGCTAACTGGAAAACCATCTGTTTCGTGTTCCTCTTTAGTCTATTACATGGTTGTCTGGATGAAGTACTCACAAAATATGTGTGTGTGTGTGTGTGTGTGTGGGAGAAGACGGTGAAATTCACCCACGTTAAAGCAGATAGAAAATAGGAACATCCTGATAGCTCCACATGACAACTGCACAGTGTCGCATGAGGATCGATCAGACTGGGGGGAGGGGGGGGGGGGGCACGCGTACCAGAGCATTTGCGCGTGCGTTGCTACACCCGTGTGTGTTTACCCCACAAAAAGGTTTGTCTATGTATAAAGGGACAGCGGGATCTTTACAATGTTGATTTGGCAGCCCCATAGGGTGCCGGCATCAAACATCCACACCTACTCGCACAAACACAGCCTCGCACACGCCGGGGGGGGCCCCTCATCAGACGACGATGTCTTGTTTTACCAACACGAATCACGCCGGCTGATTAGACGCGGCGCAGTCGCCGTGGAGACGGTAAACCGCGGGCCGTTCATCAGCACAAACATCCCCTATGCAAGAATGCGACCACACCGGCGCTCAATCACACGCAGAGGGGCGCCACCGGGAAATCAGCAGCCAATCAGAATAATTTGACAGGGATGATGAGAGGCCGGTCCAATCTGCAGCCGCCGTCACCAGAAGAGAGCATCGTTATCACTCCTGCACGCAAAGCCCTACCTTTCAACTTCTCCGTTACCTGCGCGAGAGTGTGAAATGTTCACTTTTATGTACAGCCGCAGAGGGGTTTTTATGTTGTCTGATCTTCCTGCTCAATAAAAATCACATCAGTCAGTCTGACGGCGTTCGTCTCCTCGATTTCGAAGGTTAATGTATTACAGCCCCGCGACGGGAGGAGGTGCGGTTTTAATTGAGATGGAGGGAACGGGTAGGCGTGAAAAAGAGACGGGAAGTGGAAAAAGTGACAGAGACGGCAAACGGTGTTACTCTGAGCTGAGAGTGGACTCTAGTGGATACTGTCAATCACATGCATCCTCTTCAACGTTTGTATGGGAGGTGGAGAACCAGAAGTCGAAGTACATAAACGACAAGTACATTCAGAATACTCGTTTGAGTTTGCCTGCTGTTAGGTGAAGAGGGCGCAGCGAGAAGTCGAAAATGTTAAGACTGGTTGCAATTGTTCAAGTTGACTAATCAAAGGCCGGTATCAATCAATTAAAGTTTTTTCTTAATTACATTGATGCAATCACTTAAAGGGAAAAAGCAGCAGGAATTAAGACAATTTAGAATATAGAAAAAGCTATTTTCACACCGCTCTTGGCAATTCCCATTTGAGAATCCACTTCCAATGAGAAGTCCAAGTAAATCCGGGTTTCAGGCTTCCGCGTTCAAAAGTCTTGTGTTAACACCTAGCTACCCACCTGTTTACGACCGTTTATTATGTTTCCAAGTCAAACTTTGACAAACCAGGGAATCGGAACTCACCAAACTCATGTTACGGTCACAAATTCAACTGCCACCGCACGACAGGGAGGCATCAGCAGAATCTTCACTATTTCATGCTGCTGCACGATTTTTATGAAAATTGGTAACATTTCATGAATGGAGATATTAATGGCCCTTTTTATATTCCCCCAGACTATGACGAGGTTGGCAGCCAGTGGCACGGGATATAAACTCAGAGGGTAGGGTGGAGTAGACGAGGGTAGACTTAGGTAGGGTAGGGTATGGTAAGATTGTGTAGGGTAGACTAAGTTAGGGTAGATTAGTGTAGGGTAGACTAGGAAATGGTAAGGTAAGATAGATTAGGGTGGTGTTGGGTAGGGTAGACTAGGGTAGTGTAGGGTAGAGAAAGGTAGGGTAGGGTTGGGCAGACTAGGGTAGGGTATACTAGGATGGGGTAGACTAGAGCAGGGTAGGGTAGACTAGGTTGGGGTAGGGTAAAGAATGGTAGGGTAGACTAGGGTGGGGAAGAGTAGAGCATGGTAGGGTAGGTTAAGGTAGACTCAGGTAGTGTTGGGTAGACTAGGGTATGATAGGGTAGACTAGGGTTAGGTAGACTAGGGTAGGATAAGGTAGACTAGGGTAGGGTATACTAGGGTATAGTGGGGTAAGATAGACTAGGGTATGGTAGAGTAAGGTTGGGTAGACTAGGGCAGGGTAGGGTAGGGTAGACTAGACTAATGTGGGGTAGAATAGACTAGGATGGGGTTGGGCAGACTAGGGTAGGTATACTAGGATGGGGTAGACTAGTGCAGGGTAGGGTAGACTAGGGTGGGGAAGGGTAGAGAATGGTAGGGTAGACTAGGGTAGGGAAGAGTAGAGCATGGTAGGGTAGGTCAAGGTAGACTCAGGTAGGGTTGGGTAGACTAGGGTATGATAAGGTAGACTAGGGTTAGGTAGACTAGGGTTAGGTAGACTAGGGTAGGATAAGGTAGACTAGGGTAGGGTATACTAGGGTATAGTGGGGTAAGATAGACTAGTGTATGGTAGAGTAAGGTTTGGTAGACTAGGGCAGGGTAGGGTAGGGTAGACTAGGGTAGACTAGACTAATGTGGGGTAGAATAGACTACGATGGGGTAGGGTTGACTAGTGTGGGTAGAATAGACAAGGATGGGGTAAGGTAGACTAGGGTAGGGTAGGGTAGGGTAGACGAGGCCAAAATAAATAGAAATAGAGATTGCATAGAAATAGAGTAGAGTAGAGTAGAGTAGAGTAGAGGAGTAGAGTAGAGTAGAGTAGAGTAGAGTAGAGTAGAGTAGAGTAGAGTAGAGTAGAATAGAACTACTTTTTAATTCCACGATGGGAGACACATTCTTCAGTCAGAGCTCCTGAAGGCCGATAATCCGCCTACCAACGACCTATCGCCCGATTTCATGATGGCATCATCTCCGTCTGTCACTGGACTCCCACCATGTAACCTTGAAATGTGCCCTGGCAGTCACTGACTGATGTCAACGTTTAGAGAACAAATGTCCAGTAGCCGTAAAATTGTCCCTGAAGCATGAAGCCTTATGATGTAATTTTTTATTATATTGGGCTATATGAATAAAACTGAATTGAATCAACTTTTTATAAAAACCTCCACAGCCACTGAACTTTAGCTGAACTCTCCATAAAGGTTTCCTGATGACACTGAAAATGATGACGGACTTTTCTGACTCAGCAGGAAAGGAGAAAAATTACATCTTCAGTTAAACACGCCGACTTAACATTTTAGCTTTTTTTTTTAAACAAGTTATTCTAACTGAAGAAAAATCCAGTTAACCATTCATTCTTTTAAAATAAACTTCTGTGAACCACAGTTTAAAAAGGGTTTTGTCTCCTTCTTTGAGCATTTCTTGGAGTCGACAAGTTATTACCTCAGACTTTTAGAATATTATTGTTACGTTGTTAAAGTTTTTCACATGATTCAGTGTCTTTCAATGTCAAACATTTCCAGAGATCTTTACAAATATTTTATTATTCATCCCCTTTTTACCTGTAGGGCTTTTAAAGGTCTTTTGATGGCAACAATCTTTAACAAGGACAATACAAGTTTAAGCTGAATACAATAAAAAACTTATTAGAACTCAAGACTCTTCAGTGACTTTGTGAATTCAAAATGTCATTTATGTTTTATTTGTGTGTTTTAGAGCCTGCTATAATGCATGTTTATCTATATTTTGTCAGTTTGTCTGTTTATATTGAATTTCATTTAAACTTAGTTCAGTTCAATTCAAGTTAACATATTGTTGCAATCATAAATCAAAGTTATTTCTTTTTAAACATGTCACACTGGCCACCTTAAAACAGATTCATATAAATGCAATTATTTTTAACAAGTGATGAAGTCTCAATCAAAATTAAAATGCGTCTTCAATTATTGATCATTCATTAGTTGTGTGAAACTCTTAAGCAAACATGCCAATAATTTTCCCATCTTTGTTTTATTCCAATATAAATTTGGTTTTTAGTGTTTTTTACATATACATTTTATGATGATGGACATACATAAAATAAATGAAGTGTTTTTTTTCTTTACTAAAATGACTAAATACTAATATTTAATGAGCTCTGGTTCGTGATGGAGCAACTGCCACGCAACTCCACTACAATTCTGAAGCATCAAATAGAACCATTAACGTCTTCATTTTCTACGTCTGAACTGTACGTCTGCATTGCTCCAATATTGCTCACCGCCTTTTGTTTGTTTGTTTGACAAATTTAATGTTACCTTAGGGTTGTGAGGGTCTGTAAGCTAGCAGGAGAGAGTGTAAACATAAGGATGATGGGATATCGATGGATTACTTACCAAATGTTTCTCCCACAACTCATTTCCATTGTGCTCCTGAAGAAAATATGTCTTAAAAACAAAACAGACGATTGAAAAAAAATTTAAAAACTGCATAAACATAATTTAAAGACCATAGGATTATTTCACAATAAAAAAAAAATATTTAGGTGGAGTGAGACTTTAAAAATGTGTTGCAATGAAGCTCAACAAGGCCATTTTTCCCTGTGATATTGGGCTATGTAAATATAATTGAATTGCATCACTTTTAATTTTTTATCTATGTGTTCAGGATTTAAATAATTATTTTTGGGTCGTGTCAAATGTTCGGAGACATTATAAAACACACAGACTTGCCTGAGACAGTGATTATCTAATGAATAGAAATACTACTGATGTATGAAGGTCAGAGATCACAGCAGATCTGCAACATCTGCACAACCAAACATCAACAATCAACCAATCTAGAAATACAACTATTATGAGCTAACTAACTAATTAACATGGATGTGTTTTTACTATCTACTGAGGCGCCATGTGTTGCGCCATATGATATATACGTCAGGGATGTAGTCTCAATGCTTTTGGAGTAACTTGTCTAAACTATTAATATTTTTCATTGAAATATCACCTTGGAGTATAAGTCAAACATATCAGGAAAGGAAGAAAAGCATAGAAACTTAATTCTATAGCTTATTTGATCTAAAAACCTTCACTAAAGCAAAAAACTTGTGCACAAATCTAACCCAATTTAGTGTGAAACTGAAACTTAATGTCTAATTTCATTAACAGTATACAGAATGTGTTTTTTTCTCTCTCATATTATAAAAAAATTCCACAGCAATCCTTCTCATGGGTCACTGTGTGTACGTGTGTCTCTGTATGACCCCTTTAATACACTAAGATGTTGTCAAGCAGGAATGTTATTGATGTTTCTACGGCAACCTGGGTGCTTGAGCTGAGGGATTATGTTAGGATAGAGGAACAAGAAGATATAGTATGAGAGGCAGGAGGACTCAGACTGGGAGAGAGAGAGTCTAAATGCACTGCAGCTGCAAGTGGAACGACTGTTTGGTTTCCTGCTTGAATAATATCCGTTAGTGGGAAGCTGGTGGGAGAAAGGTGAAAATATCATACGAGGAGGAGGAAATTCTGGATTAGATGTTTGGAAAGATCAATCACTACAATCAATTATGAGGAAACTAATAAAAATGAAATAATCATACATAAATATAGTCGTTAAAAATACATTTTTTTATCCTACAGGAAGTAGATTTACAAATTAAGCAAAAGAAACTTTTCAATTTTAAAAAAAAAAAAAAAAAAATCTCCTAAATGAATAAAACTAAATGATGGGGAGAAAAGGGTGAGATTTGTAATGTGAGCAATGAAAAGAAGGCAGAAAGAGGAGAGAAGAGTCCCGGGTTGATTATCATGTAGAGTCCAGCTGGCACAACATGATGTTCTTCACCACTCGTCCCTTTTGAATATCTCACACACACAAACAAACAAACAAACAAACACGGCGGCTTCATATCTACACACTCCTCCCTCGTTCCGTCTCTGCTTGCCTCACATCAATCCCGTCTACTCCCAAAATGATCGTCTGTTTAAGGCAGATTATCTTAGGGAAAGCCATCTATCGAATTACAATAGCACTACTTTGTCCACCTAACCAGACGCCATCTCTGGAGTGTGTGTGGAGGAAAACCAGTCAACATTTAACACATCCAAGTATGTTTTTGTATGGTTAACCACTCCTGCCATACACGTCATTAAACCTTTAAACACCAACAAGGAAGAAACTCCTGCGAGAAAGGACAGTAAAGGGAAATATGACGTTTTCTTTTCCTTTGCTGTTAAAATATTCCAGCCTTCTGCTCTAAATTTATTTGAATTCATCATCATAGCGTGATATAATCTTCTTTAATTTGTAAACAAATTTCTCTAAGACGTGGACAATAAATGGTAAATTTATAGTGATTTACGATTGCGAAAGAAGGCGACTGCTGGGCAATCCGACTCCAACCATATTTAAAATTGTTCCTAGTGATCTTCTGATCATAATTAAGAAGTTTTCAGGCAAAATGAAAGAAAAAAAGTCGTTTTCTAAGACATATTTTATGTGGCAGTAGCTCATTAGAAATGCACTTCTGGGTTGTGGGCGGGACTGTTGTCACAGAGCAGCCCCTCCCCCTCTCCGAGAGGTTTTCTTCCACGCCTCAAGCTAAAATTAGCTTAACGGTTGGATCAATCCAGTGATAAAGGTTTGAGCCAGTTCACGAGTGTCTCACCGAGTCTCGCACACCTAGCACCAGAAGCTCGATTTGAGCGACGCGGCGTGAATTGGGCGGGACAGCCAGTATTTGAATATCTGAAAATTCACCGTCGCATCTGCCAATCAGGAACGTTTTCAGTAGATACTAATTCAAAGCGAGCGATTTTGTCCTGAACTTCCATCTTTTGCATTTATCCGCTGCATAGGCGCGACAGATTACCGATTTTCACTTCCGCGGCATAGCTCACTCGCTCAATAAATGCCCTCATCGAGACATAAAAAAAAAAAAAAAAAGGAAAAGGTCTCCTGATTTTATTTTTTGTCCCCCGGGTTAATACGAGACAGTGAACCTCCAAGCTCGGCCACAGAGACACAGAAACATAGTGGAAGCGGCTGTCATACAGACAGGCCCTGTACCGGGAAGATCTTTTATTAATAGTCATATAAACCCAAACATGTAGACATGATTGACGATGTTTTTGTAGAACAAAATAAACATTATTTATTCCTCAACATCCTCTGTGTCTTCCATACATACTAAGTTTATAGCGATTATCCTAAAAATATTCGCTGGTAGCTCCTCCCACAGGCGGCCGTGGCGTCAAGCCAAGGAACAGGCGATGAGCAGCGAAATTCGAGGCGCGACAAACGATGGGCGGGGCACGGGAAATTGTCGCGGTTTGATGTGAATTCACCTTCAGCGTGAGCGGACCAGGGTGCACCAGAAAAGATTTTGCCACGCCCATTTCAGTAGATGCATTTCCTAGCATCCAGTTTTCTGACACAATACGATCCGTATTAAAAAATACTCAGAAATACAGTTTTATTGATACATGTTTTTAATTGGAGTGAGTCTTAAACGAATCAAAGCCTTTTACGATTCACGTAGTTCGCCTATTGAATTGAGCCTTAATGTTTGTGTAAATGTAAACGTGGGTATAATTTATGTTGACCTTCATTTAAACAAATTTGTTGAAGTAGTAACAATGTACTCGTTTTGTTCAAGTAACACAAGTCATACTGTCATTGATCTCTTGATTGTGCAGCCATATTTAAATCCAACCTTTAGCATCACTTTTAGTACATTATCACTGAAGTGTAGTTCTATTTTTATGAAGATTAAATACTTCTACAAACAAAACATTACTCCTGAAGATATTTGTAAGTGTTCTGTTCTAGTCCAGATGATCTAGTTCATCTGACCTTAAATGTCATTAGTATAAGAGAGCGTTGATGTATGTGGTAATCTTAAAAATGTATGGCTAAAATGTTTTCAAAAACACCTTCCACTAAACATTAAGCAAGGATGTCTTTAGCAAAGCCTGAAGCTATCCTACCTAAAAATAAATAAACAGCATGTGTACAACCCTATTAGTGCCAGCAAAACATTAAGACGTGCAGAATCAGAGATCGGCGCCAACAAACAGCCCACTCCCCCCTTCTTCCAAAGACGGAAAGTTCTTCTGACTTGTAATTAGAAGAATTTTTACGACTGTTGCCAAGACTACTTAAGAGAATAAAGTGGTGGAGAACGGGAGTGAGGCGGCGCTCTTCAGCCGAGGGGCCTCGTGAGCTACAGGCCCTCTCCCCGAACAATCACAACAGCTCAACTTCGGATCCATCTGCAGCGTGAGCGGGCAGACGCTCACATGAGCGCATTATTCATAGAGGGCTGAGAGGAAAGGGGAACGGAAAGGGAAGCATCGCTGCGGTTTGGGAAGGTCAGGTGATTGAGGAATTTGCCGCACGTTGCAGACGATCGATATCTTCCTTCCTTTCTCTTTCTGTCCTTACACTTTTTTTTTTTTTTTTTCAGGCAGGAATGCTAAGATGTGACAGCATTGACTGCTAGCGACCACAAAGCGATCTATAGCAGCAAGTCAATCAATTAAAAGCGCTCACCTCAAAGCTAATCTGCAGTGAGTCGTAATGTCTTTGGAGGATCTTGCGTGCACCTTAAAATAAAAGTCTAAACGGGCATAAAATTAATATCATAAAGACACTTTGTTTCTGCTGCATAATCCTCTACACATTGACACTAGTGTTCTCTATGAGATTGGTGTGTTTTTGCACTTCCTACTTCAGCATTTAGTCCATCAAGAGGAGTGGAAGTGCTCTGTTGGCTGCAGAGGAAACTGCAGCCACTGCTGCCACCTTCAGGTTAGAGGAGGAACTGCAGGTGGAAGAAGTCAAACGTTTCTACACTCAACCCAACTTTTCATGCATGTGATAGAGCACATGTGTCATGTGGTCCTCGGGGGAATTCTATCTGGCAATCCAAATCATTTTATTTTATTGTTATTAATGGCCCAATGTTATATTGGACTTGTTTTTAAACTGTATAATTTTGACAAAATGTATTTTCATGGAGAGTAAAATATTGAAAGTTATATAAGGTTTTAATTGATTCATTCTGGAATAATATCCCTCCCTTTTTATTATTGATATTTATGTTAAAAGTTAGTTTTAAAACTTGGTGTTTTGCTAGCTTTTTTGGACTATTTTAGCATTTACTGATTTTTTAGAATATTTTGGAATTTAGATAATATTTCAACTACATGCTAAATTAGCAGTTTTGGCTAATTTAGACCTTTTAAGCTTTTTAGGCTGTTTTGGAAATTAGCTAATATTTCAGCTAAATGCTAGCTATTTTGGCTACTTTAGGCTTTTGTTCCAGGAATTTTTTCGTTTATCTTTTTCAGCTAGATGCTAGCCGTTATAGCTAACCTAAGTTTTTGTTTTTTGTGAAAATTTGGCATTTAGCTAAAATTTTAGCTGGCTATCAGCTTCAGCGTTTTCAGCTATCAATTTCAGCATCTTCAGTGGCCAAATTAATCTTCAGCATTCACACTACCATTATTGCAGGTATTGTTGTACATCTAGTTCATAGTTATGTTAAAAGGTTACGGTTTTAAAGTCTAAAAAATGTATTTTTAGAGCGTTCAATAAATGTTTATCTTGTTCGGCCCGCGATTTAAGGTGTGTTTCGGATTTTGGGCCCCCTGTGCGATTGATTTTGACAAAAATGGATAAAATTTGATATCAGTTAAATTAATCTTTAAACAATTTGCTATCCAAAACAATAACTTTTTTAACCAGAGAAAAACTGCATCACTTACTTTTGATAATTTTAAGTAAAAAAAAAAATACCTACAGTTATAATCAACCTCTTCTATCATTCTTTAATAAACTTTAAAAATAAGATATACGTGATTTTAAAAGTGCGTTACGTCCAACAAATGTAGACATTTGACAAAATTCTACTGCAGTTCACAGCTGTGAAAGTCACAGAAAAGCAGAGGAAGAGGCCCGAGGAAAGACAGCCATTCTGTCAGATGTATACAACAGAATTATGTCAATAAACAAAACTGTTTCACAGTTCACAGCAAACAATGGTGTCCATTTGTAGCTACTGTATGCGTGCGAGTGCGTCCGAGTGTGCTCGTGTCCTTGCGGTCAGACACATCTCGCTGCACAGAAAGGCCTTCTGTAGCCTTGGTCTGTTCCTGTATGATTGTCCTGAGCAGGCAGTGATGTCATCTGCCCCAAAACTCTCAGACACAGGAAGGACCGGACCAAAGACACGCTGCACTGGAGGACTCTGTACTCTTGTTTTTCTTTTCTTCTTACCAATTGTGACATGTCCTCACAATCGGTAAGAAAAAAGATCAAACTTTCTCTGATAACAAAGCATTCGGGATAAAGAACACAGATTGTTGGTATCAATGTGATTCTCAAGCAACTACAGCATTCAAAGAATGATCCTTGATACTTTTACTTTGAAAATCACCTCCAAAAGACTCAATTAACTGTAGTTGGAAGATTGTGTGCACTTTAAAAATGTCTGTTAGTCATTGCAAAGGAACTGTGTGCTTAAGAACAGAGTTGACTAGAAAAAAAAATGTCACATTCACATCTAGAACCTCAAATTTTCCAATATATCTCTATTGACTAAGACATTTAAGCAAAGTTTTTAGTCAGTATTTGGCTCAGCAACATGCTTTGCTTACATTTCTCTTTGGGCATTAAAAGATGTGTTTTATGTTGTCTTTTTAAAAATTAAAGTAAGATTCTTCCATTAACTGTATATGAGAACTGGACTGAGTGGCCCCTCCCTTCTAGCGTTCCAAACAGGAAGAACTTGATGGTTCTAAGAAACCCCGATTGAGAAATAAACAGCAATTAATCAGTTATTGCTCTGCTATTTTTAAAGATATTCTTGGCAAATCCTAATTTTTTTTTTTTGTTTTTTAATGGGTCATTTGCACGACCTACTTCCGCATTCGGTAAATAACCGATTTCCGGTTGGAGCACTGGGTTATTGTTTATCTGAGAATAGCGGAGTATTTGGACTTTAAAAGATGTTTTTCTGAGCTACCAAGAGTAACTATAAATGGCGTTGTACGTTTTTCTTGCAAAATACTCCAAAATAAAAATGGAAAAAGAATTTAAATTGTATTTGTCGTCCTACCTAGCAAACTACGAAGGTATCTTGCTAAGTTTGGTGTTATTTGCACATAGTTTCGTGCGACCAGCTCTAAAGCTAAATTCATGTTGGCGACACGTAATAAGTGCAGGCAAGATGCAGATTACTGCGTTTTTTCATGTATTTTATGTGAATCTAAACGCTGTTACTGGTCGCAGTATTAAAAGAAGTCCCGTTAGCTCTCACGCAGCTGCAGATGTGGGAACCATTTGGAGCATTAACCAGAACCGGAACCATAATCATAACCTTAACCTTTCCTCCGGGTTCAGAACTGACTGGAGTGTTTAGAAAGTTAGGAGTGAAAACCGTTGTCACTTTTCATTTGGGCTAATGCCAACTAGCATGAACGACGCGTGTAATTATCGCTGTTTTAATCTTTATGACCTGTTAGTTGTGTTTAAATGACTCCACAGCAGAGTGTTTCTAAATTTGTGTAAATGTAATTTTCAGTGTCAGGTAGAATCAGTCTGAGACGAGATTCTCTTTCCTAAAACGTCTCAACACAGGCGAGGTTACCGTTAGCGCACGCTGCTATCGCTCCATGAAGAAGGCAGAGGCTCCTCATCATCAGCAGAGAGTACGATCGTAAGTCCAAAAGTCACTTCAAAGTTCATTTACACATTCAAGGTTCTGTTGAACAGGGTTTAAATGTTCTGACATGGCTGCGTTTCCTCCCAGGGAGTCACATGATCGTACAGTACATGGTAGCGTTCGTGAGTACTGGCTGTTTCGTGTTTCAGGAAGGAAACTTTGCCTTTTTGGATATCATTGTGTATACACATTACAACAAAACTAACACACAATAATAATGAAAGTAAACCAATACCAGGGATAGTACACAGAGATTTGGTAAGTACACGCCACAACCTGTGCACAGAGTCCAATACAAGTTATTCATATTACAAACTGGCCAATCAGATACCTCAATAAAACAACATGGTTTCACGTCAATCGTTCAAAGCATTTGACAGATTTCAAGTAGTAGGGGTGTGGCCTTTCAACAAGCTCACCCCTGATTGGCTAAAGTGGTCACTATTGAAGAGTTGGTTCAGACCGACTCGGACCAATCGCTGCTTTCTGATGATTTCTGGTTCCAACATGGTGACACCCATATTGCTAAAAAATGGAATCGACTTCATTTCTTTTCAAAATTGGAAGTAAGCATCAACTGTATATTCACTGGAGAATACAACCCTGCCCCCTCATGTTTCCAACAGGAAGTACTAGTGAAATCCAAGAGAGTCAAAATGAGAACTAGGCAGTTATTACTCAGTCGTTCAACTTGTCAAAATACCCATTCTTACTCCGATACATTCTTCATAACATTTTCTTTCTAATCCTATTTTCTTTCCCTAGATGTTATTTCTTTATTCCAAGTTATTTAAGTTAGAAACTGACCAATCAGATGGCTCAGTAAAAGCATGTGGTGCCCGCTGGCCCCACCCCCAATGTTTGATTGACAGATTCTCCAGAGCTCACTTTCAGTGTGGACTTTAAACAAGCTCGCGATTGGCGACGATATGACTCAGACGACTCGGACCAATCACTGTCGATGGGTTTCAAAATGGCGGATATTCAGGAAGTGATGGCTTTGGCCTAAATTTTCTTTGGAAGACATCACGCTCATTCTGTCCAGTTCTCTTATACAGTCAATACATCCATTTTTTTTTTAGTATACATATTTTCCTAATTTCTTTCTTTTATCAAAACAAAAAAACATAATCACATAAAAAATAGATTTTCATCTATTTTAAAACAGGATTTTTAAAATTATTGTTCTTCTTTATTTTTATATTTTCCAGATTTTTTCAAACATTTAAATACTTGTTTCTATTTGTGACGTTAACACCTTGTTTTGTCCAGCGAAATAATATCTCTATAAAGTAAGTCATTTTTTATGGATGACATCACCCTTACTCTGTCCAGTTCTCTTATACTGTTAATAAAAAATTTTTAGTATGTACATTTTTATAATTTCATTCTTTTAACAAAACAAAACACATTAAAAAAATAGATTTTCACACATTTTAATACAATATTTTATTTTATTATATTCATGAAAAAATATCCAGATTTTTTTCAAACCTTTAAGTAGTTTCTTCCGTCGCTCTTTTAACCCTGCAGGCCTCCTAAATTCATCAGCACAGCTTTCCCCGTTTCAACAGCCTCATATGAGAATGTTAATAACACATCAAGCACCATAGATAGTTAGCAAAAATCATTTTCCACATCTGCAGTGCCCGCTCTGAGCTTCTGCCCTCTTATATCTGCTTGTGTGTGAGCTCTCCTCACCTACTTTTTTTTTTGTTCCACAAATGACAGCGCTGTGGCTAATAAGCACTCCTGCGCATTTTGACTACACAACAAAAGCTTAATGAAAAAGTCACACAACAATGGCGAGGACAGAACAGTGGAGAGCTTTAGCCAAACTGTCACCCGATAAACACCGGCTTTGTAAGTCTGACTGTCCAAAAAAAAGAACACGTCACCTGTGCACCTGTGAACAGAACCATTATGTTCACAAAAAATTAATTCACTAATAGAAAAGACGTTTTCAAGTTGGCTAAATCAAGATTGCAAAAAAAAAAAAAAAGTGTGAACTGTGTCGCACACACAGTATAACTGGCTGTACAAGCAGGGTTTAATGACAGTCCCCTAACAATAGGGAGCGGAGCAGCCCAGCTATCTGCCTGTCAAACAATGAAGGGGGTTCTGCTGAAGAGCTTGTCAGCACCAATACATGTATGCACGCGTGCAGACGCGCCGAAAAATCATCATGAAAATAAAAATATGAGCCGCGGAGTACGTGCACACGTGCGCGCCAGCAGCCACACACACACACACACACACAGAGAAACGGGTAATTCAGAGCGCTGCCATTTGTGTGAAGAGCGCTCCGTTTTTCAGACTGTGAGTGGAAGTGAATTTGCTTTTTCTGTCGAGTGCAAGTCAGGTTGGATTAAATAACACTTGGCCAGTGCTGATGGGTTATCACTGTGCATTTGTAGATATGTTTGTGTATGCCTCAACAGTGATGAAGCCTGGAGGCCCGCGGATCTGATGCGGGAACCGTCATCTTCTGCTGTCGGTTCCAGCCGTCTCTTCGCCTTCTTTCAAGGTGTCCTTTGACTTCTTTCTTCCTCATCAACTTTCACTTTTTTTTTCTGTGTTTTTTTGTTTTTTCAGCCTCTCCTCTAATACTTCCTCCGTCTTACAGAACAGACTTTACTAAACTAACTACAAAAAAAAAAAAAATGTAAGAATTGAGCATTTAAAAGGCCTGGGCCTCTTCGGAGGCCAGATTTATTGATTTTTCATCAAACACGGAGAGGCTCCTTCAACCGTAGAGTAGTTCCTGCTTTTCTTTGTTTTGTTTTTTTGCATAAAGAAATAATAATGAAGGTTAAACTAGTTGATCTTTACCTTTTCACACCAGAAAACACAAACTCTTTGTCAACTACTTTTGATTATTTAAGAAATTAACATGATCCTAATAGATTCTGATATGGAGAAAAGCAGTTTTTCTGCCACGCTTCACAATAGTAAAGTATCTGAATAAGTTGGTTTACATTCATTTCGTTAGCACTTCACTATTGTGAAGCTTTCTCTTGGAATTATGTAAACAGCCTAAATGGTTGAAGAGTTATGGTGTTAAAGGGTGAATTGACGTCCAAATTCCTTCTTAAAAAAAAAAAATTAATGCAGCACTATCTGGCGTTCTAGACATTAAAAGCAAACTGCAATTAGGATGTTTCACAAAGTAAAACCCTAAACAATCCAAGCATTTTATGACCATTTATGAATTTATTGCGTTCTGATGATGAAAAACGTGGATGGTGTATTAGAAAAAAGCAAAAAAAACATTTTTGTGTTAAAACGCAATGCATTGTGGTCCATTCCCAAATCTACTGGGCACCAATGCATGCTGGTTTTTTGCTGAGGATTCTGGGAAATTTCAAGTTCACTCGATTTTGACACAAATAGTGAAAGAGATTTTATCTCTTTTTTCTTTTTTAAATTGTTTCCTTGATCTCTTTTGTTTAAGCCCTTTATTTTAGCCCTAATTGTTCACAATTGTTACAAATTCATTTAGTTTAGCTTCACAATGCACTTTTGAGGGCAGACCAAACCACCTGGACAGCATGAAACAACAACTGCCTCCAGTTAGAGTGTTAGTGTCCTCAGTTTGGTGACAAAACAGCAGAAAACAGTCGTCCTCTTTCCACACAACATACATTAGCATCTACAAATCCTCATTTTACATCATCGTCTCACACAACTAACTCCAAATGGTCTCTTTGTTTTGGCATTCTTTTTTTTTTTGCAATCAAAGTCCACTCACTAAAGCCTTGTTTCCATGGAAGCGGTCTAGTACAGTACTTTTTTCCACAAGTCTCTTAAATACAGCATTAAGGTTGTGATCTCTCTGATTAGATGGCGAATAAATTTAATTTAGTTTACTAAAACTATTAACGTCAAAGACACAAACCCCCCAGTTTTTCCTTTTAACCTTTATTATTTTCAGAAAAGATTTATTAAAAAAATATTTCTTTTCTAAGAACTGGCAAAAGGCAAGACCCTTAACACCAATGTTACAGGCTTAAAAATAACGGCAAAATATCAGTGCTATAAGTGATAAACACTCGTTTCATCATAGAACTCTGAGAATTAAAAAAAAAAAAAATCACAGATAGTGAATTGATTTGATTATTTCTGACATGTCTTATCAAAATATGAACTATTGCTTTGTCCACTTCAAAGTATTTTTAATGTGCGATGAAGTACACCATCGATCGACACCTAGAGAGCTCAGACGCTTGGGCCAGAGACAAGTTGACTTTAAAGTCTCTCTGGCATCTTTTCACTCATCTTCTTCTCTTTCACTCACTTCAGCACATTTGTTGTTCAGCTAATTCACCTAAAAACGCGCTGAGCCTGACACTCAGAGAGTAATACAGATCTCAAAGTGTTCAATTGGATGGATTTAAGGGAGCTGCAAAAATGAGAGGTCTGGACAAGAGAACAAAGAAAAGGACCAAGAAGTCAGAGTAAAGCAGAGAAGAGTAACACTAATGGTTTCTGGATTGCGGTTGGACGGGGAGTGAAGCAAAAGATCAGAACATAGCACTTGATCCTGTAGCAGTTTGGTGATTTTATGAGAACACCGATGACCCGATGACACCACCACCTGGTTTAGGATAGAATGATGGAGCGTGTGTGGGAAGAAATCGTACACACCTGCAGCAGTGGAAGATAAGCGGAACTGAATAAAGTCCTTCAGATGTTTATGAGAACTTTTATACATAACTAAGGCAAAAAAGAACTTTAGATAATTTGGAACAAGCTTGAATGGCCAAATGTAGTCTCTACAAATAAATATTTCTTTATTTGTCCTTTTATTTGGTTATTAGAATGTGTATTGTGTAATTTGATGGAGAATATTTTTAATTTAACTAGAAAAGTTGCATTAAATGCAATAATGCTACTGTGAATGCTTTTTTTGCTGGAAATAGCGACACAATTTACGTTAATTGATGAAGGGATTTGCTGAAAATGCAAAAGATATTTGCAAAATGTTAAATTTGCTTCAAGAGTTTTACCTAAATTTCTGAAAAATTTGTAGTAAAATATACGCAACATTTCCGCTCTCCAAGGATTGTTTACATAAAGTGGGGTCATCTGGACCCAACAAGACCGAGCGCTGAACTTTTTTCTTCAATGACTGTTGATCTTTACTGGTGTCCAATGACAGATTTGAAGTCTTGTACACTTGTCCACTTTGTCATGGAAGGGCTGTTTGCTTTACTTGTATATTTGTATTTTTTTCAATTCTTATATTTGTATTTTTAGATTCTTATGCTTATTTTGTATTTTTGTACTTTTAAATTCTTATATTTGTATTTTTCAAATCTTATTTTTTTTTTTGTGTTGTGTTGTTTGTAACAAAGAACAATAAAAATAAAATAAAAATAAAAAAGGGCTACTGCCTTAACGTAAGGGTGGGGGTCATCTGGACCCTATAAGAGAGCACGGAGGTTAAAAATCCCTAATATATGTCAATTTTGTAAAAAATATGGAGTGCATTGCTTAAATATGAGCTGAACTCCAAATGAGCCCAAAAACCTCAGTAGATGCCAAATTAGCCAAAGAAGCTAGCTTGTTGCTTAAATACTAGCTAAACTCCAAAATAGCCTAAAATTCCTCAATAAACTAAATTAGTAAAACAACGTTAGCCTGTTCCTAAATAAGAGCTAAGCTCTAAATTAGCCTAAAAACCTCGGTAGATACATAAATAGCCAAAAAGGTTAGCAAGTTGCTAAAATGTTAGCTAAACTAAATTAGCACAAAAAAACCTCAGCAGATACCAAATTAGCTTAAAAAGCTTGCGCATTGCTTAGATACTAAACTCCAAAATAGTCAAAAACTCTCAATGAAATATGTAAAAAAAATATTAGCATGTTGCTAAAACACAAGCTAAACTCTAAACTAGCTTAAAGAACCCCACTAGATAACGAATTAGACAAAACGTTAGCATGTTGCTAAAATATTTGGTAAACTAACTTTTTTGAAAATTACTTTAAAAGATGAAAACATAGTCCATGACTAAATTTAAAGGCTTGTTGTTAATCTGTTTAAAATTTTGAGTTTGAAGATTTTATTATTTATTCCCCATGAAGCATGATTTGCTCCAAGAACCATAAAGTTTACGAATACCAAAATTACAAGCAGTAATGTCCTGAACAAGCTGAACCTTTGCTGAAGTGTGATTGAAATTTTTACGTGCTGAAAAACTTAAGGAAAGGAGCAGAAGAATCACTATTGTGTGAATGCTATAAAGCATTCACACTTCAATATTTTAGCCACAGGCTAGCTGTTTTGGCTAACTTAGGCTTATTTTTAAGTTTTTTATGCTAATTTGGAGTTTAGCTAATATTTCAGCAACATGCTAGCTGTTTCGGCTAATTAACTTTTTTCAGTTTTTTTTAGGCTAATTTGGAGTTTAGCTAATAGTTTAGCCTTATGCTGTTTTGGCTAATCTTGACATTCTACCATTTTTTTTAGGCTATTTTGGAGTTTAGCTAATAATTCCGTAATATGTTAAGTGTTTCTGCTAATTTAGAATTTTTTTCAAGTTTTTCAGAATAATTTGGCATTTCACAAATATTTCAGCTAGCCATCATCTTCAGCGTTTTCAGCTATTAGCTTCAGCATTTTTAGTTAGCGATTTCAGCATCTTCCGCTATTAGCATTAGCATCTTCAGCGGCCACATTCAGCTTACAGCGTTCACTCTAGCATTATCGCATGTAACCCTATATATAGAGAGAGATTTTACTTATTTATTTATTTATTTTCTATGAAGATTACAGAAATGAATTAGTTAAGATTTGGCCATGTGTGGCTTTCTGGAAAACCGGTAATGTTTACATTTAGGCTGTTATACTTTTTCTGTTATACTACAAACCGACCGCGTTATGTGGCCCTCATTAGAAAAGGTCTGGTAACCCACACTCTAGACCAGGGGTGGGCAAACTACGGCCCGGGGGCCACATGCGGCCCCTTAAGCTACTTAATCTGGCCCTCCAAATTAAAACACATTGAATCAAAAATCCTAATTATTGTTTTATTTTCATTGTATTTCTGGTTTCTTCTCATGAATGGTGTTGTTTCTCTGACGTTCGTGTGTGTTCCTTTCTGAGTCAGATGGTGATCTTTCGGATTATTCCTACACCACATAAATGCAGCATTTCTTTGAGTTCACATTTTCCTCTGAAGAACATCAACATTGGATCACCCAAAAGAGAACAAAAATCAAACTTTAGAAATTAAAACTCCCAAATTTTCTGTTTTTAAATTAATATATGTGAATTTGAATCCAAATTAAAGCATGTTTTTCTCTAAATTCCATATTATTTTTTTAGTTTATGAGGTTGATTACCAAATCTCTTCTTCCATCTGCTCCTTGTCCGGCCCTTATGACAAATTTTAGAACCCTTTGTGGCCCACGGGTCAAAACATTTGCCCACCCCTGCTCTAGGTGGTGACCGTAAAAATAATGGAGTCCCAACATCAGTCACGCTTACAAAGAATTTATATTATCTTTTTATTCTCAACAATCTAAATGAACAACCAGGGAAGTGTGATTTGATCAGTAATGTTCCAACCTTCTAATGTTCTTCAAATAGACAAGTTTAATGTCATGGTCGACCAGGTCAAGAAGATTTCAGAACTGCTTTTATAAGTGGATGTTTTGACTGGTCAGTGTGTTTGGACGTTGCAAACCAATTGAGCAGAAATAAAATACATGTTTGATAACTTTAATTAGCGACAATGTCAATGTTCTTCTGCTATACTAAGGAATCCTGTTATACACCGTGAACCCGTGTATGCTTTCTATTTATGGGAAGTCGGAGAGCATGAAGGTACAAGGTTTGCTTATGCGTTTAATGCTGATGTATTGTGTATTTCTGTAGGTGTGTGTTTGTCTGTCCCATTGAGTCTAATGGTCCCTGGAGGCAGGCCAGCGTCCATCAGCAGACAGCAGGCATTAGTGCTCTACCCGAGTATCGATGGACCACCGGCGCTTGACAGCAGGCCCCTCCCTACGGTCACAGGACAAGATGGGTATATGCATGGCTGTGTGTGTACGTGTGTGTGTGTGTGATCATCTGTAATAGACACAAAATGCTTTTGATATATCCATATATACACACAGAAATGGAGATGTCTGTGTGAGTTTGAGAGATTGATACGGTTGTGAATGACCCTTAACCTTAGGCTATGCATCAAAGCCCTGTGTGTGTCGATGTGTGTGCCCATGTGTGTGTCAGAATGAGGGGTCGCCAGGCTGTCATCGATCTCACACACACCAGGCCAGCACTTAACACTTGGGCTGTAGCGACTAATACACTCACACCATCTATTACAGCTCTACTGGAGGCACAGCATGTGTGTGTATGTGTGCATGGCCTACTGCCAAACCCTTGCTGCTTTTGTTCAATGGCAGCACACTAGATTACACATATAATAGTGTAATGATATATATCCATTAGACATTCTCTTCTTCTTTGTCTTTTATTTTTTTTATTTCTCCTCCATCCCATTTAAAGTGGACGTGTAATATCATTTTGTCTTGAAAGATTTTTTTTGTGTTGTTTCTTATTTTTCTATTTATGTTAAACTTCCATGTAAAGGGAGACACTAGTAGTATATAAAATAACAGCCCCAAATACAACTCATATCTTAATATTCAGCTTACAAAACTCTTCAAACAAGTAGAAAAAGGAAAGAATTGTCTTGACTGTGCTTGATGGAATAGATTTGTTTTTCATTTTCATGGCTGTCAAGATGTTAATCAACTGTAATGTCACTAACCTTGGCCCTACTACAATAAGACTACGGTCACATATCCCAAAATGCCACCCCTAAATGCAAGTTTCTGGAAAATTCAAGAGTTGGTTTACATACTGGGCAATGGATTTAAGAAAAAGTTACAATTTCAAAATTTTTCTCTAAAAGTTGACATCTGTCAAAGCTACATCTCAAGGTTCCAGTCAAGTCAGACAATCATCCGACAGTCGGCAGCCACCTGGAGGTATATGAAAAGCGGCCATTTTCCACGTCCAGTAAGAACTGGACTAAGGAGGTAGCATTGGTATGACCCAATCGCAAGAAACATCCACAGAATTGTTCAGAAATACACAGGATAGTTTAAAATTTAGCATAAATTTAGTTGAATCCAAAAAAGTTTACAACTCGATTACAAGATTTTGAGTCAATACACTCAAGTTTAAGAAATATTTCTGTATTCTTACAGCTTAGACCTGATAAGAACAGCAACCTCATCTTTGTTCAAGATGGCTCTTAACTAACAATTTTCTCTAATAAGATTTAAAGACAGCATTCTGCACAAAGGCACCACTCAGACGGTTTAAAGTCTTGGATATATATCTAACTACCTGACCTTTGTAAAGACATCTTTTCTCACCACTCCTTTCACCGGCGTGTGTTTTAGACAAAATGATTTCGTACCATTGTTAACGACCATAAAACATTTTCACAGGTTCGCAGAGAGTGAGCACTCTAAAGTAAGACCAAATTTCTTTCAAACCATAATGCGGCAAGTGGGTGCCAACTGTTCGAGAGTCTGGATCAGATCAACACTCAGAAAAATATAAGTGGGCATTCATAACCGCATAATAGTTGTTTTTGTTGCTGAATGGCCAGCGGTTGTTAAGGCTCACTAACGTAATGGTAGATCTGATAAAAAACTGCATACATCTTACATTAGAGGAAGAAGAAAGAGAGAGGAACGAGTCAAAGCATCTAAGATGGAGCTCTACTACCAGTGCAAAGGGTAATAGATGGTGTAGAATCATTAAAAAGACATATGTTCAAAAAACAATATATTTGAGATGAATTAGCTAAATTAAATATTCATTTTAATTTTTTTGGCCATTTTTTTCTTTTTCCTCAACATATACATTTTTCCTTTATTCAATACTTCATTACAGGACTTTAAGAACCAATTTACCTCTTTGTTTATGTAAATATGATCGTCACAGACTTCCATAGCAGTTGCTTTGCTATCCCCATTCACAGAAGACATTTTTAAGGATTTGCTGCTTGGAGACGACCTTTCTGCTTTAATTAAGTCATAGGATGAAGGTTTAAGTCAATGTTAGGAATCCCATTTAGTGGTAAAGTTTAGGTTCAAGTAAGTTCTGAATGGAAGGGGGTGGATAAAGTAATATTGTTGTATTTCTGATCATTTCTTGGCTTTACCAGTCCTACAAGTCTTTTTACTCAATACTACCATGATCCTTTGAGTTTCAAAGTTCACATGGTTAGAAGTTGATATTTGGTAGAAATACTAAACATTCTAATATGGTTTGATTTTTATTTTTTACGACAGTTTTAAGTCATTTTTGTGGATCTTGTGAAATAAAGAATTTGAACGCTCCATGAATATTAATGTCCAGCATTGAAATAAATAGATGAGTTAAAAATGTTTGCATTATGATCTTGAGTGTATTCAGACTGGACACATTTTGTTTGTTTAAAATGAGCCAGAGTTTGTTTCCCCTGATAATCCGGAACACATTTTTAGTCTTGTGGAACCTGGTCCAGGACCAGGAACTCCTCCCTGACCCATATTTTGAGATGGTCTCTGGTTCGTTTCCAATCGGACTGAACTCCGGTTCAATCAGTTTCCTCAGAATGAATAGGCTCTGTGCTTGGAATGGAGCAACTGGACCAAAACGGCCAAAATTGCCGGGTAGAGATGAGACACAGCAACTCATTGAAATTTGGTTGGTTGAATACAGGTTTTACCGTGATACACATTGCTTCTCACACTGTTTGCTCTGCGATCTATTTGTCACAAACTCTCTTAGCCTTCGTCTCCTCGGTAACCATCTTGCAGCATGCCTCCACGGTACCAAAGTGACAGTAAAAAGTCTTGTATCTTAATACAAACGTTCAAAATTGGTCAGGAAAATATAAAGTTTGAATAAGTGAACCATTTCGACGAGGATTGCAAAGCTTAGGACTTCCATAATTCCTTCTGTAGTTGCTTTGCTCCACCCTCATAACTCCTGGCCAATGACTGAAGAGATCTTTACTTATGTGGTTTTGTTTACAAGCTTTGGTTCAAAACAGGAAAGGCTGCTTGACAGTCATCTAAATACAGACCAAACGTAAGGTTCAGGACAGGATTTGGACCAAGGGTCTTTTCCAGTCTGAATAGATCCTTAGAATCATAAAGCCTTGTTGATATCTGATGGTTTTCCACAAACAGATAAATCCAAACTGGATTCAAATCTGCCAAGAAAAACAAATATTAGCTGAAATTAGAGCTGCCACAAACGATTATTTTAATAGTCGACTAGTCGCTGATTATTTTTTCCCATTTTCGACTAATCAGGTCATGACCAAACTGGATGTGAAGCACACATCTGAACCATCAGCTTTAAACTAACAAAATCTAGATATATAGCAATGATTATGTGATTATGCTAGTGTGAATACTCCAAGCAGAATTTGGCTAATGAAGATGCTAGTGCTGATAGCTGAAGATGCTGAAATTGATAGCTAAAAATGCTGAACTTGAGAGGTAAAAATGCTGAAGCTAATAGCAGAAAATGGTGAAGCTAATACCTGAAAATGGTGAAGCTGTTAGCCAGCTAAAATATTAGTTGAATGCTAAGTTAGCCTAAAACACTGAAAAAAGCCTAAGTTAGCCAAAATAGCTAATATGTAGCTGAAATATTAGCTAAACTCCATAATATCATAAAAAAACAAAAAGCCTAAATTAGCCAAAATAGATGGTATGAAATTGAAATATTAGCTTATGTCCATAATAGCCTAAAAAACAAAAAGTCTAAAATAGCCATATTGTAGCTGAAATATTAGTTAACTCCAAATTAGCCTAAAAAAACATAAAAGCCTAAAATAGCCAAAATAGCTAGCATGCAGCTAAAATATTAGCCAAACTCCAAATCAGCCTAAAAAAACATAAAAGCCTAAATTAGCCAAAATAGCTAGCATGCAGCTAAAATGTTAGCCAAACTCCAAATTAGTCTAAAAATAGAAAAATCCTAAATTAGCCAAAATAACTAGCATGTAGCTGAAATATTAGCTAAATTCCAAATTAGCTTAAAAAAAACATAAAAGCCTAAATTAGCCTGAATAGCTAGCATGCAGCTTAAATGTTAGCCAAATTCCAAATTAGCCTAAGAAAATTGAATAAATGTCAAAATATACCAAAAAGCTAGCATGATGGCATTATAACTTTCATCCTTACTACATTCCGATTTTATATAAAATAAAGTAACGGCTAATCGACTGTTAAATTAGTCGTCGACTCTATTAATAGTCGATTAGTCGACTAATCGTGGCAGCCCTAGTTGAAATACTTGTTTGTACTTAAAGTGGTTAAAATCAAATAATGTTTTGGTGAATTTTGCTCTACGGGATTTTTGTTTTAAATCTTCTCGTCCACCAGTATCGTTACCCGTTAAGGGTTCAGTATCAACCTTTAAAAAGTCACTGAGGTTAAGGGACTTTTCACCAAACAACTTATTCGAGTGAGCAGGCTTGACAAGCACAACAAAGAGCCGCCTGTCCCCGTGCACACATGGATGGACATGGTGCAGTAAACACACTGTCAAAACACACATGCATTAGAATGAATCTGTGAGTGTCGCTTACTACTCAGTGTACCAATGATGTGAAAGTAAAGCAATGTCTGTGCCACTGGGTGCAATGGGCAGTTATCCACCTGTCTGCTACACACACACATATATGCACACACAAAAAGACAGTCATCCATCTAAAGCGCCTCACATTACTCAGCTCATCCATCCAATAGCAGCTTGTCAAAGCAGTCAGCTAACTGAAGCTAAATAATGCCCTGTACCCAACTGGGCATTATCTGCTAGACTAGCTAGCCTCTCACCACTGTTGCCCTGGGGCTAATGTCCAAATGAGATGGTTCATTTTCTGCTCTCTTGATGTCTCTCTCACACACAACCACTTTCGCTTTTATCATGTTTATCTTCATGACCTTGTCTTTTTTTTCCCCTATGGAGGTAAAGGACGGGGGAGGTAGAAGAGGGGCAGAAAAATGAGGAGAGAGGAGATAAGGGCTGATGGTCATGGCTGCTGGGTTTTTGTGTGGGCTGTAGAGGGGGCATTAAAAGGATTCAGAGAAAGAGGCAGACAGTAAAAACATATAGGGAGAGACAGAAGGCTCTAGGCCACAGACCGACTAGCCTCTTAGGTGATCCGATTGAGAACCGCAACCAACAAACTAAGAATAGCTACTAATAAATCCATCAGTTTAGACCCACCCTGCAAACACAAGAGTGCATGAATACATACAGTCAAACCAACAACGTACGCATTGGAATGAGAATGGGTTTGAACAGCAGTTATGTATGGGGTCAAATGAGGATCATCTTAAGATGAATAAAAAAACGAATTTAAAATTTGAAAAACAGAATTGTAACTGAAATTTATTTTTTGAAAAATTGAAAACAAAACATTTTAATGTGGGAAAAAAAACTGAAAACTTGAAATAAAACTTGAAAGTTTGAACAATATATTTTATAAAAAATTCAAACTGAAAACTTCACTTTCAGTTCTCTGTTTTCTGTTTCAATTCAGAGTTTTCGATTCCAAGCTGATCTTAATTTTAGGAGGGGCGGGGCTTTGACCTCATTGGCTACCGGGACATGTTTCGCATGGGGTGACAGAGGAGACTTCTCACAACACCTTTCCTCTATTTTGCTTAGCCCCTTAAATTTTTTATACTTTTCTCTCATTTTCTTTTATTCTCATTGCACAAACTTTCAAATTTAATTTGTTTTTTCAATATTTCTTTCAAGTTTTCAATATTTTTTTTCCAAATCTTTTTTTTTAAATTTTCAATATTTCCTAGAAATTTACAATATTTATTTTCAAGTTTAAAACTGCTTTCAAATTTTTATTATTTTTTGTATTTTAAATTATCTACAATCCCTGTTTTTCAAATTTTCAATTTTGTTTTTCATTTACATTAAGTGGATGCAGATTTGACCCCACAGCTTTGGGTCCATTGAACCCTTGTGCTCTCTTATGGGTCCAGATGACCCCCACCCTTATATTGATGTGCGATTCCTCCCATAACAAAGATGGACAGGATTGTATGTCTTACACAGACACTAGTGAAGGTAAAAAAATAATTGGAAAAAGAAGTTCAGCACGCTGTCTTGTGGGGTCCAGATGACCCCTCTTTTAAAGTAAACATGCCCAGGAAAGCACTAGGGTGAACAGTCATCCACATTGGATAAAACTGAATAAAAATCCACCACACTCAAGATTTTTAGGCAGATTTCATGGCGAGAAATCAGAAAATAAACACATGGATGTTTCAAAAAATGAATTAAAAATGACGTTGCGTTTCTACTTTTTATCATTGACCATGTCAACAAGGTTCGTCAAAATAAACAATACAAATTCAAAGACAAAATACTTATATGACAGTATCACTCGGATACTCCCGATCTAATCTAATGTGAGTATGAATATTCGTGACATCCAAGACCGCTGATTCGCGATCTTCACAAACAGAGATGTGCCAAGATATCGATATTGCGATATATCGCGATATTTAGCCCTGTGATTGATTGTCGATGGGTTCTCACCGAGTATTGATCTCTGATTTTCATTTGATTAGGCAGTAAAACGTTATATTCCTTTGGAGGTAGATAGGGGGCGCACGTTTAAAGACTGGCTGTTGTGAGCACCATTGTCTCCGGCAGCTACTTGAATTATTAAATTTTTGTTCCATTGTTTACAACAATTTTGCACTAATTAGAGACACGGCTGTTCATGTTTACTTTTGTTAACACTGAATTTTATAGATAATTCAATTGGTGTCAATGCTTGTCATAGAAAGTATTACTGATTTCAACAATGTTGCACTAAAGTGTTTATTTTTTAATCGTACAAAATTAGACAGAAGTCGATTACTTTGGTTGTGATCAAGCTAAAAAATAAATGTGAATACATTTCCCTAAAAAATATTTGTTCTTCTATATTATGCGAGTTTTCAGAGATTATTTTTAACCAATTATCGCAGTCTACTGATATTATCGATATTGTGAGCCATGTATCGCGTATCGTATCGTGAGGTAGCTGGTACTATTTACAAATATAGAAGAGTGCAGTAAAAAAATATATTTATTTAAAATGACAAACACCATTTCTATTTAAATTTTGGGGTTTTTATCAGTTTTGTTGATATTGATCTTCTGTTCTAAATACAAAGAATAAATTAGGGTGATTTAAAAAGACATGCAAACATTGTAAAAAGTAAGACTTGCTTGATTCATAAATCAAATTGGATCCACAGCCCTATAATGCTTGGGTTTAGTGTTACTCCTTGCTTTGAGTATAAGTTGACAACTTAGAAGTGGTCCCACAAAGAGTTATACAAAGACTTACAGCACCCCCAACAGGAGGACGGTGCACAAGAAGTACGACTGCACAGCCTCAAACACAAGTTTCATTGGAGACACTGCATGTTTTGGACAAAATAATAATAAAAAAAAAAATGTTCTATTTATGTACTCCTCTTCCTTCTCTTTGCTTGGGAACTTTGTACCCTTCACGAGTGTGTTATGTAGCTTATAGTGTTTGTGTAGTGCAGCTATAGCAGAGCACATGTTTTCCCACACACAGCCCAAACAAAGGCCAGGTGACAAACACATCTAAACAAGTGCAGGCGCACACCATGAAAGAGGTGCAATTAAGGCATCCTCCTCCAATTAACCAGCTCTCTAAACAAATCCACATTAGGCCCTCCATTGTGGCTGCGCTCAGAAACAACCACTTGGGAAAGAGGCATAAAAGCTCCAACTGTATTCCTCCTCGAGGACCCTGTGTGCGTGTGTGTGTTTGTGTGTGTCACACACTAACAGAATCTGGGCTGTTATGATTGTGGTGGTAATTGCACAATCACTGGTGGGTGAAGAGAGCAGGAGTGAAGCAGGGAGCAAAACCATGCAAGGGAGGACAAGAAAAATATATATTAAAAAAAACAACTGTTTACTAAATAATGAGGCCGGGAATCGATTAAAAAATTAACTGATTAATCGCATATCCGGAAAAAATTAATCGCGATTAATTTTTTTTGTTACAGTATTTGCCAGCCACTTATTATTTACAAATAACCACAATATGTGCATTTAGAACATTTAATTTTTAACCCTATGAGAGCCTAAAACTCTGTTTTTGTCTACTTTTGAATTTACGTCTGTAAACGTAACGACTACCTGCTAGCTTGTTTGATATCATTAAATCACCTATGTGACAGTATCTATATTTTGTCATTTTTCCATGTCGTATTCACCTACTACACATAAAATCCTGCAAAAATGGAAAATTCCATCTGGAAAAATTGGATTAATTTTTCTGTGGAAACCCCAAAAATGTTTAACAAAGTATTTTTGCAACATACAATGAAAGTTTTTGTTGTAATTAAAAAAAAAAAAAAATAAAATAGAACAAGAATAAAATTTGCCAACAAACTAACCATGTTTTTTAAAGAAAGTACAAAAAAGATGAAGGAAAAGTCACAAATTTCTCTGGGCCACATATATTTCTGTTGATAAAAGAGTATCCCAGACCTCACAGCTCCATGATGTGATCTTCATATGTGGCTACAGCTACCAGGGAGTCCAAAAAATAAGAATTTTTCTCCTACAAGAACTTTAGTTTTTCTTTTTTTACTCATAAATTTTCTTTATTGTAGTAAAGATTAAAGTTTTTGTGTTTGTGAAAAAGGATTAAATACATTTTTTTAGGAGAAGTTTGAACCAGAGTGATTGCTTAACAAGACTATAGTGATTCTCCTGCTCCTTTCCGTACGTTTTTCTGCACATAAAAACTGAATCACACTTTCAGTAATCTTGATATCAAAACGTTCATCTCGTTCAGGACATTACGGCTTGTATTTTTGATGTTCATAAACTTATGTCCATAAAATATGTTCAATGGGAAATGAATGAGAAAACCTTTAAATTTAGCTTTTTTACTGGGATTACCAACAAACCTTTAAATATATTCATAGGATGTGTTTTCATCTTTTATAGTAATTTAAAAAGAAAATTAGAGTTTAGCTAATATTTTAGCAACATGTAAATGTTTTTGGCTAATTTGTCGTCTGCAGGTGTTTTTTTAAGCTAATTTTGATTTTAGCAACATGCTAACGTTCTTTACTAATTTAGTTTACATAGGATTTTTTTTTAGCTATTTTGGAGTTTAGCTAGATTAAGCATAAATCTAGCTTTTTGGCTAATTTGTTCTCCACTGAGGTTTTTTTTATCCTAATTTAAAGTTTATCTTCTATTTTAACAACAGGCTAACATTTTGAGTAATTTAGTTTACTGAGGAGTTTTTGGCTATATGGAATTTAGCTAGTATTTAAGCAACAAGCTAGCTTTTTGGCTGATTTGGCATGTACTAAGGTTATTTTGGGCTAATTTGGAGTTCAACAAATATCTAAGCAATAAACTAAATAAAGTAAAACTTTAATTGAGGTTCAAACACTCAATATAATGTTGACAAAGACAGTTTATACGTTTGTTAAGCTTGTAAGCAGTTTATTCGTAGCCAATGGCCTCACTTCAAATCGTACTGAATCTCACTAAGTATGCTAATAAACTTTAATTGGCTAATTGTGCTAATAAATGTCTTACTAAAACCTTATAAGCACATTATTAAAGTTAGTTAATGTGTTAATAAACCTTGTTGTGGAATCTTATTAAAAAGTGTTACCAATATTTTTGCAAAACTGGCATGCATTTGGGATTTTTTAGCATTTTTAAAAATATTTTTTTTCAGAAATTTAGATCAACTTCAGCGCCCTTTTCATAAATCTTTAATGAAATTTTTTGTCTTTTAGCAAATTTAACATTTTACAATTTTCAGCAAATCCCTTCAGCAATTAAAGTAAATTGCGTCACCATTTTCAGCAAAAAGCTTCAACGACTACTTTCAGCAAAAAGCATTCACACTCGCATTATCGCAGGTAATGCAACTTTTCTAGTTGTTTTTTCTTAAAAAAAACTATAGAGGAAAATATATGGGTTGGAAATGTTTTCTTTAATGGTTAAAATTCATTTTTGATTTGTATTTTTGCAGTGAAAGCTGGAAAAAGTTAATTTTATACTAAATTAATCAGAATATATTTGCAGTTCATCATAACTTCTTTAGCCTCCCCCTCTAGTCGAGCAGTTAGGCATTTTCTCAGGGGGGAAGGCACTTGAAAACAGTTAACTGTTAACTTCCCCCTCAGAGGCCAGTTGCTAACATTAGCATGTAGCACATCAATTACTGTCATCACCTCCTTTAGCATTAGAACAGCCAAACTGACAGCCAAGGGCCCCTGTGGGGCCATTTAGAGAGTCTCCAGACAGAGAAAGGCTGACAGAGTGAAGAAGTGACTTTAGCAGTTTGTGCATTAAAGCTGTACAGTGAGTCACAAAGCAAGTTAATAGCTCTTCAGCTAAATAGCAAACACATTAGCCAATTCAACAAAGACATGTTGACAGGCTGAAGGCTGACAAGCAGCTGCTCCGCCTCTCTGGAGGGCTTTATGACAAAATACTCTCAAGTACCAGTAATTCCTATGTGCTCTGGTGATTTATTAATCACCCGCAGTAACTTGGTAGAAAAATATATTTTACATTTCCACCCAGTAGTTTCCTCTTTTAGAATAAATGGACTCAGTGAGAGCCACTACAATCACTCTGCAGCTCAGAAATCAAACCTGAGACACAGAAATTCATTCACTATTTTTATGTTTCAATAAAACAAGTGCGTGCTTTTCTTCTGTTTGTAAAGAAGGGAACAACATTTCCCGTAAAAATATTTTATGTTAAGAAACGAAAGCGCTCCAGTAGGCAATTCCCATAATGTCCGATCCAGTTGGCAGCCGCGCTAATCACATTACTCATCTATTTGCTTTGAACATCATTAGGGATTGTCGCAAATAGATTTGCACCGGCATGAACAAACACACCCATGCACTCATGTTTTTTTGAAAGTAAACAGCGCTGCACTCCATGCGCACAAGTGGAGAGCCAACCAAATTAATTGCTACACACACTAATCACCCGCAAATGGAAGCAAACTGCACGTGTGCCAGTATTCAAGCTACACGTTTATGTAGGATAATACTACAGAGCCAGCTTTATTCAACACGTTCTTGTGTTATTTCTCTGATGATGGAGGATAATTATTAAGAAAATTAAGCTTAAAACTGCATGTGAGTTTATGCAAACTGTTGTGAAGAGATCTGGTTTTTTTTTGCATTGTTGTAAAAATGTTTTAAATAAATTAAAAGCTTAATATAAAAAAGTTAAGAAGCCAGATCCTAAAAGAGCACATACAAGTAGAAATAAACACAGCAATTGAAAATAAAAATATGGCAGAAATGTCTCTTTTTTTTACTTTTAGACTTAACTTGTGGTCCAAGTGAAGCACTTGTGAGGATATTGTAAGTGTTAAATTGTCATAAGTACAAAAAGAAAAAAAAACTGACATGCTAAGACAAACTCATGGCAGCTTGAAGTTTTTAACAAATCAAATTGCGGCCTTGATCAATTGGATGGCCCCCTCCACGTCAACTGACCAATCAAATGGAGATGTGGATCTTTTGGAGAATATTTTACTTCAATTATGCAATTATGTTGAATTTATTTAGACAACTATGAAAATCGTCTTTTGAACATGTTCTTTTCTCATAATAGAGGACCTATGTCAAATAAACTGCGTATTCTGAGTATTTCTTAATTTAAATTGTTCTGGATCAGAAAAGTGGATGCTTGAAAATGCTCAAAATAATGACAGAGGAACTGAAAAAGGCGTGCCAAAGTCTTCCCTCCCCCAGCGCGCACCCTGCCCCCGCTCGAGACATCATGACGAGCTGTAGCAAATTGTGAGTCTGGCCAGACCGTACGACTGGAGTGATCCAACATTGCTCACCGTTCGCTAATATTAGCTTGAGGTAGGGCTGCCACGATTAGTCAATTAGTCTTTATATTATATGGAGTCAGAGTGTGGTAAAGTGTAAAGTTATAAAAGCATTATGTTAGCTTTTTGGACTATTTTGGCATTTATTAAGATTTTTTGGCTACTTTGGAGTTTAGCTAATATTTCAGCTACATGCTAGCTATTTTGGCTAATTTAGGATTTTTTCAGTTTTTAGGCTAATTTGGCATTTAGCTAATATTTTAGCTGGCAATCAGCTTTAGCATTTTCAGCTGTCAATTTTAGCATTTTCAGCTATAAGCACTAGCATCTTCAGCGCCAAAATTCAGTTTACAGAATTCACACTTGCATTATTGTAGGTAACTCTAGTTTTTAGTTAGGTTAAAGCTAATGATGGTTAAGATGTGTGCTTTACGTCTAGTTTGCGTATGACCCGATTAGTCGACTAAACGGAATAAATAATCGGTGATTAGTCGACTATTAAAATAATTGCAGCACTAGCTTGAGGCTATAAGCTCAGGTGTGAACACACAGAGATCTTAAGCCTCATTTCCACTGACCGGTCCAGTAAGATACGGTACAGTATGAGAGCGTTTCCACTCAGTTAAGCCTTGCTCCCACTGAGTGCTTTGTTTTCAAGGCGCATGCGTGACGTAGTCAAGGCGCTAGCGTGTCATTGCGTCATTGTAGTGCAACGACTAGAAAAGCAACAACAAAAGAGATCATCCAGCAGGTCTTTGTTTTCTTGCTTTACTTTTTGCCTATTGTGTATAATAGGAATTTAATGCTGTTTGAAAGAAGACTGAAGGGAGCTGAGAAGAATACCGCCGTAAAGACGAAAACGGAAAAGCTAGCTTAGCGCTATATTGCAGCTTTATGTCATCACCACTTTTTACCAATCAACGGGTGGCTACAGCAGCTCCGCCACGACCGTCCTGGTTCCATTTCTCTACGGACCTACAACAGATGGGAACCATGAAGAGGTATGGGTCAGTGCTGTTTAATGCATGGGTGCCCAAAGTCGGGCCAGTGGGCCAAATTTGGCCCGTCAAAGTTTATATTTTGGCCTGTTAAGTTGTGGCTGCGGAAGCCGCGGTGAGTTTTTTTGTGTGTGTTAGAAATTCCCAAGAGCCTTCACGGCCACTTCCGATACTTTTAGCTGCCTTTTTCAGCTCGCCAAGATGAAGCGACAACGGCAAAGGGATAAAGTCAAAAGACGTCTCATTAGCATCCCAGTTTGGTGTTTTTATTGGTTTGTTTTAGCATGTTCTTGTTTTTAAATTAAAAATGGCCAGCGAGGCCTTATTGTTAAAAGTTTCAAAGACAAATGTTATTTACTTTTTTATTTTTACTAATTTGTGTTACCTTAATGAGAATAGAATCAAATTGACTAAATTAAACCAAATTTTTTGTTTTATATTTCATGAAATGCAAAAAAAATATTGTATTTCGTCCCCCGGACCAGGATCCCATTTAAATTTTGGCAATTTGAGCGAAAAAGTCTGGGAACCCCTGGTTTAATGGGACCATTTTATAATGGAACTGCTCAAAATACTGGACTGTACCAAACTGCTCAGTGGAAATGAGACTCTAGCGTCAACAGTCCCAAACCAAAATTGTATTTCTAGCTACTGCTACTGTGCATAAAATATGTCTTAAAAAAGGACAAAGGCTTTCTGATTTTGGCTAAAAATGTTATAATCATAATTAAAAAGGTAACTATGAACGATTTTATCCTTGGATTAAATGTGGTTGAAGTGAGAGTGTAAATAAAACTGTTGCAATGAAATGTAGTAGTTCTATTATCATGTATTTTAGTCGTATTTCCTTATATATCCCTTGATGTCACAGCATGAAAACAATGCAAGTATTTTATGTACAAAAGTTACACCTTTTCCTATATTTAGTACATTTATATAAGTTTAGGCTGATGATAGAACCTTCTATTTTCGTTGCACTACTTTATCAGAGATTAGTGTCAATTAAAACCGTGCTTCAACACCGGTTCAGTGTGTGTGTGTTAGATAGTCTAAGTAGGCCTTGTATGCTAAGCTTAGAAACCATAGGGGACATTTCTAGAAGGGGTATACATGGGTTGGGTGACTTAAATGGAAAAAATCCAATAATTGTATCTGTCCGGAGGGAGGGTGAGCTTTTAGTGAGGAGGGGGGCTGTTATTACTTTTTTAGCCTCTCTCTTTCATTCTACTCCCAAATTCTAGGGTGAAAGAGTAAACTAAGAAGAGGAAGGAATGAAGCAGAGACATGAGGGTTCTAGCTTAGCTTGCTGTTAAAGTATTTCCTTGTAATTAGTTGAGAATTAGCAATGGTGACAAAGCAAAAGCGCTGGGCAGGGAAGCACCTTTTAACGCTCCACTCATTTCCTGAACTTAATCCCCGGCGCTCACTGGTAACAGAGCACAAGTGCACACGCATCTGGACACTTGCACACAAACTTGCAGCCGGTCACAAATTCACATAATTAACTGACCACTATAATTGGGAGCAAAGCTACACCCACCAGCTCACCTTTCTCCCCCCATTGTGCTGGGAGTCATAATGAAGGTTAACTGCAGGGGACGCGAGACATAAAAGCGTTTATGTCTGCGTCTCCATGTTAGCATCAAGTTGGGCTTAAATATAGCACCGGGACTGTTTGTTTCTCGAGTGTCAAAAAGCCTCCAACAACCGATGTTCCTGCAGGCGACTTCATCTGTCCCGTTCCCTTCCCGTGAACGGATGGAAGAGACAAGGCTACACAAGCAACAATCAATTACTTTCAATTAAGTCAACCAGCGACTCCTTCAATGTGCCCTCAAGCTACTTCAGCCCTGCTTGCAGTGTTCTCAGCCCCCACCTCTTACACTGACACACACACACTCCACATGCACACAGCCACTCAGAAAGCCACATCCACACACATACTGTGCTACTGTCTTGATATGCTTAGTGGCTAAATTATAGACTTGGAAACATTTGCTGCAGTGGGGGCTAAAAATGCTTCTGAAAAACGGTTCCAGAATCTCTCATTTCTTGCAAAATACAACTACATCAATCCAGGTTTTCTATAATGTTTTTTGTATTATTTTGGATCTGTTTTTCAGAAGTTTTTGGAGGAGTGTCAAAGCTTCTCTGAAGAACGATGTAATGCTAAAGTCTCAAACACAACTGGCAGCGGAAGATAAGTAGGCAATGGCAGAATCTTCAAGATTCTCTGACTGGACAACACATTCTACCTCCCAACTCATCACATACTGGCGTTTAGTTAAGGATTGACATTTTAGGTCTTCTAACCCTCATTTTTTGACATGTTGGCAGTTTCCATTAGGTCACGCGTCCCCAACCTCCAGGCCACAAACAGAAATCCAGTACGGCTACCCTAACCCGATACTGGTTCACGTCCATGCCAAGTCGGTCCTGGACGCGTCCAGAGGACCAGTCCGCGTCCGGTACCGCTTCCCGAGGGTTAAGGATTTTACAAGCACGCCAAAAAACGACAAGTTGGGGACACCAAAAAGTGACTTAACCCTTGTGATCTCTTGTGGGGTCCAAATGACCCAAGCCTTACATTGATGTGTGATCCCTCCCATGGCAAAGGGGGACAAAGGTGGATCGGATTTCATGTCTGCCACAGACACCAGTGAAAATGAAAAAGTCTTGTGGGGTCCACATGACCCCACTTCCAATGACAACATACCTAGGATAGCACAAGGGTTAACCAAACATCAATATGTGATGACGTGTGGATGCGAATGTGTCGGACTGGACGATGTGTAATTGTCTCCAGACGGCGGCCGTTCATATCAAGTGCCGCCAGTAGCCCAAGGGTATAATAAAAAGCGGGCCACTCTGCACTAGCGGTCATTAGGAACTTAAATTTTGATCAAACATGTCAATGTGCAAATTTTTAAACAGCATGCCTCCCAAGAAAGCACAATATTCTGACTTCTTTGTATTCTTCTCAGCATTAACCGCAATTCGTCGATATGCAGGTGTAGGAGTCGCTGTGGTGCTGTCAACGCCACGAGGAGTTGAGTGCAGCATCAATGTTGAAACCCCATTTGGACCCACAGTGGCTGGGCTCATCAGATTGACCTTTGGTCATCACCTAGCCTCTATCCCATGTCAACAGCCCTCGTCAAGTGCCTGTCCTGGCACTCCACGATTTCTAGCAATCGGACAGTGGCAGTGGGGCGACAGCACAGGGGCAGGTGGATGGCTGGAGGGTGGCAGTCTGAAATCTGAAAATCATCAGATGGTTTTTAGGAGCTTGGAGACCCTTCTATCAGGCAACTATCATGCTGCTGTGTTTGTGCCACCCGCCTGTCACTTGACTGCCACCGTGCAACCTTGAAACGTGCCCACTGACCGATTCAAAGAATCGTCCGGTCACCATAAAATTTAAACTTTCTCTTAAAACCAACACAGCCATGTGTGAAAAGGTGACCGTCGTGGTGATATTTTTGGAATAAGTGACCATAGTCTAATGTCTCAAACTACGGACATAGCAGGCATGTGGCGCGCGTTCAAGATCACACAAAATGCAGGTTCTAGAATCTAGAACGTGCTTTTAGCCCATAGTGTTCACACTGTACAAGCAGGGAGGGGCCTCTCCTTTTGTTCTGTTAATTCTGTTTAGCACAGTGTGAAATGTCAAAGCAGAGAAAATCTCGCTCCAGGCTTGTTCTTGTTACAACTCTATTCGGATATACAAAAGACTAGGAGTCATATAATTCTGTTCAGGCACAAACCAAAATTTCTATCATTGATTTCTTCTCCATGATCAGATATCAAACACTTTGTGAATTATCCCTTGTGCCATCTTTTGGGGTCCAGACGACCCTATCCTTTCATTGAAACTCTTTGACAAAAGTGGACAAAGGTGGACAGGATTTCATGCCTGCCATTGACACCAGTGAGAAAACATTGAAAAAAGTTCCCACCGTTAACATACCTCGGATAGCACAAGGGTTTTAAAGAGGACGCCATCCATTTGTCACGACCAATACCCTGATTGGTCAAAGTTCAACTTAATTTATATTGAAATACACGACCAGTGGGCAAGCCTTTGTATGTAGAGCCCGCATGTAGCTACATGTGAACACAATAGTTTTGAACACGAAAGCCTTTAACTCATGGTTACATAGACTTTTCATTGGAAGTAGCCGCTTAAACGCGCGTTGTCAATAGGTACTGTGAATGTAACTTCATACGTCGTATTTAGTGGGACATCATAAATAGTTTACTCAAAGCAACATCAACCCGATCAAAAGCAAATTAGTTTACCATTATAAAAATAAAAAAAAATATTACTTTTTTTTTTTTCCCATTTAAGTTTTATTGATAAAGCACAATGACAAACAAAGTTTGGTAGACATACACAAGTCGTTGTACTGCTTTACCATTGAAATTTTCTTTTAACCCATAAGCATAAACAAACAAAACAAAACAAAACAAAGCAAAGAAGAAAAAAAACAAAACTTGGGAGTGTACATGGAAGGGCAGCCATATTACTTATATCTCTATTATTTACATATTTCTTTAGCCATATGTAAAATATATATTTATATTTGTATATACATACATATATATATATAAACTTTTTTTTTTTTTTTTTAAGAAAAATATTACTTTTTAGATGATTTATCTTGAGCAATCCAGGAACAGATACGGATTACAACATCTAAAGAGATGATTTTGTTCACATTTTCAAAAGAAATAAGCTACCAAATCAAGAAAAACTGGAGTTAATTGTGTTTAAAAACACTAAATCAGAATATCCTTCAAAATTAATCCATTTTTGAAAAATAGAATTTGCTTTTAATCCAGATCCTGGATTATAGGAAGCAAACTGAGCTCAAACCGTGAGATAACATCCAAATTGCAAAGCTTCACTCAAAAAAAAAAAACATAATTTTCCTAAAGCTCTGAGTTTTATGCTCAGCCAAGATGAATAACCATTTAGAAGTCCTTTGCTGTGATTTTATTTCCACCATTTGAATCATCAGAGACACCTGAGCAGAGATCCACAGCGCAGCCGTGGAAAATGATTTCTATAGAAAGCATAAACAGCGCAGAGGGGGGGCCGCGAATCTTGTCATTGACACAACAGTGAGTAAGCGGGTGGTTGTGTATTTGTGTGTGCCTGCCAGCCCCCAGTGTAGCTCCATTGTCTAACAAGCTCTAATTAGCAGTGACAAATTAGCATAATTATGCAAACAGGGCTGCGCTAAAGGCCTGGCAAAAAAAAGGAGAGGTTACAGGAGTGGCATGTTAGGGGGTCTAAGAAGACAATCCCACAGCACAATAAACATGCACACATAAGTTCTTTATGGAGTCCATACAAGCAATTTTGCATTGATCTCATATGAGAAGGTATTTATGCTATCTTTATTCTGTTAAGACACTTAAACCAGGTTTAAAAACAGAAATGATCAGCTCCCTGCCTCTAACATTGAGGGCTTATAGCATTTACCAGTGGGGGTGATAGGTGAGGTCTGCGGGAGATAATCGGGATGACTGAGGGGCTGAAAGCCTGTTAGCCATTCACACACTGACAGCTGGATTGAAGAAGGCTCTATTAGGTCTCATTAGGATGCATGGCTTATTATTAAACACAGCCAGGTTTGGAGGTGGGATTTTATTGCCGGCGCATTCCTTTTCTGCAGATCAAGGTTGAAATAATCATGGAAGCCAACACTTTCTCTCGTAAAGATTAAATCACTCTCACTTACTAAATAAATAAATAAATCACACAAGGTTAAAAGTTCTCATAACTAATAATGAAAAGATCTCGATCGTAAATAAGAAATGAGGATTGATGTGGATTTAAAGACATTTTAGCTTGTCAAACGTTGAGTCACCATTTGTTACCTTCAATAGACAAATAGTTGTCACTATTTGATCAAAGAACTCTCCAATCCATCAAGCCCCCTTAGACCAACAGAGGTCTGCAACACGAGGCTCCGGAGCCACCAGTAACTCTTCGACCCCTCCTCTGTGGATATTTGGTTCAAGGAAAAAGGTTTACCTTTTACTTTTTTTTTCAACCGTTTGGCGGCTAAAGCAGAACTGTTTTTCAACCAGTGATGTTCAGGTGTGCCCTGGTAAAATTCACTGATCTAAAAATATATTTCTATCACCAGGAGATCAGCTCTGTTTTCATCCAAACAGACCCTGATAAAACCCTGAATAGTTCGGAATATGAAAGACCATAAAATACTTTTTTTGTGTTTTTATTTGATTCCTATGAAGACTTTTTGATAAGAATAACAGTCCCGCGATTTAGCCACAAATAGCTGTTTTTTTGAAAACTTCCGCCCCTCCGATTGTTTCTGTCAATCATTCTTGGAGGTCTGGCCAATCAAAAGTCACTTTTTTGTAGCGACTTGCCTCATAAAGTCTCACAGTTTCAACAAAAACCTTATGTTTAGCGGTGTAGATTCCTGCGGGATCTGGTGTCAGACGCGGGAAGACTCAGAGACGCGAGTTTGTTCAGCGTCAGTTTTTGCACTACATCTCCCATAATACATTGGGTTAACGTGACAGCCATTGACTGTATAGCACCTTTCGCACTATGCTACTGAAATAAAAACAATTTATTCACCCAAAAACACATAAAACAGACAAGATAAAATAAAAAACAATAAAACTTCAAAATGTTCACTTTTTGTGTTGTTACAATTGAACAGAAGGATTAAATTTCTTTCTGTGTGTTAAAAAAACAAAGCAAATTAGATCATATAATTGTTCAAAAATGACAGTTGCACAAACATTTAAAGAAAAAGAAAAATGATTAAATAAATCACTCTTTGGATAGAATCTATCTATGTGACGTCATAAAAAATTGCAAATTAATAAAGTTATCAATAAAGGCAAAAACAACAACTTGAGCAAATTTTCAACTAATTTTATAACTATTATTGAAAACCATCAGAACTTTTATTACAACATTTTAGAAAAACAGTCCCAACTTTCAGCTTTTCTGCCTGAATTATTACAAAAAAATTGTCACGAGATTATGAAGGGATTGAACCTCAATACAGACTACAGAGTTTCTCCTGTTTTTCCAGAATTTTTGTCCATGGAAAAGTGTGCTTAGGCACCAAAAAGGTTGAAAAACACTGAACTAGTCTGTCAGATAAGTCGAACTTTATTCAGTTGAACCACAGCACAGATCAACCAACGAAGCTCCTGACTACAATACCCATAATTCTCCAACAATCAAATCAAGTGATGTGATTTCATAGTTTACCAAAGTTGAACATTTTGATTGATCTTTGAGTACCGTGTACCCCCAACCCAAAAAAAAAAAAAAAAAACATTTGAAACATTTATCCAAATTTAGTCCTTCAGACGCATTGAATTATAAGGTGGAATGTCTCAAAAAGCAAGGATTTTAAGTGCACCATGTGGTCCAAAAATATAAGATTTACGAAAACAACAAAATAAATATATTTTTTTAAATCACCGTTAACATCACATTACAACATTTGATGCATTGAGAGGATTCCATGCAGACTGTCTTTTATTTTGAAAGGAAGTTATGTACTGTCAAAAGTTATACACTAGTTCATGTCTAGCAAAACATTTCTCTCTTTAGCTTTTTTAGCTTATATTTTATTTATGAAAAAAATTACTATATTTATATTTAGGGGCCTATTATTCAAACAAGCAGAAACTAGAAATGCATCATTTGCTCAGTACACTGTAAAAAGTGAAACATTGGATCAATTAACAAAAGTTCTGTCATTTTTAGCATTTAAAATGATTAGCCTTCATCAAATTAAACAACTGAGTTGATTGAAACTAAAATGTTTATTGTAACAAATTACAGAGCTTTTGTTAATTGATCCAATGTTTCACTTTTTACAGTTTTGGGTCAGACTTCCTTTTTTTTAATGGGATTCACTCAAAGGCGGGCTCTGCTCCATCAAGTCCTCAAACAATCTGAAACTATTCAAGATTTATTTTTACCAAAAGCAAGACAAGTCACACATCTGAAGATCAAATAACCTTCATTATATTTGAAAGAGATATTCTACAAATTATTAGGAATTCAAAGCATTCCTTTTTAAACACTTTAAAGAATAGAAGTCGGACTCCAGTCCAAAAAAATAGAAAGTAAAATCTGGTGAAGATGTGAATCCTTCTATAAAACACTGAAATAAGTTTAGAATAAATTAACTTTTGTCTCAAATCAGACTTAAATAGAATTCAACTGACTCATTCTTGTTCAAAGAACAAAAAAAATAATATATATATTTGCCATTTTGTGCCCTACAAATTTTCCTGAACTCTCTGCAAAAAGAAAAAAATCGGTAAAATCTAGACCATAATGCATTGTGTTTGAACAAATTTTGTGAAAAACAATTATATTTCATGAAAACACAGATTTCTAACGAATTTATTAGGTTTTCACTTTAAGAAATCACTGACATCATATTACATTTTTTAAAATAGTGAGCATGGTGTCTGTATTGCTTTTAAAATATTTGATTTTCTCACTCTATAAAGTTGATTTTTATAAATGAATTTATAATAAAAGACATGAAGATTGAGACTTCTTATGTTATTCCGTCATGTACGTCTCATGTAAACTACAGAAACAAAACAAAGCGGCTCATTTATTTGACTTCAGGCAACCAAAATTAACCATGTTTATTTGTAAATATGCTAATTTCAGTCATTTACACTTTTTTTTTTAAATAATCAGGCGCTACGAGTTAATCTCTGGAAAGTTAATTTTCTTGAGCAAAAGCTTGAAAGATGGATTGATGTGTTTGTTCTCACATTCATTCATTTATCAGAACTCTTTCTGGTTTAATGACTGACCTTATAAAGAGCTTTTCCAGCAAAACAAGGACGATTTATTTGTCCTGAACATTTCATAAACAGAAGAATTAAAGTGTGCCACACAAAGGCGTAACAAGCAAGATAAAACCAGCTTAAATGTTAACGTTTTTAGGACATATAACCCATTGAAATATGTTTACAATTGTAGAATTTGGGTTTTAGGACAAACAAATCAATGGAGTTGAGTAAATTTGACTCTACCTGTAGATCATGGTGACCGCAGGTCCTTAAAATGTCTTAAATGTATTTATTTAAGCCATTAAATTATATTAAATTCTGGATTATTTGGTGTTTTTTCTTTTGCTCATCAACGCAATTTGACTTCATGAGAAAGTAAAAAAATGAAGAAAAAAAAAGAGAACTGCCGACTCTTACTGCACATGTGTAAAGTCAAACAAAAGAACAAACCGTACGTAGCGATCAGGTTTCCTCGAGGAGTCGTACTGGCAGCCATAAAAATCAAATGAACTCTTGCTTGTTGGTAATCTAATAATTATTTTAAAAGGGACTATACCATAAAAAAAACAACTTTTTTTGAGTCTTTAAGGGCATTTTACTGTTCACACGTCACTATAAAGTACCCAAAGCTGAATAATCCACTAAAACTTGCTCTCTGAGCAGTAGCCCCTCCCATTTCCACAAAAAACAAGCCGGTCCTCACATGCTGATGTCACAACGTGAGACAGCCCCTTTCAGAAAAAGTCTGCTCTGACAGCACCGCCCCCAGTCTAACACCAACCCCCAACCCCAGTCAGACGTGTACTTGGTTTGTGAACCAGTGTCGTGAAGGCAGGTATATGGTATGCATCTTTAAAGAAATTTGGATTCTGTTTATTTTTAATGAATACACAAAGCTGGCTCTAGTATAAAGTGGGCAGCACCCACAAGCAGCAACAGCAGGCGGAGCTTCAGGAAAAAACTCATTAAACAAACTAATCTTTTGTCTCTTCCAAAGGTAATATATGACCATATATATGGATATAGTTCACTCTGAAAGACTTAAGAAAATCATGATATGGTCTCTTTAATAACTCATTTTAATTTAGCTAATTAGTAAATAATAAATAGTAATAATTATTAACTAACAAATAATAATAATATTATTGTTTATTTTACTGCTAGTTTAATAATTGTGGTAATATTAGTAATTTTTATCATTTAGACAATTTCATAAATGATTCAGTGTTTATATGTTTCCTTGCTGAATGTTCATTTTTTTTGCAAACAGTCTTAAAGGGGCCCTACCATGGAAATTTTACTTTTTGAGGTTTTATTGTTCATTTCTCACTATAAAGAACCCCAAAGCAGTATTTTGATCCGTTCATGCATTTAAGGGTAATCCTCTAAAAACCTGAGCTGTCTGCAGCAGCCCCTCCCATACCCATGAAAACGAGCGGTTGGAAACGTGCTGACGTAAGACCGACGCCAACAGCTCCCTCCAGGAAGAGTCTGTGCTGCAAGCTCCGCCCCCTGGCTTACGCAACACTCAATTTATCCCCTTACCAGTGATAATCAGCTAAAAAAACTTTCATTTTAGATTCAGAATACCATACATCTTCCTGTTTTGTCCTGTCTTCAATAAATTCCAGCTCAAATAGGAGTTTGTTACTTTTCCTCCCTTAAGAGAAAAAATTGGTTTTGAATAAATGTTGTTACCCTTGTGCTATCCCTGGCATGTTTACATTAAAACAAGAGAGCACAGGGTCTGAAATTTAACGTCCATACATCTGCAGATATTCTAGTAAGTGCAAGATGTTGCAAAAAGTCAAATTTTAGCTAATAAACGTTCTCCAAAGCACCTTTATACAGAAAATAGATTCCCACAGAGTTATATATATCATAAGATGTTAAAAGAAATAACAGTTCATAGACTTGATGGGAAACTAGATTATTTTTCTTACACGATTTTCTTACATTATCTATAACCATGTTTTAATCATATAGAGATTGAGGAATCACCTTTACAATCAAATTATTTACAGTTATACTAACAAATTATCATATTAATTTTTGGTGGACATAAATATATATTTTATTAAACTATTTATTAATTTAAAGATTTTTCTTCTAAAGATTAATAAAAACACTCATTCAATTATAATCCATGAAAGGGTTGTTAACGAAAGAAAAAAGTTGCTTGTTTTTGCTCCAAACTGTACTTTGATCAAGTGTTTTCATGGTTTCGTTACACAAACTTGAAATAAAACAAAGCGTTGTGATGTGCGATGACAGTTTGGCGGCGCTTCACTCCCCACTTCCTCCAATCTTCATTAAAACGTCGAGCTTGATCCTCCGGGCTTGAAATGAAACCAGTGACTCCAGCTTAAGAAAGTGCGCATTGTCCGTCTACATGCACACTCGTGAAACAAACACAATTGCTGGAGAGGGGGTCCCGCTGAGAGGGGGGGTGGCACTTTTAAGCTGAGTCCACACATTTTGCATGCGGTGGACTAATCCAGCCGGGCTTTTTAGCCTGCTATTCAGGAGGACAAGGACCCCCAGGATCTGGGCTTGTCTACGCCTCAGGGGTGGGGGATTATCAGGAAAGGTGGAGACGGTGGAATACGTGGCGTTCAGACGGCAGCGTTTCTTTAGCCGTTTTTAACTTTGGGCAGCGGATGTTTAAAGATGCGACGCCCTCCTCCAGGATAGCCTTCAGCTCTGACGGGGTCACCTCTGGGCCTTTCAGAGCCTCCTCTCAACCAGTCCTAATTGATCTCACGCATTACTAGTCCCAAACATGAGACAGAGAGCAGGAGGGAGATGGTTGGCCCATTGTTTGAGGAATGAGGTTCCCTAGCTAGTGGCCCTCCACACATACATTTCACCTCTGGCATGCCCACCCACCTTCTCCCCCTATTCTCCTCTCCCCTTCCTCTGTGCTCTCGTCTCCGGCTGTGCTAATCCACCGGCCAAGTCAGGAACTCTGTTACCCATCTGGCCAAGCATGACTCCAGCTGAGAGGGATGGAAGAGTGGAAAAGAAAATGAGGGGCGGGATGGTGGTGGTGGTGGGGGGGGGGGGGGTGTAAATGGAGAGAGAGGAATGTCAACGAGGGGGTGAGGTCGTCCAGATGTCTCATATGAGGAAGAGCGTCTTGAAAATAAAATTGTATTTAGTTTGAGAGTAGATGAGGCAGCAGAAACGATGCCCCCCCTCCTACACCCCCCCCACACCGATCAAAACAATTATTGATCCTGTTGTCCTCTTGAAAATATGAGGGATTATCCAGTCAAGCAGTTGGGAAAGAGAGACGCCACTAAGCTGCTCCGACTTAACTTTGATTCCAGTGTTTAACGGAGTCGCCTCTGGCCATGGAACTCCCCTTTGTGAACCAATGAGCCATCTGGCTGGTTAACGCCGCGCCTAAACCTCCAACCAATCTAGTGACGGTGGAAAAGAACCAGGAAAATCCACACCTGGCGACTTAAACTCATCTTTAAAGAGGAAAACTTTCTTTTTTTTTTTTTTTTTTTTTTTTAAGATTTAAGACATAATATCGTCACTGATCAGCAGGTTGAAAAAGCTGGCAGCAACAGCGGTGGGCGGGGCCAAAGTCTCGCAGACAAATAGATCCATTAACGTCTTCATTACATCTGCATGGCTCTGATTTTGTTCACCGTTTTTATTTTGCTACGCTAATGTTAGCTTGAGTTTGTGTCAAAATCGAGGCCCGGGGGCCAGATCCGGCCCTCCGAGTAATTTGATCCGGCCCTCCCGATCATTTTATTTTATTGTGATTAATGGCCCTATGTGATCTTGCTCTCATTTCTAACTTGTATAATTTTGACAAAATATATTTTATGGAGAGTAAAATATTGAAAGTTACTTAAGTTTTAAATTGATTTATTCTGGAATAATTTCCCTGTTGTTTATTATTTATGTTAAAAAGTTATTGTTTTTAAGTTTTAAAAATTGGCATTCTGCTAGCTTTTTGGACTATTTTGGCATTTACAAAAAATTTTTTAGGCTATTTCTGGAGTTTAGCTAATATTTCAGCTACATGCTAGCTGTTTTGGCTTTTTCCAGTTTTTTTAGACTATTTGGAAGTTTAGCTAATGTTTCAGTTTCATTCTAACAATAAAAGACAGAAATAAATGACCTAAAAGCTCTTTTGAGTAAAAACGTCTTGACCTGACTTTTAAAAACCTCAACGGAGTTTATCTGTCGCACTGACGACAGGAGGTCATTCCAAAGACGAGGAGCAACAGCTTGAACGTCTCCTCTGGTTTTCTAACAGGTTTTTGGATTTTTTAATAGATTTTGATTTGAAGAATAGGGGGTTAAAAGGTCGGCAATGTATTTGGGAGTTTGTCCATCCTAGAGGAAATTTTTAAAATCAATTCTAAATTTAACTTGTCCAGATTCTGTCATTTTTTCCACATATCTGCTCAGGTCCGGCTCACAAGTCCAAAGTTTGCTCACCCCTGTTCTAAAATAAAGTTTGAATACATATCAGTATCCTCTACATCCCTAGTTTGATTCCTCAGAAATAAATCACACAAACTCAAAAAAGATCCATTCAAAGAATAAAGACGTAAAGATGCCACTAGTGAGCCATCTTCTGCAAGTCACTCGAGTTACTGTAAAGCTGGTAAATGACTTCTAAACGACATGTAAATGGGTTTGAACAAAAGACGATAATGAAGGACTGCAGATTCCTCTTAACTGTATAACATCACAACAATTTAATTTAAAAAATATGTAAAAATCAGCAAAAAGTTCATCAAAATAATGCCTTAATGTCTCTGTGTGTCGAGCAAAAAAAAAAAAAAAGACAGTAAAAAGTGTTGTCATCAAAATCAACAAAAACTTTGAGAGCAAAACTGATTCAAAGTGATGCCAAATACATAAACAGCAAACAAATGCATACTGGGACAAAATGGATGATTTATTATTTCTATTTTGCTCTGGTTTTAACAATTTGAACACATACAGAGTATCGGGTTTCTTTTTATTAATTGTTTAAATGTCCAGGTTTTACTTACCAGCACCTTCTTTATGTATTATTTATTACTTTAGTATTACGTTTTGTTTTTTTTCCCATGAGTTGATTTTAAGTGAATGTGCCGACAAGACAGCACATTTTAATTTTTAATGTCATAGTACCAGAGACAATACAAGGATCAAGTCACCAGTATGTGACACAGTTAAATTTAAATCAAGTCCAACATGTTTGCTGTGATGCTAGCTAGCATCGACGCCAGTATACTCACAGATATTGCCAGTGTTGTCAAAACTGTTGAGCACTTCATTAACTCTGACGGGCCCAAGGTTATCCCTAAAAGTTGAGAAAAATATATCAGTAGAGTTACAGTTTGTGGGAAAAAGATGCAACATTTTAACAATGAAAAATTTATTTTACAACAATTGATGGAAAACAAATTAAAATTAAAAAATCAAGTATTCTTTAAACCCAAATAATTAAAGTTTTTTTTTCTGGATCCATTGTAAACTATTTTCAACACATATTTTAAATGTAAATATATGTTTTTATGATTTTAATAACATAATCATAAAGTAGAAAACAGAGCAATTTCTTTCAAATCATAAAATACAAAAAATCCCACAAGTATTTATCTCTAATGTTTTATTACCAAACACTTTTTAAATGCTTATTGCTCCAACACATGGTGCCACTTAACATTACGTGGTTTCAAACACAAGGTTGCTGGTTCAATTGCCATTTCTTTTAGTACTAAATTCAAGAAGTAAACTGATGTCTCCATCGATCACTAGACTGACCTTCACTTAAAGCAGCAAGTTTCTCAGTAACTTAAAAACCAGGATGAATACCTCAGTAAGGCACTGTACTCGGGGAAGTGCACACTTCTGTACTCCACCCACTGGACGTCTGAGGTATCGCAGACGTCTTTTGCCTCTAGTAGTTCCCTGCTGAAAAGGTCAAAGGTGGCGAACCTGCGCACAGACACCTGCTGGATCTCAGGGCTTTCTAACTGCTTCTGTCGCAGAACCTGACAAAGAAACACAGGGAAGACGAACGTCCTTCATTTAAATTTTTTTTTTGTCGACCACAAAAATTTTTGGTTCTGTCATGTTTCAAAATATCACATAAAAATTACATTAATATTCTTTGAATTTCTTTATAATTGCGTTTTTTTTAATGTTCATGAGCTAAATAGAGATTATAATTGAAGGAAAAGTTGTTAAATTAAAGATTCACTAAAGTATTTTAATGTTATGTAATGAAAAAAGGAGTAAAAAAGACAACATTGGAAAAGATGAGAAAAATAAAAAGCAGCTGTTTGTTAATGATAATCTCATCTTTAATTTGTATTTTAGGAAATTTGGGGAGTGAGCATTGTTATTACCATTCATTAAGATGTTTTTGTTTGTTTGTTTGTTGTCCATCAGATGATTCAGATCAGATTCAACATAACTGGGTACAAACTGTACTTTTGTATGTCATTAACAGCACATGTTAGAGCTTTGATCTGTAGCTACAACAGAGATGAAGACTTGGACTTGACATCTAGAAGATTATTGATTTATAAACAGAACTTCAGCCCATAAATGAATTATTTACAAAAATAAATCCTTGCTTTCTGACGCATGGTTTGAAAAATGAATCATTTACTTTGATATATTTGATATTTTAGTCATACACAGGTTTAATTTGTTTTGATTTTATCTAATCTTTTTTTTTAAAAACTGCTTATTATAAAACAAAAAAACTATTCAATCCTCAAAAATGTAGATCTTAAACTTCTGAACTGTATTTCTGATTGTTAGTGTGCACGTTGCACAATTTGTACAGTTTTTTCCTTACCTTTTGCATTGTATATGTTTTAAATAAAGTTTTTTTTTTCTTTTTAACTTTTTTTTTACAAAGTCGACAAACAATAAACAGTACATTAATTGTCAAAATTAAAATGACATTAAATTATAAAGTAGTAAAATTACATGTTTTATATTTTTATTTTATTTATCTTTGTACTGGGGGAAATTGACTGTATGTAAAATCTAATTTGGGCCAATGAATCATAAAATTGGGAACTTCATTATTCATTTTAGTTTTGTGAATATATTACTTTTTTAAGACTAACTTTAAGATTTGGGTTTAGGACCTGTGAACAATGTTAGTTTGCTTATTATCATCCTTTCATCTGGAATAAATCACTTTCAGGTCTACAAAATAATAAATTTGCATTATAAATGCAGAAACACAACCTGTCGACTGTTTTAAGCTATTTTAAGCAGTTTTAGCGTCAATTTTAGCGCCAAATATTATTCATTTGAACGGCAGGTTTAAGGGTTTGCAATTAAAAGACTTCAAACTCAGAATTACAAAAGGGAACATGTGAGTGAGCATCCTTGCTTAAAAAGAGAGTGGATAAATACCACACCTGTCTGAGCAGAGTCCACCTGGCGCGGGCAACATCGTTAGCATCACAGGTTTCTGCATTCGTGTTTTTTCTCCTCAAAGGTGAAGCCGGCTTTCTCTTTTCTGCTGTACCGGTACAATTCTTTTCCATCGTATGAAAACGCTCAAACAGAGATATGTCTATTATCAAATCCTAAACTACAGAGTCTTCACAGTTTTATGTGATACAAAAATATATATAAATATTTCATTTAAACCCGCAGGAACAACAAATAAAAAATAGACTGCAGGTTCAGCTTCACCTGTTACACCCTCTTGGTACACGCTACTTCCGTACACTTTTACTTGCCCAGACATTTTAGTCGATTGCCGAGCTCACCACGTCGGATTTTCTGTTATATTGAATTGAGCGTTGGATGGGTGTTCGATTATATTTGTCTAGCTTCTGTTGATTACGTCAGCCAGCAGGCTGTGTGATTTGCGCACGTGCAGGGAAGTGGATATTAGCTTAAAAATATACGTTTTATCGTTGATTTAAGACAAAATTGTTACTGTACAGCAAAAATACAACCATTCTAAAATATGGAACATAAATTTTATTTTTAAAAAAACCTAAATAATATGTGTTAGAGACGAGTTTGCTATTGAAGCTAGTTTAAGTTAAAGATGGGATTGTTGTGGTTACTGCTGGGCGGCTCGTCAGGTCGTTTATCTACACTTTCTGGGGCGCAAATCGCTCAGTTTACCATATGTAAACAAAAAATACGGATGATTGGATTTGCTCAAAGATTCTGCGCATCGGTCAGTGACATTTTATGTGTTCACCATGCTATTATATCCCTATGTATAGTTGTGTGTTTAAGTGAAACATAGAAATACTTAGTAAAAGTGAGACTTTGAGTTTATTTTTTGTGAACTATCTATATCTGTAAACTAAATGTTCAAATTTAGTCTAAAGAAATATTAATTCTTATATTTAGGTATATTTATAACTTCAATTAATGTTTACCTTGTCAAAAACTAGTTTTATTACAATACAATAAAACATAAGTTTACTAATTTTATTCCTCTTGTAACACTGATTCTCACTATTTTACATGATACGAATCCATTACATTTTTAGGGCACTTTTAGTGAAAATATATGTATTTTATTCTGAGTATCAGTGATAAATTTACATTTTTCCTTTTTGTCGATGTAAACATCAAAGTGAATAAATCCTTTTTTTTTCTAGTTTGCCATTCATGTTGGTATTTGTGGATTAATTCTGATAAGCAGAAAACATACATCATAACAATAAATACCATTATGGTTGAACCGCAAACTTGCTCTATAGTAATTTTAAAATTTGTTCTCATTTTAGGAAACTTCATCAGCTGAATATTTCACTTCCAGCATGGAAAAATACAGAGATTTACAAGGTTTTTTTGTCAGAAGACTGAAGGAAACGTACCACAGATTTTCCAACATACCAGACTTTTCAGTGGTAAGACCGTCTGTTTATTCAAGATCTAAATTCTTGTTTATTTAATGAGATTTAATTATTTAAGTATTTTTTTTAATAAATCTTAACATTAAATCCTCAGCTTGTTGCCCATGTAAAATTAGTTTTTCTTACTGACTTCCTGTTGGAAAAGACTCCAAAATACACCTCTATTGTGTAAACACTGATTTACTTTCTTTTTGAAATCACTGATAAATTTCAAAAGTCTTTTAAATCCCACTCCAATTATCTATTGCTCTATTTAAAAAATCTTGTTTTTTCATTTAGTTTTTAGTCAAAATAAATACTCTTTTTACCATAAGTACTTAGACAAAAGAATTAAACTTAAAACCAAAAAATTGTGGTGCTTATTTCCACTTTCTGGTGCCCTTTTAAGATCTTGTTTCTTAATATTTTTACATTAAGCTCTGAGCCTAGTTAAAACACAATTTTTCACAAATTTAAATTTTAGATTTATGGATTTAAAACCTACTCCAATCATTTTTTAATCTATCTTTAAAGTGTTCCCAGTTGTGTTTTCATTATGATTATGCTTTAATTAACCCAACAATAATATATTTCTCTCGAACATAGTTTCTGCAGGAGTCCATCAGAAATGTGCTCCTGAGTGATGGCAGCGACCGTTGGTGCATTCATTTCCCATCATCCCTTTGTTTACGTTCTGTCACTAGCTTCCATTCCCCTCACAACTCCAAGCTAAGATTAGCGGTGCAACAAAAATGTCGAGTAGACGTGTAGTTTTGAGCCAGACGTCTGCTCAGAGCAGGAAAACAAAGACTTGTGTGGATGATTTATTAATTTATTTATTATTATTTATGATGTATTATCTTAAAACTCATTTATTCCAACTATCTTATCCATCCTGATTTGTAATACATTATTTTATGCTGTATTTATCTGCTTTAACTGTTCTTTTATTGTTTTTTCCATACTCTTTTACTATTGTATAAAGCTGTTTGTTTTTTACTGTAAGGCGACCTTGAGTCCCTTGAAAGGCGCCCAACAAATAAAATGTATTATTATTATTATTATTATTTGTCCACAAGTGGATGCATCAGAATGAAGCAGAAACAGAGCTTGAAGATTGTAGTTTTTGCGTAACAACTACAAACTTCTTACCAGCTACATTTTTATGTCTGCTCCTGATTCGCGAGTTTTATTAAAAAAAATCTCAGAAATGCAGTTTTAATCTTAATTTTCTTTATATATTTCATAAGAAAAATGTTAAAAACACAATTTTCATCTACATTTACAAACGTTCTAATTGAATCTTTTCGTGTCGTTTGTCTTATTCTAGGTCAGTGGACATAACTTTGACTATTTCACCCAGAATGATGGCATCCACAGAATACTAAAGAAAGGCAGGAAACATAACTGTATTATAGATAATTGTTAAGAAACACTCCAGCAATTTTAATGAAAATGTTGTAGCTATTTCTTTTACACCTACACTTTTTATACTTGTTTATAGGTAAGCCTGTTTCAGAGCAAATACTGGATATAGAGGAAACGTTTGGAGAAGATGAGACGCAGACGCAGAGGTTTCAGTGGACGGTGCAGAGGATCCGTCTGTCTCCACAGGAAAAGCATCTTGCAGCATCACTGAAATGTAGCCGAGGAAATGATATGAGGTTTCCAAACATGGAGATTTTTACATTTAAGGATAATTAGATATCATAAGTTATCAAGTAAATTATCTGTTGTGATTGATAACAGGTTTGTAGTAGTGAGACTTAAAGGAAGGAATCCTCCGGATGCCCATCACGTCATAGCCACACTAGACAGAGTCTTCAGTTTTGGTAATTATTTTAAGAATATTATGCATTTTCAAAAATTGACTAATGAGTTCAATGGAGTTTTTGTTGTTTATTTGCAGAGTGGGCCACAGACGACGTCTTGTTTTACACAACCTTGGAAGGCCTTCGTTCCAGAGCCGTGTTCCGTCTGGACGTGACGTCCAGCGGGAACAGGATCACCTGTGTGTACGAGGAAGCCGACCCCGAGTACGTATGATTTAAACCCTATTTTAATTCCAACAATGTTTCATTGAAACTCACATTTTCCCCCCCAGTATGTTTGTTGAAGTTGCTCTGTCGAGAGACCGCCAAATGCTGAGCATAAACTGCAGCAGCAGGAGCAGGTCGGAGGTGCTTCTGTGCGACTGGAAAAATTCCCGGTTGGAGCCTGTAGTTGTTCAGCCTCGCCAGCAGGACCTGCTGTTCTTCCTGGAGCACTGGAAAAGACGGCTCATCATACTGGCCAACACCGGACCGGGACAGGAATACCAGGTATATGAGGGTTTAGGACAGGGGTGTCAAACTCAATCACACAGGGGACCAAAATCCAAAACGCGCCTTAGGTCACGGGCCGAACAAGATGAACATTTATTGAACACTCGAAAACGAAATTATTAAAACATTGAAACTGTAACTTTTTAACATAATTAGGAACTAAGTATATAGAATTACCTGCAATAATGCTAATTTGAAAGCTGTACGCGGAATTTGGCCGCTGAAGATGCTGAAATTGATAACTAAAAACGCTGAAGAAGCTAAAATATTAGCTAAATGACAAATTAGTTAAAAAAAAAAAAAAAAAAAAAAGACAAATACAAAACTACGACAGGGCCACTTTATAAAGAAAAAAATATTTTTTAAATTACGAATATAAATCTCGTAAATTTACGAGAAAAAAGTCGTAACTGCTAAATTATGAGAATAAAGTCGTATATTTATGACTTTAAAAGTCATAAGTTAAATTTACAACTTTTAAAGTCGTAAATTTACGAGAAAAAAATGTGTAAATCTACGAGATTTAAAGTCGTAAATCTACGAGATTAAAAGTCGTAATTTAATGAGAAAGAACAAAGTTGTCTGTTTATCAGAGCCGTGCTTGAAGATGAAAGACGTGGAGAATCTGGTGCAGATTATGTCCAGATCGGTGTTAAAAGCAAAGAAATTCTGAACGTTTTGGCGATTAAAATTCCAATTATTACCGGGTTCGGTGTCGGTAGTACAGAGTGTCATATGTAAAATAAAGAGCTCAGAGATACATGTTCATTAGGACCATCACTTTATTTCATTTCCCAGAAGCCCTTTCTCCACCTTACATCATGTCTCTGTCATGCGCAGAAACCAAAAGAGAATGTAAACAGAGCTCCAGACGCCTCCTTCCCAAATGAAACGTCCCGTCTCGACACAAACAACATTGAGAAATGACAACATTAGCACAAGAACATTGAAAATTCCAAAACTAGTCTCTTCAGACGGAAGCATCACAGAGTTGGGAGGAGATCTGGTCTGTCGTAGAGGAAGAAATGACGTGAAGTGGACAGCTGGAGGATATGGACGCTTCATCAACGGGATCTGCAGAGATCCTGCAAGCACCATCAAACGATAAACATTAATACACTGTAAATCAAATAAAGAAACTTCCAAACATCTGAAATATTTTAAACATTCAGTTTACCTGATGAAATCTAAGACGGTTTTCACAGTTTGGTTGGTCTGCTTCAGTTCACGGCATAAATTCGCTGGAATGTAGACTCCCCTCGATTTTAATAAATTACGAAAAAAAAGTCGTAAATCTACGAGATTAAAACTCATAAATCTACGAGATTTAAAGTCGTAAATTTACGAGAAAAAAACTCGTAATATTACTTTTTTTTGTTTTTTTAGTGGCACTAATACTCCATCGTACAAAACAGCTATTATGCTGCTGAAATATAAGCTAAGCTCCAAAATAGTCTAAAAAATCTTAGTAAAAGCCAAAAGAGTCCAAAAAAGCTGTCAGAATGCCAATTTTTAAAACTAATTTTTAACATTATCATGAATAAAAAAAAAAAATTCCAGAATAAATCAGCGTAAACCTTAAATAACTTTCAAAAGTTTACTTTCCATAAAAATATATTTTGTCTAAATTAGACAAGTTAGAAATGAGCGCAAGATAACATCAGGCCATTAATAATAATAATAAAATGATCTGGAAGGCCGGATAGAATTACCCAGAGGGCCGGATCCGGCCCCGGGGCCTTGACTTTGACACATGATGCTTAGAGTATATCCCATCAAAATAAAACTAGTTTCAACAATTTTTTTCCCAAAAAAATTTTGAAAATTAAACACAAATATTTTTGGAATAAATTATTTTTCCTTTTACTTATTTTTAGCATTTTAACAAAAGTCGAGAATATCTGTATCATAAAATATCACATTTCCCTTTTTTTTGTTTTATTTTGATATTTCACGAGTAGGTGTTGCAGGCTCCAGTGCTGGAGCCATCCATGGCCTCCTGGGTGCCTCTCTTCGCCCCCGACCCGGGCACTGTCATCAAAGACATGGAAGTGATTGGAGACCATTGTGTGCTCATTGCAGCAACACCAACCAATGAACTCATCCTGATTGTGGTCCCACTGACTCATCCTAAAGAAGCTTATGTCGTACAGGTCAGTAAGGGATGGAACCATAAACTTTAGGGAAAAAAGTCTTAATTTTTTTGTTTTTGTGCTGCTTAATATATTGTTTTATTTGTTGTATTTTGCTTTTGTGTCTACACTCATGTTTAGCTCCCTTCCTGGGTTTGTTCCATTGAAACTAAGAAACCTGGCTTGGTGAACGAGCAACAAAACATTTTGGAGTTCCTGATTTCATCTCCGGTTCATCCTCCAGTGTTCTGCTGTCTGCATCCTGATAAGAAGCTGCTTCTGTCAGGCAGGGATGCCTCCAGTACTAAGAAACAAGCCAAATATTTCACCACTCGTCTGGAGGCCTGCAGCCGAGTAAGTTCAAGTAAAGTAGATTCAATCTTTTTCTCAGTTAGTACAAATCATGAGGTTCCACATAAACAAAAGCCGGAGATATTTAAACTCCTACAGTTGCAATCCATCCACCCAGAGAGGACAAACTGTCTTTACCCGGTCAAGGATCAGGCCCCAGCCGCCTCACATTCGGTTCCAAACCACCAGCTGGAGGTCCCGGCTCGATGAACCCAACAGGACATCATCTGCAAAGAGCAGAGATGAATCCTGAGGTTCTCAACCCAGATCGCCTCCGGACCCTAGAAACTCTGTCCATAAAGAGTATGAACAGAAGAGTCCAGCATGCACCTGGAACAGGTCTGACTTACTGCCGGCTATTCGAACCAAGCTCCTGCTGCGGTCTTACAGAGACCCAATAGCCCTCAATAACACCCTGTACTCCCAGAATCCCAGAACACCCTTTCACAGGACAACACATCTACTTAGATCCAGTACTCACCTGTGGTCATGACCGAAAGAATTCCCAAATACGAGCAGTTGTAGGGTTCCTGGGTGCTCCCTTAAAGATAAGCTTGAAGAAGCTCAGAGTAGAGCCGCTGCTCTTCCACATCCAGAAGAGTTGAGGTGGCTCAAGTATCTGGTCCAGAATCCTCCTGGCTCTGGGGAAGCCCAGGACTATGTCTTTCAGTTGGCCTGGGAACGCCTCGGGTCCCCCCAGAGGAGCTGGAGGAAGTGGCCGGGGAGAGGGAAGTCTAGACAGACTGCTGCCCCCGTGACCCAGACCCTGGACGGAATTAGGTCTCTAAAGTAAACTGTTTTCTCTTCCTTGTAGGATGGTACATTGGTTCCAGTGACGCTGCTTCACACTGAGCCTGTAAAGACTTTGAGAAATGCTCCATTGCTGGTTCATGTCTACGGAGCTTATGGTCGAGATCTGAACATGGACTTCTGCCCAGAAAGAAGGCTGCTGTTGGATCACGGCTGGGCTTTGGCCTACTGCCACATCCGGTACTTCGATGCTAATCCAGCGTATTTCATGAACTACTATTTGTATTTACTGGTAATTGTATGTAAACATTCAGTCAATTCGATTCACAGTTTTGATTTTTTCCTTTTTTTTCTCAACACAATGAATAAAAGGTATTTTAAAACCACACTCACAGGCGTGCACACACTCAGGCGCACCCACACGCTTACAGGAACGCACACACTCACAGGCAACCCACAAACTTACAGGTGCGCGCACACTCACTTTTACACAGGTGCGCCCACACACTCACAGGCGTGCACACACTCACGCTCACCCTGAGGCGCACCCACACGCTTACAGGAACGCGCACACACTCACAGGCTACCCACAAACTTACAGGTGCGCGCACACTCACTTTTACACAGGTGCGCCCACACACTCACTGGCCCAAGTGCGCGCACACACACAGGTACGGGACGCCACAAAGGTGCGGACACACTCACTGGTGTGTACACACTTACAGGTGCGACACACTCTTACAGGTGCACGCACACACTCACAGGTGTGCCACACTCACAGGCTACCCACAAACTTACAGGTGCGCGCACACTCACTTTTACACAGGTGCGCCCACACACTCACTGGCCCAAGTGCGCGCACACACACAGGTACGGACGCACACTCGAAGGTGCGGCCACACACTCACTGGTGTGTACACACACTTACAGGTGCGCACACACTCTTACAGGTGCACGCACACACTCACAGGTGTGCCCACACACTCACAGGCGCGCATTAACACTCACACACGCTCACAGCAAGCCTGCATGGAGAAATGTCATCTGCTCTGCATTTCAAAATGTAGTCACAGGCTGAGACAAACCGATTCTTTAATTTTTTGCAACGATTAACATGTAAATCTATAATTGGTAACAACTCATTCCTATCATTATTTTTATTCCTCATAATTCCATCTGTTGAAAGTGCGATTTTGATCGTGGTACAGATCTTATGACTTTTAGCTTCAACATCACATCTATAAGCTTTTTCCGTCTGCTCCTGATTTGTATAAAGAAATACTAGAAACGTCATTTTAAACTCAATTTTCTTCATATATATGTCCTCCATCGTTAAAGAAATGCTACAAGATCACGTTACAAAAACTATTTAGAGCAGGTCTTTAACCCTTCAACACCTGAGGCGTCGCCAGTGACACTTAAACAAAAACTCTTGAACAAACAGAAGACTTCCGGTAGATTTTGAAAGAGAAAAGCTCCGGACACTTTTCTCCTTCAAAATCTGCTGGAATTATGAAACAATTACAGTAAATCAAAGTGTTGGAGCCAAAACTATCATTGAGATGTTTACAGTGTGGTGGTGGTGGGCGTGTCACTTGATTAGGAAATAAGTTCACCTGTTAGCCATGGCGAGCACGCCAGTACGAGCGGGTGAGCTGTGTTTGAACAATTTTTGTTGACCGCTAAACACTGAAGTAATGGGAATGGAGCCAAAATAAATGCGTTAAATAAACCACCTTCAAATTTAAGTGCGTCATCAATATAACAAACTCGTTCGCTCGCCTATATTTTAAGGTACAGCATGTAGCCGCTACATGAAGGGTTAGGAACACATGAATGTCTCCTTTACTTATTCCAGAGGTGGGGGCGAGCGCGGCCTCTCCTGGCACAGACAGGCGCGTGTGGAGGGGAAGCTGAAGGGGGTGGAGGATCTCCACGCCTGTCTGGATCACCTGTTCTCCTCGGGGGTCTCTGCTCCTTCACTCTCAGCCCTCACAGCCCACAGCGCTGGAGCCGTGCCGGTGGGAGCGCTGTGCAACAGAGACCCACGCATGGTGCAGGCCGTCCTGCTGCAGGTTAGATCCTTGATCAATCATAGATTCTGTCTTCTAGAATGTATCCATTTCTAAAAACGTATAAGACATGTTTCTTTTTTTTTAGGCTCCTTTTCTGGATGTTTTAGGTTCTATGGAGAATCTTGACTTTTCTCTGACATTAGATGATAGAGATGAGTGGGGGGACGCAGTGAGAAACAGACAAGTCCTCACTTCCTGTTGTCCTCTTCAAAACATTACTCCTCAGGTTTGTGCCAAATACTTATCTAGTTTAATTGCTCTACAACAAATTGTTTGAGGCATTGTTATCTACTTTTGATTCTATGTTGTTTACTGTGACAGTGTTATCCATCCATGCTGATAACAGCTTACAGAGGAGATCCCAGGATTCCTCTCGCTGGTGTCCTCAGATACACAGATCTCCTGAAGAAAGCCGTGCACACACACATAAGCAGCAAACCGGAGCCAGGTACGTCCACGCTAGCTTTCAGAACGCAAGGACACTTTTGCCTTGTTGGTCCGGACTGGACCCGAGCTGTCCTTTGAGATGCCTGTTTGATTTCTCTGACAGAGAAATAAAACTTAAGAAAATGAACTGCTGTGGTAATAAAACCAAAAATGTGACGTTTAAAGTGCTTAAAACGTAATCTTAAAAAAACAAACAAAATAAATAAAAGTTTCTGAGCTCGTTATGAAACTCATGCTGAACAAAGTCATTATTAATTTTAAAGAATTTTAAATGAGGACAGGAATCACATTTGGTTAAAAATGTTTAATAACTCTAAAGATTTTAAAGCTAAAGTAACTAAACTTTCTCCCATGATGAATTATCACTTATATAACAAGAAAATAGTTTTTTTTCCTAGTTTATTTTTGCTCTATTTTTACTTGTTTATTAAATCATAAAAAGTGTTCTACTAAAATTTTTAATTATAAAAGAAGGTTAATAAAATTAAAAATACGGGACAACATAAATCTGTTTATTCCATTTGTTCATGTTTCAAATCTGTTACAAAAGTATCGGATCGAGACTCTGTATCGGCAAATCCACAAAATCAAATGACTCTGAATCGGATCGGGTTTAAAAGAACCTGACATCCCTAGTAGTTGGGTAAGGTTCTCTAAAAGCAGAATTAAAGAGGTCTTTCTTAAAAGAATAATGGAATGGCCCAGTTAGGGCGGAGCTACTGTCGTCAATCGGTGAAATCCATTTATTGCGTCCAACCAGCGCCAAAGTTTCCAAACATTCAGGAGAAAAAAGGAGCTGAAGCACGACCTCCACCGTCGCACAAATACGTCATTGATGGTCCAACACTACGCAAACGCTCGCTTGAATACTCGAATACTACTCTCTCATTCTTTCAGCACTCTTCATTGGTCTGTTTTGAGTAATATCAAGTGCTTCCTTATCTTTGGGTTACATACATCCCAAATTTGAAAATGTGCGATAACACATTATTTTTTTTTATTCAGAAATGAACATTTTGAGTCTAAAGTCTCACTCATTCCCAGTTGTTTTTTAATGATTATGCAGTTTTTAGAAAAAAAAAAAATTGTTTTCTATTTAGGACATAGTTTCTGCAGAGCGGCAGGAGTTCATTTAAAAGAGTTGATGGCGAAAAGCAACGCCGCCCCTCTTTCCCCAGTGTATTTCCTACATCATAAACACTTTTTTAATAACTGATTTGGAAGGAAGAAATACTCAGAAATTCTATTTTAAGCTCAACTTTCCTAAAATGTGTCCTCCATCATGAGGAAAAATGCCACAAGAACGTGTATAATCTAGTTCAGGGGTGGGCAAACTACGGCCCGGGGGCCACATGCGGCCCCTTAAGATACTTAATCTGGCCCTCCAAATGAAAATACATTGAACCAAAAATCCTAATTATTGTTTTATTTTCATTGTATTTCTGGTTTCTTCTCATGAATGATGTTGTTTCTCTGGTGTTTGTGTTTGTTTTTTTTCAGTCAGAAGGTGATTTTTCGGATTTCTTTGAGTTCACATTTTCCTCTGAAGAACATCAACCCAAAAAGAGAACAAAAATCAAAATTTAGAAATTAAAATTCCCAAATTTTCTGTTTTTAAATAAATATATGTGAATTTTAATCCAAATTAAAGCATGTTTTTCTCTAAATTCCATATTATTTTTTTAGTTTATGAGGTTGATTACCCAGTCTCTCCTTCCATTTGCTCCTTGTCCGGCCCTTATGCCAAATTTTAGAACCCTTTCTGGCCCACAAATCAAAAAGTTTGCCCACCCCTGATCCGGTTGGTTCAGATGCACACGTGGCTCAGCTGTAAGAAAGCACATCGAACACTCGGAGACGGTCCGTGTCCGTTCTCCTGACAGTATTTTACACCCTGGTGTTGAATTCCATCTGGATCCTCCGGCTCAGCGTCGCTTTCACGCTCCATTCTGGACGTGCAGAGGCTTTAATGGTACCGGGTCAGCTCCCAATAGTGGTGTCGGTGCGCACGTCAGGAGAGGCAGCGCTAACCGATGCACCAGGAGAAATATAGCATAGGTCACCTTATGCTAAAGCCCGAGCGCGTCCGCTAATCGCTCTGGTTCCCGCGGGCCTTTTCCCACCCTCTCTTCTAATCTTCCTTCAGCACTTCGGAGGTGCTCCTCATTTACACCCCTCGCTCCCACCGCTTCCCCTCTCCCTGTTTTGAATACACACATTATCTCTCCGTGCTTCACAGTCTCTCGCCTCTGTTGTTCATTACACTCGCTCCGGCGTCAGAGTGTGCAGAACTCTCCGGATCGGTCTCCCTCCATTCTCCAGAGTCTCGATAAAGTGCTGATGGCACAGACACATCCAGCTGGGTGGGCAGGTCCATTAGCATGGTAAAGAGATAGTGTATCAGAGCAGGAGATTAGACTCACAGACTGGGACCTGTCAAGGTCAAGACCGCTCTAGTGAAACAGTTGGAGCCGTGGAGACGAGGGTTTGAGCGAGTGCGCCATCAGATAGGGGAATTAAGGAAAAGGAGACTAAAGCCGAGTCGGCTAAAAGGAGATTTTGTGTGTCGACTAAAGGAAGAACAGTTTAAAAGAAACCTCCTTTCATGGCTCTTTCTTTAGAACGTGAACCTGCACCAAACATCGTCTTAAATATCCAACCAGGAGCGAATCACCTCGGACCAGAAGATTACGAGCAGATGCTGACGGAGGTAAGAAATCCTCCAGACTGTAAACACTGGAGATAAGTGAGTTTTTCTGAAGCGGTAACCCTTCGACTTTGATTCAAGTTTAGTGCAGTTCACCAAGTAACCACTAGGGCAGGGGTGAGCAAACTACGGCCCGGGGGCCACATGCAAAATACATTGAATCAAAAATCCTAATTATTGTTTTATTTTCATTGTATTTCTGGTTTCTTCCCATGAATGGTGTTGTTTCTCTGACGTTCGTGTGTGTTCCTTTCTGAGTCAGATGGTGATCTTTCGGATTATTCCTACACCACATAAATGCAGCATTTCTTTGAGTTCACATTTTCCTCTGAAGAACATCAACCCATTGGATCATCCAAAAGAGAACAAAAATCAAAATTTAGAAATTAAAACTCCCAAATTTTCTGTTTTTAAATGAATATGTGAATTTTAATCCAAATTAAAGCATCTTTTTCTCTAAATTCCATATTATTTTTTTAGTTTATGAGGTTGATTACCCAATCTCTCCTTCCATCTGCTCCTTGTCCGGCCCTCATGCCAAATTTTAGAACCCTTTGTGGCCCACGAGTCAAAACAATTGCCCACCCCTGCACTAGGGGCTGGTTTAGCAAGTCAATCCTCAGTTATTGAGGATTAAAGGGAGTCCAAGGCTGCTGGAGCCTATCCCACGGGTAAAGGTGGGGTACGCCCTAACCAGGTTGCAGATGCACATAACCACACATATCATAATATGGGATAATTTAGATAATTATTATTTAATTATTCAGTCATGAACTTTTCTGCTTTATTGTATATCTATAACACAGAGAACAGAACGTTAGCCTGTTCTGTTTAATTTACTTAAACACCACATTATTAGTAATTACAAATAAAAAAAATCTATATCAGCTTCACGATTTAGACGCGATTGAAGGTTAAAGAAAATTTCATTCTTTACAAAACACCAGTGGAGGTGGTATAGCTGTGAAAAAAATTGTAGTTAAAAGTGGCTTTGAAAGTTTGTAAAAAGTCTAAATGCTTGCAAATATTTTCAAAATAAAAGTAGCATTTCGTTAAATAAAATACTTTTTCTTCCAGTGGAGTGAGACGATTTGGTTTATTGTATTCGTATCTTTAACTTACTGATGTTTCTTCTTTGTTTTCGTCTTTTATTTCTGCAAACAGGAAGCGCTCAAGCTCGCGTTTCTGTACACAGAATTAGGCTTGGATCGACCGCACAAAAGGAAGAGATGACCCCGTGGAGAACCGGACGGCTTTCAGCTAAAAGAAAACAGATCGGATCAAATAAAGATGACGTCAGCAGGAAATGATCGAGCAACTTTATTACGTTCCACGATGAGGATTAGAACTGATTTCCATTTATGTTAGCATTTATACAGGATGCCAACCGTCTCCAGGAAACAGGCTTTCTCAGAGACGTAGCATTCTGTGGAGTGGCTGGGATGAAAGCGAGTGTAGGTGGAGTACCGGATCACCAAACCCTCCCCCGGTTCTGTCGGGATGCCGGACTTCTGAAAGACTTTCCCGTTGTTGGCGGGGTTGGTGCTCATCAGCACCTGCAGCTGCTGCGGCAGCTCCCGGACGGAGGAGAGATCCGTCGTGGCGGATCGTTTACCGAAGTTCAGCACCATGAGGTAAGCCTCTTTGAGACCGTCCAGCTCTCGCAGGTACGAGAAGACGTCGGCGTCGGCCCGGATGTAGCAGAACCAGCCGCGTAAAAAGGGGAGCTCCGACTGCCGCAGGTTGTTCAGAAAGTTGTACTGAAACATGGTGGATCCTTCGCTGTCCTTCTGGACCTGGACGGAAAAGATCGGAGAGCAGATTTGATCCACAGAAGGTAAATCAGGGGCGGAGCTACAAAAGCCACGCCCCCTCAGAGGAGATTTTGGAAACATGAAAAATGGCTTTTTAAGACATTTAGGTTGAAGGATTTTGCTTAAAAACTTCATAACCATAATTAAAAACACTACTACAACTAGGGCTGTAACGAGTATCCGGGTACTTGGGTATTTGCGATCTGCTCCGGAAAATTCGAGTATGAATATTCGTGACGTCCAAGATCGCTGATTTGCGATCTTTATAAATATAGTAAATTGTAGTAAAATATGATCAGAATATTATCTGGTAAATATGTATTTTCTTATGGAATTCAGTTATGTATTATTTTTAAGTTTACGAACTAAAACAAAGCCGAATAGCGCGTTAGTAACGAAGTAAACACATCTTAGTTGCAGAGAAACTTCCGGTTTTCAAAGTAAAACTAGCGAGAGTTTTTTTCCGTTCAAAAACAGAGAATGAAGTTCTGTTCACTGACATAACTTCTGAAAAAATGAATTAGCTTTAACATCGGAGCTTTAGCTCCACTGTTTACAATCTTTTGGTTATGGTAACTCTTCAACAGTTGACGCAATTAACGAAACTCCATTTTATTCTGAAGAAACGCAGCCTCGCGCTGCTGAAAGGCGGATGTAAATCAACGTGAATCAGATGATTCTGCTGCGGAGGGAAAAAATACTTTTTTCACACGGGTTGTATACCGAAAAATATTGAAGAACTTTGAGGATAAAAAATGTGGGGAACATTTTTAAGTTTTGTTGTTAAATGATCCAAAACAGCAGTAATGTTTATCCTCTTTATGTTGTTTATGTTACTGCTGAACTTAACCAGAAGGCTGACAAAAAAAAACGTTTAAAATGACAAAATTTCTATCTGAATCTTTTGGGGTTTTTTAAAATCAATTTTGTTGATTCTGATCTACTGTTCTAAATAAAGGCATAAATGTTGGTGATTTAATACAAATAATTTCAATTTTCCTCCATCTAATAAATATTCTCATAGCAATAAACATTATATTAAAAAGTAAGAATCGTGGTTCAACTCGTGAATCATTGAGCTTGATTCGTGAATCGTATCGGATCGCCACCTAAGCAACGATCCACAGCCCTAACTACAACTCTAGTGCAAAATGCGGCTGCTCGTCTTTTAGCCAAAAAGCGAAAATATGATCACATCTCCCCAGTTTTAGCTTCACTGCACTGGTTACCTGTTTATTTTAGAATTCATTTTAAGATCCTGTTATTTGTTTTTAAATCCTTACATGGCTTGGCACCTGTTTACCTCTCTGAGCTGCTGCAGCCTTATGCCCCCTCCCAAACTCTGGAACGATCTTCCAATGAATGTAAGAGAGTCCTCATCATTGTCTGATTTTAAGTCTTCGCTTAAAACCCACTTTTTTAATTTGGCTTTTAATACTCAGTGAAAAGGTCGCCTCTCTTTTTATCCCTCTACACTCCATTTTCTCTTTTTAATGTGTTTTTATTTATTCTTTGGTGATGTGTTTTCTGTTTTGAGAATGTAATTTTATAAGCATTTCAATGTACACTTAAAATCTAACTATTTTATTTGATTCATCATATGTTTTTATCCTCTTTCTGTACAGCACTTTGTGTCTGTATGGGCAATTTAAGTGCTTTATAAATAAAGCTTATTATTATTATTACTGGAAACATTTTTTTTATTAAAAAAAATTCTTATAGACCACGTGTCTCTTATCGCTCCATTGTGACTCATTGGTCAAGCATAAAATAACTCGGGGAGACCGCTGATCCAGCCATGTCGACCAGCCATTAGCTCCCCGCTAATGGCTTCCTAACCAAAAAACAAATAAACAAAGTTCACAAACTAAGACTACCAAGGTCCGACTCCAAACTAAAATAACAAAACCCAGCAATGTAAGACTGCTGAGGACAAATAAGAGAAAATGAACAAAAAAATTAAAAAATATATTATATATATTTTTAAGTAAGGATTACTTAATTTAGAATTCATTTAATTTAATTTAGAGTAGCTAAATTAAAAAATTGATGAATGAGGTGCACATAGATCGGGGTGTCAAACTCAATCGCACTAGGGGCCAAAATCAAATCTCGTCGTAACTTCAGATTTGTATACGTTAACCCCCCCCTTAAATCTGAAATGAAAAAAAATTGAAATTACATTTTCATTATTTTTTGCATTAATTGTAGCATCAAAACTAACTGTGGGGAACATTTAAATATTTCTAATAATTATTGTACATAAACATAATATACACATTAACTAAACCATAACACTTTTATATTTTTTAATACTTTTGATTTATTTTAATCTGTCATCAGCACAGTCCAGTTCAAGTCTTAAAATCCTCCTAAAGCAGTAAATATGTAGCAGTTGTTTTTATATTATTCTCTAGTTTAAGAACTTTTCTTCTGAACAGAAACAAATGATGGGATTTGTAGTAAGAGCGGTGAATGCGGTGTTACATCGCTGCTACTGTATAATACAGGCGGCCCAGCTCTAATAGTGATTTGCAATTGCCTTGCGGGCCAAATTTAATTACACTGCGGGCCAAATTTGGCCTTCGGACCAAAGTTCAGCACCTATGACATAGATGATAAACATGTTTTTACATCTCTGTTGATCTGAAGATGTCTTATTTAGCTCACCACAACAAAGTGGTACAAAGTTTGATCTTTTATGAGTTTAAAGCACATATTATATTATACTGCACAACATCGGTTACCAGCTGCGCAGAGAGGATTTTGTTTGGTACAGAACGTCTTTTATTTTGAAAATAAGTTAAAAAAAAAAAATCCCATTTTCACAGCTAGGTTCTTTTTGTACATTTATTTATTTAAAAAAAAAGGAGTTAATGAATACAAATCCAAATTTTTCAAAGTAAGACTATGCGGCTCCTTCTAGGTTTCGATCAGTAGAAAACGAGCCAAATTGCTCTTTTATTGTGAAAGGTTTCTGACTTTAACAGCTTCTCACCTCCACGTTGACACTTCTGTAGTCTGGATGTACAGGAAGCCACGTGATGTTGGTCAGATTATTGAAGCCTGCGTTCATGTCAGCGTTCCACTGCATGGGGGAGCGCTGAGGGTCCCGACTGTTGCTCTGCACAGAGAGCACAGCGTTCACTCAGACTGTCCGTTTATATGTTCTTTATAAAAGCCTGAAGAGTTGGAGACCAAAATACTTACCAGGTTATATTTACCAAAGGGGTCCTGAACCTGGTCTGCTGTGATGTTGATGTTCTCCATGCCGATCTCTTCCCCGTAATAGGTGGTGGGGGTGCCGGGGAGGGTCAGCAGCAGCATATTGATAACGGGCATGTACTTCTTACCAACACTGGAAGAAATTCTGCTCCTGTCATGGTTCCCCACCTGAAAGAGACAGGAATCATGGTTTTAACCAGGAAAGACGAAGCTTTAATACCAAATTATTGAGGACAAGTATAAAAAAATTTAAGATTAAAAGTGCATTTCTGAGTTTTTCTTTATTCAAATCGTGATTCGGGAGCAAACGAAAGCTTGTAAGGTGACGCCGGACACTTGTACCTTCATTTTTAAAAGTGTTTTAAAAAGAGTTTAGACTTCTTTATATGAACTCTTCACCTCATCTGTTTAAAGAAGTCAGGGTCAAGTTTATATAGATATTATTCACAATCTGAGTTCAAAACGGCTGATAAGAAAACTGATGACTGAGCGTTCTAGCAGCATTTAAACGCATCACTCACGAACGAGACATGAAAAGATTTGTGTGTAACTGAGATTTTGTGTGTGTGTAACAAGTTAGGGTTGCCACAATTAGTCAACTAATCGGCTATTAAAATAGTCGATTAGTTGACTAATTTACTATTTTAATAGTTGATGACTAATTTAATAGTCGATTAATAGTTACTTTATATTATTTGGAGTCAGAGTGTAGTAAAGTCAAAGTTATAATAGCAATAAGAGGCGTTTTACTCTCGCGATGTCGGACTTTGTACCCCTCTGTTTGGAGTGTGAAACTTAAAAAAAAAAAAATAATCCCTGACAGGATTTCAACTTCAACTGCCACTTCAAATCAAGGGAGAGGGCTAAGGGAAATTGAGAAGGGTAATATTCGGATCGGGCCTTAGTTTTGTTTTTTATTTTTATTTTTTGGGCTAATGTGGCATTTAACTAATATTTTAGCGGGCGATCATCTCCAACGTTTTCAGCTATCATCTTCAGCGTTTTCAGCTTTCAACGTTTTCAGCTATCAACGTTTTCAGCTATCATCTTTAGCGTTTTCAGCTTTCAACGTTTTCAGCTATCAACGTTTTCAGCTATCATCTTTAGCGTTTTCAGCTTTCAACGTTTTCAGCTATCAACGTTTTCAGCTATCATCTTTAGCGTTTTCAGCTTTCAACGTTTTCAGCTATCATCTTTAGCGTTTTCAGCTTTCAACGTTTTCAGCTATCAACGTTTTCAGCTATCATCTTTAGCGTTTCAGCTTTCAACGTTTTAGCTATCATCTTCAGCATTTTTAGCATTTTTCAGCTATCATCACTAGCATCTTCGGCCGCCAAATTTAGCTTACATATCCAGTGAATATATCTAGTTTTTAGTTAGTTTAAAGTTAATAATGGTTAAGATGAGTGTTTTACATCCAGTTTGCCCATCCGATTAGTTGACTAATCGGAAAAAATAATCGGTGATTAGTCGACTATTAAAATAATTTGTGGCAGTACTAGTGCATATGTAAATTGTATTTTGTATTTTTGAATTTCGTAATTTTATAATGCAATGTAATATAATGTACTATATTTTTTATTTTTATTTAACCTTTATTTTACCAGGAAATCCCGTTGAGATTTATATCTCTTTTTCAAGGGAGACCTGGGCCAAAAGGCATCAACACAAGAGAATAAAATACAGTTAAAACAATTAAAATAGAAATAAAATACAATAAAATAAAATACAATTAAAAACAACTTGAAAATAACAACAGGACAATGGATAAAAGGTTAATTGAGAGTGGTTTGGATAAGTCAAGAGTGACGTGCATATTTCTTTTAAAAGCTCAGAAAGTTTTTCTTTGAAACAATTCAAGGGAATGAGGTCACTTAGATGCAGAGAGTTTTGAATATGAGTTACAAATCAAGAATACGCACACATAAATGCAGTTACACACAAATCAAGAATTAAGCGCGCATAAATCCGGATGATACTTATTTCTCTCCTAGTGTATAAAATACAAATGGTGGGCACAAGCTTTGTCTGCTCCATTGTGATCCGTCCCCCTATGGACAAATAATTCCACATTACCGCTAATAACGCTTGGAGTTGTGAGGGGCTGGAAGCTAGCGAGAACGTGTAAGCAGGAGCATGATGGGAAATGAGCGCAAGCTTACACCGCACCAACAATTAAGAAGCAAATTTCTGATGAACTGCAGGAACTACGTCCTAAAAAAAACAACAGTTTTTTTTTTAATTTTAGCTAAAATGGCATAATTATAATGAAAAGATCGCTGGGAAGGATTTTAAAATAGATCAAAAGATGATTGGAGTTGGACTTTAAGGATCCATTTAATTGTAGGTTATTTCACAAAGAAAGTAAACCAAAAGTCTCCTTGCTCTGCTACAATTATGAAACATCCACTTGCAGACAAATAGATCAATTTACGTCTGTTTTCCTCGTCTAAACTGATATCTGGCTCCAAAATGCACAGTTTAATAGCTCACAATACTTAGTGTTTTAGTTTTTTTTTTCCCAAGATAATCTGGCTATAGAGAAAAAAGATGGCGGCCCATAAATTATTGTCCCTCCCCCTGCTGGAGGCAGCCAGAATAAAAGAATCGTCTTAAGCTTTTGATCTTTTTTCTCTAATTTCTTCTCTCTTTTATTGACCCTTTTTTATATATATTTTTTTTTACGTGAAACTCCGTGTCACCGAGAAAAACTGCCTTTTGCGCCTCTGATCATCTAATTCATGGAGGAAAAAAAACAACCTTCTGTCAGCTTTTCCTCCGGACGTAATCGGGTTGTAGTTGTACAAATTTGAACTCATGTTAATATTGACTTGAAAGTAATTATACGATTAACGTTCATTTTCCACACTTAACTGCTAGACTTTTGCAGTATATTCACATTCAAAAACATAAAAGCTGACAGTTAATGTTTAGGAAATTTCCGCTTATGGAACCGGCTAAAGTTATGATTTCCACTTCCGGCTACAGATCAATTCTGGCGCCGTCTGGCCCCTCTTTTTTTTTTTTTTTGATGCTACACTGATGTTATCTTGGGCTTGTGAGGTGCTATAAGCTAGCAGGAGAGACTAAACAAAGGAATGCTGGGAAAATATATCTTAATTTTTTTTTTCTTTTTACTAAGAATGGAAATACCATAAATAAAATCATCACTGGGAATAATTTTACAATAGAAAAAAATAGAGCTGAAGCAGGACTTTAACATGGCAGGAGATCAACCCCAATTTAAGCCAAAGCCTCAACTCTGGAGAAATGTCCCAATCCTATTTTGGATAAAAGTGTGAGTCTAAAAGATACTAAAACACTGAAGTAGAATCAAATCCGACTTCTCCTACCTTCACATCTTCCATAAAGAGGAGACTGCTGCTTCAGAGGTCAGATCATTTGACCTCCTGTTTCAAACAGCTGGAAGGAGACCGAAATGGGATGCGACTCACCACCCAGTTGGGCCATTTTCCTCTGGGCATGTTGGACATCCACAGATCAACTAGATGTTTGGCCCACAAGCCGCTGGCGTTCTGAGGCAAGTCCAGCAAGTAGAAGTTAAAGGGGAAGTCGCTTTCTTTGACCAGGGGGGTCCCGTAGTACATCATGGTCTTCTCCACCTCTTCATAATCATACGACTCCGTCACCATGAACCTGCAGGACAGAATTTCTACTGTTTGAAGTGGGTTTATTAATCCTATAAAACCAAAGCAAAACTTGTTTCCTAAACCTTCACATTATAATTTACTTCAATAAATTACCTGTATTTTCCAGGCTCGCGGCTGTAGGGTTCCATCTCAGCCCTAAACTCCTGCAGGATATTATGCAGGCCAACCTGACTTGTGGTGTAATCATGGTAAAGGTCCCATTCTGTCGTTACTTCTTCCTGCAATGAATTCATAAATTAGTTTAACACGTGTTTTAAAAGGTAATTTAATTCACTGATTTGACAATAGAAACAAATTCTATTAGTGGTTTAGAAGAACAAAAACCTAAAGTAAAGCAACCCAGAATTGCAAATATTTGGGTTAATTAAAATCAAAGTTTGTCTTTTTTAATTTCTGGATTTTATTCTTTAAAACACAAAAAGTAAGAAGAACAAAAGCTTTATTTTTTTCTCCATCCTGAGTTGATACATTCGCAAACAAATGAGTCACTTCCTGCAACTTTTAATTCATATATACTGTATTTTCCAGAGTAAAATACGCAAGAGTAAAAAACATCTAATCGAGAAGAAGAAAACCATATATAATATATAATCGTATATATAATCTGACGTTTCAGAACAAATCCGCCAAACTAAAATACAAACAATAATACTAATCTTTTGATCTGTATAAGAAAAACATCAAAGTTTAAGAGGAAAAACAGATTATCTTCCATGTTTGTTTCAAACTGCCACTATCAGGAGCTTATACTTATACAACGATGCAGCGCCCTCTAGCGGTTGTTAGAGGTATTGACTGCTAGAGGACAACTATAACAACTTATACTCTAAAAAATATGATAAGCATTAGTATTTCTTTAGATAAAAGAATTTCTGAGACCTCTAAGTCATTAGCATGGTCCAAACTCACCCTAAAAACCTGCTGAATATCACTCGGTCCGTGTTTCTGTCCTGCAGTTCATCATATTTCCACTAGGGGCAGTGGAAGCGCTCATTTCAAAATGGCTGCCTCCATGAAATCTCAAAAACACTCAAGTTAAGCTATTTTTCAAAACTAAATGTTGAAAATGACTCATCAGTTATTTATTTTTTAATGACCACTCGCTGTATTGAAAGGATGCAAATGGTTATTAATGAATTAATTATAAAACAGTTACAACATGTTAACAGTGTCTGAATTAGTGGGTAAAAAAGGGCTTTTTTATCATGACGAATATGACGGATCAAGTCCATTGAGTGTTTTAAAATTCACGTTTTTATTCAGGAGAGCTTTTAATTTATCAAATTTTTTCTTTCACTGTGTTTTTTTGTTATACGTGTATGATGACATTTTCTAGGGCTGTGAAAATGGACGCGTTAACATGCGCGATTAATAAAACATAATTAATTTGTTAATATTTATTAACGCCCTTAGGCGTCCTGCCGCGCAGCTGTGAGATCAGGGTAATAAAACTCCATCTATAATAAACTTGTCCTTTTTTTATATTCTATGATAGAGATTTTATTAAATTAAAGAGATAATACAGCATTTATTTGTAGTTTTTGGACAAAAGCGATATTTTATTTTAATAAATGAGGCAGAGAACAAAAGCCAATCTGACAGCTGTAATGTTTTTATAAAATTCCAACTAAAACTTTCATTATTTGTATTTGAAAAACATTTTTTTAAACATTTTTTGGGTTTCCACAGCAAAATAAATCCCATTTTTCCAGATGGAATTTTCTGTTTTTGCGTGTTTTTATGCCAATATGTGAAGAAAAATTACAAAATAAAGGTAGTGCTGCATAGGAGAGGTTGTGCTGATTAAAATGATACCAAACAAGCAAGCAGGCAGTCTTTCAAATTGAAAATACAGAAAAATTTAATATAGACAAAAACTGACTTTTGGACGCTAAGTTTCTAAGAGTTAAAAATAAATGTTCTAAATGTACAATGTTGTGTGCAATATCATTTTAATGATTATTTGCAGAAAATAAGAGGTTGGAAAATAATATAACAAAAAAAAAATAATAGTAAAAAATGGCGATTAATCGTGATTAATTTCTTTCAGATTTGCGATTAATTAGTTATTTTTTTCTAAATCAATCCTCTGCCCTATTTCATGTTATTAACATTGTGAACCACATAGTTATTTTTATCTGAGAAAGGCGCAAAAGAAATACACATTTTTTAAACTAACATTAGCTCCTACTCAATTACAAAACTTTATCAAAATTCTAGAAATGTCACAATTTTACAATTACACTTTTTCCATTAAATTAAAATTATGCTACAAGTCATTTACGCAATAAGTCATTCAACAACATGATGTGAGGAATACTTTTGATTTACATTCGTATTTCTGCCACAGCACTAGCACTCATCCTCATCTATCAAAGGAGACGTCTGCGTCTCATTCAGACCAAATGTTTCCATTGCAGTTTTGCGAAATATGTCAATCATGTTAAAAACCAACTCCCTTTTTAGGACAATTTTGAAAAAATTGTCCTGTTTTCATCAGATGACTGTATTATTGCAAATCCAATTTGTACAATTTCATATAAATGGAAACATCTACTATTTTTGGGGGGAAAAACGTACCAAATTATTCAACCTATCATAATTGATATCATCTATTGCATTTTTTTTTTTACTAAATGGTTTAAAAACATCAAAAAGTTAGAATTGTTGGGACTTCGAAGGGTTAAAGCAGCACAGATAAATGTTTTTTTGCTCTACTTCCTTCTAAGCTCTGCGGTTCCGAGCATAAAGACGGTTCTTCTGTTCTGAGATCTTTTTCAAACTTCCTGAACGACTTGCATCCTTTAAATAGAGATATGATTCAGAACGAGAGTGTGTACCTCTAAGGCTGTGATTCAGTCTCAGTGTTACAGCATTACCCTGCAGTGGTCAGTAATGACTTACTAATCCCCCCAAATCCTTTCAAATATGCTTCTTTTGGGCTAATCTTTCCTCTGTGAGAAAAGACCTCATCCTCTGAGGAAAGAAAACTCTTTCTTGCCACTCGTGTCATGAACCCTTTAAATTTCTCCAAAAGGGTGCAAGATGAGCTCTCATTTAGGCCAAAGATAAATAATATCAGGAGAGGAACGAAAAGTCCCTCTCAGCTGTTGGTTGTGTTTATTCTTCTGTTATCAGCTGTTTATCACATTGTCGTGCTTTAATGTGTGACAGTGTTCACATGTGGACTTTGACATCATCATCCGAGTCCGCTGAATAAAATGTAACTGTATAACCGAGTTATTGCAGAGATAGGGAAGAGTTTTGAACTTTGAGCAGAGTTTAAATTAAAGTTTAACATGTTTAATGTTGAACGCGCCAAATTTTAGTGTCAAATGAAAATAAAACCAAAGCTCACACAGCCTCATTTGTTTCATCTGCATTTTGACTTAAAAATGTAATTTTTCTTAGATGCCGTTGATGTGAAGATAACTGGCGGCGCTCACCGGCGGTTTGTTGGGGTCCACCTGTGGCTCGTCCCGCAGGTGTGTTGCCTCCAGCATGTGCTTCACCGCATCCATCCGGAAACCATCCACACCTTTGGAAAGCCAAAAGAGAATAATATCCTAAAGAGAAACAAAGAAGAGCATTTTTAAAAACCGTAATTCTCTCTGATTCTTGTTCAAACTATGGCTAGATATCACCTGAATTACCTGAATTAGCGAGACACTGAACTGATTGAATTCACTAGTCTGATTCAATTCGATTCACTAGAGTCTGAATCGATTCAATTCAAGAGTGAATCGATTTAATTCACTAGAGTCTGAATCGATTGAATTCGCTAGTCTGAATCAGTTCAATTCACTAGAGTCTGAATCGGTTCAAGTCACTAATCTAAATCGATTCGATTTACTAGAGTCTGAATCTATTCAATTCGCTAGTCTGAATCGATTCAATTCGCTAGTCTGAATCGATTCAAATCGCTAGAGTCTGAATCGGTTCAAGTCACTAGTCTGAATCGATTCAAATCGCTAGAGTCTGAATCGGTTCAAGTCACTAATCTAAATCGATTCAATTCGCTAGTCTGAATCGATTCAAATCACTAGTCTGAATCGATTCAAATCGCTAGTTTGAATCAGTTCAATTCACTAGAGTCTGAATCGGTTCAATTCACTAGAGTCTGAATCGGTTCAAGTCACTAATCTAAATCGATTCAATTCGCTAGTCTGAATCAATTCAATTTGCTAGTCTGAATCGATTCAATTCGCTAGCCTGAATCGATTCAATTCGCTAGTCTGAATTGATTCAAATCACTAGTCTGAATCAATTCGATTCACTAGAGTCTGAATCGATTCAATTCAAGAGTGAATCGATTTAATTCACTAGAGTCTGAATCAATTCGATTCGCTAGTCTGTATCGATTCAAATGATTAGAGTCTGAATCGATTAAATTCACTAGAGTTAGCTTCCATGTTTGGTTTCAATCAAACACTAGAAAGAGACGAGTAACCTCACCAGATTTTTTTTTTATCTGTGAGGATTAGATAATGTTCAATCTGTCATTTTTATGGTTCGATTATTTACTGGACTTAGATCAATTTCTATCAATTAAAGAATTCTTCAAACCCAGCCCTAGTTCAAAAGTACACTTGATAAATAATTTAACAGACGTTAAATCTGTTGCATATTATCCCATCCATGGATGACAGTTTCAGTCCTTTAGAGAATTCTGTGAACATTCGTCTGGTTGAGTCATTCTGTGAGGTGAGCTCAGTCATCTTACAATCATCTCCCTGCGGACCGCTGGGTTCCTCATGTTCAGGTCTGGCTGCTCCTTGAGGAACTGGTGAAGGTAGCATTGTCCTCTGACTTCATCATAAGTCCATGATGAGTTTCCAAAAATGCTCACCTGCATGAAAAACAGATCATTTAACAAACAAACAGTTGTTTCTACAACTGGGTCACTAGAGCAAAAACACACCCAGTTATTAGGCTTTTTTGTTGCATTACAGTCAGCCCAGATATAGTAGTCCTCATAGACCGGATCTCGGATCCGACTCAAGTTAAACCAGCGGTGACGGTCACTGGAATGATTGGGAATGAAGTCCATGATCAGCTTCAAACCTGACGGGAACAAAAACAGCTGAATCCACGCTGCTAATAACCCTTCACACACACACATCTTTATTTTCAAGGATCCACTCACCGTTCTTGTGCATTTCTGCCAGAAGCTCCTCAAAGTCCTCCATGGTTCCAAAGAGGGGGTCGATATCTCGGAAATCCTCCACATCGTAGCCAAAGTCTTTCATAGGAGAGCGGTAGAAGGGACTGATCCAGATGGACTTGATGTTCAGGTTGTGGAAGTGATCCAGCTTCTCCTTGATTCCTGTGGAGCGCAGACAGCAGAGTGATGGAGGCGGCCGACAGCTTTGACGCCAAGAAACAAGAGTTTAAGGATGGTAAATGTGAGTTTAACAAGTATTTGTCTTAATTTCCAATTTAAATCCAACTCCAATCAACTTTTGATTGATTGTAAAAGTGTTCCCACTGATCTTTTGATTAAACTGTTTGTAGCCAAAATTAATTTTTTTTAAAGACATGTCGCTTTATATGATATATTTTCAGTAAAGTGGCAGAATTTCATCAGAAATTCACTTTTGGGTTGTAGACGAGATCATTGGATAAAAGTTATTGATTATTAAATCAATAATTGAGTGGAATAGACCACTAATGCATTTAAAATTTTGAAATCCTTTTTTAAAAATTGGCATGACATTTTTTTTTTTAAACAAAACAGACACATCAACACGGTTAAATATATAGTATGATTTAAAAGTTTGTACAGTTTTTTTTCCCTCAATCTACCTTGTTTCTTTTTATCATGAAATAAATATAACTTTTATGTAATCGCAATGTTTTTTTGGGTGTTTTTTTTTTTTTTTGGGCGAATTGTTCATTCTTGCTTTTGTATGTCTTTTGAATGCTTTTTACTGAAAAAGTGCTGAAGTGCTGAAAATGCAAAAGCTGTTTGCAAAATGTTAATTTTTTCTGGAAGACTGGAAATTTCATTAAAGAACTATGAAAGAGCGCTGAAGATTACCTCAATTTCTGAAAAATTTGTAGTCAAATTTCTTTAAAAACCCTAATATACGTAAATTTAAAAAAAAATATTTAGTGTTGCTTAAATATGAGCTAGACTCCAAATCAGTAGGCCTGGATGCCAAATTAGCCAAGAAAGCTAGCTTGTTGCTTAATAATTAGCTAAACTCAAAAATAGCCAAAATTCCTTTGTAAACTTAAATTAGCCAAAAATGATAGCCTGTTGCTAAAACAGAAGCTAAACTCAGAATTAGCCTATAAAAACCTTGGTAAAAATCAAATTAGCAAAAAAAAAGTTAGCCTGTTGCTAAGACGGAAGCTAAACTCAGAATTAGCCTATAAAAACCTTGGTAAAAATAAATTAGCAAAAAAAAAGTTAGCATGTTGCTAAGACGGAAGCTAAACCCTAAATAAACCTATAAAAGCCTCAGTAAATAGCAAATTAGCTAAAAGTGTTAGCATGTTGCTAAAATTTTCGTAAATTCAATTTTTTTTTAATAATTACTATGAAAAATTAAATCATAGTCTATGAATAAATATAAATAAATTCTGAATTTGAAGACTTTTTCATTAACTTCCTGCTCAATATTTCAAAAACGATCAAATTTAGGAATACAAAAAATACAAGTAATGTGCTTTCTTTGGTCCGGTTTGATTCAAACTGAACGTTTTGACACAAAGATCGCTGAAAGTTGAGTTTTTATGTACCGAAAACCGTGCGGAGAGGAGCAGGAGAATCCCTCACCAGATTTATAGTCAGGACATCTTTTCTTTGATTATCGCTCCCGTCAAACTAAAGAAAGAGAAAGCCTGCCCTCACTCTCCAACATCCTTTGTTTACTTTCTAATTTGTGCTGCTATTGGTGAAAAATGTTAGAGTTATCCGAAAAGTTTTGAGCCAGTTTGGACCAAGAAAATAAAAACTATCTGGATCTAACTGGATTAGTGGATGCATGGGAATGGAGTGGAGCTGATCCTCCCATCGTAGTCGTACGTTACAAGCTTTTTTTCAGGATTGATAACAATGAATTGAAATAATGTTCTTTAAATATGAGAAAATAGCAACAAAAATGTTAAAAACAACTGTGGATCCATCCAGCAGTTTGATTAAATACTTTCGATTTTGATATATTTGAGTAAAAGAGAGGCGTTGATCATAACTGGACTTTGATCCAGAACTGTTTTGAGATCAAGCTGGTCTTTGTGAATCATTATTTATGCAAAACAACTTTTTAATTTTTACAACTTTTTTTGTCTTTTGGCTTAATAAACAACAGCTGATTGTTAGAATATCTTTGTCTTTAGATTTTCATTTTCTTTAAACTTTCCTAACAGTTAACTCTTTTTATAATATAACAGTGACGGGTGTTCCTCGCGCCTGCAGCATCCCACCTCTCAGGTCCCCCACCCCGTCCCCGTCGGAGTCCTTGAAGGAGCGCGGGTAGATCTGGTACACCGGGGAGACCTGCCACCAGCCCAGGCACGGCGGCGACAGCGCGATGATGGTGACGGTGACGGCCACCAGCGCCAGCGTGCAGCACACCGTCAGCCAGAACAGGATCTCTCTGGGGACGCGGTACCGGGCCTGGGAGGAGTACAGCAGCAGCACCTCTTTGGGCATCCCCGCGTACGGCTTCACCTGCGCGTACACCGAGTCCGCCCGCTTCTCGGCGTCCGGCGGAGAGGCGGTGACGTCCGCATCCTGGAAAGCCGGGTTCGGGACGCCGTCCTCCAGCTCCACGGAGCCGCTGGTCTTCCTCCGGTAACTCATGGGAACTCGGCTGAACGAAGCGGGGGGTGAGAGTACCGCTCACACCGACGACACCTGTGGAATGCTGGGAGCAGGATGATGGAAGGAGGGACGGCTCTGGTTACAGATCAGCACTTCCTGTTGAGGCGCGCGCGCGGAGCACGAGCGTGTAGCTCCAAACTCAAAGTTCAACTCGACCCAACAGAAACTAGAAGAAAGAGTTGCGTTACCTGCAACAGAATGAATGCTTTAGCTGAAAGTATTCGCTGACGATGATGACGCAAGTTATTTTAAGTACTGATTTGCTGAAAATGCAAAAGCTATTTGAAAAATGTTCAAATTTAATTAAAGAACTATGAAAGAGCGCTTAAGATGACTGAAATTTATGGACAATGTGTAGTAAAATTGCTTAAAAATCTCACATACGTGCCAGTTTTGAAAAAAAATATATTTATTGTTGTTCCTATAAGCTAAACTATGGAGTCAAATCAGGATCAGCTTAAAATGAACGAAAAAAAAGAATGAAAACTTGAAAAATATACAATGTTACCTAAAAAAAAAAAATCGAATATTTGAAAACAAGACATTATAACAGAAAAAAACACCTGAAAATTTTGAAGAAAAAAACCCTGAAAAATAAATCTTGAAAATAAAAAAAAATAATAATTAAAAAAAAATTAATTTGAAAAAAAAAATTGGAAAAAAAAGTCAACTTGTTATAAATGTTGAAAATTTGAAAAAAAATTTTTTTTTTTTTTAAATCTGTGACTCTACACTTTAAGTATTCAGTTTCAATTCTGATTTTCAAGTTTTCGCTGCCGAGCTAGCGGGACATCCTTTGGGGGGGAAAAGATGACTCCTCACTACATCTTCTACACTTTTCAGCTTTGGCAGCTGTTACTAATGAATACATTTTTTCAATTATTAATTTTTTTCTTTAGTTTTTTTTTTTCTTTCAAGTTTTCAATATTTTTTCTTTTTTTAAAAATGTAAAAACGTTTATTTTTCAATTTTTCTTTTTTTTTTTTCAAATTTAATGTAATGTTTTTAAATTTTCCATTTTTTGCTGTTACAATGTCTATTTTTCAAGTTTTTAATCTGTTTTTTTTTTTTTCACTTTAAGCACATCCTGATTTGAATCCATACTAAACTCAAAATTAGCCCAAAAAACCTTCGAAAGCCTAGATACCAAATTAGCCAAAAAAAGCTAGCACATTGCTTAAATAGTACGCTAGACTTCAAAATAGCCTAAAATTCTTCAGTAAACCAAACTAGTTAAAAAAAGTCAGACTTTTGCTAAAATGGAAGCTAATCTAAATTAGCCTATAAAAATAGCTAAAAATGTTAGCTCGTAAAAATATTAGCTAAACTCTAAATTAGCTCATAAAAGCTCAGTAGATAAAAAATTAGCCAAAAAAAAGCTAGCACATTGCTTTAATAGTACGCTCGACTTCAAAATAGCCTAAAATTCTTCAGTAAACCTAACTAGTATAAAAAAGTCAGATTTTTGCTAAAATGGAAGCTAATCTAAATTAGCCTATAAAAATAGCTAAAAATGTTAGCTTGTAAAAATATTAGCTAAACTCTAAATTAGCTCATAAAAGCTCAGTAGATATAAAATTAGCCAAAAAAATTAGCACATTGCTTAAATATGGACTCTAAAAGTCTTCAGAAAACTAAAGTATTCTAAAATGTTAGCATGTTGTTAAAATAGAAACTAAAATTTAAATTATCCAAAAAAAAAAAAAAAAAACAGTAGATAGCAAATTAGCAAAAAAAACATTAGCATGTTGCTTAAATATTAGCTAAACTAAAATTTTTCTAAAAATTACCATAAAAGATTAAAGATGAAGATGTGGTTCATTTGACCGCAGTTGTAAAGGATTGTAAATCAATGGAAGAGCATTTTGATGTTAGCTTTCATTATTTTCCAATGGATTGAATGTATTGATCACAGCAACTTCAATAAACGTTGGAGAATGAGCTAAAAGAGTCTTTGGTGAACTGGAAGGAGAAAGAATCAGGATTTTGGAGGAAGTTTGGTCCATGAAGATCTTCACTTCCAGACCTGACATCCGGATCAGAACCATATGGCTGGACATTACCTAGATTGATGGACATTTTCAAAGTAACAGTGAAGATTTACGCTAGCAAGACACAGAGCTATCATGATTGGGGGGGGGGGGGGACCAAGGGCGGGGCTACTCAGCTCAGGTCCAAAAGCCACGCCCCCTCAGAGGAGATTTTGGAAACAGACTTCTGATCACTATGAAAAATGGCTTTTAAGACATTTAGGTTGTAGGATTTTTGATAAAAACATAATTAAAATACTAGGAAAGTTTTTTTTTTATTAAAAAAAAATTGTCTTGGGGGACTTTAAGTTTCCTTTTAAAAACACACATTGAAAACAAAAAAAAACCATGAGTATGCATTACAAAACAGAAATAAAAAGAAGATTTATTGCGATTCCTTTTTTGGTACCTGGCGGCGTTCTCTTGGTACAGAACAATCTGTTGCTCCTTTCTGCACAAACTGCCTCTGTGTAGCACCGACTGCATAAAAGGCATCCCAACTAAAAACAAGCATTCAAACTCAAGTTGATGTTTCACTAACACGTACCAAAAAAAGTCCAAACTTCACCACTGCATGCTGGGAAATGAATGACTTCATAACATTGACTCATTTTTCTGTTTAAAAAAAAAATTAACGTGAGATCATGCAGTTTGTAATGAATATAAATATTTCAGGAGTGACCAAAAGACACCAGGAGGACATAAATTAGAAACATTTTTATTCTTGAAGGATTACAAGAGAGGTTTCTATCTTGTATTGTCAAAATTCTTCCGTTCTGGTTTCCTCGTTGACCCAGAATAACCGACAGGTCCCTCATTCTGTTTTGTAAAACTCTCTTTACTCAACATTTCATAGCCACAAATCAGAGTCAAATTGTTCAGACAAAAAAAAAAAAAAAAGAAATCTTGTGACATTTCCCAGGAACATTAAATTCCACATTTATAGCAGTAATTTAGTTTTTCTTCTCAGAACAAAAGGAACCCATAAGAGCTTGTTTTGTCATTACATGACTGATGAGAGACGCTTGTGATCAGTCCATGCATTGGAATCAGTGTGAGCCATTCAGAATTACATTCAGACAAATAAAAAGGCTTCTTCCCTCCCGTAAACCTTCACCTTTCCCAGTGTTTGTTATAGCTTAAATACCAACCTAAATGTTCAATGTGGTAAAAACCAAGTTAAAAAAAAAACTCTTGAATTGTATCAGGAAACCACTATTTAGCTGAGTAAACTGCACTCAAGAACAAAAAATTGTTGAAGGCGTTCTCGACCAACATCGAGCATCATCCCGCTCCTCCAGTGCGTCTCACACACTCCATCGCAAAACGTAAAAGAAAACTGCAAAAGAACTACACATTCAAGTACCTATTTGTCATATGGCACCGAGAGAAAGTGTACCACAAGAACACGAATCAGCGAGCGATCTCCGTTTTCTTTCAATACTGCCACTTCAGAAAGCGTGCTGAATGAGACGATTTCAAAGTGTACTTTACATGTTTCAAACGTGTTAAATCAAGCTAAAGGTTCTACACAAAAGTATGCACAAATCTAGTTGTGGATGCATACATCTGCTAAACAAAGGTAGCTGTTGTTGCTTCTTTTTTTTTTTGTAGGTTTAGTGCTTATCCATGCAAGTCCATAAAGTATGTCGTGGAAAAAAAAAAAAAAAAAAAAAAACTTCTAGGGAGCACGACTCCAGGTGTTCTGCCGCAAAATAAAAAAATAAAAATAATAAAAATCTCCCAATATGCTGCACATGTTTATGTTCCCCTCATCAGTTTGTAACAGGATCACGTTACTTACAAAAGCTTACTTACAACAAAGAAAAAAGGTACATAATACTTTTTTTTTTTCCTGAAAATTGTCTTTTTTTTTTTTTTTTTTTTTTTAAGGAGACAGAGCGGGAAAAGGCAGGCTGTAGCATGAGCAGGACTGTGTTGAGGAAAGCGGGTCAAGAGGAGGAAGGTGAGTTTGGAATTCCTTGACCCTCACGCCCCGTCTTTGGAACGCTGCTCTGTCGGAACGTGCGCACATGCCGCTTTCTGGTATTCGTAGACGGGAAAACACTAGGCCACATCAATACGATGGCTGGGAATTTACTGACACCAACAAATCAAAATAGATCTATATATATATCTTTATATATATATGTATTTTCTATATAATTTTTCTCTATATCTTAACAGCAGGCTCAAAAGCTTATGATACTGACAACTTCTGCGGATGTCGACAGTCTGTTATAGAGAAGGCGGAGAGCAGAGAGGCAAAAGGATAGAGAGGCAAAACAAATGTTATTTTTTAAAAAAAAAGAGAAGAAGAAGAAGCTGCAGAGACTTCCTGTTTTGATTCAGGGATGAGGGGAAGCCGCCTGCAGGACTCGAACGTGTGGATCCCAGGCTGAGCTGCGAGCTGTAAGGCGCTCTCCAGGAGAAGTCGCTGAAACGCAGCGCCCTACGGAGTACCAGTAATGCCAAAAAAAAAAAAAACCTCAACTCGCAGGCTTGTGTGGTCGAGAGCCTCCCGTTTGTAGTTAGTAAACTTTAATGCCACAAACCATTTCAGTCTGTTCAAGGCGTTGCTTAAGTCCTCGGCTGATGGCAGCCGACGGCCCCCTCGGGTCTGGAAGGCACCCTAAAGTCTCAAAGCCGTCTAATAATCCACAACAAAAAAAAAAAAAGCAAGAAAAACTGTGCTTTTCTGCTTCCGTTTTAATGTTTGTACTGTGAGCACTTCTGTAGTGCAGCTTTTTGTTCATTAAAAAAAAAATTGCAGTTTTCATTTCGTCCACTGGAGGTGCTTGTTTCTTAAAAACCAGAAATTTAGCTTGGAAAAAATCTCTGAATGTGGAGAGAAAATTTAAAAAAAAACAAACAAAAAGGAAATCCCAGTGACATTAAAATATGCGAATGGGTGTGATCTTGTGTGGATTAGTGGTCCTGGTTTTTTGGGGGGCGGGGTTTAGGCAGTTGCGCTGGACAGCTACCAGGGACACTCCATATCGGCTCCGCTCTGGACGAGAACAAAAAACAAAAGGAGACAGAAACATAAAGCAAAGGGACAGAAAAACAGACAAAAAATAAAAAAAATGTTAGCAAATACACAGTAACAACTGCAGTTGTTATTTCGGTCAAGGTACTCATATTAGGGAACTCTGATGGCACACTTCAACCTCCGTTTATTGGTTCATTCCGGAATATACCAACGACACAAACCCGTTTGGTCTTAGTGCGGGAATCGACACAAAAACAGAGCGTTCATGTTTGCGTGCTGGAATGCCGCGTGGAGACATGCGTGTAAGACTGGTGCATGCGTGTCGGTGTACCTGTGACGTGAGAGAGGGACAGACAAGAAACTACAAACACCCCATCCTTCTGGTTTTTAACCCTCATCAAAAGTTAACAGCTGTGTCCACAAACAAGCACACACACACACACACCCACACCTTAAAATCTAAGTGGAGCTCCACATGCTACAGAGGAGACCAGAGCACAGAGTAGACTGATGAAGGTGGGACGGGGGGGATATGCTGCGCAGGTCACCACTTACATGCCTGGAAGAATGTGTGTGTGTGTGTGTGTGGCTGTATGCATGAGGGGTTGGAAGAAAGGGGGTGGGGGGGTGGGGGGTAACAGTTATATATGTGATCACTTACCAAATGAAACAGGAGGGCTGCGTTAATCAGAGGGTGAACACACAGTTAGACATATTGATACATCCCTTAAGAATGAGCGTGAATCTGATGTGTTTGTGGGTTTGAATTCCGGTCCCAACAAACGCTGAAGCGGAGCAGACGAGGAGCGAGGCTGGTTCACGCTGCCAACTGCCAACTGGGGAGGTATCGGCAGAATCTTCAAGATTTAACGCGCAATTTTTATTTAGTCGTGAATGTAGTGAAGCGTGGAGCACGGCCCGCTTTAAATATAATAATAATATTCCTAGTGTGAACGCTTTGTGCTGAAAGTAGTTGCTAAATATGCTGAAGCTTGTGAAAAATTGTGACTGAAGGGATTGGCGGAAAATGCAGAAACTATTTGCAAAAGGATACATTTGCAAAGACTGGAATTTTTGTTAAAGAACTTTGAAAGAGTGCTGAAGTTGACCTACATTTATGAAAAACTTTATTAAAAATTCCTAATACTGTACAAAAACATTTAGCTTCTTCATCAAATATGAGTTCAACTCAAAATTAGCTCAAAAAACTTTAGTAGAGGCCAAATTAGCCAAAAAAACAGCTAGCCTGTTGCTTAAATACTAGCTAAACTCCAAAACAGCCTATAATTGCTCAGTAAATTAAGTTAGTCAAAAGCGTTAGCCTGTTGCTAAAATAGAAGCTAAACTTTAAATGAGTCTATCAAAACCCAAGTAGATAACAAATCAACAAAACACATTAGCAAGTTGCTAAAATATTAGCTAATCTCCAAATTAGAATCTAAAAAGCATCAGTAGATGCCAAATTAGCAAAAAAGCTAGCACATTGATTAAATACTAGCTAAACTTCAAAATAGCCCAAAATTCATCAGTAAACTAATTTAGTCATAAACGTTAGCATGTTACCAAAAGAGAAGCTAAACTCTAAATTAGCCTAAGAAACTCCAGAAGAAAACAAATTAGCCAAACACGTTAGCATGTTGCTAAAACATTAGCTAAACTCCAAATTTTTTGAAAATTACTATAAAAGATGAAAAGGGAATGTTCTGAAGAAGATGAATGCTTTGATAGCAAAATTAATGAAATTACTGAAAGTGTTAGAGTTTTTATGTCCTGACAAACGTGGAAATGAGCAGGAGAATTACTTTAGTGTGAATGCTAACTAAGAATTCACACAATTATCCACCCGTTGGCGGAAGAAGATTCTATCGATGCCTCCCCGTCATCATGCGGGGGCATGACACAGCACTCTCCAGAGGAGCTATGACACTCCAACCTCCAAACGGGGCACTTGACATGGCTGTCCGGAGACGTTTACACATCCCTCATCACTATAGCTGCCACCCGAGTGTCATCTCAGACCGTCGTGGGACGTCCACCTTGAGACCTCGGGCGGCCACTGACTGATGTCAACTTTTAGAGAAAAACTCATACAGAGCTCCTAGAGATGGGGAGGGGGGCGGTAGCTCTGTGTCAACAGTCCCGCCCACAAACCAGAATAGTATTTCTAATGAGCTAAATAAAATATATTTTATCCATATATATATGGATAAGAAACTCCAGATATATATGGATAAAATATGTCTTAAAAACAACAAAAGTTTTTTGATTTTGGCTAAAAACATCATAATCAAAATTAAAAGATCATTGGATTGTACAGTTGAAAAAATATGGTTGAAGTGGGACCAAAGACAATGTAGAAAATCTAATCCGTGTTCAGATTGACAGAAACAAACTCTGCTACTCATCTTTTGTGGATTAATGAAATGTTTGTTTCTTTTGGTTTGCTTTCTTTAATTATTCACCTCCCTTTTCCCTGTTTAGTAGCTCCCCTTTCATTCCCATCTGCCCCGCTGCTGCGTTTGACGGCCTAAGTGTGCACTACTTTACTATGGAGCCCTTAAAGTTCTGTTTCGATCCGCCCAGCCTCTATAGAGACACTTTAAAAGATAATTCAACAAAGTTTCCTACTTCTATCAGGACAAGAACAGCTTTGGTTAATACTTTACTTTAGAACTCCAAAAGTTAACTCCAACTTTAGAGTCAAAGTATGTGTGTGTACAAATGTCAAACTATTCGGCCTACTTTCTTAGAGACAGAGACAACCATCAAAAGCTACCAAACAGAGACACACAGCTAAACTCTGGAAACACAAGCAGACAGACGTACAGCGGACCGAGCGGCTCAGTAAACGCTGGTCTGACAATGCAAAGGAATTCTCAAAAGTTCCAACTATGACACTTCCAGAACTCGTCATTCAATCCACCATCACTCCCAGCCATCAGCACCAGCATAACCACGCACTGAAGAGTAGCAGAAAATCACAGACTCAGAGTTTTCAGATTGTGTCCTCATATACATTAGTGCTGCCACAGACGATTATTTTAATAGTCGACAAATCGCCGATTATTTTCTCAGATTAGTCGACTAATCGGGTCATGCACAAACTGGACGTGAAGCACACATCTTAACCATCATTACCTTTAAACTAACTAAAAATAAAGATAAGAAAATTTTGAGTTTAATAAACGTTTAATCCTGCAACCTCTGTCCTTCATTAGTTTCTGGTATTAAAACAAGACTAAACTAGAAAAGTTGCATTACCTGTGATAATCCTAATGTGAATGCATTTTGCTGAAAGTAGTCGCTGAAGCTTTTTGCTAAAAATGATGACACAATTTAATTTAATTGCTGAAGGGATTTGCTGAAAAATGTTAGCATGTTACTGAATTAAATGTATTTTAGCAACATATGTTTATGTATTAAAAAGTCTCTTTTCTCATAATTTTACGACTTTAATCTCATAAATGTATTATTTTTATGGTGGACGTTAAACTCCATCATAAAATAGTTGATCTCAAAACATTTGTAGAAAACAATTAGTAAAAAATAATTAGCCAAAAATTAGCAAAAACGTTAGCATGTTGCTAAATTAGAAGCTAAACTACATTAATCTCAAAACCCCAGTAGAAAACAATCTAGCCAAAACGTTAGCATGTTGCTAAAAAAGAAGCTAAACTCTACATAAGCCTCAAAACATCAGTAGAAAACAATTAGCAAAAAACGTTAGCATGTTGCTAAATTAGAAGCTAAACTCTACATTAATCTCAAAACAACAGTAGAAAACAAAACTCATAGAAACTAGCCAAAACGTTAGCATGTTGCTAAAAAAGAAGCTAAACTCTAGCATAAGCTCAAAACATGCTGCTAGAAACTTAGCAAAACTAGCCAAAAATTACCAAATGTTAGCATAAATATGAGCTAAACTCGAAAGCTCTTAAATTCCTCAGTAACTACGTTAGTATAAAAATGTTAGCATGTTTGCTAATAAAGCTAAACTTAATTAGCGCTCAAAGCCCCAGTAGATACAATTACCAAAATGGTTAGCATGTTTCTCAAATATTAGCTAATCTCCAAATTTCTTTGCAAATTACTATACACCACAGCACTGAAGAGAACATTTAGGTAATTTTGTTTTATATACAAAAAATGGACACAGTCAAGAAAGCAAAGCTTTTGATGATATTTTTAAGATAATTTACCACCGACTGAAAAAAAGAAAAGTTTATCCCATTTTCTGCTGTACAAATGAACACTAACAGTATTTATCAACAGAAGAGCAGCAGGACGTTCTCTGAATCTGTAGAAATTTAAGATGATACTCAGTTAACTTGTTGACTTGAAAGCACCAACATGTGACTGGTTTCTTTGGTGTGTCATCAAGTCAACAGCTGTTCCCAGCATATAGAGCGACTTACTCCGTCTTCCTCCTTGTATGGGATCAGACGGTTGTATACTGCTTCAATAACACTGCGTCTGAAGAAAGAACAGACAAAAAAAAGTTAAGCAGGTTTTCTTTACAGGACTCTTCCGCTTTAAGACCAGCGCTCACTTGCTGGCGAGACCGCCCCCTGGTGGCAGGGGGGGCATTCCGCTGTCGGCAGACAGGTTCCTCATCACGGTCACGATGTCTGGTAAACCCTCGTCTCCAGGCCGAGACAGCATCTCTGCAGAGAGGGAGTGAACGAATTATAAGAGAAGGAAGTAAAGACGGAAAGACAAAGTCAAACACAGACTTTAAACAAATCTTATCAGAGCAAATGATGAGAAGAAAGAGGAGTAACTAAGAGTAACTAGAGAGAATGATGAGGATTCACTCCTTTTGATATCTATTTTGATTAAAACCAAACAAACATTTATTGTTGACTTATAGAAGTAAAAGTTGACCTCCTTGTGACAGTAGAGCCAAATTTGAATCATAATGACAATTTTTTTGTTCCAAAGTCATTTAAGGCTTAACTCAATAAAGATGAAAGCAAACTCCAGAATATAATCCAGTAATATTCAGACTGTCCTGAGCTGCACAAACCGCCGCAGATTTAAAGGAACGGTTTCCAAAGACACGTTCCTCGACTGAAACTCGTTCACTACAGAGACGGATGTGTTCTGTTAGTCCTCTACAAACATTTCTATCGTCTCATCAGGAAGCAAACATTTACTCCAGTTCTCTTATCATTACAGCAGCTTTCACTACAACGTAACACGACTTTAGAAAAGCTGAGCCGACGTCTCATTAAAAAAGAGCTGATGCTGCAAATGGCATTAATTTTCAAACGATCTCCATGTTGTGTGAAGCTACCGGAACTTTCATACTTTGACATATTTTTTTTTTATATTAGAATGATACAACTGAGTTTTAGAGCCACCATAAAAATAAAAAAAAACTTAATTTGACTAAAATAGTCAAATTATGAGGGAAAATTTGTTTCAACAGGATAAAGTTGTAATTTTATGAAAAAAATTGCAATTTTATGACAATAAAGTTATAAATTTATGACGGGGAAAAATCTTATTTTTAAAGAATAAAGAAATTCATTTTAGAAGAAAAAAAATAATTAAAAACAGTTGTAATTTATTAGAATACGGTCATTTTTTTAGGAAAAAACATTAGTATTACTAGAATAAAGTATGTAAATTTATGATAAAAGAACAATTATACGAGAATAAAAAGTAAATTTAGGAGAAAAAAATAAATTTCATAAATATATGAAAATATGTCATAATTTAAGTAGAAAAAAGTCGCAAATTTATAACAACAAAGTCAACTTTATGAGAATAAGGTTGTATATTTATTAAAAAGTCATTCATTTTTAAAAATAAGTAATTTTACGAGAAAAAGGTCAAATACTTAGGAGAAATAAAAGTCAATTTTACACAATAAGGTCATAAATTTGTGAGAAAAAAATGATACATTTTTGAAAATAAGTTGTAATTTTACGGGAATGAGGTCATACATTTGGGAGCAAAAAATTTAATATTACTAAAATCAAGTCTTAGATTTATGAGATTTATGAGAATAAAGTCGTACATTTTAGAGATTTTTATTTTTTAACAAGAATTAAGTAAATTTATGTGAAAAGATTAAAAAAGGATATATGGACAATATAGTTGGTTGTGTAAGCCTCATTCATAAGTCAACTAAATCTTTCAATGCAGCCATTTAGGATTCTTTAAATCAAATGAATCTATGAGTCATTACGCATTTGGACCTCTCCAACTATACTATCGACGGCAGGAACAGCAGGCCTGCCTGAAGTCCAGTCTTCAGACTCAAGAATCTTCTTCTGAAGAGGCCCAGAGTTCAGCAGATTCTTTTCAATATCCGTATACGCACAATAAAACAATATTGAAATATTTAGTTTCTTAAAAAGTATCTTTTCTCATAATTTTATTCTCATAAATGTATTATTTTTATGGTGACCATCATTCAATATTTCGATTTAGAAGTGCTAGAATTATTGTTCACCTTACAACAGTAAATGTTCATTTTCATCATGCATCCATCTTACCTTCCACTCGGGTCTCTAGGTATTTGTTGAGCTCAGCGTCTTTCTTCACAGCTTCCTCCGATACTTTGGGAGCGTTGGGCAAGCACACCAACACGATACTCATGTTGTCCCGACTTCCCTGAGAGGAACGATCAGAGGAAACAAACGGAGGAGACATAAGTGGCAGCACAACGACCTGTGAGGAAGCTTTTTAGGGATCAGGTGACGAGATGATGTAAAAAGCTACAATTCAGACTAATTATGGACGGCATCCATTTATTATAATGTGAATTTTTGCTCAAGGATTTGAACCCTAAATTATTGGTATCTACTTATCAACAAGCAAACGTTACTAATCTGAGTCAAGATACAATATAGCATTACCTGCGCTAATGCTAGTGTGAATGCTAACTGAATTTGGCCGCTGAAGATGGTAATGCTGATAGCTAAAAATGCTGAAGCTGATAGCAAGGTAAAATATTAGCTAAATGCCTAATTAGCCTTTAAAAAAAAAAAAACTTAGGTTAGCCAAAACAGCTAACATGTAGCTGAAAAAAATAGCTGAAGCTCAAAATATCCTGAAAAACTGCAAAAAGCCAAAATTAGCCAAAACAGCTAACATGTAAATATTAGCTAAACTCCAAAACACCCCAAAAAAATCTTAGTGCCAAAATTGTCAAAAAAACTAGCAGAATGCCAATGAAATTGTAACTTTTTACCAGAACTATGAATAATAAAGATAAATAGTGATAAACATAATAAAATTAAATATTATTCCATAAATCAGCTTAAACCTTAAATACCTCTCAATAGTTTACTCTCCATAAAATATATTTATGGCAAGATAACATCAGGTCGCTAATAACAATAAAATTAAATGATCTGGAGGGCTGGATGTGGTGTAATGCTGTAGCTCGATCGCCACCTAGTGGTCAAACTGAAAACGCCCTCCAGGAGAAGCAGAACAATGTTTACAATATTAATAATCTGAACTTTTTTGTTAGAGTTTCTCCTTTGAGAAACCATGTAAGACTAAATGCTATTAATAATCTCATTATTATCTCACTAATACATTTTACAGTATGTGAACTAGGGCGTAACGAGTAATCCGGGTGTCGAGTATTCGCGATATTTCTCCGAAAAATCGAGTACAATATTCGCGATCCAAGATCGCTGATTTGCATCTTTAAAAATATGGTAATTTTTAAATTGATCAAAAATATTTCTGGGACGAGTTGTATTTCCTCTGGAATGCAGATTAATGTAGGATTTGTAACGCTTACGAAACTAAACAAGCCGAAAACAGTTTTTTTTTTTGTTTTGAGGAAAAACTGCATAATTCTAATTTAAAAAAAAAAACTATGTTTAATAGATCAAAAGATGACTGGAGTGAGACTTTAAATTAGCTTTGTTATGAAACAGGGAAATTCTTTGACAGACAGACAAAAAAACAAATGTTGACAAACCTTGTGCAGACACGTGTCCACCACCTCATTGCAGACTTTCTCCAGGTCATCACACACCTCAAGGCGAGACTTCACAAACTCACACAAGTCCTCATTGGACATGACATCCCAGATTCCATCGCAAGCAAGAATCACAAACTGATCCTGTTCAGGTGCCCGGACCATAACAAACACCTCGGGTTCGGGGCTGACCAGCTGCTCTGTGGGGCCCTTGCCGTCCACACACTTGTAATCATAGTCCCCCAAGGCTCTCGACACCGCCAGTGACCCGTTAACTCTCTGGATCATCACTGAGCCGCCTGCATTCTGGATCCGCTCCCTCTCACGCGGGTTGCAGGGCTTGTGGTCGAGCGTGGAGAAGCACACCTGGGAATTGCGGTACAGAACGGCCCGAGAATCCCCGCAGTTGATGAAGAAGAAGTGATCGGGTGACAGCAGAATTCCCACTGCGGTGGATCCGCTGCGATCCATGCCGTTCCGAAGGTCTGTGAAGCTGCGCATGTGCTCGTCGATCCTCAAGAAGCCTGCCCGGATCCCGGCTTTCACCGCCTCCACGGCAGGAGGATACGAGGCCGGAGACTCCCCGACGGAGCCTCTGATCCCGCCTCGGAGCCGGGCGGACCTCCGGCTCCTAAGCTACCAGTGATTATGTGTTCCAGAAGGTGCTTTGAGCAGTAGTTGGCGACCTTTGACCCCGCATGGCCGTCGTACACTGCAAAAAAAGACCAGTCAGACATACCGGGGGTCTGAAGCCCCAGCACAGCGGTGTGAGCGTCCTCCATCTCCACCCGCCAGCCCTGCATGGAGCTCAGGGCATAGCGCAGGCCGTTTCCTTCACCGTGAGAGTTGTGCTTTTCTGTTTTGGGTTTGTCTAGGAATGCACCCATTGCTTCACCCCAGACAGATCCACTGCTACCTGTTGGAGACAAAAACAAACAGATTTTTTTTTTTTTTAAGTTGACAGTAAATTATGGATTCCTGGATACAAAGCGAGCTCTTAAAAAGCTGCAACAGCAAAACCGAAAGTCTACATTTGGCTAGTGCCGATTATTTTTTTAAAGTGGTCGACTAATCAGGTCATGAGCAAACTAGATGTAAAGCACATCTTAACCATCATTAACTTTAAACTAACTAAAAACTAGATATATAGCATTACCTGCGATAATGCTAGAGTGAATGCTGTAAGCTGAATTTAGCCGCTGAAGTTGATAGCAAGGTAAAATATTAGTTAAATGCCAAATTAGCCTCAAAACAAACGACAAAAAAACCTTAGGTTAGCCAAAACAGCTAGCATGTAGCAGAAAAAAATAGCTAAACCTCAAAATATCCTAAAAAAAACTGAAAAAAAAGCCTAAAAAACAGCTAGCATGTAAATATTAGCCTAAATAACACATATATATATATATATATAATATATATAAAATATTTTGAGATTGTTTTCTTATATTTGTCCTCGGTAGTCAGAAATATCCCAGAAGAACATGTTAAAAACAAACAAAAAAAAAAAGATATTTTATTCAAAGTGTGTCTTTAAACATGGAAGATAACTGAATAAAAAAGTGTTTGGTACATTTTTTTGTTTTACAATGAGGCTGTAAGCAGTAATGCTATGCAGAAACTCTTAGTTGATCATGAATCGCACAGATGATACTCAGTAAAATGCAGAATTTTCCAGAAAATCTTGAATGAATGAATGAATGAATGAAATGGTTTATGTCAAGCAATCAGGTTATAATACACGGAATAACATCACATAATAAATCACAAATAGATAGCTTGAAAGGGGGAGGAAGGAAGCAAACTTATATAATCCCACCCCGGCTCGACCATTTTCTGTACATGAATTATCAATATCCGGTTCAGGACTTAAAATCAAATATTAATATAGTTTCAGGTAATAAAAGATCAATAATATCAGTGATGTAATAGAATTTCAGAAACATCCATAGACAAATCATTTATATTAATCATCAACAGTAATTTAAACATTCTCATAAAAAATTTAAAAAAAAAATATCAAGTAGTAATCAACTTCATTTGTTACTGCAGGAAAATATTTCAAAATATTCTTATTAAAAAAGACAATTTGAGCAGAATGTTTATCAAAGAACGATTATTATAATGAAAATCTTGAGTGGAATAACAATTTTGCTCCGGAGGAAAACCATTAGAAGATTTAGGACCAAATCCTAAAGACGATGTTCTGAAGATTCACATGGATTCAGTTTCAATTCACTAACAATTTTAAGCAATTCTTTTCAGTTTTACATTTTAAAACTAATTTAGCTTTGTGGTGAATTTTGCCTTGGTATATTTTTTATGGTAAATTCTGTGTTGATATAATCATTTATGCATTAAAGAAAAATTGTAACTGTTCTTGCAGACGGCATCGAGCATCTGGATTATTAGAAAATAACAAAACAAAGAACCATGTGTAGAAAACTATTTAAACGCAAGCCTGTAAAGCACTGCGATTAAATCAAAGCTTCAAGACAGAATCCTGAATTACAATTTCAGCCGCATTTAACTTAATTTAAACTTTATACCAGGCAGCAAAAATAAAAAAAACATGTTTTGCTGGATCTTTACTGGTGGAGTTTACTTAATAATAACTGATCTAAAACCTGTGTCAACTTGCATTGCTAATCAGATTTCTTTTTTGAGTACAATTTAAAGATTCCAGTCAAAAAAAAATGGTCCAGGATGAATTGAAACTTGATCAATCGGACAATATTACATTTTTTGCTGTTTTAAGTGAACGCATGCCTCGTTTTTAATGTTTACTCAATAAGAGCAAAGAAATAATCCATCTAAATAGATCCCGTTGCTCAACAGAACCAGAAATAGAACATTCATTCAGGCTTCCTAACTTTAAAAGCTTCTTTGGCCAGCCATAACTGGATGCTGAAAGCATTAACAAACTCCAGAGTGTTCAAGAGGATGTTATCCGACAGTACCTGCCCCTACATTAGCTAAATGAATGGTAGCGGTTTGACAGTAGAGACTGATTCTGTATTGAGTCTATGTTTACTGTTGACATAATGTGGGAATGTATACACTTCTATTGATCGTCCCACGGATGAATGGAGCCTTTGTTACGGAAATTGCACTTTTAACCGATACATTATTTCTGTAAATGCCAATATGACACTTATGAATGCATTGCAAGTTTACTCTTAGGTCTTTTCTTGTGTCATTAACACAGATATGAGGTTTAAGTTTTAAAAGACTCAAGTTCTCATCAAGCTTTGTTTAAACCAATTTCTAAAACCTAAAAGTTCCAAAAAAAATGAAGATTTAAAGAGGTGACTCAGTGTTGTGTCGATGGTCGTTATCAAAAAGCTTTCCTGTGTCGCTGAATCGATGATGACAGTATTCTCTGCATCTATGGGGGTCTGTTACACCACGCAATGAGCGCCGAAAGCTAAACAGTGCCTCTCTGAATAGAGAAATTGATGGTTTAACCCGTTTAATCTATTAAGAACCAAGATCAGCCTCAGTAGGGACGAAGCGATCAATAATAACTGATTAACGCTGTGCAGCATAGCTAAACCGACATATTCCTAAAATATCTAGAGTGGAAATCTACATATTATGAAATATCAAATAGTTCTTCAATTATCCGTGGATTTTAAAATCCTTTTTAAAAAATGGGTTAGTGTAAACTGCTTACAAATCATTCAAAACTAGTTAATAAAATGCTTTACTTTCTCAAATAGATCATCTTTAGGAGTCATTTCCTAACGGAGAAGGAATTATTTAATGTTAATGGAATCAGATTATTTAAAAAATATTTAAAAAATGAAATAATATTGTAGATAACTATTATCTAAACATTATGTTCATCAATGTATTTGGTTCTTGTATGGATAAAACAGTAAAACCAGCGTGGTGTCGTGATGCTAATGGCCGGTTGGTCCTTTTGCTCGATCAGAGAGGTCAGGCAGAAAAACAGTCGTAATGCCCAAAACCCATGGGGAGGATTTTTTATGCTTTCTCAGTCTAAACTCAAAAGCTTTTTCGTGCAGTTTTGCTTGGATCAGTGGCTTGATTTTATGATATCAGGATATTTTCTGTTGAAAGTTGTATTCCTGTTTTTCAAAAGCTGTGGTTTAGCTAGTACAGTATAAAATACTCACGAGATCAAAGATGTTATAAGTGTCTTAATAAATAGGCCTCAATGAGCACATTTTTTATGTAATTGTGTGTGTTTTGAAGTACTTTATATCTATTTTATTAAAGATTTATGTTGTAAAACGCTTAAAAAAAACACTGTTTAGCTTTAATATAGGTAGTTTTCCTTTTTTTCCAATTTTACTGATCTGAAAAAAGATCCCAACTGGGACTCTAAAACCTTTAGACCACGTGTGTCAAGTCAAGAACGTTTGGTTAAGGATCCTCTGTGTCTTTTTTTTTTTTTTTTTCGAACAAGAACAACGATAAAAACAGAAAGAAATGAAAAGAGCAAAACAAACAAGAAAGTAAACAAAGCAATTTCTCTCACAATCAATCTTGAATAGGGCTGGGCGATATGGCAAAAAAAGAAAATCACGATTTTTTCAATTTTATTTCACGATTTCGATTTTATCACGATTTTTTTTTTAAATAAATTCACATTGACAAAAATTGAATTATGATTTTAGTTGAAAGAAGTAAACACATTTTGAACAAATATTTAGATTTTTTCCAAATTTAATTTCAAATGCATTAGAAGCATTGATATATATTTCTGGATTGGCCCTTGCCAACATGCCTATAGACGGAGACGTGCGCGCTCAGGCGCCATCATCATGAATTGATTCATGGCAGCAGAACACAGCTGTTTCAATGGAGGACAGGCAGACATCAATCGCAAAAATCGGACAAGCTCCTTCATTTCTGAACTGATTTTTTAAAAATATGGCTCAAATTAAAGCTTAGAAAATAATTGATTTTGGTATATTTATATTTATTATCTATTAAGATCAAGCTGTAAATAGAGCAAGAATTGTGCATTCTACTGCTACAGAAAAGGCATTGATGTCAAATGAACAGCTTCTTAATACTCATGATTTTTTATTTTGCCTCTGTGCTAAAATACATAAAACAGATTGTAAATGCTTTTCACTCAAGACCAGAAATGAGGGAGAATGAAGAAGTTTAATAGCATGAATGACTGATACAGTTTAGGGAAGTCCTTTCCCTGTTAAAAACATCTCAAAGTGGTAAATAATAATAAAAACACCATTTTACCATATTTTCAAATGAAACTACAACTTTTATTATTTTTGTATTACATATATGGTAAATAAATCTCAATTGCTTCAGGATTTACCTTCAAATAAACGATTTCATTGTACTTTGAGAAAAAGGCTCCAGCTAGCATCTTTAACTGATACAAATAATAATAATAATAATAACTTTGATCATAAAATCAAATATATCTGCCAAACTGTTCAGATTCAAAACACAGTGATGATAGCAGTAAACAGTGTTTCAGGTTAAAGTTTACGGTCTCAGCTCCTTCCCTAACATCGTCTCTCTGCGGTGTTTGTCACTGAGCAGAAAGCTAGCATTAGCATTAGCGCTGTATCTTCCGGCCGAGCTTTCTCCGGTCTGTTGACCAAGAAAAAAGATCAATTGTGACGGCACGGATTACAAAATTATGTGCAAACTCACTTATACTTCTTACAAAGACAAAACAAAGAAAGTGCGACTGACAATAAGATTTATTCTCTCAAAGTAGCTAGCTACGAGCTAGCAAAACAATGCAGCAATGTTCATTTTGACCGCATATTTTACGTGTTTCCAACATGAATTTCCATCCGTTTTTGTGCAGGTTGAACGTAAATACGAGCGATTAACATCCGCCATGTTTTAAAACATGAAACATTAATAATAAACATACGTCGAAGAACCAAGCTAACATGCTATCTGTGAGTTGCTAGCACCCACTTTAGCACACAGTTCAGCCTAATTTTCTCTACTAAAATGTGATTGCTGTCATGTGATGATTCCTCTCCATCGGATTATTTGAGGTTTTTGAAGTCGATTGCAAAACACCGTTGCCTTTTGTGCTTCTTTTCGTATTTTTTTCGGACCTCCGCTATTTATTTACTCTAGACTAGAGGACTCAACGCATACTGACGCCGGCACCGCACGTCTGTCACGCCGTATGTCACGTGACTTACTTAAAAAACACGGGGGAGGGGGAGAGCTCGGATTTAAAGTCACAGGCAGTCAACAAGCTTTTGCCTTCTCGCTCTTGCAACTTTCGTAGAAGATCGCGATAAAACGATCTCTCAAAAATGACAGATCGTCAGCTTTGGAGATCATATCGCGGTTTTATATCGTCATATCGCCCACCCCTAATCTTGAATGCAACAAGAGATGTTCATAGTTCGAAAAATGCGTCTTAAATGTACGTTTTGGGTGTCTCCAACTAGTTGACGAGCTGGCTGTTCCAATTAATTCAAGGGTTCCCAACCTGGTACCAGTATGGTCACGGGACCACACCAGTATCCTGACCCCAACCTTAACCTGGTATCGGACGGGGATCAGTACCGGTTCTGGATGCAGTAATAGTGCCAGATGCAGACCAGGCTAGGGTTAGGGTAGCAGTACTGTTTTGGGTAGCGGTATCGGCTGCATCCCGAGGTTTAGTCCACATTAAAAAATTACATTTTTAAAGATAAAACAATTTAGTTTTAGTGTGTTCAATAAATGTTTATCCTGTTCGACCTGCGACCTAAGGTGTGTTTTTGGATTTTGGCCCCTGTGCGGTTGAGTTTGACACCGTGAGTTTTGTGATCCGTTACACCCCTAACGTGGGATATCTGGAGATATTAAGGTTTCAGGACAGGGAACGTTTCTCAAACACAGGCAAAACATGCCGGAAAACTAAAAATGATTCAAAAACGGTTACAGTGAAAAGGAAATGTATCAGTATTTTTGTTTTGCTATTTGTTGATTTATTGCAAGTCATCGTAGTTTCAAACCAGATTGTTCTGATATCGTGCAGGCCCAGCTAGCACATTTATTTGGTCCACTTGTGTCTCAGTTTCATACTTTCCTATATAAGGGTAAAAAATAGAATAACTTACAAATATATTGGAAATTTAAGGTATTTAAACCTCAGTATCTCTCCTTTTAAATAATTGGTACAATCGTCTCTGAAGAGGATATTTTCTGTAACCAAATAACTAATAATTCTTTTAGTCATTACTTTTGATCTTTAACAGAAAACCGACGCACATATCTATCTTAATTTCCAAAAACATCACAATATCATACCTTAGCAATGTCATTTTTATTTCATTGTCAAATTATAGATGACTGAATGATGTGCAAAGAAGACTTTCTGTGTCTAAAAGTCAACATACTTTTGTCAAAACTGGCAGAATAAAGAGATATTACTTGAAGATCCTTAAAACTTTGAATGACGACATCACCAAAACTGATGTGGTCACACAGTGTAGCAATGACCTCAAGATGCAAGTGGTTGCTTTGTGTAACAAGATCTTAACACAGCTAAGTCATTCTTATGTGGCATTTTTAAGTATATGTCTAAACAAAAGCGTCAAACCGATTCCTTTCATTTGCTTGTTGTGGGTTCAGAATTGAAAGCGGGTTAAAAGAGCAGCACAGAACCACCACGGCTCTCAGACATCAGACAAGCAGGACAGCTTTAACAAGCTAACTCAATTTAACATTCAGCTGCTGATGGGATCCACACAGGGACAGATTAACCTGGCAAACACAGACGGCGAGCTCGAATCACGTACGAGTGACATCAAAGCTCTCGTAACTTTTTTGATCATGTAAAGTGAACAGGATGTGATCTATTAACATCTAGATGTCACTTTACCTTAAGCACAAAATATTTTTGAAAAAACATGATAAACCAACTAGATTAAAGTCTGATTTATTGTGACCATAAACTAAATGATAAATTATTTGACAAAATCAGATCAGAATTCGTGAATTATCGTATTACCTAATAAACAAGATAAGCAATAATAATATTGGTAGCAGTTCAGAAAATTGTTTTTGCAGATTATCTAAAACTAACATGGAAAAAAAAGAACTTGTGTGTTGATGTCAAGAGTAAAAGAAATAAAAACAGTTATAGAAACATATTGACACCGTTGTAATTCAATATTGTAATATTATAAATCTACATTTTATAAATGATTTTTAATTATCACATAAACATAAATATTGTGTATGTTTTAAGCAATAATGTGGAACGTTTTGGCTCTCACTGGATTTTGATCTGTCAGAAGAAACTGGACTAATGGCTCTTTTAGTGTTAAATGTTGCAGACCACTGTTCTAGTTTCATCCAAAAGCAAACCAACTCATGGCAAACGAAGTCAAATTTATGTCCGTATGGCCTCAAAACATGAGGAAAAATAATTTGAAAATTAAATAACTTTATAAGTCGAGCTTTTTTTCGATTAGTGACTAATCGTGTTAAGCGCAAAGTGGATGTAAAGCTCACATTTTAACCATCATTAGCTTTAAACTAACTAAAAACTAGATATATAGCATTACTTGTTGCAATAATGCTAGTAAGTGTGAATGCTGTAAGCTGAATTTGGCCGCTGAAGATGCTAGTGCTGACAGCTAGGGCTGCCACAAACGATTATTTTAATAGTCGACTAATCATCGATCAATTTTTCCGATTAGTCGACTAATCGGATCATGGACAAAGTGGATGTAAAGAAAATCTGAAATATGATTAGCTTTAAAACAAAAAAATCCTAAATAAGCTAAAATCGCTAGCATATAGCTGAAATATTAGCTAAACTCCAAATTAGCCCTAAAAAACTGTAAAAATTCCAAATTAGCCAAAATAGCTAGCATGTAGCTGAAGACATAGCAAAACTCCAAATTAGCCCTAAAAAACTGTAAAAATCCCAAATTAGCCAAAATAGCTAGCATATAGCTGAAATATTAGCTAAATTCCAAATTAGCCCTAAAAAACTGTAAAAATTCCAAATTAGCCAAAATAGGTAGCATATAGCTGAAATATTAGCTAAATTCCAAATTAGCCCTAAAAAACTGTAAAAATTCCAAATTAGCCAAAATAGGTAGCATGTAGCTGGAATAATAGAAAAACTCCAAATTAGCCTAAAAAACTGTAAACATTTAGAATTAGCTAGCTAACATGTAAATGAAATATTAGCTAAACTCCAAATTTGCCTACAAAACTGAAAAAATCCTAAATTAGCCAAAAGAGCTAATATGTAGCTGAAATATTATCTTAATTCCAAATTAGCCTAAAAAACTGAAAAAGCCTAAATTAGCCAAAATAGCTAGCATGAAGCTAAAACATTAACTAAACTCCAAAATAGACTGAAAACCCTTAATAAATGCCAAAATAGTCTAAAAAGCTAGCAGAATGTCATTATAACTTTCAACTTCACTACAGCCTGACTCCATATATTATAAAGTAACGACTAATCGACTATGAAATTAGTTGTCGACTATTTTAATAGTCGATTAGTCATCGATTAGTCGACTAATCGACTATTAAATTAGTTGTGGGCTATTTTAATAGTCGATTAGTCGACTAATCGTGGCAGCCCTACTGACAGCTGAAGATGCTGAAATTGATAGCTGGTGTAGCGACTACAACAAAAGTCCAAAGTCGCTGAGAGACTGACGCTGGATCCGGTTAGTGTGTGACGCGCTAAACAAAAAAATGGACTTGAATTGGGTCATGCACTTGAGCCTTTTATTTTTATGACAAAAAGATAATTGAAACAGCTTGGAATTGCTGGCTTATTGTGAGCTAAATAAAATGCACAGAATGGGCAAAAAATGTAACATAAAGGCGATAAAGCGACAACTAAAGCGGTCAACAAAAAATGTGGCAACCCAGCTCACCCTCTCCCTTCTACCTTACAGGTGTGAAATAAACAGGTGAGTTATAACAACAAAAAATGTCTCCGCCCACAACCATGTGATGCACCAGGTGATACCTGCTCAATATGGCGACAAAAAATACCATAATAAATCAAAATAATATTCATTCGTTTTTTACACAAACAAAAGGTTGATTCATGGCTACTACAGCTGAAATCCCTGAAGCTAATAGCTAAAAAAAACTCTATAGCTGATAGCCAGCCAAGATATTAGTTAAATGTCAAATTAGCCACACAAAAAAAAAATGAAAAAGCCTACTCTAACCAAAACAGCTAACATGCAGCTGAAATGTTGTCCAAATTCAAAAACAGCCTAAAAAACTAAACAAAACAGGCCTAAGTTAGCCAAAACAGCTAGCATGTAGCAGATATATTAGCAAAACTCAAAAAAAGTCTAAAAAACCTCAATAAATGCAAAAATAGTCCAAAAAGCTAGCATAATACCATTATAACTTTCAACTTTACTACACTCTGACTCCATATAATACAAAGTAACAACTAATCGACTATTAAAATAGTCGTCAATTATTTTAATAGTCGATTGCAGTAAGTCTGATTTTTTTTTTGTAAATATCATGAGCTACAATTATTTTAAAGAAATAGAAAGTACAAACCTAATGATATTAAAGAATAATAATAGCAAGTATTTAGTTGTTTTAAAAGGTATAAAAACAACTTTTATTATTGTTTAAAAATTCCTTTAGCACATAAATTTGTTCCTCTACAGAGCAGAATGATCTTAAGTGCAGAGGTATCAGGGCATTACAAGAGAGTGGAGTCTATCAGACCATATTCAAAGTGGAGGAAAGTAAGTGAGTTATGTTATACTAGACTATGAGTGGTTTCTTGGCAACAAAAAGAGTAAGTGTAATTGTATATACAGACTCTCTGTCTTAGGCCTGACTGCCTTCCAGGCATCAAAAGTTAAGAATGAATGAAACAAAAAAGTAGAAATGTTCAATTTTTTATTAGAACCAACTAAAAGTATATATTTTAAAGTTATTTTATTTTGAAACATATAATTTATACAAATTTAAACATTTTCTTTTCTTTTTTATTTTCTCGTTTTGCCCTTTAGACACAGAATTATACCTTTTTGTTATTCAACCTTTTAAAATAATAGTATGTGAGCGTGCATTTCTGAATAAAATGATTCAGACACTCAAATGAATGAGATAAACGTCTTCAGACAAGCTTGGGGACTCACAGTAATCAGAGGCTTAAACACCATGACTAGTGCAAGATTTCACATCAGGGTGCCAATACAAACAGGCCACCGATGATGATGCCATTTCTGGAACATGCTGCCACACTAGAACAATGCCAAGTACACAATCACACATAATCAAATGAAAACACACACACAACATAACAAAAAAAAGTTACAGAACTTACTAGCATTTCAGCTTTAAATAAACAAAAACTGAATGACATGATGAGTATATATATAATAATGAGTATATATTTTTGATATTGTTAGTTTTACTTATAGTAGACTCTCATTGGATGAATATATTCTAAGAACACACCACCTAAAAATACATGAAGTGGTTTCACATAAATTGATTACATTCTTCACGCTGCCTCACATGTTTTAAGTCAATATTTTTAGGCTACAAATAAATGTTGGCAAATTTAATTCGCCGTGTTTTTGTCATTAACGGCCATTAATCCCTGAATCTTGTTTATCAGTTAAGCTAATCGTTTTTACTGGTTAGTCTGAATGACTGTTTTTTTTTTTTAGGCGTGTTTGAAGGGAAAAAAAAAACCTAACGTCACAGTATTATTTGGAGGAAGAAAAAAAATCCAATATATTGTTTTGGACACAAACAAATAACTAGTCCTGGTTCTGATCCATTTTTAGTTCTGTCAACTGTCTGGAACTAAAACTCTCACCTTATAAGACAACTAGCTAACGAAGTTCAGTTGTCAAGTGCTGCCAAACACAAACGATCGGCTAACGAGTCTTAAATCACACAAAAAAATAAAATAAAAATACTAATTGTCACTTACTTTGACAGAAGGAGTTGTCTCAAGGTGGTTTTCTTCTTGTCTTTACAGGTACGATAAACAACCTCGGCTCGGTTTAACAAGCTTCACCTTCGCTACGTGTTTTCGGCCCCTGTTCTTTAGCTAGCTTTCATTAGGCTAGCCAGCATTTCACTCGATAAGTTCTCCTTTCAGCATGTCTCTGCACCGGAATAAGGCTTTTACGTACATTTTTGGCACTGCCGTGATCTGGAGCATCAAATATTAATCCCTCGTTTTTATAAACTCTTGGTGGAAAAAAGAAACGCGCGATTAGGAATAAGGTCTCTATAATTTTGACATCAAGCTAATTTTTGGCTAAAGCTAAAGAGGCTGGGTGATGACGTTTTCAACATCTACTTCAGGGGAAGGGGTTACTATTTTGTTCTCTGTTATGATTGGATGAAAGTAAAAGCAAGTTTGAAACATGATTGGTTCTTGAATATGTCAATCACAACTCGCATTCACGGACTTTTTGTAGAGGGAACTTGGGTGGGTGTGGCTTTAGATTCACCACTGTCGCTGCTCTTTAATTTGTTTTATGTTGAAAACTATTCTATTTTTGTATAGAATAGAATAGAATTTTTTATATTTTGAATATAAAACTAAAATAAACAACTAAGTATTAAATATAAAATACACATAATCAAAATATTAATAGATTTAGGATTATATTTGGTACAGTGCTTTAAGTGGACAACAAGAAGTGGCGGTGCTCTCTTTATCGGAAGTCGTAACAACGTTTCAATATAAAACAATATAAAATTCTGCAACACACAATCCAAAATACAAATTAAGTGTGTACAAAACCAATAAATAAAGACTTCCCAAAAACGTTAAGAAAGACAAACGAGTCTCAGCTTGGAAGATGGAATCTGGTGCTTTGTGTTAGAGGTTGGTAGTGGAGTTTTAGAGAATGACTTCCTGCAGATTCTCTTCCTTCATTTTATCAATAAAAGTCAAAGGGTTCCAGTTTTTTCTCCTTTACTAAAGATCTCACCTTCTTTGAGTTTTGTGTTGATGTTGTCTCTCTCTGTCTCTCTATGGAGCTAAATCAGGGCCAATATTATTTGAAACCGAAATAAAATATTTTGAAAAAAATATTAATGTTTGGCCGAAAAAATAGGTTTCAAAACTAAAAATTTCAATTTCAAAACATTTTTTTTCAGTTTCAAACCTTTTTTATTCGTTTTCGAACCTCCAAGTTTCAGTTTCAAAACTTTTGGCCCCGTGGCACGTTGGAGCGGGCTAATACGAGGACCGATCAAAGTTGATGTGGGTGGTATAAATAAGTAATAAAGTAATAAAATGGCGCTTTGAACGGGCTAGAATGGTGTTTTGGTCATGCAGTTTATATAAAACTCTACTTTTTACACCCGTCTTGAGACAACTTCAGACTATGAGAATACAGACTGAGCTGCCATTTTCTCAGAGCCAGTGAAGGCATCAGAACTGAAGTTACCACCCTCATCTATTTTGACTGGTCATCGTGTTAGCCCCCCCAACACGCCACAACGGGGCCAAAAGTTTTGATATTGAAACTTGGAGGTTCAAAAATGAAAAAAAAAAAAAAAGATTTGAAACTGAAAAAAATAGTTTTGAAATTGAAATTTTAAGTTTTGAAACCTATTTTTGTGGCCAAACATTAATATTTTTTTTATTTTTATTTCGGTTTCAAATAATATTGTGCCAATGCGCGAACGCTCAGCTTTTTCTCTCTCTTATCCCTTTCCCTCACCCTGATTAGTAACTAACACTATTACACTGACGATGGTTCTGATCAATTTTAGTTCTGTCAACTGTTGACTAAAACTCTCACCTTATAAGACAACTAGCTAACGAAGTTCAGTTGTCAAGTGCTGCCAAACACAAACGATCGGCTAACGAGTCTTAAATCCACACAAAAAATAAATAAAAATACTAATTGTCACTTTACTTTGACAGAAGGAGTTGTCTCAAGGTGGTTTTCTTCTTGTCTTTACAGGTACGATAAACAACCTCGGCTCGTTTTAACAAGCTTCACCTTCGCTACGTGTTTTCGGCCCCTGTTCTTTGCTAGCTTCATTAGGCTAGCCAGCATTTCATCGATAAGTTCTCCTTTCAGCATGTCTCTGCACCGGAATAGGCTTTTACGTACATTTTGGCACTGCCGTGATCTGGAGCATCAAATATTAATCCTCGTTTTTATAAACTCTTGGTGGAAAAGAAAACGCGCGATTAGGAATAAGGTCTCTATATTTTGACATCAAGCTATTTTTTGGCTAAAGCTAAAGAGGCTGGGTGATGACGTTTTCAACATCTACTTCAGGGGGAGGGGTTACTATTTTGTTCTCTGTTATGATTGGATGAAAGTGAAAGCAAATTTGAAACATGATTGGTTCTTGAATATGTCAATCACAACTCGCATTCACGGACTTTCTGTTAGAGGGAACTTGGGTGGGTGTGGCTTTAGATTCACCACTGTCGCTGCTTTTGAATTTGTTTTATGTTGAAAACTATTCTATTTTTGTACAGAATAGAATAGAATTTTTTATATTTTTGAATATAAAATTATTCAAAAGAAATATATTAAAACAAATTACATATATATATATATATGTTTAGAATAATAAAAATAAACAACTAAGTATTAAATATAGAATACACATAATCAAAATATTAATAGATTTAGGATTATATTTGGTATATTTAACATTTTCTTTTACTTTCTAACATCTTTGCTTATTTTTTTTATCTCAATTAAAATATTTTTTTTTTAATGGAAAACATATTTTCATTTACTTATTGATTGCTGTTTCAAGTTTTTACAATGAGACAATTGGGGTGTAACTATAATTGCATTTAATCGATTAAATTCCTAAGATTCGACCACTTCAATCTGTCTGGGGCAAGCTGTTAATCAAATTAAACGATACAATTTTATCATTGTGTTTAAAAACAAATAACTCGATCATAATTGACATTGGAAAGTACCACTTAAATTGAGGCATGGTTGGTTTATTTCACTGTAAGTAGGCTACCATCACACATGTGGTGCAGCAAAAACTCTATCATTAAAGCTATCATTACAGTCCAATGTGTGGAACTTTGAATTTTGCAAAGACGTATGATCAATGTTATAATAATGTTATTATTTTGATATAGAAAAACAACTTAAAGTTGCAACATAGTTTCAATCAACAACATATTGCCCTCTATTACCCTTGTGCTATAGGTGTGTTTACATTAAAAGTGGGGTCATCTGGATCCCACGCTAAACTTTTTCTTTCAAGGATTTTTTATCTTCACTGGTGTCTGTGACAGACATGAAATCCTGTCCCTCTTTGTCCACCTTCGTCATGGGAGGGATCACACATCAATGTAAGAGTCGGGCCATCTGGACCCCATAAGACTGCACAAGGGCTAGACTGGATTTGAACCTAAATGTTTCAAGTCCAGAAGCGACATGTTCCTTCAAATCCCCCCAATGTCTCCACTCTTGATCGGACTCTTCTATTGAGTCACAGAGTATAAACATCTTGGAATCTGGCTAGACAATGCTTTAACTTGTTCACTCCACGTTGACCATTTGAAGTCAAAGGAAAAAATTTGGATTGTTTTAAAGAGTGCGTTCTTCTCTCACTTACTCCACAAGAAAAACATTGGTCCAAATGGGCAACTTATGATTATGATGTCATTTACAGATCAGCTAATAAACATTTGGACCTCCTTCACCATTCTGCCACTCAATTTATAGCAAATGCTCCCTTCAAAACCCACCAATGGATCCTCAACTCTTAATTTAAGAAAACTCTCCTTTGGTCTTTCCTTATTTGAGCCATCTTTTACTCGTGTACAACACCCGCTCTGCAAAACTGATTCCATTAATAGTCTCTAAATGAAACTCCTCATTGGGTTCTTTGTCCTTTCAGTCTACAACCCCAAGAAGCTGGAATAATCAAGAAAAAAAAACTAGAACTGGCACTTTTTGACAGCTTAAAAAAAATCTTTAGCAACATTTTTTTTTAATTGTTGTAATTGTGTTTCATGATTATAAACACTTTAACAAGTTAATGATTTTACTGATTATCGTTTTATTGGTGTTTCATCCTGATTGTTTCTGTCTCTTGTAACTCCTTTTATTTATCTTTCTCAAAACCCTTTTCCCAGGCTAAAGTTGATTTTTTCTTAATCTGTCTTGCCTGGATAAATAAAAGTTAAACAAATTATATAAATCAATAAAAATTAGACAGGAATCTCTGTGGACTAAGATGTTTGCAGATGACACTGTGATCTGTAGTGTAAGCAGGGAGCAGGTCAAGGAAAATATAGAGATGGATTTTTGCTCTAGAAAGGAGAGGAAGGAAGTTCAGCTGCAGCAAGATAGAGTGTCTGTGTGTAAATGAGGGGAACTAAAGTGGAACGGAAGTTGCAGGGAGCAAAGGTGAAGAAGGTGAAGGACTTTAAGTGCTTCAGGTCAACAGTCCAGAGTGAAGGAAAGTGTGGAAAGGAGGTGAAGAGGCATTAGCAAGCACAGGTAATCCAAGGGATTTGTTTCACACTGGATAGGAGGAGTTTTCTCTTTTCACTTTGCTAACAATTCACAATTACCAACTTTTTCTAAATTAAAAACGACTTTTAACTTATTTCACATGAATGTTTCTGAGATTAAGAAAAAACGGCACTACATTAAACAAACACTGATCAAACAATGATCCAAATATGCATCAAACCACTTTGGCTCCAAAATCATCTTAATTTAGCACCTAGAAAGCAAAAACTTAAGTGTTTTTTTGTCTTTTCAAAGTTGATATAAATTCAGGCATCAAGGAGGTAAACTGCAGAAGGGCTGGACCAGAAGCAGATACTTGGAATGTTTTGATGACTGCATAAAGGGAGAGAAAGTAATAACATAAAATCTGTACGACAACATTTTCTAACTTTGACTGAAAGTCAATATATTTTAAAACAGATCATTTTGGATATTTTAAGTTTAAAACTGTGACTTTTGTTCTCATTTTAGCAACAATTAAACCAATTGGTTGATGTCCCTCAGAGAAAAACGCAAACACTGAGAAATGCTGCGTTCATGTGGTGTTGGAATAATCGGGAAAAAGACAGTCGGACTCAGAAACATCAGAAAAACAACAAATCTTCCAACACAACATGAATCCAGAATAACTTTCTGGATTCACAGCGAGCCTCCATGGAGAAATGGCATCAGCTGACACAGACGTGGGCCAGAAATATTCCTGATAATTATCATTTTGAGCAGATGTTTATTATGGATGAAATCCAGCAAATTCTGGATAGAGATGCCCTCTCGTACTTAACTAATGAAGGAGGAAGCGCATGCTTTTTTAAGGCGCAGAGAAACAGTTCTCATGAAAAGTTCCCATGTTGCTCTGGATTAAAGAAAAAGAACTCTTTATGTTGAGCAATACTCCAATTTTCTTTCTTCATCCTAGGACCACTTCTATTTAACATCTACATGCTCCCACTGACCGAGTTATAAAGAACATTAGTTACCATAGCTATGCAGATGACACACAGATATATATTACTGACACCAGGAGACCGAGGCCCTGTACAGGCTCTTGGTAAATGTATTGAGGACATTAATGTGTCACAACTTACTTCAGTTAAACAAAACTGAGATTATTGTCTTTTGGGCTGAAGAAAAAAGGGTGGACGTCACTACAGAGCTTCATTCTATTTCAACTAAAAACTACCAACCAGGCTAGAACCTTGGGTGTAGTGATAGACACAGACTTAAATTTAAATACATTAAGGCAGTCACAAAATCAGCCTACTATTATCTCAAAAATATCTCAAGGATTAAATATCTGTCGTCTAAGCAGGACCTGGAAAAACTAGTTCATGCTTTCATCTTTAGTCGACTTGATGACTGTAACAGTGTTTTTCTCACAAAGACCAAGAAAGTAGACCACATCAGTCCAGTTCTGAGGTCTTTACACTGGTTACCTGTCTCTCAGAGGATAGACTTTAAAGTTCTATTACTGGTTTATAAAGCTTTGAATGGTTTAGCACCATACACGACTGACCTCTTGACCCAGTATGTACCGGACCTCTCCGGTCATCTGGATCCGGCCTTTTATCAGTTCCTAGAGTCAGTATAAAGAAGGAATACAGTATTTTCATCTCGATAGTCTGTTTAAATTCAAAAATATGATCCCATTTGTCAATAGTATTTTATTTTGAATTATTTTTAAAAAATTGACCAGATTTTCTTGTGTGTCTTGGCGTAACTCGCCGCCAGGATTGACGCGGATCGCTCGCAGCTCATGCAAAAATAGACCAGATGCCAAACCGATTGCTGCACTGCGTGAGCCGACCGCTGAGCCGACCGCGGAACCGACCGTGGAGCCGACCGCGGAACCAACCGTGGAGCCGCGGCGCCTCGCTTCTGGAGTGAGGTTAAACAAGGGCGTCGAATGGAAGCGGCATTCATTCCGCGCTGCCTCCACGTGCGGTGCGAACCAGCCGTCTTTGTTTTTTCACAATTTCAACCTATTTTCAATAAAATTGGGACCTGCTTTGGCCTTCAAGGAAAATTTCACGTAATTTTGTAAATTTTTATGTTTTGTGTGTTACTATAATACATTAAACACATTTTGTATTGATAGTACTGTAACTAGACATGTTTATATGCTCTGTATTATTAGTTTAAATTGTTGATTAACTGCTTCCTTATGTATTAAAGATATTATATGGATGAACTGCAACACAATCAACCTGTTTTAAGTCTTTTAATCAACTGCCTCTATTAAAATCTTTTCCTGTAAAATTCGGAGCACGAGGTAAACAACCGAGTTGCTTTCTCAATGCAAAGACAAAGAAGCAAGCCTTTGCCGTGACCTTTGTTGTGTTTTCCCTTCTTGTATGAAATCACGGCATGTCTGATCCTCTCTGCAGAGTGCAGCAATCACGCCTTGCCTCACTCTGCTCTTCAAACACAAGAGCACTTGAAATGCTGATTTCCTGCTCCTCAGAGGGAGCAGCTTTCTTTTGTCAGCTGAGGAGCCAGGTCAAAACAATAATTGTTGGCAAATTATGCCTGAAAATATACGATGTTCATTTGATTTACATCTCATTTTCACTAAGCCCCCTCCCTCACGACCCCCCTGTCCTCCTTATGCTACATTCAACAAATGTTTATGAGGGCATTTTCACTTCTTCGGTGTTGGAGTGCTGAGAGTAAAAAAGAGCTGCAGTGCTATAATGATGCATGTTATGTGAGATGGGAAGGCTCCTGCTTAATGGGATTAAAGACATTAACAAACTGTTTACCAAATGGGAGAAGCTTCTCTCTTGTGCTTTATCTCCAGCTCTCCATCTTTGTCTCTCTTCCTCACCTCTCCCTCCATCTCTGATCCTTAATCAGCGCAGAAGTGCCTCTGGGCTGAATACAAATGAGCGCAGCTGCCCAGCGTGGATTACTGCCACACAGTTCCGATTCACACACTCGCCCAGTGAAATTCGTAAACAAAGTGCACTCGGAGCCGACATATGTCACTCACATGCATGCCCAGCACTTGCTAACACATGTATTTTCCGAGCATATGTTGTCCTATGAATTTCTCTCACACGTCCACGCTCGTACGCACGGTAAGCAAACCGCTCAGCTCACATATGCCGCGACACACCCATCGCTTTTAGTGTGTCTGCGGAACATGTGTGCGTATGGCCGGTATTTTAGTGTCTGAGGCCTTGTTGCCATATGTCGTCAGTCATCACCAAATGACATAAAAACAAGAAGAAAAAAAACATCAACTTGTGTCATTTGGATTAGAATTGCAAGATGTGATCAGGACTTTTGATGTAGATGCTGAGTCACCTCCTTTATAAAGAAGATTCTTTGATATAGAACCGGTTTGTCTGCGTGTACTCTAGTTAAATATCACAGCTGGCCTCACTTTCTGATTCCAGAGTGGTGCCAGCCAGCCCACTGTGCTGGGGCAGAAGAGAAGAGGGCTAATAAAGCTGTAACACACCTCCATCTAGTGGTACAAACAGGTGCTTTCCACGAGACCATTTATTAACCAGATAGAAGTTTTTAAGAATCTTTAACATCTAAAACAATCCTGATCATAAAAGTTTTTTTTAACCATTTGACCAAGGCATAACAACATGGGTAATTTGCTTTAAACTAATATATTGGAGGTTGCAATCATGCAAAAAAAATGATGAGATAATTGTGGATAAAAATCTTTATCCCTACATTGAATTATTTTTTTAAGAAAGACTCCGAACTACCAAATTAATTAAAAAAAATATGAACAGAAAGATGTGTTATTTTGGTGTTATTTGTTAAAAAAGAACAGCTGAATAACAAAAAAATTTAAGTTGGTCAGTCGATTGATTCATTTGGTTTATTTCAAGCATAGAATGCAGACATTACAAGACATAAAAAAACTCATAAGTGAAATGTCAGGATCTGGGCGTAGACACAGAAGCACACAAGACAATCTGGCAACAAGTGTAGGGGAACACGCGGCTTATAAACAGAAACAAGATAATCAAACACAGGTGCACCCATTAAGAGGGCAGGAGAACCAGGTGGAAAAAGGAAAGAAGACAAACCTGAAACAAGAGGAAGGTGAAAAATATATAAAAAAAAAAAGAAAACACAACGACACCCGGCCTCAAACCCCAAGCAAAAAACAAAAACAAGCAAAAAAAACAAAGACTCACTTCTGTCACATTTGATTAATTAAATAGAGTAATTAATAACTAAAATGATTGATTGCTTGAAAAGGAATGGGAATAAGTGAAAGAAATAACAAGTAACCAAGATAGCAAAACCCAAAGAGTTGGCGATCTATTAGGGGTGTAGGAAAAAATCGATTTTGTGATATTTTATTTAGCGATACTTGAATCAATTTAGAATGTTGACTAGTCATAAGTCTAAGTCATACTCTAATAAAAACGGGTAAAATTATTCTGTTACAGAGATATTACTATATATGATATTGCAATACCTGTATCGCAATATGTGTATCGCAATGCTTATATCGCAATTTTTGTATTTCAATACTTGTATTCCAATACATGTATCTCAATACGTGTATCTCAATGTGCGTATCGTAATGTGTGTATCACAATGTGTGTATCGCAATGCGTGTATCACAATGTATGTATCACAATACGTGTATTACAATGTTTGTATGGCAATTCTTGTATTATAATAACTTTATTTCAATACGTGTATCGCAACACATGGAAAGACTGGTGTCACAATACATGTATCGCAATACGCGTATAGCAATACGTGTATCGCAATATCGCAATACGTGTATCGCAATGTTTGTATCGCAATTCATGTATTACAATAACTTTATTTCAATACATGTATCGCAACACATGGCAATACTGGTGTCACAATACCTGTATCGCAATACGCGTATAGCAATACGTGTATCGCAATACGCGTATAGCAATACGTGTATCGCAATACGTGTATCGCACTACAATTATCACAATGCACGTATCACGATGCGCATATTTCAATACATGTATTGCAATCACCACATTCTTATAAAAACAAATCCCTACTATGTACATTCACATATAAAATGTATTGTAATACTGATCTGGGGACTCAGCTGTCTCCTAATCATCTATTTATGTGGGAGGTTGCTGTTTTATCACTTTCCACAATACTCTGACTTTGTTTGTTCCAAGTTTTGTTAAGGTGTTTTTGTGGTCATAATTTCTCACAGTTAATTTCCAGTTTAAGTCATGAAATATTTACACTCAGGAAACTATCAACGATACTCTCCAAGGGGTTCTGTCTGCAACTTGGACTGTGCCCAGTACCTCGAGTGACGAGGATAACCTGAATGCTTATTGAAATGGCAATAAACCCATCGATTTACCGTGTGAGCCAAGGTGACCCAGGGAATTCTGGGTAAACATGAAATCTTTGTTTCCTCCCTCTGATCTGGCAATCTCTTTTGGACTGATATTGGGAGAAGAGTTCAACTGGAAGAAATCATTTAACAAAGCAAGGGCGATCTTCTCCCTGAACAGGCAGAGGAAAGGCCACCACTTCTGTTTTTGCATCATCTACGTCAGTCTTGTTTGCATTTCTGGTGTGGGCCCTGTAGCTCGAGGTGTCAGGTGGATCACACTCAGGCGGAATAGCAAAGATTTGTGTTTTTATTTTCATATTTTTCCTAACTCAGGCTCAAAAAATGCACATTTTAGATAAACTTATTTGGAGGTGCTTATGTTGCACTGAGAACAACATGCAGGAATAAGAAAAAAAAATACACGCGATTGAAGATTATTTGTTACTTATGATCTTGAATCATCGTTACTGAGCCAGCAAGGCAAAGTGGGCCCCAAGTGGTTTAAAAGTGGGCAGAACTTGTGGGCCCCAAATGGGTTTGTCCACAGCTTCCGTGGTCGCGCCATCTGTGCTAGCCCACATTGGCTTAAGCGGGCACTTAGTTGGTTGGCTCACTATGCTGGCCTGCTTCCCGGTGGACGGCGATGCTCGCTAGATTGCAAAAATGTAGCTCGCTAGCTAGATACAGCGGAGCTCAATACAGTGGGGCTTGCTAGCTTGTTACAATGGAGCTTGCTGCAGCGGAGCTCGCTAGCTCACTACGATGGAGCTTGCTACAGCCGAGTTAATTTGCCCGCTATGGCTGAGGCAGCTAGCCTGACACGACAGAGCTCACTAGTTCGATACAGAGGAGCTCGAAACAGCGGACCTCACTAGCTTGATACAGCGGAGCTTGCTAGTTCGATACAGCACAGCTCGTTAGACGCTACGGAGGAGCTCATTAGCTCGATACAGCGAAGCTTGCTAGCTTAGTACAGTGGAACTCGCTAGATCAATAAAGTGGAGCTCGCTAGCTCAAAACAGCAGAACTCGTTAGCTTGCTACGGCAGAACCGGCTAGCTCGATACTGCGGATCTTGCTAGCTTAGTGCAGTGGAACTCGCTAGCTCAATAAAGTGGAGCTCGCAACAGTGGAGCTTGCTAGCCCACTAAAATGGAGCTTGCTTCAGCGGAACCTTCTAGTTCGCTACGGTGGAGCTTGCTAGCTCGCTACAATGGAGTTTTCTACAGCAGAGCTCACTTGCTGGCTACAACTAAGCTCGCTGGCTATGGCGGAGCTCGCTAGCTCGATACAGCGGAGCTTACTAACTTGATAGCCGGCTAGCTTTGTGCAATGGAGCTACAGTAGTGAGCTCAACACAGGCTATGCTATCTAGCCTCCCGTCCACCGGGAGCATAGCAAGCCAACTCTCTGAATATCCATTAAGCCAATGTGGGCAAACACAGGTGGACCACAACAGAAACTGCAGACAAACTCAATCGAGGACCACATTTTCTGCCCACTTTTAAACCATACGGAGCCCACTTGGCCTTGCTAGCTTGGTAGCAATCAGTTTTTTTGGTGTTTTTGGTGAAAATTTATTTTTTTTATTAATCTCAGTGAATGATGTAAAAGACTAAATAAAAAACATCTGTCCTGTGCAGGAAAAACCTGTAACTTCTTGAATTTTTTTTATTATTTAGAGTGGAATGAGTGACTTTAAGTGAGCCATAAATAACATAAAAAGTTTAGTTGTATAAGGTATGTATTTATTTATTTAATATATTTATTTATTAGTCTATAGTGGCAGAAAAGTGAGTTGGAGTTGTACAGGACATGTAAGAAATGTGCTGTAGGAGTGACAGAGCATTTGGACTGCACCAAGAATCAAATGTAAGCTCCTTATAGTTTATTGTGATGATGGATTTAGTTAGACAAAATGGATTATGAAGTTTGCAGATGATATTGTGATCTATAGTGAGAGCAGGTGGAGAAACATCTAGACTAGAGAGATATCAGCTGCAGCAAGATAGATTTTCTGTGTGGAAATGAGTGGAACTTAAGTGGAATGATGACGTCACTTTAGGTTCTGGTCATCATCAGAGTAATGGAAAGTGGTGAAGAGGTGCATGAAGGGAGATTGGGACACATGAAACTGTTTCTGGTTTGATGTGTGGCAAAAGAAGAGAAATGATAGGAAATATTTAGATGATGACGATTTAGGTGAGAGCAGCTATGTTCGTTTAGAGATATTTTTCAATAAATTTTATTGCACATTCTTTCAATTTACAAAGATTCACATTCAGTTATGTGATTTATTTTAACAATAGGTAACAGAAAACACTACAAATACGAGAATAAATGAAAAACTGTCTCTCTACTCGAGTATGTTGGTTTAGAGTAAAAGAGCTGAAAACGTTAAAGCTCTCTTTGGGAGAGATGAGGATAGTGTAGATCCGGGGAGCCAAACTCAATCACACAAGGGGCCAAAATCCAAAACACACCTTAGGTCGCGGGATGAGCATGATAAACATTTATTCAACACTCAAAAATACCTGAAGCTAAAAATGAAGCTAATTGTTGAAAAGGCTGATAGCCAGCTAAAATATTCGCTAAATCCCAAATTAGAGTAAAAAAAAAAAAAACTTCACCAAAACAGCATGTAGCTGAAAATATATCTTAACTTCATAATATCCTAAAAAAATGTTTAAAAAGCCTTAAATATCCAAACAGCAAGCATGTAAACATAAGCCTAACTCCAAAACAGCCTAAAAAACTTAAAAAGAAAAGCCTAAATTAGCCAAAACAGCTAGCCAGTAGCTGAAAATATTAGCTAAACTCCAAAACGGTCTAAAAAAAGTCTAAATAAGCAAAAACAGCTAGCAAGTAGCTGAAATATTAGCTAAACTTAAAAAACTGTCTAAAATATCTTAATAAATGCCAAAATAGTCAAAAACACTAGCAAAATGCCAATTTTTTTAAACTTTAAAACCTTTTTAACATAATTTTGTTATTCCAGAATAAATCAATTTAAACCTTAAATAACTTTCAATATTTTACTCTCTATAAAAATATGTTTTGTCGAACTGATTCAAGTTAGAAATAAGCGCAAGTTAACATCGGATCATTAATAACAATAGTATGAAATGATCTGGAGGGCCGGATAGAATCACCCGGTGGGCTGGATGCGGCCCCCGGGCCTTGACTTTGACACATGCACTGTAGTTAGAATCAGAAATGAATCCGTCAGATGAGGTTCTTCATAAGCTTCAACTTACAAAGCTGTCAGAGTCACAGTTTAGATTAAGAACAGATCAAGTTGAATATTTGGAGATGTTTTGAGAGGAGGAACTGTGACGATGTTGGTAAAAGGATGCTGAGGTTGACCAAAAAGGAGGTGGTTGATGTGACGAATGTGGATGCTAAGATAGTTCCAAATGAAATAAGATGATTTCCTTTTTGAACCAGAAGAAAGACAAAGAAGTGATGTTCATCGGTCACCGCATGAAGACAGAATGTCTGCATCTTTGTGTGAACGGTAGTCGCTCTCCTGCACCAGCTTGCTCCCCTGCTCCAAATCTAATATTTATGAAGTCATTAAAATATGCACAAGGACAAAATGTGTGATGTGTGGAAGGTTTTAGGAGATAATGTCAAGGGTTTAACATATTTTTGAACTATACAGACAAGAAAAATCCATAAAAATGAATCTTTCTGGGTATAAATTTTGTTTCTACATGTACAGTGTGGAAATGAGGTATTTAGTCAGCCTTCAGTTGTGCAAGTTCTCCAAAGATGAGATAAGCTTCTATAATCTACTATGAGAGACAAATTGTGAGAAAGAATTATCGAGAAAATCCCATCACTGCTCTAGAGGAGATCTGCATGGAGGAATGGACCAAAATACCAGCAACATTTTGTGAAAACCTCTTGAAGACTTCCAGAAAACTGCTGTCAATGCCAACAAAGTATTGAGATGAACTTTGGTTATTGACCAAATACGTATTTTTCACCATAATTTACAAATAAATCCTTTAAAAATCAGAGAATGGGATTTTCTTGATTATTTTTTGCATTTTTGTCTCTCTGTATATATTTGAGGAAAAATGCCACAAGAACATGTTAAAAACAATTCAAAAAAATTCCAGAATAACGTTTGGCAAAACTTTGCTTCCATCACCATAGAGCTAAATACATATTATATACTAAATGTTTTTAAAAAAAATTATTTTTAGGATCTTGTTGGTGCCTTTTACAATGTTTTTTTTTTTTTGTTGCAGAACAATGATGTCAAATACGACGACAGTGTTGAGGTTTTTGAAATAGCTTGGAAATAATGAGTTAACCACAATTTTTTTTTTGTCTGTAATTTTATACGGAGTGTCTTTCTCACAAAATTATTTGTCATTCCAGGCTCAACTTTCTGGAGTAAAATACCCATAAGAGAAAATATAAGTTTTGTTGTTTTTAAACCCTAAAGAAACCAAGAAGCAGTTTTCTTCTGAGCTTTTAAAACTTATCTGACAATTTGTTTTTGTTTGTTCATTTGAGGAAGCATCAATTGCAGTAGCCATGAATAGATACATAAATTCAAATATCAAAAATAATAAGGAAAAATAAGGAAAAAATGTATAAAACTAAAAAAAAATCTAAAAAAAAAAAAAAAAAAAGGAGGAGTCAAATATGAATTTCTGGGTTCTCCAGTGTAACAATTTCATTCTGAGCTTTTAAAGTAAATTACATTTTTTTATTTTTAAATTTTCGGGTAAAAGTAGTTAGCAGCAGCCAAAAAATAAAAATAAATGACAAAAAAATTAAAATGTACAAAGAAAATCAATTAAAAAAGTGTAAACCTTAATAATTAACGATGGTTAAAAGTGCAAAAGTGAAAAGATATAAGAAAATTTTATTTAAGACAGGCACTGATTTTGAACTTTTATATTTGTTTTCACTTTTATATTTGTTTACATTTTATTTTGTATTGTATTATTTCATATACTTTGTACTCTCTATCTCCTAATATCTGATTTATTTCTTTTAACATCAACCTGTCAATCGATGGAAATTAGCCTGCGGCTGTAATCTGGGATAATTACATTCATCTTAATGTTCATTAATATGCATTGTCCTGTTCTTAATAGAGTTAATTAAAAAAAAAATAGCCAGAAGAAGATGAAACAAGTCACATTCGGTTATATCAGTAAAAATATTAGATATTTTTTTATTCATCCTTTCTGAATTATAAAACATTTTCAATTTGAAAGTATTTTTTTTTGCTCACTAATACATACACATGTTTACAGAACACATTAGCTGATGACATAAACAGTCAAATAAATAATAAAAAAAAAATTTATGATACTAAATCGTACCTGCAAAATGTTATAAGACTAAAAATTGATTCATGAATTCTTATCTCCTAAAACTTTGCATTTAGGAGTGTGTGTTTTGTGGTGTCAGCCTAGTGCAGTGTGATCTAACAGCAGCTGACAGGCAGCTTTGAGGCTTCTCTGGGGTCCTGTGTGTGTGTGTGTGTTTGTGTGTGTGCTGCTCAAGTGGTGTGTGTACTAATTGGAAGCTCAGCGGGATGGGCAGCAGGTTCTCCGTGGTGCACATGTGCACATGCAGAACCACGGTCAGTCTATCTCTGTCACTCAGACACACAGCTCAACTGCAGTCTGGTCTGTTAGTCTTTCTACATTTAACATGAGTCCGGTCTGCGCCCTCTTCACTTATTCATCCCTCTCCTCTTCCTCCGTAGCCACTTGTAGGCGGCACTAACCTGAAATGACAGCTGTCTCGCCGGACCCACCACCGAGGAGCTGTGTGGGCATTTCTAGATGCAGAGTGTGGAGGATCAATGGTGTACAAGACGGGCGGTGTGCAAAGGGGAGGTCAATGCTGTGTCCTTAGCCAAAAATGACAAATTATTCACCTTCTTATCCAAAAAAGAAAAAAAACTCTGCACCTGCAAGAACACACGTATGTGCTAACACATGTAACGTACATATTCTAAGATCTAGAGATGTGAAGATCACACAAGCACGACCAGAGAAGTTTACAGATCAGATGTCAGTCTGTTGTCCCAAAACCAGCATCTGATTCTGCAGAGTGACAGTTTCTCTCTTCTCACCAAACAGATACACTCACATGAAAGGGAAATGACAGCTTTCCTCCTCCAGACTGACCTTCAAAACAGATGAGAACAGGAGTTTCTCATCATTTGTCAGGAAAAAGATTCAGGAGCGAATGGAGTAAAAGAGGGATGGAGGAGGAAATGGAGGGACTGAAAGATATCCATTCTACCCCTTCATCCATGATCATCTGCAAGAGGAGCAGCAGTCTCAGTCTCTTCCAGATCATTCAAGGAAAGCCAAAGTGTTTTCTTCAACTTCTCCAAACATGCTCATCAAACCTCACCAATAAGGGATTCGGGTGGAATTCTTATGGTGCATTCACACCGAATCGCGTCTGCCACCCAAATTGTTCTGTTTATTTTCACCAGATCTTTCAGTTTGTCTTGGTTCTGTTACTGGGGCAACTTTTGATTATTTTCTTGATGAAAATAGGAAACATATTATAGTTCCATAAAGCTAGAGCGCTACACCAGCACTCGCAGCAGCTCTGCGGCGGGAAAGCGGAGCGGGCGCCGCTAGCGTAGCCGTCCATCCAGCTCATTGAGCTCTGTGACGGGCTGGCCATCCATCCAGAATGTGTCCCGCCTTCTCCCAACAGTAACCGGGACAGCTTAGTGTGTGAGAAATGATGGAAGTTCATGATGACAATCCTGGCATTGATCAGAATGTTTGTTTCAAATCCTTGAGCTAGTCACTGACAATGTTACATCAGATCACGTCTTAACATTACTAATAACTCTAAAGTCCCTCTCTGATCATCTTTTGATCTACTGTAAAAACATTAATTATGATTATACAATTTTCATTTAAAAACGGTCATTTTCTATGACATAATTCTCTCTACCACTAGCTTACAGCTCCTCGGGGCTGATTAGTCATACAGTTTTGAACCACATTCATGTGTGAAAGTCAAAGTCCGGGCCCACTAGGTACTGTAATCATATCTGGCCTGACAGATCATTTTACATTATTATTACTAACGGCCTGATACTATCTTGCGCTGGTGACGTATTTAAGCAACACTTCAATACTGGAGGCTGAGTGATCAGTTCTTATTTTTGGAACTGATTGATCCCTGGATGAAAGAAATAAACATAACACGATAAGGTAACCAAGAGCGAACAGAGTAAAACAACAAGACAACAAAACACATAGCAAAAACAAACAAAATGATTAGATTTTCTTTTTGCTAAAAAGCAAAACATTTTTTTGTTTTGTTCAGCAGTACGTTCATTTTTAGATCATTTTAATGGGATATATTTAAGGAGATCAAAATCTTTTGGGATTTTTGTGTGTTAAAAGTAAAGAAATTGTATTTATTAATTTATTTTAATGTGCAGTTTATTTCTGACTCGTATAATTTTGACAAAATATGTTTTTATGGAGAGTGTAATATTGAAAGTTATTTAAGGTTTAAGTTGATTTATTCTGGAATATTATTCCTGTCTCTATTTATTCATATTTATGTTAATGTTACATTTTAAAGTTTAAAATTTTTTTATTTTAGTTTGTTTAATAAATGTTTTTCTTGTTTGGCCCCATGTGTGATTGAGTTTGACACCCCTCACATCCATGGATCTACAAGTCAAAGGCGCAGAGCAGGGAGATTGTGGCTTCAACATTTCAGTAAAAAACTTTTTAAAACTCCATTTTAAAATGCTGATCCAAATAAATACTTAGAAATCCGGATTCAAGCTTAATTTTCTTTATTCATGTCCTGGACCGTCAGACAAATAGAACAAGAACATGTTAAAAACACCAAAAACGTCAAAATATTTTCAAAAAAAAAATATTTTCATTTCAAAGTCTTCAAATCCTCATTATCTTTCTCTTATTGTCCAACAGAAGTCTCCCCCCCCCCCCCCCCCCTCAAAAAACAACAATCTGGCCTCCTTTTATACAGGCGGTCCCATTCCTAACTTTTGCCCAAGGGCAAATCTCTCAACTGATATGGGGAAAAGGCTGGAGACATTGGGGTAATTGATGGATCACAGCTGAACAATATTAGCTTCTTTGTTGCTCCCTAACATGATGAGACATCCCTGACACTCCACACCATACAGGAGAACGGAGCACCTCTTGACTTCAGACGTAACACATGAAGCGGACACGAGTGGGTTGCATCGACAGAAATACGGACAAAACCGAGATAGGGTTCAGGTTGGAGCTCATTACTTCTTTTAGTCCGTTGTTTTCACTTTTTTCCTGCGCTGCAAAGACATTTCATGGTTGGAAGAGCGTGTGTTTTAGCCACAGATGACAGGCGTGTTTCTGACAGCAGCATTGCGTCATTCATCTACATGCTTGTTAGTTTGTGTCCCCTTCGTTTCACCCCGTCCCTCCAGTTTTATATGTAGACTATCGGTGGGGTTGGAATTTTGAGTGAATGGATTTCAAAGGAAAAGGTAAACAACAGGCTCGCATAATGTGAAAGTAATGCAGGCTAGAAGAAAAAAGGACTACTGCCATCATTGTGTTGAATGGAGATATTTACAGAAAAAAGTTATGACATTTCTCTTTTTAATTCCTACCTTTGTGAAACAAATGTAGCACCTACATTTGTAACTTGAGATCCACAGAAATGATGATCAATCATACCAGTAGTACGAGGGTGTCAAACTCGATCGCACAAGGAGCCAAAATCCAATACACACCTTAGGTCTAAGCTGAATTTAGCTGCTAAAGATGCTAGTGTTGATAGCTGAAGATGCTGAAATTGATAGCTGAAAACACTGAAGCTGACAGCTGAAAACGCTGGAGCTGATAGCCAGCTAAAATGTTAGCTAAATGCCAAATTATTGTAAAAAACAACAACATTTTTTTAGGTTAGTCAAAAACAGCTAGCGTGTAACTGGAAAAAATAGGCTAAATTCCAAAAATGGCCTAAAAGGCAAAACCTAATCAATCCAAATACAGCTAACGTATAAATATTAGCGTGACTCCAAAACATCCTAAAAAAGTTTTTAAAAAATGACTGGCAAACTTTATTCAAATAAAAGGGTAGAATATGCTGAAGTTGATAGCTGAAATCACTGAAGCTGATAGCTGAAAATGCTGGAGCTGATAGCCAGCTCAAATTTTGGCAAAGGCCAAATTATCCCTAAAAAAAAAAAAAAAACCAAACAGCTAGCATGTAACTGAAAATAGCTAAATTCAAAATGGCCTAAAAAACTGAAAAAAAACCCCTAAATTATGCCAAAACTGCTTGCATGTAGCTGAAATATGACCTAAACTCCAAAAACACTCTAAAAAACATTTTTAAAAGCGCTAAATAGAACCAAAACAGCTGTCACCTAGCTCAAATATTAGCTAAACGCCAAATAGACAAAAAAAAAAAAAGAAAAAAGCCCTAAATTTTCTCAAAAGCAACGAGCACGCAGCTGAAATATTAGCTAAATATAAAAATAGCCACACACAAAAAAATGGGGGGAAAAGTTAAAATTAACCAAAAACAGCTAGCATGTTGCTAAAATATTAGTTTAACTTCAAGATAACCTAAAACAATCTCATTTAATGCCAAATTAGTCCAAAAAGCTAACAGAATGAGAATTTTAAAAACTTTATAAGTACCGGTATAACTTTTTAACATAATTATGAATAAAAAGGCAGGAATATTATTCCAGAATAAATCAACTTAAGCCTTAAATAACTTTCAATATTTTATTCTCCATTAAAATATTTTGTCAAAATTCCCATAGCAAAGCAAAACTGCTGATGAGATCTCGTTTCTGTCTCGTTTACGTCTCCTAGACATGAACGAGAAATGTTTGAGACAAGACAGCTTTTCTCACTCTTCTCGAATACGTCTCCTGAGAAATAAGTCTCACAGTGAGCACTATCTGAGATCTCAAACTTCTCTCACGACTGTCTCTTCTCCAGATCTCAGTTACGAGAAAGATGAGACGTACTGCATTGTTCTAAAGCATGTCTCATTTTGATCTCTTTACTGTCTCAGCTCTGTCTCACTGAACTATTTGCATAATGCTCTCTCTGGTTGCTCAATAAGGTCTCAATTGAGATCTCAAACCTTTCTCACGACTGTCTCTTCTCAAGATCTCAGTTACGAGAAAGATGAGACGTACTGCATTGTTCTAAAGCATGTCTCATTTTGATCTCTTTACTGTCTCAGCTCTGTCTCACTGAACTATTTGCATAATGGTCTCTCTCGTTGCTCAATAAGGTCTCAATTGAGATCTCAAACCTTTCTCACGACTGTCTCTTCTCAAGATCTCAGTTACGAGAAAGATGAGACGTACTGCCTTGTTCTAAAGCATGTCTCATTTTGATCTCTTTACTGTCTCAGCTCTGTCTCACTGAACTATTTGCATAATGGTCTCTCTCGTTGCTCAATAAGGTCTCAATGAGATCTCAAACCTTTCTCACGACTGTCTCTTCTCAAGATCTCAGTTACGAGAAAGATGAGACGTACTGCCTTGTTCTAAAGCATGTCTCATTTTGATCTCTTTACCATCTCAGCTCTGTCTCACTGAACTGTATGCATCATTCTGTCTCTCGTTGCTCAATAAGATCTCAATTTAGTCTTAGCAAAAAAAAAAGGTGAGACTGGCACAAGATCTAAAATTAGTCATTTTTTCTTGCACACGATCAGTTTATCACAAAAACAAATCAATTATGACGTATTTATATTCAACTTACAAAAGTTGTTTATTCTTTAAACATTTCAACTCATCACATTTTCAAGCTAGAAGTCATACATTACTGTAAGACATGTTCCTAAAGATATCTTTTTGAAACTTAAAAAAAAACATGAAATTTCACAATAAGCAGCTTTGACAGCTGTGTAAATAAATACAGTTGAGATTAGTGCTGGGTGATATGACGATATTAAGTTTTTAAGAAGAGGCTCAAGACCCACCTTTTTAATTCTGCTTTTAGTTAATTTTATGTCCTTATTTATTATATTAGTTTTAATATGTTATTGATTTTATATTTTACGTATTTTACATTTAGTATTTTACTATATTTTTAACCCCAGGTTTCCTGCAGGATCTATCATATCAGGCTTGCTGGCTTGGTCTGGGGTCGTTGCCGTGGTTCTCGCCCTTGTTGGGGCGGCTGGAGTCCTGCACTGCAGCCTCACAGCTGTGGAGTGGACTCCGTTGCTGTCCCGGTTGGGTGGGTGCCGTGGCGATGTTCCTTTGACCGAGCTGGCTCCTGGTATGATAGAATCCCCAATACAGTTTCCTCACAGCAGCCAAGCCTTATGTCTGTTTTACAATTTCGTTTATGTCATTTTTCATTGTATTCATTGTGTGTGGGATGGGTTGTATGTGTTGATAGAGGGTGGAGTGTTGGCTTTTATTGGGTGGGGTTGCTTTTATTGTATATGTTTTTGTTTTTAATGTAAAGCGCTTCGAGCTGCGCAAAGCATGAGAAGCGCTTTTTTATAAATAAAGTTTGATTTGATTTGATTTGATATATCGTGTGGGCAAGAGAAAAGTGTCTATCGTGGCATTTCTCCTCTATCATTTATATCGTTGCCAATTTGATCAATTATTATGTCAAATATGTTATCATCAGACCCTCCAGGATTTTGCGTGATTTTTGCGCATCCTTCAAATTTTACTTTTACTGTAACTTTACCCGATCTACCGTAACAGTCATGAATGATGATGCAGCTTCAGGACCGCTTCTGACTCCTTACGAGAGTCGTGCTCCCTTTTATCTCTAGTCCTCACTTATTTTCTTTCAAAATTGTAAGACATGATGTGCAAGAAAATATTTTTTTTAACTTAAAAAAACCCCAACGAAATTTAACAATAACATTGCAGTGTATATTATATTTTTTTATAATATATATTTTTATTTTTTGACAGCTGTGTAAATTAATATTGAGATATTTTTTTTTTAAAACAGAAGAACACAAAGGTTTTAGATGCAGAAAGGCACAATATAAATTGTAGCCTATATGTCTTGTTAATATATAAAAAATAATATTGGAACTATAACATGCATTACATTTAGCCAGTGGAAGGAAAGACGTCGCAGGAAAGTGCGGAATGTTTCAAAACAGCAACCAAGAGAATTGTCCAATTTGCGGTTTAAGCTGCAACTTTTGTTCCAGCCACACACAGACTACGACAGGTAAGAATTGTAATGCTTATTTGCTTCACCGTTAAAGAGAGGTAAAATATTAACTTATTAGACCGAATGGCCAATGGAATATTTATGAAGCAATATATTGGTGCCTGTTCAACAAGTATTTATGCAAACTACTTTACTAAATGCGCTTTCATTTCGGCACTTTTTTTGGGGGCTACTATTTTGAATTATTTTAAAATGCAATGTAGTTCCAGTTTAACTTGTTGCCCAGGGACGGTAATTAGCGTGACACGCAGCCTTCACCATGCGGCAACAACAATAGCCGGCAGCCCCTCCTCCAGTTGGAGGAGCCTCTCTGCCGTGAGTATGTCTGCTGCAGTCTCCCAGTGTTTGAAGCTTTTATAAAAATGAGGTTAGCATCTTAATTATGTTAAAATTCGATGTGTTTGATTTAAGAAACGGTTGTTTTATGTTTACATTTACTTTCTAAGTGTTTAGTGCCAATTTTGACCGCGTGTTCTGTTGTGATCACGTAGTGAGCTGACCACGTGTCGTCATCACTGCCCTGAAGAGCTTCTGTGCTGTTTCTGAAGGTTAGTTTAATGTTTTATTTTGGTGATGTTACATTTATTTTAAAAGAAGGATTTTTATTTTATTTTTTTCCTTCTAATAATGTATGTTGTTGAAATTGTATATTTGTTAGACTTGTTTAATCTTCCTCGTGCATCGATCAAACTGTTTGAACCGCTCAGTCATTTCCGGTTGGGGCTGCGGGCCCTGTTAATGAAGAACCAGATGGGTTTTTGGAGGTACAAGATGCTAGCAAAATACACCAAAATAAAACAGCAAAATGATTAAAATTTTATGTGTCACACCACATAACAAAACTTAGAAGATGATTTGCTTCAGCTTATGTTATATGTACAGATTTACACGCAACTAGCTCAAAAACTGCTGGAAAATCATGTTGACGACAATATGAAGCAGCTAATATGCAGAATGAGGAATGCAGCACATTTTATTACTTCCAAGCTATATTATACTATATTTATTTTATGCTAGATAAAAAATAAATGGAGAACGCCCCTAATGTATGTATAAAATGGGGCCGTTCTCCATTTTATTTTTATCTAGCATAAAAAAGATATAATATTATTGTGTTTAAATTACTACCAAACTAGATTATAAATTTAACAAAAGCTTAGAAAGAATCTGTAATTTTCAGTGTCAAGTAAATTAAGCAGTTTGACAGACGCACCACATCAGTCTGAAAATCACTTCTAAGTTCATTTGATAGTGTTTTAAATGTTCTAACACGTCACGTTTCATCTCAGGAAGTCTTATGATCATACTGTTCATGGTAGTGTTTTGTGAGCACTGATTGGTGTTTTTAGGAAGGCAAACTTGCTTTTTGGATGTCATTGTGTATATACAATGACAAACTAACATACAGCGTAAGAAAATTAGACAACAGCAGCAATAGCACACTGAGATTTGAATTTACTTTGCCACAACCAAAAATAAAAGATTGGTCTTATTTTACAACAGAAATACGTCACACAGCTCCGTGCAGAATCCATTCAGATCGTTGAGAGATGGTTATGTTAACTTGCTGTGGTTTAAAAAAAAATGTGGTAGATAAATGTATTTTTTCCCATTAACAGGATGAACAAAGAAAGAAATGCCAGCAAAAGAAAACGTTCTGGATTCCAACCAGAAAATGAAAGGGCCGAGAGAGAACACCCGTAACGGATATGAGCCATCTCGTAATGTTTAAGTTGTTGTTTTGTTGTGTGTGTGTGTGTGTGTTATATATATAAATATATAAGTTAGTATACAATTAGCACAAGGACAGAGTTGGACATAATTTCATGTCTACTACGGACACCATTGAAGATGAAAAAATAAATTCTTGAGGAAAAAATAAAAGTTCAGCGCGCTGTCTTGTGGGTCCAGATGACCCGACTTTTTTAAACATGCCTATATGTGCAAAAGGGTTTAGAAGGTTCCAAGCAGGGCTTCCAAAACCTTATTTCAATAGACGACTAATCAGCATTTATTATTATTTTCGATTAGTTGACTAATTGGGTCATGGGCAAACTAAAGGGGATGTGAATCTACACGTCTTAATCATTATTAGCTTTAAACTAATAGAAAGTAAATTCAGATATAGTTTATTAAACTTTCTAACATGCAGCTTCTTTCCTTCATCAGATTCTGGCTATTAACAACAAGATTTACAAATGAGGTCGGCGTCAGAAGCAAGGAACTATTTTAACCAAAAATAAAGTTTTGGTCTCACTGACTAAAAATATAAAACGTATATCTTTTATTGGCTGAACTCACTTTGTTCAAATTTACTACACTCTGACTTCATTTAATACAAAGTAATGACTATTTAAATTAGTCGTCAACTATTTAGTAGCCGATTAGTCAGCTAATTGATTATTTGATCATTATTAGTCGCTAATCGATTTATTAAGCGTAGTTCGATTAGTCCCTGCAGTCCTAGTTAGAAGAACTTCAATGAGCATCAATAAGAAAATGGGAGTAAAACAGAAATTTTTGGAGCTAAGAATGCACTGAAAGCAGCAAATACAGAATAATAAACTTTTGGTATTTCTCACGCTTTATGTTTCTACTGTTTCTCTCTTTCAGATCCAGACCAGGTCTGAGAGCTTCAGAACTCTGAACCTCATGGAGAGAACATCACTGTAGCCCATCTCCACCAGCAGGAGCTCTTCCCTGGGTGTGGTGTGTCATCTCATCGTCCGCCTTGCCGCCATAGAACCACGCATCGAAACCACAATCACATACATCGGTCTCATGGACTTTCCACAATCATTCTTCACTGTCGAGGAGTATCAAAATCCTTCCTTTTGGGGTCGTCCTTTGAAATAGTCCCTCCGAAAAGAAGGAAAGCGGATCCTTCAACGCAATCCTAAGTGAGTTTTTCTTAAAATTGGGTCATTTTATGCTAGAATTCTGGGAACAATAAACATGTTCAACCAGGCTGCAGTATAGCAATGATTGCCATCAAAATATAAGTTTAACACTGGAAATGAAGTCTTATCCAGGAGCATCTAACACAGGGGTGTTAAACTCCAGGCATCAAGGCCTGGTGTCTTACATGTTTTCCAGTTTCTTATTGGCTAAATACACCTGATCCAGGTAATCAGCAGCAGATAAGGCAGGATTTATAGAAGACCAGCATCAGGCTGGTCCTGAAGGTCTTGAGTTTGACCTCCCTGATCTAACCCATCTTTAAGGAAACAGATTTTAACTTATTTGTTACATTTTTACTGCCCAAGGAAGTATCATACGGAATTTCAATTCTTTTAACAGCTATAGAGGTCACAGTGCAATATGTAATCTTAACTGAATTCTGGCTGTTTTTAGATGCCAGAAATTATTATCTTGATTAATCAGATGACATGTAAATCAAATCTCACAGCAGCATTATACAGCTGATCTAATAAAACTATAATTTGCTTACAGCTTGAAGTGTTATATTTATTATGTGCCATCTACTGTCATTTTACTCATACTAGATTTTAATGTTCTTGTTTTACAGCTTATATCCTGAGATGGGCCACTCCACCTGGTTGAGAGAAAATTGTGGAGGTCAAAGTCAAGAAAGCCTTTGTCAACAAATGTAGGACCAGAGCAGGTTCTAAGCAGTAGGTCACTGCTATGATCTACAGTATGTGGACTGGTTACTCTTTCATCCTTTATTTATTTAGAGTTTTCATGGACCATGACTTTCAATGCAGTTCCTGCCAAGTGTGTTCTAGGATTTGGAAGCATGTTAGTCCTCTTGTTTCAAAGCCAAGTGAGATTCTTCCTTGTACCTGTGCTGTCAGTATGTTTGTTGTTTACATTCTGGAAGTATTCATTACCACCATGTCGGCCAGATTGAGTACACCACAGTTCATGTACTTAATGCAAATCCGTAAGAAAAAGTTTTCACTGTTTTAAATAGATCTACGGGTATAATACGACACAATCTTGTGAATGTATTTCTGGTTGTATTCAAAATATTCCATTAAGAAGCCAGGTGGTTTTTATCTCTTGTGCTATCCTAGACATGTTTACATTAAAAGTGGGTCGACAGCGCCCTGAAGTTTTTTTCCCAAGGATTTTGAATCTTCTCTGGTGTCTGTGGCAGACATAAGATCCTGTCCACATTTGTTATGGGAGAGATCTCACATCAATGTAATGGTTGGGTCATCTTGACCCCGTAAAAGAGTACAAGGGTTTAAAAATTACTTAAAATTATTTGAAAAAATAATTTTGTTAAAACGGACTTCTCAGCAAGGAAGTTAGTAAACAATCACAGAGCTTGTATTTAATTATTTTTAATTAATTTGTATCCCATTTATTTATAATTCTGTATTTTGTTTTTAAAAATGTAAAAAGAGTCTAATGCTGCTATCCCAATACAAATGTTGTACTGATGATGCTGGCCAAATGCCAAATAAAATGTTACATTTACATTTTTTGTATTATTTTTTAATTTTTTTACTGTTTCTCAAGTCATTCTCATAAATGCTTTGGTGAGAACATGAAAACAGACATGAAAGAGACAATGATGAGAATCTTTTTTTAGCGCTCATTCTTCTCAAATGTGTCTCATTAGCGTCTCAGGTCTGTCTCATCCTTTTCTCCTTAATCCTCCTATAAAACACCTGAGACAAATGAGATTCTCAACGAGACTATTTTGAATCTCTTTTAGCGCTCATTCTTCTCAGTGTCTCATTAGCGTCTCAGATCTGTCTCGTCCTTTTCTCCTTAATCCTCCTATAAAATAACTGAGACAAATGAGATCAGAACGAGACTATTTTGAATCTCTTTTGTTTCTCCCACTTCTTTATCTTGCTCAATAGCTTATCTCAATTCAATCTCATTTGTCTCGTTGGTGTCTTTGCTCATCCTTGCTTATTTCTTGCTCCTAAGGTCCCTTAGAGCAAGAAATAAGACACAAATGAGCACAGAATGATCCACAGATGAGACGCTCAAACTGATCTCAAACATGTCTCAGGAGACGAGATTGACCACATTTTGAGCAACAGATTTTTCCTATGGGTATGCAATTAAAAATAAGTGCAAAGATAACATCGGTCATTAATAACAATAAAACAAAATGATCAGAGAATCTGAGCTGTTTGGACTGAAAATTTTAAAAAATTACCGGAAATGCCCTTTCCAAAAGAATGTAGAGTTTGCTGAAATTGAATACGGGTATTTGTGCTACTCTAAGTAAGCCTGAATAAAAACACTATCACGACCTCGAGTCAACTGAAAGAATTAAAACCTGGGAACCCC